>JAILYF010000029.1:0-1200000 GCA_025491095.1 Brachionus asplanchnoidis
CTAGCAAAACAACAGCCGACTTCAGGTTGCATCATGTTGGACTGACAAACAGAGTCAATCAAATCGATTAACACCAACAAATCGGCTAGCAAAACAACACTCACTCCTTGACAGCCTATCAGTCGAACTGACAACCTGAGTCAAGCAAAGTCGATGAACACCAACAAATTGGCTAGCAAAACAACAGCCTACTTCAGGTTGCATCCTGTTGGACTTGACAAAAAGAGTCAAGCAAAGTCGATGAATACCAACAAGTCGGCTAGCAAAACAACAGCCGACTCCAGAACGCATTTCCGTGAAAATGACAACCTGAGTCAAGCAAAGTCGATGAACACCAACAAATCGGCTAGCAAAACAACAGCCTACTTTAGGTTGCATCCTGTTGGACTTGACAAAAAGAGTCAAGCAAAGTCGATGAACACCAACAAATCGGCTAGCGAAACAACAGCCGACTCCTGGAAGCCTATCAGTCGAACTGACAACCTGAGTCAAGCAAAGTCGATGAACACCAACAAATTGGCTAGCAAACAACAGCCTACTTCAGGTTGCATCCTGTTGGACTTGACAAAAGAGTCAAGCAAAGTCGATGAATACCAACAAGTCGGCTAGCAAAACAACAGCCGACTCCTGGAAGCCTATCCGTCGAACTGACAACCTGAGTCAAGCAAAGTCGATGAACACCAACAAATCGGCTAGCAAAACAACAGCCGACTTCAGGTTGCATCCTGTTGGACTTGACAAACAGAGTCAAGCAAAGTCGATGAACACCAACAAGTCGGCTAGCAATCAACAGCCGACTCCAGGACGCATATCCGTGGAAATGACAACCTGAGTCAAGGCAAGTCGATGAACACCAACAAATCGGCTAGCAAAACAACAGCCGACTTCAGGTTGCATCCTGTTGGACTTGACAAACAGAGTCAATCAAATCGATTAACACCAACAAATCGGCTAGCAAAACAACAGCCGACTCCTGGAAGCCTATCAGTCGAACTGACAACCTGAGTCAAGCAAAGTCGATGAACACCAACAAATTGGCTAGCAAAACAACAGCCTACTTCAGGTTGCATCCTGTTGGACTTGACAAAAAGAGTCAAGCAAAGTCGATGAATACCAACAAGTCGGCTAGCAAAACAACAGCCGACTCCAGAACGCATTTCCGTGAAAATGACAACCTGAGTCAAGCAAAGTCGATGAACACCAACAAATCGGCTAGCAAAACAACAGCCTACTTCAGGTTGCATCCTGTTGGACTTGACAAAAAGAGTCAAGCAAAGTCGATGAACACCAACAAATCGGCTAGCAAAACAACAGCCGACTTCAGGTTGCATCCTGTTGGACTTGACAAACAGAGTCAAGCAAAGTCGATGAACACCAACAAATTGGCTAGCAAAACAACAGCCTACTTCAGGTTGCATCCTGTTGGACTTGACAAAAGAGTCAAGCAAAGTCGATGAATACCAACAAGTCGGCTAGCAAAACAACAGCCGACTCCAGGACGCATTTCCGTGAAAATGACAACCTGAGTCAAGCAAAGTCGATGAACACCAACAAATCGGCTAGCAAAACAACAGCCTACTTCAGGTTGCATCCTGTTGGACTTGACAAAAAGAGTCAAGCAAAGTCGATGAACACCAACAAATCGGCCAGCAAAACAACAGCCGACTCCAGGACGCCTTTCCGTGGATATGACAACCTGAGTCAAGCCAAGTCGATGAACACCAACAAATCGGCTAGCAAAACAACAGCCGACTTCAGGAAGCATATCCGTGGAAATGACAACCTGAGTCAAGCCAAGTCGATGAACACCAACAAATCGGCTAGCAAAACAACAGCCGACTTCAGGAAGCATATCCGTGGAAATGACAACCTGAGTCAAGCAAGTCGATTAACACCAACAAATCGGCTAGCAAAACAACAGCCGACTCCTGGAAGCCTATCCGTCGAACTGACAACCTGAGTCAAGCAAGTCGATGAACACCAACAAATCGGCTAGCAAACAACAGCCGACTTCAGGTTGCATCCTGTTGGACTTGACAAAAAGAGTCAAGCAAATCGATTAACACCAACAAATCGGCTAGCAAAACAACAGCCGACTCCAGGACGCCTTTCCGTGGATATGACAACCTGAGTCAAGCCAAGTCGATGAACACCAACAAATCGGCTAGCAAAACAACAGCCGACTTCAGGAAGCATATCCGTGGAAATGACAACCTGAGTCAAGCAAAGTCGATGAACACCAACAAATCGGCTAGCAAAACAACAGCCTACTTCAGGTTGCATCCTGTTGGACTTGACAAAAAGAGTCAAGCAAAGTCGATGAACACCAACAAATCGGCTAGCAAAACAACAGCCGACTCCAGGACGCCTTTCCGTGGATATGACAACCTGAGTCAAGCCAAGTCGATGAACACCAACAAATCGGCTAGCAAAACAACAGCCGACTTCAGGACGCATTTCCGTGAAAATGACAACCTGAGTCAAGCAAAGTCGATGAACACCAACAAATCGGCTAGCAAAACAACAGCCTACTTCAGGTTGCATCCTGTTGGACTTTACAAAAAGAGTCAAGCAAGTCGATGAACACCAACAAATCGGCTAGCAAAACAACAGCCGACTCCAGGACGCCTTTCCGTGGATATGACAACCTGAGTCAAGCCAAGTCGATGAACACCAACAAATCGGCTAGCAAAACAACAGCCGACTTCAGGAAGCATATCCGTGGAAATGACAACCTGAGTCAAGCCAAGTCGATGAACACCAACAAATCGGCTAGCAAAACAACAGCCGACTTCAGGAAGCATATCCGTGGAAATGACAACCTGAGTCAAGCAAGTCGATTAACACCAACAAATCGGCTAGCAAAACAACAGCCGACTCCTGGAAGCCTATCCGTCGAACTGACAACCTGAGTCAAGCAAAGTCGATGAACACCAACAAATCGGCTAGCAAAACAACAGCCGACTTCAGGTTGCATCCTGTTGGACTTGACAAACAGAGTCAAGCAAGTCGATTAACACCAACAAATCGGCTAGCAATCAACAGCCGACTCCTGGAAGCCTATCCGTCGAACTGACAACCTGAGTCAAGCAAAGTCGATGAACACCAACAAATCAGCTAGCAAAACAACAGCCGACTTCAGGTTGCATCCTGTTGGACTTAACAAACAGAGTCAAGCAAGTCGATTAACACCAACAAATCGGCTAGCAAAACAACAGCCGACTCCTGGAAGCCTATCCGTCGAACTGACAACCTGAGTCAAGCCAAGTCGATGAACACCAACAAATCGGCTAGCAAAACAACAGCCGACTTCAGGTTGCATCCTGTTGGACTTGACAAACAGAGTCAAGCAAATCGATTAACACCAAAAAATCGGCTAGCAAAACAACAGCCGACTCCTGGAAGCCTATCAGTCGAACTGACAACCTGAGTCAAGCAAAGTCGATGAACACCAACAAATCAGCTAGCAAAACAACAGCCGACTTCAGGTTGCATCCTGTTGGACTTAACAAACAGAGTCAAGCAAAGTCGATGAACACCAACAAGTCGGCTTGCAATCAACAGCCGACTCCTGGAAGCCTATCCTTCGAACTGACAACCTGAGTCAAGCAAAGTCGATGAACACCAACAAATCGGCTAGCAAAACAACAGCCGACTTCAGGTTGCATCCTGTTGGACTTGACAAACAGAGTCAAGCAAAGTCGATGAACACCAACAAGTCGGCTAGCAATCAACAGCCGACTCCAGGACGCATATCCGTGGAAATGACAACCTGAGTCAAGCCAAGTCGATGAACACCAACAAATCGGCTAGCAAAACAACAGCCGACTTCAGGTTGCATCCTGTTGGACTTGACAAACAGAGTCAAGCAAATCGATTAACACCAACAAATCGGCTAGCAAAACAACAGCCGACTCCTGGAAGCCTATCAGTCGAACTGACAACCTGAGTCAAGCAAAGTCGATGAACACCAACAAATCAGCTAGCAAAACAACAGCCGACTTCAGGTTGCATCCTGTTGGACTTAACAAACAGAGTCAAGCCAAGTCGATGAACACCAACAAGTCGGCTAGCAAAACAACAGCCGACTCCAGGACGCATATCCGTGGAAATGACAACCTGAGTCAAGCAAAGTCGATGAACACCAACAAATCGGCTAGCAAAAAGAACAGCCTACTTCAGGTTGCATCCTATTGGACTTGACAAAAAGAGTCAAGCAAAGTCGATGAACACCAACAAATTGGCTAGCAAAACAACAGCCTACTTCAGGTTGCATCCTGTTGGACTTGACAAAAAGAGTCAAGCAAAGTCGATAAATACCAACAAGTCGGCTAGCAAAACAACAGCCGACTCCAGGACGCATTTCCGTGAAAATGACAACCTGAGTCAAGCAAAGTCGATGAACACCAACAAATCGGCTAGCAAAACAACAGCCTACTTTAGGTTGCATCCTGTTGGACTTGACAAAAAGAGTCAAGCAAAGTCGATGAACACCAACAAATCGGCTAGCAAAACAACAGCCGACTCCAGGACGCCTTTCCGTGGATATGACAACCTGAGTCAAGCCAAGTCGATAAACACCAACAAATCGGCTATCAAAACAACAGCCGACTACAGGAAGCATATCCGTGGAAATGACAACCTGAGTCAAGCCAAGTCGATGAACACCAACAAATCGGCTAGCAAAACAACAGCCGACTTCAGGTTGCATCCTGTTGGACTTAACAAACAGAGTCAAGCAAGTCGATTAACACCAACAAATCGGCTAGCAAAACAACAGCCGACTCCTGGGAGCCTATCCGTCGAACTGACAACCTGAGTCAAGCAAAGTCGATGAACACCAACAAATCGGCTAGCAAAACAACAGCCGACTTCAGGTTGCATCCTGTTGGACTTGACAAACAGAGTCAAGCAAAGTCGATGAACACCAACAAGTCGGCTAGCAATCAACAGCCGACTCCTGGAAGCCTATCCGTCGAACTGACAACCTGAGTCAAGCAAAGTCGATGAACACCAACAAATCGGCTAGCAAAACAACAGCCGACTTCAGGTTGCATCCTGTTGGACTTGACAAACAGAGTCAAGGCAAGTCGATGAACACCAACAAATCGGCTAGCAAAACAACAGCCGACTTCAGGTTGCATCCTGTTGGACTTGACAAACAGAGTCAATCAAATCGATTAACACCAACAAATCGGCTAGCAAAACAACAGCCGACTCCTGGAAGCCTATCAGTCGAACTGACAACCTGAGTCAAGCAAAGTCGATGAACACCAACAAATTGGCTAGCAAAACAACAGCCTACTTCAGGTTGCATCCTGTTGGACTTGACAAAAAGAGTCAAGCAAAGTCGATGAATACCAACAAGTCGGCTAGCAAAACAACAGCCGACTCCAGAACGCATTTCCGTGAAAATGACAACCTGAGTCAAGCAAAGTCGATGAACACCAACAAATCGGCTAGCAAAACAACAGCCTACTTTAGGTTGCATCCTGTTGGACTTGACAAAAAGAGTCAAGCAAAGCCGATGAACACCAACAAATCGGCTAGCGAAACAACAGCCGACTCCTGGAAGCCTATCAGTCGAACTGACAACCTGAGTCAAGCAAAGTCGATGAACACCAACAAATTGGCTAGCAAAACAACAGCCTACTTCAGGTTGCATCCTGTTGGACTTGACAAAAAGAGTCAAGCAAAGTCGATGAATACCAACAAGTCGGCTAGCAAAACAACAGCCGACTCCTGGAAGCCTATCCGTCGAACTGACAACCTGAGTCAAGCAAAGTCGATGAACACCAACAAATCGGCTAGCAAAACAACAGCCGACTTCAGGTTGCATCCTGTTGGACTTGACAAACAGAGTCAAGCAAAGTCGATGAACACCAACAAGTCGGCTAGCAATCAACAGCCGACTCCAGGACGCATATCCGTGGAAATGACAACCTGAGTCAAGGCAAGTCGATGAACACCAACAAATCGGCTAGCAAAACAACAGCCGACTTCAGGTTGCATCCTGTTGGACTTGACAAACAGAGTCAATCAAATCGATTAACACCAACAAATCGGCTAGCAAAACAACAGCCGACTCCTGGAAGCCTATCAGTCGAACTGACAACCTGAGTCAAGCAAAGTCGATGAACACCAACAAATTGGCTAGCAAAACAACAGCCTACTTCAGGTTGCATCCTGTTGGACTTGACAAAAAGAGTCAAGCAAAGTCGATGAATACCAACAAGTCGGCTAGCAAAACAACAGCCGACTCCAGAACGCATTTCCGTGAAAATGACAACCTGAGTCAAGCAAAGTCGATGAACACCAACAAATCGGCTAGCAAAACAACAGCCTACTTTAGGTTGCATCCTGTTGGACTTGACAAAAAGAGTCAAGCAAAGTCGATGAACACCAACAAATCGGCTAGCGAAACAACAGCCGACTTCAGGTTGCATCCTGTTGGACTTAACAAACAGAGTCAAGCAAGTCGATTACACCAACAAATCGGCTAGCAAAACAACAGCCGACTCCTGGAAGCCTATCCGTCGAACTGACAACCTGAGTCAAGCAAAGTCGATGAACACCAACAAATCGGCTAGCAAAACAACAGCCGACTTCAGGTTGCATCCTGTTGGACTTGACAAACAGAGTCAAGCAAAGTCGATGAACACCAACAAGTCGGCTAGCAATCAACAGCCGACTCCAGAACGCATTTCCGTGAAAATGACAACCTGAGTCAAGCAAAGTCGATGAACACCAACAAATCGGCTAGCAAAACAACAGCCTACTTTAGGTTGCATCCTGTTGGACTTGACAAAAAGAGTCAAGCAAAGTCGATGAACACCAACAAATCGGCTAGCGAAACAACAGCCGACTTCAGGTTGCATCCTGTTGGACTTAACAAACAGAGTCAAGCAAGTCGATTAACACCAACAAATCGGCTAGCAAAACAACAGCCGACTCCTGGAAGCCTATCCGTCGAACTGACAACCTGAGTCAAGCAAAGTCGATGAACACCAACAAATCGGCTAGCAAAACAACAGCCGACTTCAGGTTGCATCCTGTTGGACTTGACAAACAGAGTCAAGCAAAGTCGATGAACACCAACAAGTCGGCTAGCAATCAACAGCCGACTCCTGGAAGCCTATCCGTCGAACTGACAACCTGAGTCAAGCAAAGTCGATGAACACCAACAAATCGGCTAGCAAAACAACAGCCGACTTCAGGTTGCATCCTGTTGGACTTGACAAACAGAGTCAAGCAAAGTCGATGAACACCAACAAGTCGGCTAGCAATCAACAGCCGACTCCAGGACGCATATCCGTGGAAATGACAACCTGAGTCAAGCCAAGTCGATGAACACCAACAAATCGGCTAGCAAAACAACAGCCGACTTCAGGTTGCATCCTGTTGGACTTGACAAACAGAGTCAATCAAATCGATTAACACCAACAAATCGGCTAGGAAAACAACAGCCGACTCCTGGAAGCCTATCAGTCGAACTGACAACCTGAGTCAAGCAAAGTCGATGAACACCAACAAATCAGCTAGCAAAACAACAGCCGACTTCAGGTTGCATCCTGTTGGACTTAACAAACAGAGTCAAGCAAAGTCGATGAACACCAACAAATCGGCTAGCAAAACAACAGCCTACTTCAGGTTGCATCCTGTTGGACTTGACAAAAAGAGTCAAGCAAAGTCGATGAACACCAACAAGTCGGCTCCCAAAACAACATCCGAATCCAGGACGCCTTTCCGTGAAAATGACAACCTGAGTCAAGCAAAGTCGATGAATACCAACAAGTCGGCTAGCAAAACAACAGCCGACTCCAGGACGCATTTCCGTGAAAATGACAACCTGAGTCAAGCAAAGTCGATGAACACCAACAAATCGGCTAGCAAAACAACCGCCTACTTTAGGTTGCATCCTGATGGACTTGACAAAAAGAGTCAAGCAAAGTCGATGAACACCAACAAATCGGCTAGCAAAACAACAGCCGACTCCAGGACGCCTTTCCGTGGATTTGACAACCTGAGTCAAGCCAAGTCGATAAACACCAACAAATCGGCTATCAAAACTACAGCCGACTCCAGGACGCCTATCCGTGGAAATGACAACCTGAGTCAAGCAAAGTCGATGAACACCAACAAATCGGCTAGCAAAACAACAGCCGACTTCAGGTTGCATCCTGTTGGACTTGACAAACAGAGTCAAGCAAAGTCGATGAACACCAACAAATCGGCTAGAAAAACAACAGCCGACTCCAGGACTCATATCCGTGGAAATGACAACCTGAGTCAAGCAAAAACGATGAACACCAACAAATCGGCTAGCAAAACAACAGCCGACTTCAGGTTGCATCCTGTTGGACTTGACAAACAGAGTCAAGCAAGTCTATGAACACCAACAAATTGGCTAGCAAAACAACAGCCGACTCCAGGACGCCTATCCGTGAACATGACAACCTGAGTTAAGCAAAGTCGATCATCACCAACAAATCGGCTAGCAAAAAAACAGCCGACTTCAGGTTGCATCCTGTTGGACTTGTCAAACAGAGTCAAGCAAAGTCGATGAACACCAACAAGTCGGCTAGCAAAACAACAGCCGACTCCAGGACGCCTATCCGTCGAACTGACAACCTGAGTCAAGCAAAGTCGATGAACACCAACAAATCAGCTAGCAAAACAACAGCCGACTTCAGGTTGCATCCTGTTGGACTTAACAAACAGAGTCAAGCAAGTCGATTAACACCAACAAATCGGCTAGCAAAACAACAGCCGACTCCTGGAAGCCTATCCGTCGAACTGACAACCTGAGTCAAGCCAAGTCGATGAACACCAACAAATCGGCTAGCAAAACAACAGCCGACTTCAGGTTGCATCCTGTTGGACTTGTCAAACAGAGTCAAGCAAATCGATTAACACCAACAAATCGGCTAGCAAAACAACAGCCGACTCCTGGAAGCCTATCAGTCGAACTGACAACCTGAGTCAAGCAAAGTCGATGAACACCAACAAATCAGCTAGCAAAACAACAGCCGACTTCAGGTTGCATCCTGTTGGACTTAACAAACAGAGTCAAGCAAAGTCGATGAACACCAACAAGTCGGCTTGCAATCAACAGCCGACTCCTGGAAGCCTATCCTTCGAACTGACAACCTGAGTCAAGCAAAGTCGATGAACACCAACAAATCGGCTAGCAAAACAACAGCCGACTTCAGGTTGCATCCTGTTGGACTTGACAAACAGAGTCAAGCAAAGTCGATGAACACCAACAAGTCGGCTAGCAATCAACAGCCGACTCCAGGACGCATATCCGTGGAAATGACAACCTGAGTCAAGCAAAGTCGATGAACACCAACAAATCAGCTAGCAAAACAACAGCCGACTTCAGGTTGCATCCTGTTGGACTTAACAAACAGAGTCAAGCCAAGTCGATGAACACCAACAAGTCGGCTAGCAAAACAACAGCCGACTCCAGGACGCATATCCGTGGAAATGACAACCTGAGTCAAGCAAAGTCGATGAACACCAACAAATCGGCTAGCAAAAAGAACAGCCTACTTCAGGTTGCATCCTATTGGACTTGACAAAAAGAGTCAAGCAAAGTCGATGAACACCAACAAATTGGCTAGCAAAACAACAGCCTACTTCAGGTTGCATCCTGTTGGACTTGACAAAAAGAGTCAAGCAAAGTCGATAAATACCAACAAGTCGGCTAGCAAAACAACAGCCGACTCCAGGACGCATTTCCGTGAAAATGACAACCTGAGTCAAGCAAAGTCGATGAACACCAACAAATCGGCTAGCAAAACAACAGCCTACTTTAGGTTGCATCCTGTTGGACTTGACAAAAAGAGTCAAGCAAAGTCGATGAACACCAACAAATCGGCTAGCAAAACAACAGCCGACTCCAGGACGCCTTTCCGTGGATATGACAACCTGAGTCAAGCCAAGTCGATAAACACCAACAAATCGGCTATCAAAACAACAGCCGACTACAGGAAGCATATCCGTGGAAATGACAACCTGAGTCAAGCCAAGTCGATGAACACCAACAAATCGGCTAGCAAAACAACAGCCGACTTCAGGTTGCATCCTGTTGGACTTAACAAACAGAGTCAAGCAAGTCGATTAACACCAACAAATCGGCTAGCAAAACAACAGCCGACTCCTGGGAGCCTATCCGTCGAACTGACAACCTGAGTCAAGCAAAGTCGATGAACACCAACAAATCGGCTAGCAAAACAACAGCCGACTTCAGGTTGCATCCTGTTGGACTTGACAAACAGAGTCAAGCAAAGTCGATGAACACCAACAAGTCGGCTAGCAATCAACAGCCGACTCCTGGAAGCCTATCCGTCGAACTGACAACCTGAGTCAAGCAAAGTCGATGAACACCAACAAATCGGCTAGCAAAACAACAGCCGACTTCAGGTTGCATCCTGTTGGACTTGACAAACAGAGTCAAGGCAAGTCGATGAACACCAACAAATCGGCTAGCAAAACAACAGCCGACTTCAGGTTGCATCCTGTTGGACTTGACAAACAGAGTCAATCAAATCGATTAACACCAACAAATCGGCTAGCAAAACAACAGCCGACTCCTGGAAGCCTATCAGTCGAACTGACAACCTGAGTCAAGCAAAGTCGATGAACACCAACAAATTGGCTAGCAAAACAACAGCCTACTTCAGGTTGCATCCTGTTGGACTTGACAAAAAGAGTCAAGCAAAGTCGATGAATACCAACAAGTCGGCTAGCAAAACAACAGCCGACTCCAGAACGCATTTCCGTGAAAATGACAACCTGAGTCAAGCAAAGTCGATGAACACCAACAAATCGGCTAGCAAAACAACAGCCTACTTTAGGTTGCATCCTGTTGGACTTGACAAAAAGAGTCAAGCAAAGTCGATGAACACCAACAAATCGGCTAGCGAAACAACAGCCGACTCCTGGAAGCCTATCAGTCGAACTGACAACCTGAGTCAAGCAAAGTCGATGAACACCAACAAATTGGCTAGCAAAACAACAGCCTACTTCAGGTTGCATCCTGTTGGACTTGACAAAAAGAGTCAAGCAAAGTCGATGAATACCAACAAGTCGGCTAGCAAAACAACAGCCGACTCCTGGAAGCCTATCCGTCGAACTGACAACCTGAGTCAAGCAAAGTCGATGAACACCAACAAATCGGCTAGCAAAACAACAGCCGACTTCAGGTTGCATCCTGTTGGACTTGACAAACAGAGTCAAGCAAAGTCGATGAACACCAACAAGTCGGCTAGCAATCAACAGCCGACTCCAGGACGCATATCCGTGGAAATGACAACCTGAGTCAAGGCAAGTCGATGAACACCAACAAATCGGCTAGCAAAACAACAGCCGACTTCAGGTTGCATCCTGTTGGACTTGACGAACAGAGTCAATCAAATCGATTAACACCAACAAATCGGCTAGCAAAACAACAGCCGACTCCTGGAAGCCTATCAGTCGAACTGACAACCTGAGTCAAGCAAAGTCGATGAACACCAACAAATTGGCTAGCAAAACAACAGCCTACTTCAGGTTGCATCCTGTTGGACTTGACAAAAAGAGTCAAGCAAAGTCGATGAATACCAACAAGTCGGCTAGCAAAACAACAGCCGACTCCAGAACGCATTTCCGTGAAAATGACAACCTGAGTCAAGCAAAGTCGATGAACACCAACAAATCGGCTAGCAAAACAACAGCCTACTTTAGGTTGCATCCTGTTGGACTTGACAAAAAGAGTCAAGCAAAGTCGATGAACACCAACAAATCGGCTAGCGAAACAACAGCCGACTTCAGGTTGCATCCTGTTGGACTTAACAAACAGAGTCAAGCAAGTCGATTAACACCAACAAATCGGCTAGCAAAACAACAGCCGACTCCTGGAAGCCTATCCGTCGAACTGACAACCTGAGTCAAGCAAAGTCGATGAACACCAACAAATCGGCTAGCAAAACAACAGCCGACTTCAGGTTGCATCCTGTTGGACTTGACAAACAGAGTCAAGCAAAGTCGATGAACACCAACAAGTCGGCTAGCAATCAACAGCCGACTCCTGGAAGCCTATCCGTCGAACTGACAACCTGAGTCAAGCAAAGTCGATGAACACCAACAAATCGGCTAGCAAAACAACAGCCGACTTCAGGTTGCATCCTGTTGGACTTGACAAACAGAGTCAAGCAAAGTCGATGAACACCAACAAGTCGGCTAGCAATCAACAGCCGACTCCAGGACGCATATCCGTGGAAATGACAACCTGAGTCAAGCCAAGTCGATGAACACCAACAAATCGGCTAGCAAAACAACAGCCGACTTCAGGTTGCATCCTGTTGGACTTGACAAACAGAGTCAATCAAATCGATTAACACCAACAAATCGGCTAGGAAAACAACAGCCGACTCCTGGAAGCCTATCAGTCGAACTGACAACCTGAGTCAAGCAAAGTCGATGAACACCAACAAATCAGCTAGCAAAACAACAGCCGACTTCAGGTTGCATCCTGTTGGACTTAACAAACAGAGTCAAGCAAAGTCGATGAACACCAACAAATCGGCTAGCAAAACAACAGCCTACTTCAGGTTGCATCCTGTTGGACTTGACAAAAAGAGTCAAGCAAAGTCGATGAACACCAACAAGTCGGCTACCAAAACAACATCCGACTCCAGGACGCCTTTCCGTGAAAATGACAACCTGAGTCAAGCCAAGTCGATGAATACCAACAAGTCGGCTAGCAAAACAACAGCCGACTCCAGGACGCATTTCCGTGAAAATGACAACCTGAGTCAAGCAAGGTCGATGAACACCAACAAATCGGCTAGCAAAACAACCGCCTACTTTAGGTTGCATCCTGATGGACTTGACAAAAAGAGTCAAGCAAAGTCGATGAACACCAACAAATCGGCTAGCAAAACAACAGCCGACTCCAGGACGCCTTTCCGTGGATTTGACAACCTGAGTCAAGCCAAGTCGATAAACACCAACAAATCGGCTATCAAAAATACAGCCGACTCCAGGACGCCTATCCGTGGAAATGACAACCTGAGTCAAGCAAAGTCGATGAACACCAACAAATCGGCTAGCAAAACAACAGCCGACTTCAGGTTGCATCCTGTTGGACTTGACAAACAGAGTCAAGCAAAGTCGATGAACACCAACAAATCGGCTAGAAAAACAACAGCCGACTCCAGGACTCATATCCGTGGAAATGACAACCTGAGTCAAGCAAAAACGATGAACACCAACAAATCGGCTAGCAAAACAACAGCCGACTTCAGGTTGCATCCTGTTGGACTTGACAAACAGAGTCAAGCAAGTCTATGAACACCAACAAATTGGCTAGCAAAACAACAGCCGACTCCAGGACGCCTATCCGTGAACATGACAACCTGAGTTAAGCAAAGTCGATCATCACCAACAAATCGGCTAGCAAAAAAACAGCCGACTTCAGGTTGCATCCTGTTGGACTTGTCAAACAGAGTCAAGCAAAGTCGATGAACACCAACAAGTCGGCTAGCAAAACAACAGCCGACTCCAGGACGCCTATCCGTGGACATGACAACCTGAGTCAAGCCAAGTCGATGAACACCAACAAGTCGACTAGCAATCAACAGCCGACTCCAGGACGCCTATCCGTGAAAATGACTACCTGAGTCAAGCAAAGTCGATGAACACCAACAAATCGGCTAGCCAAACAACAGCCGACTTCAGGTTGCATCCTGTTGGTCTTGACAACCTGAGTCAAGCAAAGTCGATGAACACCAACAAATCGGCTAGCAAAACAACAGCCTACTTCAGGTTGCATCCTGTTGGACTTGACAAAAAGAGTCAAGCAAAGTCGATGAACACCAACAAGTCGGCTAGCAAAACAACAGCCTACTTTAGGTTGCATCCTGATGGACTTGACAAAAAGAGTCAAGAAAAGTCGATGAACACCAACAAATCTGCTAGCAAAACAACAGCCGACTCCAGGACGCCTTTCCGTGGATTTGACAACCTGAGTCAAGCCAAGTCGATAAACACCAACAAATCGGCTATCAAAACTACAGCCGACTCCAGGACGCCTATCCGTGGAAATGACAACCTGAGTCAAGCAAAGTCGATGAACACCAACAAATCGGCTAGCAAAACAACAGCCGACTTCAGGTTGCATCCTGTTGGACTTGACAAACAGAGTCAAGCAAAGTCGATGAACACCAACAAATCGGCTAGAAAAACAACAGCCGACTCCAGGACTCATATCCGTGGAAATGACAACCTGAGTCAAGCAAAAACGATGAACACCAACAAATCGGCTAGCAAAACAACAGCCGACTTCAGGTTGCATCCTGTTGGACTTGACAAACAGAGTCAAGCAAGTCTATGAACACCAACAAATTGGCTAGCAAAACAACAGCCGACTCCAGGACGCCTATCCGTGAACATGACAACCTGAGTTAAGCAAAGTCGATCATCACCAACAAATCGGCTAGCAAAAAAACAGCCGACTTCAGGTTGCATCCTGTTGGACTTGTCAAACAGAGTCAAGCAAAGTCGATGAACACCAACAAGTCGGCTAGCAAAACAACAGCCGACTCCAGGACGCCTATCCGTGGACATGACAACCTGAGTCAAGCCAAGTCGATGAACACCAACAAGTCGACTAGCAATCAACAGCCGACTCCAGGACGCCTATCCGTGAAAATGACAACCTGAGTCAAGCAAAGTCGATGAACACCAACAAATCGGCTAGCAAAACAACAGCCGACTTCAGGTTGCATCCTGTTGGTCTTGACAAACAGAGTCAAGCAAGTCGATTAACACCAACAAATCGGCTAGCAAAACAACAGCCGACTCCAGGATGCCTATCCGTGGAAATGACAACCTGAGTCAAGCAAAGTCGATGAACACCAACAAATCGGCTAGCAAAACAACAGCCGACTTCAGGTTGCATCCTGTTGGACTTGACAAACAGAGTCAAGCAAAGTCGATGAACACCAACAAATCGGCTAGTAAAACAACAGCCGACTCCAGGACGCCTATCCGTGGAAATGAAAACCAGAGTCAAGCAAAGTCGATGAACACCAACAAGTCGGCTACCAAAACAACATCCGACTCCAGGACGCCTTTCCGTGAAAATGACAACCTGAGTCAAGCCAAGTCGATGAACACCAACAAGTCGGCTAGCAAAACAACAGCCGACTCCAGGACGCATATCCGTGGAAATGACAACCTGAGTCAAGCCAAGTCGATGAACACCAACAAATCGGCTAGCAAAACAACAGCCGACTTCAGGTTGCATCCTGTTGGACTTGACATACAGAGTCAAGCAAAGTCGATGAACACCAACGAATTGGCTAGCAAAACAACAGCCTACTTCAGGTTGCATCCTGTTGGACTTGACAAAAAGAGTCAAGCAAAGTCGATGAATACCAACAAGTCGGCTAGCAAAACAACAGCCGACTCCAGGACGCATTTCCGTGAAAATGACAACCTGAGTCAAGCAAAGTCGATGAACACCAACAAATCGGCTAGCAAAACAACAGCCTACTTTAGGTTGCATCCTGTTGGACTTGACAAAAAGAGTCAAGCAAAGTCGATGAACACCAACAAATCGGCTAGCAAAACAACAGCCGACTCCAGGACGCCTTTCCGTGGATATGACAACCTGAGTCAAGCAAAGTCGATGAACACCAACAAATCGGCTATCAAAACTACAGCCGACTCCAGGACGCCTATCCGTGGAAATGACAACCTGAGTCAAGCAAAGTCGATGAACACCAACAAATCGGCTAGCAAAACAACAGCCGACTTCAGGTTGCATCCTGTTGGACTTGACAAACAGAGTCAAGCAAAGTCGATGAACACCAACAAATCGGCTAGAAAAACAACAGCCGACTCCAGGACTCATATCCGTGGAAATGACAACCTGAGTCAAGCAAAAACGATGAACACCAACAAATCGGCTATCAAAACTACAGCCGACTCCAGGACGCCTATCCGTGGAAATGACAACCTGAGTCAAGCAAAGTCGATGAACACCAACAAATCGGCTAGCAAAACAACAGCCGACTTCAGGTTGCATCCTGTTGGACTTGACAAACAGAGTCAAGCAAGTCTATGAACACCAACAAATTGGCTAGCAAAACAACAGCCGACTCCAGGACGCCTATCCGTGAACATGACAACCTGAGTTAAGCAAAGTCGATCATCACCAACAAATCGGCTAGCAAAAAAACAGCCGACTTCAGGTTGCATCCTGTTGGACTTGTCAAACAGAGTCAAGCAAAGTCGATGAACACCAACAAGTCGGCTAGCAAAACAACAGCCGACTCCAGGACGCCTATCCGTGGACATGACAACCTGAGTCAAGCCAAGTCGATGAACACCAACAAGTCGACTAGCAATCAACAGCCGACTCCAGGACGCCTATCCGTGAAAATGACAACCTGAGTCAAGCAAAGTCGATGAACACCAACAAATCGGCTAGCCAAACAACAGCCGACTTCAGGTTGCATCCTGTTGGTCTTGACAACCTGAGTCAAGCAAAGTCGATGAACACCAACAAATCGGCTAGCAAAACAACAGCCTACTTCAGGTTGCATCCTGTTGGACTTGACAAAAAGAGTCAAGCAAAGTCGATGAACACCAACAAGTCGGCTAGCAAAACAACAGCCTACTTTAGGTTGCATCCTGATGGACTTGACAAAAAGAGTCAAGAAAAGTCGATGAACACCAACAAATCTGCTAGCAAAACAACAGCCGACTCCAGGACGCCTTTCCGTGGATTTGACAACCTGAGTCAAGCCAAATCGATAAACACCAACAAATCGGCTATCAAAACTACAGCCGACTCCAGGACGCCTATCCGTGGAAATGACAACCTGAGTCAAGCAAAGTCGATGAACACCAACAAATCGGCTAGCAAAACAACAGCCGACTTCAGGTTGCATCCTGTTGGACTTGACAAACAGAGTCAAGCAAAGTCGATGAACACCAACAAATCGGCTAGAAAAACAACAGCCGACTCCAGGACTCATATCCGTGGAAATGACAACCTGAGTCAAGCAAAAACGATGAACACCAACAAATCGGCTAGCAAAACAACAGCCGACTTCAGGTTGCATCCTGTTGGACTTGACAAACAGAGTCAAGCAAGTCTATGAACACCAACAAATTGGCTAGCAAAACAACAGCCGACTCCAGGACGCCTATCCGTGAACATGACAACCTGAGTTAAGCAAAGTCGATCATCACCAACAAATCGGCTAGCAAAAAAACAGCCGACTTCAGGTTGCATCCTGTTGGACTTGTCAAACAGAGTCAAGCAAAGTCGATGAACACCAACAAGTCGGCTAGCAAAACAACAGCCGACTCCAGGACGCCTATCCGTGGACATGACAACCTGAGTCAAGCCAAGTCGATGAACACCAACAAGTCGACTAGCAATCAACAGCCGACTCCAGGACGCCTATCCGTGAAAATGACAACCTGAGTCAAGCAAAGTCGATGAACACCAACAAATCGGCTAGCAAAACAACAGCCGACTTCAGGTTGCATCCTGTTGGTCTTGACAAACAGAGTCAAGCAAGTCGATTAACACCAACAAATCGGCTAGCAAAACAACAGCCGACTCCAGGATGCCTATCCGTGGAAATGACAACCTGAGTCAAGCAAAGTCGATGAACACCAACAAATCGGCTAGCAAAACAACAGCCGACTTCAGGTTGCATCCTGTTGGACTTGACAAACAGAGTCAAGCAAAGTCGATGAACACCAACAAATCGGCTAGTAAAACAACAGCCGACTCCAGGACGCCTATCCGTGGAAATGAAAACCAGAGTCAAGCAAAGTCGATGAACACCAACAAGTCGGCTCCCAAAACAACATCCGACTCCAGGACGCCTTTCCGTGAAAATGACAACCTGAGTCAAGCCAAGTCGATGAACACCAACAAGTCGGCTAGCAATCAACAGCCGACTCCAGGACGCATATCCGTGGAAATGACAACCTGAGTCAAGCCAAGTCGATGAACACCAACAAATCGGCTAGCAAAACAACAGCCGACTTCAGGTTGCATCCTGTTGGACTTGACATACAGAGTCAAGCAAAGTCGATGAACACCAACAAATTGGCTAGCAAAACAACAGCCTACTTCAGGTTGCATCCTGTTGGACTTGACAAAAAGAGTCAAGCAAAGTCGATGAATACCAACAAGTCGGCTAGCAAAACAACAGCCGACTCCAGGACGCATTTCCGTGAAAATGACAACCTGAGTCAAGCAAAGTCGATGAACACCAACAAATCGGCTAGCAAAACAACAGCCTACTTTAGGTTGCATCCTGTTGGACTTGACAAAAAGAGTCAAGCAAAGTCGATGAACACCAACAAATCGGCTAGCAAAACAACAGCCGACTCCAGGACGCCTTTCCGTGGATATGACAACCTGAGTCAAGCAAAGTCGATGAACACCAACAAATCGGCTATCAAAACTACAGCCGACTCCAGGACGCCTATCCGGTGAAATGACAACCTGAGTCAAGCAAAGTCGATGAACACCAACAAATCGGCTAGCAAAACAACAGCCGACTTCAGGTTGCATCCTGTTGGACTTGACAAACAGAGTCAAGCAAAGTCGATGAACACCAACAAATCGGCTAGAAAAACAACAGCCGACTCCAGGACTCATATCCGTGGAAATGACAACCTGAGTCAAGCAAAAACGATGAACACCAACAAATCGGCTAGCAAAACAACAGCCGACTTCAGGTTGCATCCTGTTGGACTTGTCAAACAGAGTCAAGCAAAGTCGATGAACACCAACAAGTCGGCTAGCAAAACAACAGCCGACTCCAGGACGCCTATCCGTGGACATGACAACCTGAGTCAAGCCAAGTCGATGAACACCAACAAGTCGACTAGCAATCAACAGCCGACTTCAGGTTGCATCCTGTTGGTCTTGACAAACAGAGTCAAGCAAGTCGATTAACACCAACAAATCGGCTAGCAAAACAACAGCCGACTCCAGGTCGCCTATCCGTGGAAATGACAACCTGAGTCAAGCAAAGTCGATGAACACCAACAAATCGGCTAGCAAAACAACAGCCGACTTCAGGTTGCATCCTGTTGGACTTGACAAACAGAGTCAAGCAAAGTCGATGAACACCAACAAATCGGCTAGTAAAACAACAGCCGACTCCAGGACGCCTATCCGTGGAAATGACAACCTGAGTCAAGCAAAGTCGATGAACACCAACAAATCGGCTAGCAAAACAACAGCCGACTTCAGGTTGCATCCTGTTGGACTTGACAAAAAGAGTCAAGCAAAGTCGATGAACACCAACAAGTCGGCTAGCAAAACAACAGCCGACTCCAGGACGCCTATCCGTGGACATGACAACCTGAGTCAAGCACAATCGATGAACACAAACAAGTCGACTAGCAATCAACAGCCGACTCCAGGACGCCTATCCGTGGAAAGGACAACCTGAGTCAAGCAAAGTCGATGAACACCAACAAATCGGCTAGCAAAACAACAGCCGACTTAAGGTTGCATCCTGTTGGACTTGACAAACAGAGTCAAGCAAGTCGATGAACACCAACAAATCGGCAAGCAAAACAACAGCCGACTCCAGGACGCCTATCCGTGGTAATGAAAACCTGAGTCAAGCAAAGTCGATGAACACCAACAAATCGGCTAGCAAAACAACAGCCTACTTCAGGTTGTATCCTGTTGGACTTGACAAAAAGAGTCAAGCAAAGTCGATGAACACCAACAAGTCGGCTAGCAAAACAACAGCCGACTCCAGGACGCCTATCCGTGGACATGACAACCTGAGTCAAGCACAATCGATGAACACAAACAAGTCGACTAGCAATCAACAGCCGACTCCAGGACGCCTATCCGTGGAAAGGACAACCTGAGTCAAGCAAAGTCGATGAACACCAACAAATCGGCTAGCAAAACAACAGCCTACTTCAGGTTGTATCCTGTTGGACTTGACAAAAAGAGTCAAGCAAAGTCGATGAACACCAACAAGTCGGCTAGCAATCAACAGCCGACTCCAGGACGCCTATCCGTGGACATGACAACCTGAGTCAAGCAAAGTCGATTAACACCAACAAATCAGCTAGCAAAACAACAGCCGACTTCAGGACGCCTATCCGTGGAAAGGACAACCTGAGTCAAGCAAAGTCGATGAACACCAACAAATCGGCTAGCAAAACAACAGCCGACTTCAGGTTGCATCCTGTTGGACTTGACAACCTGAGTCAAGCAAAGTCGATGAACACCAACAAATCGGCTAGCAAAACAACAGCCGACTTCAGGTTGCATCCTGTTGGACTTGACAAAAAGAGTCAAGCAAAGTCGATGAACACCAACAAGTCGGCTAGCAAAACAACAGCCGACTCCAGGACGCCTATCCGTGGACATGACAACCTGAGTCAAGCACAATCGATGAACACAAACAAGTCGACTAGCAATCAACAGCCGACTCCAGGACGCCTATCCGTGGAAAGGACAACCTGAGTCAAGCAAAGTCGATGAACACCAACAAATCGGCTAGCAAAACAACAGCCGACTTAAGGTTGCATCCTGTTGGACTTGACAAACAGAGTCAAGCAAGTCGATGAACACCAACAAATCGGCAAGCAAAACAACAGCCGACTCCAGGACGCCTATCCGTGGTAATGAAAACCTGAGTCAAGCAAAGTCGATGAACACCAACAAATCGGCTAGCAAAACAACAGCCTACTTCAGGTTGTATCCTGTTGGACTTGACAAAAAGAGTCAAGCAAAGTCGATGAACACCAACAAGTCGGCTAGCAAAACAACAGCCGACTCCAGGACGCCTATCCGTGGACATGACAACCTGAGTCAAGCACAATCGATGAACACAAACAAGTCGACTAGCAATCAACAGCCGACTCCAGGACGCCTATCCGTGGAAAGGACAACCTGAGTCAAGCAAAGTCGATGAACACCAACAAATCGGCTAGCAAAACAACAGCCTACTTCAGGTTGTATCCTGTTGGTATTGACAAAAAGAGTCAAGCAAAGTCGATGAACACCAACAAGTCGGCTAGCAATCAACAGCCGACTCCAGGACGCCTATCCGTGGACATGACAACCTGAGTCAAGCAAAGTCGATTAACACCAACAAATCAGCTAGCAAAACAACAGCCGACTTCAGGAAGCCTATCCGTGGAAAGGACAACCTGAGTCAAGCAAAGTCGATGAACACCAACAAATCGGCTACCAAAACAACAGCCGACTTCAGGTTGCATCCTGTTGGACTTGACAAACAGAGTCAAGCAAGTCGATTAACACCAACAAATCGGCTGGCAAAACAACAGCCGACTCCAGGACGCCTATCCGTGGAAATGACAACCTGAGTCAAGCAAAGTCGATGAACACCAACAAATCGGCTAGCAAAAAAACAGCCGACTTCAGGTTGCATACTGTTGGACTTGACAAACAGAGTCAAGCAAAGTCGATGAACACCAACAAATCGGCTAGCAAAACAACAGCCTACTTCAGGTTGTATCCTGTTGGACTTGACAAAAAGAGTCAAGCAAAGTCGATGAACACCAACAAGTCGGCTAGCAAAACAACAGCCGACTCCAGGACGCCTATCCGTGGACATGACAACCTGAGTCAAGCACAATCGATGAACACAAACAAGTCGACTAGCAATCAACAGCCGACTCCAGGACGCCTATCCGTGGAAAGGACAACCTGAGTCAAGCAAAGTCGATGAACACCAACAAATCGGCTAGCAAAACAACAGCCTACTTCAGGTTGTATCCTGTTGGACTTGACAAAAAGAGTCAAGCAAAGTCGATGAACACCAACAAGTCGGCTAGCAATCAACAGCCGACTCCAGGACGCCTATCCGTGGACATGACAACCTGAGTCAAGCAAAGTCGATTAACACCAACAAATCAGCTAGCAAAACAACAGCCGACTTCAGGACGCCTATCCGTGGAAAGGACAACCTGAGTCAAGCAAAGTCGATGAACACCAACAAATCGGCTAGCAAAACAACAGCCGACTTCAGGTTGCATCCTGTTGGACTTGACAAACAGAGTCAAGCAAGTCGATTAACACCAACAAATCGGCTGGCAAAACAACAGCCGACTCCAGGACGCCTATCCGTGGAAATGACAACCTGAGTCAAGCAAAGTCGATGAACACCAACAAATCGGCTAGCAAAAAAACAGCCGACTTCAGGTTGCATACTGTTGGACTTGACAAACAGAGTCAAGCAAAGTCGATGAACACCAACAAATCGGCTAGTAAAACAACAGCCGACTCCAGGACGCCTATCCGTGGAAATATCAACCTGAGTCAAGCAAAGTCGATGAACACCAACAAATCGGCTAGCAAAACAACAGCCGACTTCAGGTTGCATCCTGTTGGACTTGACAAACAGAGTCAAGCAAGTCGATGAACACCAACAAATCGGCTAGCAAAACAACAGCCGACTCCAGGACGCCTATCCGTGGAAATGAAAACCTGAGTCAAGCAAAGTCGATGAACACCAACAAGTCGGCTAGCAAAACAACAGCCGACTCCAGGACGCCTATCCGTGGACATGACAACCTGAGTCAAGCAAAGTCGATGAACACCAACAAGTCGGCTAGCAAAACAACAGCCGACTCCAGGACGCATATCCGTGGAAATGACAACCTGAGTCAAGCCAAGTCGATGAACACCAACAAATCGGCTAGCAAAACAACAGCCGACTCCAGGACGACTATCCGTGTAAAGGACAACCTGAGTCAAGCAAAGTCGATGAACACCAACAAATCGGCTAGCAAAACAACAGCCGACTTCAGGTTGCATCCTGTTGCTCTTGACAAACAGAGACAAGCAAGTCGATTAACACCATCAAATCGGCTAGCAAAACAACAGCCGACTCCAGGACGCCTATCCGTGGAAATGACAACCTGAGTCAAGCAAAGTGGATGAACACCAACAAATCGGCTAGCAAAACAACAGCCGACTTCAGGTTGCATCCTGTTGGACTTGACAAACAGAGTCAAGCAAAGTCGATGAACACCAACAAGTCGGCTAGCAAAACAACAGCCGACTCCAGGATGCCTATCCGTGGACATGACAACCTGAGTTAAGCAAAGTCGATCATCACCAACAAATCGGCTAGCAAAACAACAGCCGACTTCAGGTTGCATCCTGTTGGACTTGACAAACAGAGTCAAGCAAAGTCGATGAACACCAACAAGTCGGCTAGCAAAACAACAGCCGACTCCAGGACGCAAATCCGTGGAAATGACAACCTGAGTCATGCCAAGTCGATGAACACCAACAAATCGGCTAGCAAAACAACAGCCGACTCCAGGACGCCTATCCGTGTAAAGGACAACCTGAGTCAAGCAAAGTCGATGAACACCAACAAATCGGCTAGCAAAACAACAGCCGACTTCAGGTTGCATCCTGTTGCTCTTGACAAACAGAGACAAGCAAGTCGATTAACACCATCAAATCGGCTAGCAAAACAACAGCCGACTCCAGGACGCCTATCCGTGGAAATGACAACCTGAGTCAAGCAAAGTGGATGAACACCAACAAATCGGCTAGCAAAACAACAGCCGACTTCAGGTTGCATCCTGTTGGACTTGACAAACAGAGTCAAACAAAGTCGATGAACACCAACAAATCGGCTAGCAAAACAACAGCCGACTCCAGGACGCCTATCCGTGGACATGACAACCTGAGTTAAGCAAAGTCGATCATCACCAACAAATCGGCTAGCAAAACAACAGCCGACTTCAGGTTGCATCCTGTTGGACTTGACAAAAAGAGTCAAGCAAAGTCGATGAACACCAACAAGTCGGCTAGCAAAACAACAGCCGACTCCAGGACGCCTATCCGTGGACATGACAACCTGAGTCAAGCACAATCGATGAACACCAACAAGTCGACTAGCAATCAACAGCCGACTCCAGGACGCCTATCCGTGGAAAGGACAACCTGAGTCAAGCAAAGTCGATGAACACCAACAAATCGGCTAGCAAAACAACAGCCGACTTAAGGTTGCATCCTGTTGGACTTGACAAACAGAGTCAAGCAAGTCGATGAACACCAACAAATCGGCAAGCAAAACAACAGCCGACTCCAGGACGCCTATCCGTGGAAATGAAAACCTGAGTCAAGCAAAGTCGATGAACACCAACAAATCGGCTAGCAAAACAACAGCCTACTTCAGGTTGTATCCTGTTGGACTTGACAAAAAGAGTCAAGCAAAGTCGATGAACACCAACAAGTCGGCTAGCAATCAACAGCCGACTCCAGGACGCCTATCCGTGGAAATGACAACATGAGTCAAGCAAAGTCGATTAACACCAACAAATCGGCTAGCAAAACAACAGCCGACTTCAGGACGCCTATCCGTGGAAAGGACAACCTGAGTCAAGCAAAGTCGATGAACACCAACAAATCGGCTAGCAAAACAACAGCCGACTTCAGGTTGCATCCTGTTGGACTTGACAAACAGAGTCAAGCAAGTCGATTAACACCAACAAATCGGCTAGCAAAACAACAGCCGACTCCAGGACGCCTATCCGTGGAAATGACAACCTGAGTCAAGCAAAGTCGATGAACACCAACAAATCGGCTAGCAAAATAACAGCCGACTTCAGGTTGCATACTGTTGGACTTGACAAACAGAGTCAAGCAAAGTCGATGAACACCAACAAATCGGCTAGTAGAACAACAGCCGACTCCAGGACGCCTATCCGTGGAAATATCAACCTGAGTCAAGCAAAGTCGATGAACACCAACAAATCGGCTAGCAAAACAACAGCCGACATCAGGTTGCATCCTGTTGGACTTGACAAACAGAGTCAAGCAAGTCGATGAACACCAACAAATCGGCTAGCAAAACAACAGCCGATTCCAGGACGCCTATCCGTGGAAATGAAAACCTGAGTCATGCGAAGTCGATGAACACCAACAAATCGGCTAGCAAAATAACAGCCGACTTCAGGTTGCATACTGTTGGACTTGACAAACAGAGTCAAGCAAAGTCGATGAACACCAACAAATCGGCTAGTAAAACAACAGCCGACATCAGGTTGCATCCTGTTGGACTTGACAAACAGAGTCAAGCAAGTCGATGAACACCAACAAATCGGCTAGCAAAACAACAGCCGACTCCAGGACGCCTATCCGTGGAAATGAAAACCTGAGTCAAGCAAAGTCGATGAACACCAACAAATCGGCTAGCAAAACAACAGCCGACTCCAGGACGCCTATCCGTGGAAATGACAACCTGAGTCAAGCAAAGTGGATGAACACCAACAAATCGGCTAGCAAAACAACAGCCGACTTCAGGTTGCATCCTGTTGGACTTGACAAACAGAGTCAAACAAAGTCGATGAACACCAACAAATCGGCTAGCAAAACAACAGCCGACTCCAGGACGCCTATCCGTGGACATGACAACCTGAGTTAAGCAAAGTCGATCATCACCAACAAATCGGCTAGCAAAACAACAGCCGACTTCAGGTTGCATCCTGTTGGACTTGACAAAAAGAGTCAAGCAAAGTCGATGAACACCAACAAGTCGGCTAGCAAAACAACAGCCGACTCCAGGACGCCTATCCGTGGACATGACAACCTGAGTCAAGCACAATCGATGAACACCAACAAGTCGACTAGCAATCAACAGCTGACTCCAGGACGCCTATCCGTGGAAAGGACAACCTGAGTCAAGCAAAGTCGATGAACACCAACAAATCGGCTAGCAAAACAACAGCCGACTTAAGGTTGCATCCTGTTGGACTTGACAAACAGAGTCAAGCAAGTCGATGAACACCAACAAATCGGCAAGCAAAACAACAGCCGACTCCAGGACGCCTATCCGTGGACATGACAACCTGAGTTAAGCAAAGTCGATCATCACCAACAAATCGGCTAGCAAAACAACAGCCGACTTCAGGTTGCATCCTGTTGGACTTGACAAAAAGAGTCAAGCAAAGTCGATGAACACCAACAAGTCGGCTAGCAAAACAACAGCCGACTCCAGGACGCCTATCCGTGGACATGACAACCTGAGTCAAGCACAATCGATGAACACCAACAAGTCGACTAGCAATCAACAGCCGACTCCAGGACGCCTATCCGTGGAAAGGACAACCTGAGTCAAGCAAAGTCGATGAACACCAACAAATCGGCTAGCAAAACAACAGCCGACTTAAGGTTGCATCCTGTTGGACTTGACAAACAGAGTCAAGCAAGTCGATGAACACCAACAAATCGGCAAGCAAAACAACAGCCGACTCCAGGACGCCTATCCGTGGAAATGACAACATGAGTCAAGCAAAGTCGATTAACACCAACAAATCGGCTAGCAAAACAACAGCCGACTTCAGGACGCCTATCCGTGGAAAGGACAACCTGAGTCAAGCAAAGTCGATGAACACCAACAAATCGGCTAGCAAAACAACAGCCGACTTCAGGTTGCATCCTGTTGGACTTGACAAACAGAGTCAAGCAAGTCGATTTACACCAACAAATCGGCTAGCAAAACAACAGCCGACTCCAGGACGCCTATCCGTGGAAATGACAACCTGAGTCAAGCAAAGTCGATGAACACCAACAAATCGGCTAGCAAAATAACAGCCGACTTCAGGTTGCATACTGTTGGACTTGACAAACAGAGTCAAGCAAAGTCGATGAACACCAACAAATCGGCTAGTAGAACAACAGCCGACTCCAGGACGCCTATCCGTGGAAATATCAACCTGAGTCAAGCAAAGTCGATGAACACCAACAAATCGGCTAGCAAAACAACAGCCGACATCAGGTTGCATCCTGTTGGACTTGACAAACAGAGTCAAGCAAGTCGATGAACACCAACAAATCGGCTAGCAAAACAACAGCCGATTCCAGGACGCCTATCCGTGGAAATGAAAACCTGAGTCATGCGAAGTCGATGAACACCAACAAATCGGCTAGCAAAATAACAGCCGACTTCAGGTTGCATACTGTTGGACTTGACAAACAGAGTCAAGCAAAGTCGATGAACACCAACAAATCGGCTAGTAAAACAACAGCCGACATCAGGTTGCATCCTGTTGGACTTGACAAACAGAGTCAAGCAAGTCGATGAACACCAACAAATCGGCTAGCAAAACAACAGCCGACTCCAGGACGCCTATCCGTGGAAATGAAAACCTGAGTCAAGCAAAGTCGATGAACACCAACAAATCGGCTAGCAAAACAAAAGCCTACTTCAGGTTGTATCCTGTTGGACTTGACAAAAAGAGTCAAGCAAAGTCGATGAACACCAACAAGTCGGCTACCAAAACAACAGCCGACTCCAGGACGCATTTCCGTGGACATGACAACCTGAGTCAAGCAAAGTCGATTAACACCAATAAATCGGCTAGCAAAACAACAGCCTACTTCAGGTTGCATCCTGTTGGACTTGACAAACAGAGTCAAGCAAAGTCGATGAACACCAACAAATCGGCTAGCAAAACAACAGCCGACTCCAGGACGCCTATCCGTGGACATGACAACCTGAGCCAAGCACAATCGATGAACACCAACAAGTCGGCTAGCAATCAACAGCCGACTCCAGGACGCCTATCCGTGGAAATGACAACCTGAGTCAAGCAAAGTCGATGAACACCAACAAATCGGCTAGCAAAACAACAGCCGACTTCAGGTTGCATCCTGTTGGACTTGACAATCAGAGTCAAGCAAGTCGATTAACACCAACAAATCGGCTAGCAAAACAACAGCCGACTCCAGGACGCCTATCCGTGGAAATGACAACCTGAGTCAAGCAAAGTCGATGAACACCAACAAATCGGCTAGCAAAACAACAGCCGACTTCAGGTTGAATCCTGTTGGACTTGACAAACAGAGTCAAGCAAAGTCGATGAACACCAACAAATCGGCTAGCAAAACAACAGCCGACTCCAGGACGCCTATCCGTGGACATGACAACCTGAGTCAAGCTAAGTCGATGAACACCAACAAATCGGCAAGCAAAACAACAGCCTACTTCAGGTTGCATCCTGTTGGACTTGACAAAAAGAGTCAAGAAAAGTCGATGAACACCAACAAGTCGGCTACCAAAACAACAGCCGACTCCAGGACGCCTTTCCATGAAAATGACAACCTGAGTCAAACCAAGTCGATGAACACCAACAAGTCGGCTAGCAAAACAACAGCCGACTCCAGGACGCATATCCATGGAAATGACAACCTGAGTCAAGCAAAGTCGATGAACACCAACAAATCGGCTAGCAAAACAACAGTCGACTTCAGGTTGCATCCTGTTGGACTTGACAAACAGAGTCAAGCAAGTCGATGAACACCAACATATTGGCTAGCAAAACAACAGCTGACTCCAGGACGACTATCCGTGGACATGACAACCTGAGTCAAGCAAAGTCGATGAACACCAACAAATCGGCGAGCAAAACAACAGCCGACTTCAGGTTGCATCCTGTTGGACTTGACAAAAAGAGTCAAGCAAAGTCGATGAACACCAACAAATCGGCTAGCAAAACAACAGCCGACTCCAGGACGCCTATCCGTGGACATGACAACCTGAGTCAAGCAAAGTCGATGAACACCAACAAATCGGCAAGCAAAACAACAGCCTACTTCAGGTTGCATCCTGTTGGACTTGACAAAAAGAGTCAAGAAAAGTCGATGAACACCAACAAGTCGGCTACCAAAACAACAGCCACTCCAGGACGCCTTTCCATGAAAATGACAACCTGAGTCAAACCAAGTCGATGAACACCAACAAGTCGGCTAGCAAAACAACAGCCGACTCCAGGACGCATATCCATGGAAATGACAACCTGAGTCAAGCAAAGTCGATGAACACCAACAAATCGGCTAGCAAAACAACAGTCGACTTCAGGTTGCATCCTGTTGGACTTGACAAACAGAGTCAAGCAAGTCGATGAACACCAACATATTGGCTAGCAAAACAACAGCTGACTCCAGGACGACTATCCGTGGACATGACAACCTGAGTCAAGCAAAGTCGATGAACACCAACAAATCGGCTAGCAAAACAACAGCCGACTTCAGGTTTCATCCTGTTGGACTTGACAAAAAGAGTCAAGCAAAGTCGATGAACACCAACAAATCGGCTAGCAAAACAACAGCCGACTCCAGGACGCCTATCCGTGGACATGACAACCTGAGTCAAGCAAAGTCGATGAACACCAACAAATCGGCAAGCAAAACAACAGCCTACTTCAGGTTGCATCCTGTTGGACTTGACAAAAAGAGTCAAGAAAAGTCGATGAACACCAACAAGTCGGCTAGCAAAACAACAGCCGACTCCAGGACGCATATCCATGGAAATGACAACCTGAGTCAAGCAAAGTCGATGAACACCAACAAATCGGCTAGCAAAACAACAGTCGACTTCAGGTTGCATCCTGTTGGACTTGACAAACAGAGTCAAGCAAGTCGATGAACACCAACATATTGGCTAGCAAAACAACAGCTGACTCCAGGACGCCTATCCGTGGACATGACAACCTGAGTCAAGCAAAGTCGATGAACACCAACAAATCGGCTAGCAAAACAACAGCCGACTTCAGGTTGCATCCTGTTGGGCTTGACAAACAGAGTCAAGCAAAGTCGATGAACACCAACAAATCGGCTAGCAAAACAACAGCCGACTCCAGGACGCCTATCCGTGGACATGACAACCAGAGTCAAGCAAAGTCGATGAACACCAACAAATCGGCAAGCAAAACAACAGCCGACTTCAGGTTGCATCCTGTTGGACTTGACAAAAAGAGTCAAGCAAAGTCGATGAACACCAACAAGTCGGCTACCAAAACAACAGCCGACTCCAGGACGCATTTCCGTGAAAATGACAACCTTAGTCAAGCAAAGTCGATTAACACCAACAAATCGGCTAGCAAAACAACAGCCTACTTCAGGTTGCATCCTGTTGGACTTGACAAACAGAGTCAAGCAAGTCGATGAACACCAACATATTGGCTAGCAAAACAACAGCCGACTCCAGGACGCCTATCCGTGGACATGACAACCTGAGTCAAGCAAAATCGATGAACACAAACAAATCGGCTATCAAAACAACAGCCGACTCCAGGACGCCTATCCGTGGAAATATCAACCTGAGTCAAGCAAAGTCGATGAACACCAACAAATCGACTAGCAAAACAACAGCCGACTTCAGGTTGCATCCTGTTGGACTTGACAAACAGAGTCAAGCAAGTCGATGAACACCAACAAATTGGCTAGCAAAACAACAGCCGACTCCAGGACGCCTATCCGTGGACATGACAACCTGACACAAGCAAAGTCGATGAACACCAACAAGTCGGCTAGCAAAACAACTGCCGACTCCAGGACGCCTATCCGTGGAAATGACAACCTGAGTCAAGCAAAGTCGATCATCACCAACAAATCGGCTAGCAAAACAACAGCCGACTTCAGGTTGCATCCTGTTGGACTTGACAAACAGAGTCAAGCAAAGTCGATGAACACAAACAAATTGGCTAGCAAAACAACAGCCGACTCCAGGACGCCTATACGTGGACATGACAACCTGAGTCAAGCAAACTCGAAGAACACCAACAAGTCGGCTAGCAAAACAACAGCCGACTCCAGTACGCCTATCAGTGGAAATGACAACCTGAGTCAAGCAAAGTCGGTGAACACCAACAAATCGGCTAGCAAAACAACAGCCGACTTCAGGTTGCATCCTGTTGGACTTGACAACCTGAGTTAAGCAAAGTCGATCAACACCAACAAATCGGCTAGCAAAACAACAGCCGACTTCAGGTTGCATCCTGTTGGACTTGACAAACAGAGTCAAGCAAAGTCGATGAACACCAACAAGTCGGCTAGCAAAACAACAGCCGACTCTAGGACGCCTATCCGTGGAAATGACAACCTGAGTCAAGCAAAGTAGATGAACACCAACAAATCGGCTAGCAAAACAACAGCCGACTTCAGGTTGCATCCTGTTGGACTTGACAAACAGAGTCAAGCAAAGTCGAAGAACACCAACAAATCGGCTAGCAAAACAACAGCCGACTTCAGGTTGCATCCTGTTGGACTTGACAAAAAGAGTCAAGCAAAGTCGATGAACACCAACAAGTCGGCTACCAAAACAACAGCCGACTCCAGGACGCATTTCCGTGAAAATGACAACCTTAGTCAAGCAAAGTCGATTAACACCAACAAATCGGCTAGCAAAACAACAGCCTACTTCAGGTTGCATCCTGTTGGACTTGACAAACAGAGTCAAGCAAAGTCGATGAACACCAACAAGTCGGCTAGCAAAACAACAGCCGACTCCAGGACGCCTATCCGTGGACATGACAACCTGAGCCAAACACAATCGATGAACACCAACAAGTCGGCTAGCAATCAACAGCCGACTCCAGGACGCCTATCCGTGGAAATGACAACCTGAGTCAAGCAAAGTCGATGAACACCAACAAATCGGCTAGCAAAACAACAGCCGACTTCAGGTTGCATCCTGTTGGACTTGACAATCAGAGTCAAGCAAGTCGATTAACACCAACAAATCGGCTAGCAAAACAACAGCCGACTCCAGGACGCCTATCCGTGGAAATGACAACCTGAGTCAAGCAAAGTCGATGAACACCAACAAATCGGCTAGCAAAACAACAGCCGACTTCAGGTTGCATCCTGTTGGACTTGACAAACAGAGTCAAGCAAAGTCGATGAACACCAACAAATCGGCTAGTAAAACAACAGCCGACTCCAGGACGCCTATCCGTGGAAATATCAACCTGAGTCAAGCAAAGTCGATGAACACCAACAAATCGGCTAGCAAAACAACAGCCGACATCAGGTTGCATCCTGTTGGACTTGACAAACAGAGTCAAGCAAGTCGATGAACACCAACAAATCGGCTAGCAAAACAACAGCCGACTCCAGGACGCCTATCCGTGGAAATGAAAACCTGAGTCAAGCAAAGTCGATGAACACCAACAAATCGGCTAGCAAAACAAAAGCCTACTTCAGGTTGTATCCTGCTGGACTTGACAAAAAGAGTCAAGCAAAGTCGATGAACACCAACAAGTCGGCTACCAAAACAACAGCCGACTCCAGGACGCATTTCCGTGAAAATGACAACCTTAGTCAAGCAAATCGATTAAAACCAACAAATCGGCTAGCAAAACAACAGCCAACTTCAGGTTGCATCCTGTTGGACTTGACAAACAGAGTCAAGCAAAGTCGATGAACACCAACAAATCGGCTAGCAAAACAACAGCCGACTCCAGGACGCCTATCCGTGGACATGACAACCTGAGCCAAGCACAATCGATGAACACCAACAAGTCGGCTAGCAATCAACAGCCGACTCCAGGACGCCTATCCGTGGAAATGACAACCTGAGTCAAGCAAAGTCGATGAACACCAACAAATCGGCTAGCAAAACAACAGCCGACTTCAGGTTGCATCCTGTTGGACTTGACAAACAGAGTCAAGCAAAGTCGATGAACACCAACAAATCGGCTAGCAAAACAACAGCCGACTCCAGGACGCCTATCCGTGGACATGACAACCTGAGTCAAGCAAAGTCGATGAACACCAACAAATCGGCTAGCAAAACAACAGCCGACTTCAGGTTGCATCCTGTTGGACTTGACAAACAGAGTCAAGCAAAGTCGATGAACACCAACAAATCGGCTAGCAAAACAACAGCCGACTCCAGGACGCCTATCCGTGGACATGACAACCTGAGTCAAGCAAAGTCGATGAACACCAACAAATCGGCAAGCAAAACAACAGCCTACTTCAGGTTGCATCCTGTTGGACTTGACAAAAAGAGTCAAGAAAAGTCGATGAACACCAACAAGTCGGCTACCAAAACAACAGCCGACTCCAGGACGCCTTTCCATGAAAATAAAAACCTGAGTCAAGCCAAGTCGATGAACACCAACAAGTCGGCTGGCAAAACAACAGCCGACTCCAGGACGCATATCCATGGAAATGACAACCTGAGTCAAGCAAAGTCGATGAACACCAACAAATCGGCTAGCAAAACAACAGTCGACTTCAGGTTGCATCCTGTTGGACTTGACAAACAGAGTCAAGCAAGTCGATGAACACCAACATATTGGCTAGCAAAACAACAGCCGACTCCAGGACGCCTATCCGTGGACATGACAACCTGAGTCAAGCAAAGTCGATGAACACCAACAAGTCGGCTATCAAAACAACAGCCGACTCTAGGACGCCTATCCGTGGAAATGACAACCTGAGTCAAGCAAAGTCGATGAACACCAACAAATCGGCTAGCAAAACAACAGCCGACTTCAGGTTGCATCCTGTTGGACTTGACAAACAGAGTCAAGCAAGTCGATGAACACCAACATATTGGCTAGCAAAACAACAGCCGACTCCAGGACGCCTATCCGTGGACATGACAACCTGAGTCAAGCAAAATCGATGAACACCAACAAATCGGCTAGCAAAACAACAGCCGACTCCAGGACGCCTATCCGTGGAAATATCAACCTGAGTCAAGCAAAGTCGATGAACACCAACAAATCGACTAGCAAAACAACAGCCGACTTCAGGTTGCATCCTGTTGGACTTGACAAACAGAGTCAAGCAAGTCGATGAACACCAACAAATTGGCTAGCAAAACAACAGCCGACTCCAGGACGCCTATCCGTGGACATGACAACCTGACACAAGCAAAGTCGATGAACACCAACAAGTCGGCTAGCAAAACAACTGCCGACTCCAGGACGCCTATCCGTGGAAATGACAACCTGAGTCAAGCAAAGTCGATGAACACCAACAAATCGGCTAGCAAAACAACAGCCGACTTCAGGTTGCATCCTGTTGGACTTGACAACCTGAGTTAAGCAAAGTCGATCAACACCAACAAATCGGCTAGCAAAACAACAGCCGACTTCAGGTTGCATCCTGTTGGACTTGACAAACAGAGTCAAGCAAAGTCGATGAACACCAACAAGTCGGCTATCAAAACAACAGCCGACTCTAGGACGCCTATCCGTGGAAATGACAACCTGAGTCAAGCAAAGTCGATGAACACCAACAAATCGGCTAGCAAAACAACAGCCGACTTCAGGTTGCATCCTGTTGGACTTGACAAACAGAGTCAAGCAAGTCGATGAACACCAACATATTGGCTAGCAAAACAACAGCCGACTCCAGGACGCCTATCCGTGGACATGACAACCTGAGTCAAGCAAAATCGATGAACACCAACAAATCGGCTATCAAAACAACAGCCGACTCCAGGACGCCTATCCGTGGAAATATCAACCTGAGTCAAGCAAAGTCGATGAACACCAACAAATCGACTAGCAAAACAACAGCCGACTTCAGGTTGCATCCTGTTGGACTTGACAAACAGAGTCAAGCAAGTCGATGAACACCAACAAATTGGCTAGCAAAACAACAGCCGACTCCAGGACGCCTATCCGTGGACATGACAACCTGACACAAGCAAAGTCGATGAACACCAACAAGTCGGCTAGCAAAACAACTGCCGACTCCAGGACGCCTATCCGTGGAAATGACAACCTGAGTCAAGCAAAGTCGATGAACACCAACAAATCGGCTAGCAAAACAACAGCCGACTTCAGGTTGCATCCTGTTGGACTTGACAAACAGAGTCAAGCAAAGTCGATGAACACAAACAAATTGGCTAGCAAAACAACAGCCGACTCCAGGACGCCTATACGTGGACATGACAACCTGAGTCAAGCAAACTCGAAGAACACCAACAAGTCGGCTAGCAAAACAACAGCCGACTCCAGTACGCCTATCAGTGGAAACGACAACCTGAGTCAAGCAAAGTCGATGAACACCAACAAATCGGCTAGCAAAACAACAGCCGACTTCAGGTTGCATCCTGTTGGACTTGACAACCTGAGTTAAGCAAAGTCGATCAACACCAACAAATCGGCTAGCAAAACAACAGCCGACTTCAGGTTGCATCCTGTTGGACTTGACAAACAGAGTCAAGCAAAGTCGATGAACACCAACAAGTCGGCTATCAAAACAACAGCCGACTCTAGGACGCCTATCCGTGGAAATGACAACCTGAGTCAAGCAAAGTCGATGAACACCAACAAATCGGCTAGCAAAACAACAGCCGACTTCAGGTTGCATCCTGTTGGACTTGACAAACAGAGTCAAGCAAAGTCGATGAACACCAACAAATCGACTAGCAAAACAACAGCCGACTTCAGGTTGCATCCTGTTGGACTTGACAAACAGAGTCAAGCAAGTCGATGAACACCAACAAATCGGCTAGCAAAACAACAGCCGACTCCAGGACGCCTATCCGTGGACATGGCAACCTGACACAAGCAAAGTCGATGAACACCAACAAGTCGGCTAGCAAAACAACAGCCGACTTCAGGTTGCATCCTGTTGGACTTGACAAACAGAGTCAAGCAAAGTCGATGAACACCAACAAGTCGGCTAGCAAAACAACAGCCGACTCCAGGACGCCTATCCGTGGAAATGACTACCTGAGTCAAGTTCTTTCAACTTAAGCTTCATGATCAATGCTTAATTTTTGTGTATTGTTATCGTTCACCAAATTCAAATGAAACTCAATTTCTTGATGAAATTGAAGATTTCATTCAATCATTAAATCTAAATGATCCTTTATTTGTTTTTGGTGATCTTATTCTTAACTGTGACCCATCAAAAAAGCTGAATAATAACTTTAAAAATTTTATTGATAATTATGACTTGGTCAATTTTGTTTGTCAACCCACCAGAGTATGTTCTAGATTTAATTAAAGGAGGAATCAATATTTGCAATCAGAATCAGTCATTGATCTTTTTTTGCATAATGCTGATCTTGTTGATGAAACATGTGTTATTGACTGTCCATTTAGTGACCACAAATTTGTTTTAGCTAAATTAACAGTTGCTAAACTGAAATGTTAACAGAAGACTATTTTATGTACAAACCTTTCTCTAGTGAATACGGAAAACATTTGTACTCAGATAGATGAAATTGATTGGAGTGGATTCAAGAATTTTTCTTCAATTGATGAAAAATGGATGTTTGTCAAAGAAAAACTGATTAAAATTATCGATAATACCTCGCCCATTCGTAAAATTTCTATAAATATGTCAAGTCAGTTCCCATGGTATGATGATGATCTTATTTGTTTGAAACATTCACGGGATATCTCCTACAAGAACAATCTGGTATTCAAACTATCTGGTAATGAAGATGATAAATTAGTTTATGATTATTTTAAGAAGCAGTTCAAGCTGTTAAATGATGAGAAACTAATTCATTTTTTTCAGGATAAAACTTTGAATGATTTCAAAAATGCTAAAAAATTTTGGCAATTCTACTCACCATTAATTTCCATGAAATCTGATAAAAACTCAAATACACCTTTAATCTGTATTAAAAATGAAAATGAGGTTATCAATGATAAGTTAAACATGTGTGAGATATTTAACAAATTCTTCACGTCGATAAGATCTTCATCAGAATTGTCGAATAATGATTCTAAGATCTTTATCCAGGATCAGTTCTCCAAACTTGGCCTTATGAAAGCTACTAATTTCAGATTCTGTTTACGAATAGACATGAGATAGAAAAACTCCTCTCAGAGATCTCAACCTCTAGTGGTATCGGTTCTTGTGGAATACCTATTAAGATTCTGAAGGGTAGTTCAACTAAACTACACACCATTATAGCTTATTTATTTAATTTTTTAATCTTAACGGGTTCAATACCGAGTGATTGGAAAATGTCCGTTGTTACACCATTATTTAAAAATAAAGGCTCAACTGATGATTTAAATAGTTATCGTGGCATTTCTGTTTTACCACCAATTGCAAAGCTGTTTGAGAAACTTATTCATAAGCAAATAAGCATTTATCTAGCTGAAGCTAAGATACTCTCAAGTAATCAACATGGTTTCAGATCAACCCATGGCTGTGAATCAGCCTTACATGAGATTATCTCGAAAATGAACCAAATTAAAAGCAAACGTTTAATTGGTATCTTTCTGTTTATAGATTTTAGAAAAGCTTTTGATACTGTCGACCATAACCTTCTACTAACTAAATTAAGCTGTTATGGTTTTGATGATTCTTCAATCACACTACTAGAAAGTTATTTTGCGAATAGATCCCAGGTAGTGAAGATTGATGAGTTCACTTCTAACTCAAGAACACTCAAATTAGGTGTCCCCCAGGGGAGTGTCCTAGGCCCACTTCTATTTTTGATTTACATAAATGATATTGTTTTATTCCTTTCTGATTTCATCGTGAAATTATTTGCTGATGATACAACTTTAATCAAAACAGGGGATAACCTAACTGAACTTATTCATTCTTTTCTTGAATCAATTCAAAAGTTATTTACTTGGTGTAAATTCAATAGTATAGATATTAATTGGTCCAAGACTAAAATTATGTTTATTTCAAATAAAACAAGACTTAATATTCCATGTAATATTGAAATAAATGGTATTATGGTTGAAGTTGTTGATAAATTTAAGCTTCTCGGAGTAACAATTGATAACAAGCTCACTTTTTTGCAACACGTAATAAGCTTAAGAACTTCAATAAAAAAACGACTTTATGCTATTAGAAGATTATTTTACTTATCGCACAAAGTCAAGCTCCAGTTCTTCAAATCATTTATCATGCCGTACTTTGACTATTGTCTATCATTATCAATATATTTTACAAAAAGATCAATTCAAAAATTATCTAATTCTTATTACTATTGTGTTCAAAGATTATTAAATATTCGCCCAAATATTCATGGTAATGATGACTTTAACATTTTAAATATTGAGTTGAATAAATTTAACATCGACTGCTTTTAGCATAGAATTATCAAACGTCTTGCTCATTTGAACATAAAATTGTAAATTTAAAAACATCGCCTGTTGACTTAAAAGAAGTATTAATCAGCAACCGCTCGAAAAATGTTGATTATAATCTAAGAAATTCAAATGACTATCTTGTTCCTTCTAAAGGAAGTTTAATGATTATGTTGAAAAAACGTTTGATTATTTTTATTCTAAGTTCATCAATAAATTACTTATTGATGATCTCCATTTAGATTTTGCCCTATTTAAACGAAGAATAAACAATAACATTAACTTAATTTTTATAAAATTTTGTAAAATTTTTTCTAATTTTGATGTTAATTTCAGAAATTTAATTTTTTATTAATATTATAATTTTTATGTGAATTTTTTATTAATAAATGGGCTCAATCATCCCATTACGGGTTTTGACCTTAGGTCTCTTTGATTGAGTTGAAATATGAAATATAAATATAAGTTTTTGATGAAAAAGTAAACAAATAAATCACAAATAGTTCAAGAAACATCAAAAACTTAAAATATTGATTTTAATTTTTAATTTTTATTAATAAAACAAATCATTTATCTGGTCATGATCACCAAAAAAATTCCTTTAATTTACAAAAGAGGTAAGATTATTTGAGCAGTAAATAAAATTAATTTACCCCAAAAAAATAATTTAAAAATCAGTAAAATTAATTAATGTGTAGGAATCTAATTATTTAAAATTTCACGAAGTTAGCGAGTTAGCAAGTTAGCGAGTTATCGATGTCAAGGTCGAAAGTTATCGATGTCAAGGTTGAATAGTGAGAGAGAATAGATAATTGATTGATTACCAATTATCAATTATCAATTAAGTAAAAATAATCTTCTATAAATCTTTAAAAAATTCTATATATAAATTGCCTTTTAATTGAATTAAAGGTGAAAGGAACAAATATTTATCAGCTGATGCTGTTTTGAATGACGCACATACAGCTTTATACCCGACAGAATTTTTAAATAGCTTGAATTTATCAGGAATGCCACCTCATAAATTAGTTCTTAAAAAAGGACAACCTATTATTTTACTTAGAAATGTCTCAGCTTCGGATGGATTGTGTAACGGTACCAGGCTTATTTGAAGAAATTTTTACAGTAAAATAATTGAATGTCAAATAGCTGTTGGATCTAATGCTAAAAAAAAAGTTTACATGCCGAGAATGCCATTGATTCCAACTGATGCAAGTTTACCTTTCGAATTAAAAAGGCTTCAATTTCCTATACGACCAGCGTTTGCAATGAGTATAAACAAATCTCAAGGACAAACTTTAGAACACGTAGGGGTTTACTTAAACGAACCTGTTTTTACTCATGGGCAATTATATGTAGCCTTTTCAAGAGTGACAAATAAAAAAAATCTCAAGATTTGCATGAATCATCCAAATAACTTAACAAAAAACATAGTTTATACTGAGGTTATTCAATAAACTTTTTAGTGTGTTCTGCAATTTTTTTTCTTAATTTTATTTAAATTCCCCCGGCAGCGAAGCAACGGGTATCTACTAGTAAAAAATAAAAGTGATAATAACCTTAAGTTATCTGCTAAAAGAATGAAATGAACAGAAACTATACTTAATTGAACCCAATAAAATGAATTTTGATCAGATAATTGAATTATTAAACCCAATTAAATGAATCTTGATCAGTAAATTGAATTATTAGTTAATAATAGTCCAATTATTTTCAGCCCTGTCTATATAAATGTCTTTCTTTTTCTGTTATAATGACCAATTAGTATAACGAGTTGTTTAGGAAAGCTACTGGAACGCATAGTATATTCAAGATTATACAATTTTTTGGAACAAAATTCACTCCTTATCCAGGAACAATCTGGATTTAGGAAACACCGGCGAACATCAGATAATCTTTTCTTTTTAATTCAAAAAATTGTGGAATCATTCAATAGAAAAAAAAATGTCTGCGACCTTTTTTTTGATATTTCTAAAGCCTTTGATAGAGATTGGCATGAAGGATTACTTTTTAAATTGATTAAAATAAATCCACCTCATTACTTGACTAACTGGATTAGATCCTTTTTAGACTCTAGGACATTTAATGTAAATGTGAATGACCACCTGAGCGAAGAATATCAAATAACTGCAGGTGTTCCTCAAGGCTCAGTAATTAGTCCTCTTTTATTTAGTATATACATTAATGACATCCCTAAAAGAAACAAAACAAAAAATGAATACTCTCTGCTTTTCGCAGATGATCTAGTTACATTCTTCATTTATAACAAAAAGGGGAACCTAGAAAATAAGATCAATAAATACCTCAACGAACTTGAACAATGGCTTATTAAATGGAAAATGAAGATATCAGTTGAAAAGTCTTGTTCAGTAGTCTTTTCTAGGTACAAAAAGGAGAGTGATAATCTAAACTTAAAAATTTATGGAAACATAATAGAGAGACAAAAAGAAATCAAGTTTCTTGGTATTAAATTTGATTCTAAATTAAACTTTAATATACTGGTAGATGAAATTAAAGAGCGCTGCAATAAAAGGCTAAATATTATTAAGATATTGTCAAACAAAAAATGGGGTCTTAATCAAAACACACTCGAAAATTTATATAAATCTTTAGTCGGATCAATTCTAGACTATTCTTTTCCTTGCTTAAATTCATTTTCAGAAAATAATATCAAAAAACTACAAGCAATTCAGAATACAGCATTTAAGATCTATTCTTAAGTTAAAATATGATACTCCCTACAACATCGTGCATCATGAGGCTTTTAACTAAAACATAAACTAAAACTACTAACAGTCTCGAATCGGCTTTTTGAATTGAGTGAGAGATATGTTGGGACAGGACTGAGTCATTCTATTCCATTGGTTGCAAGACTGGTGAAGGAATACAAAGAAGGTTTCGAATCAAGATATATTGACTACCCAACTCCATTGTGTAATTGGTACCTTACTATTTCTTCTTTTTTTCCTGAAACTTGAACTATTTTAACATTTGCCAGATGTAACAATCTATTCCTATTTATGTCTTTTCAACTTTTCATTTTTTTTAGCTTATTTACTTTATTTTGATTCTTTTTTTTTATCTCATTTTATTAATTTTAATTTTATTTTTACTTTATTTTATTTTTATTTTATTTTATTTTTTTTTATTATTTTTTTAACTTATTCTGAAGGAGCTCTAGCTTGGTACAGAAAACAAATAAATAAAAATAAATAAATGTTATAAATAAAATTAAAATTATTTGGTTCTCTTAAATTTAAAATTTTCAAATTTTTTAAAAATTTCTAAAAATTTGAAAATTACTAGAAAAAATTTAAAATTTTAATTTGGTTTCGAATTTTGTTTTAAAAATCGAGAGCAAATAATCTCTCAATTTTTTACAAACTTTTTAATTTTAGTCTCAGAAAAATTCAAATTTCAATTATTTAACTATATTTTTTAATTCTTATTTTATTCAGTAACTTTTATTTTAATCATTGTTTTTTATTTGTTTTTAATTTTTCTCTGAAGGAGCTAACACTCGATACAGATTTACAAATAAATAAATAAATGTTATAAATAAATTTTACAAAAATATATTTTAATAAATAAAATGAGTGATGACGAGTACGTCCCACTTGAATTAAATGAATCGCAAGAGTCTGATTTTGAAGAAGTGGAAGAAAGAAACATACTCAAAAAACGAAGAGGTATTAATCGAGAATGGATACATGTGGATATGTTTGATGACAATGATGCTGCAGATTTGTGGTTAAAAAATGAAACAAAATGGTCAAAAGAAGATAACTATAGCACAAATGATGAGGACAAAATTAAATTTCGCTGCAATTTAGTAAAACATCGTGGTCCACAATGCGATGCAAAACTTATGCTTTTATTCAATGCTGATAATCTTAAAGCTACAAGATTTGAAAGCGGCAATCACACACATGACAAAAAACTGATGTTACTAAAAATACTGATGAAATAAGTAATAAAAAGCCTAAAATAGATGAAAATCAGGTAAGTGATTTAATTCTTAAAGCTAAAAGAGGACGTGGTAGACCTCGCAAAAATTAATACTACTACATCTTACACTTCTTTTTTTTTTAAATGTTACTTGATTCAAAAACTTTTTCTTTAAATAAAAAATACTTTTTCTGTTAAATAAAATTTATTTTTACTACCGCTTTTATTATTTATTCTCACCGTTATAACTATTTTTTGGGTCCTATTAATTATTTATTTTCTGCTCATATAATTTAATATCTGTTTAATATTATTTACTGCTCAATTAATACCCGTCCTTTACAAAATAGTCAAAAAAGAATTGTCTGTTAATTGTGCCTGAAATAATTTATACCCTTTAATTTATCCTCGTTTAATTTATACCCGCTGAAATAATTTCCAAAACCAAATAAAATTAGACCAATAATATTTTTGATAGTAATTAAATTAATTTATCTTGTTATTTAAATTTACAGCGATTTTTTTTTCCAATACTTTAGCGTGATGTGAAAAAGATAGGAAGTAAAACTATTTTTATCCAATACTCTAACATGATGTGAAAAAGAAAGGAAGTAAAACAAAAATTTTTCTTTCATTTACCTGGTGCTAAAAAGATAGGAAATGAATCTACAAATTTTTCTTTCATTAACCTGATGCTTAAAAAAGATAGGAAACAAAACAAAAAACTTATAGCTAATAAAATACTAATTTAATTAGCGTTGTATTTTATGTACCGATAAATTTGTTGATTTATTTCCTTTCTTTTTAGCAACAGGTAAATGAAAGAAAAACTCTGATCTATTTCTTATTGTTTTCACATCATACTATGTGAAATGGTTTTACAATCATCGTTAAAGTATATGATACAATTAACACCTATACAATACATTTAAATAAAACTTAGAGGTGTTAATTTAGTATTTAATAGACGATTGTTGAATCTCAAACCTAAGACAAATTTAAAACAAATAGTCAAAAATTGCAAATTTATTTAATTATTTTTGATCCAGAAAGCTTTAAAAATGAAACTTTTAATATCCTTTTTTTCAAATCAAAATGAATAAAATTAAGCGTCTTGAAAAAAAAAAAGCGTTTCTAAATCTTTCAAAGATGGTTTCAAATTATACCAAACAAATTCAAGAATTGAAAGAAGAGAAGAAAAGACAAGAAAGAAAAGAAAACAGCTTACACCAATTATTACGTTTCATACAAACATATGCTAAACAGAACGTAAAGCTTGATTTAGACGGAGAGTTGAACATAATCGAAGAACAAGACGTTGAAAGCGAAAGTGACAAAGATTTAATAAATTTGGATTTTTCTCTGTTAGAAAAAGACGAATAAGAAATGATCCATCTCTAAATATTACAATTGAACTAAAAAAACACGTTGGTAAATATAAACGTTACAATTTACCAACCACCCAAGAGGTTGCAGCGTTAATACCTAACCAAGATGGATTGACAATTAAAAATGATTTAATTATTCATTCAAATGATGGATCGATTAAAACAGTTGATCCAAAATATGGTTATGCTGATCCACTTCATTACGTTCAAATGTTTCCAAGAGGGGAACAAGGTTGGGAATATGATACATACCCATTAAAACAAAAAATATCTAATGATGAAAATCAAACAAGTGATACTAAATATGTTTCAGCAATGCAATACTATGCATACCAGATACAAGATAGGCCAGGTATATAATTTTAATTTCAAGAAACAATTTCAGGATTTTATAAATAACATATTGTTTATATAAGATACAAATCTAATATTTTTTAGTAGATTACTACACCAGTATATTGTTGAACAATATGCTGGTAAAGTCGAAGCAAGCAGATTAAACTTTTTGAGATTCAACCAAGAAAGCATTCGTGCTGAACTTTACCAAGGCCTTTTAGATGCAATAAGCAGCAGTGATAATGCCAACTTGGAAAATATTGGTAAAAAAGTAATACTTCCTTCGTCTTTTATCGGAAGTCCTAGGCATATGCATGAACTTTTTCAAGATGCTATGTCAGTTGTTAGAGCTCTTGGTAAACCAGACCTTTTTATCACAATGACTTGCAATCCAAACTGGCCTGGTTTAAAAAAAAATCTTATTTTTTCTCAAACTCCAAACGACCGTCCAGATCTTATCGCCCGGTATTTTCGAATAAAACTAAAAATGTTGATCAAAGATTTAATAAAAAATCATGTAATGGGAAGATCAATTGGCCATATCTATGTCAATGAATTTCAAAAAAGAGGCCTCCCACACGCTCATATTTTGATAATTCTGCACCCGAATGACAAGATACAAACGGTACAACAAGTTGATCTTACAGTTAATGCTGAACTTCCAAAAAAAGAAGAGTATCCAAATTTACACAGAATTGTTAAATCGTGTATGATGCATGGACCCTGTGGACCTGGTTATCCGAATGCCCCATGCATGATTGATGGAAAATGCAGTAAAGGGTTTCCAAAACAATATTCAGAAGAAACAATACTTTGTAAAAATTCATACCCCATATATAAGCGTAGTGCAGACAATCCGGACAATAAATGGGTAATACCATATAACCCTTACCTATCAACAAAATACAACTGTCACATAAATGTAGAGATTTGTAACTTTGTAGCTGCTGTTAAATAGATTTTTAAATATATTTGCAAAGGTAGTTTTTTACTCATTTTATTCATACTGCACTTATATCAAATTAACGCCGTACCGTCCCCGTACTTCAGCAAAAAAGATGAAGGTACGGGTACGATACGGCGTTAATTTGATAGAAGTGCAGTAATTTTCCTTTTTAACATCTAATTTAACTTTCATCAGGTCATGATAAATCATTAGTCACAATTAATTCAAACGAACCCACAAAACAAAACTATACAAACTCAAAAGAACATAACTCCGACTCAAGCTTAAAAGAAAACGACGAAATTGAGAAGTTTAGAGATATGCGATACATTAGTGTTCCAGAATGTACTTGGAGAATATTTCACTTCAATTTAACAGATCAATTTCCGAAAACTAAAAGATTGCCTGTACATTTACCGAATTCTCATATGTGTTTTTTTAAATCAAACGACTCTAAAGAAAAAATAACACAATCTTCAACCGAAACTCAATTGACAGCTTATTTTAAATTAAACAAAGATAAACCACAATTAGCTAAAAAGTACTTTTATTACGAAATACCTAAACATTTTACTTTTGATGATCACAATAAAGAGTGGAGAGAAAAGAAAAGGTAGTTTTATAAAAAAACTTTCACAAGTTTTAGCAATAAAGTTTAATCTTTAAAGACCAGACGAAACAATAATTGGCCGAATGTATTTTGTGCACCAATCAGATATTCAACGTTTCGAATTAAGAATTTTGTTACTATATAAAAAGGGAGCTGAATCATACAAAGATTTGTTAACTGTTAATGGAGAGGTGTGCTTAACTTTTCAAGAAGCAGCACAAAAACATGGTTATCTTGAATCTAATAACTAATGGATAGAGTCTCTTGAAGAAGCATGTCTAAGAATTACCGATATTGATGAATTAAGGAAATTTTTCGTGATTTTATTAGAAAATTGCCAGCCACCCGACATTAAGATGTTATGGGAACGTTTCAAAAACGAACTTTCGACTGACATTTTATATAAATACCAGACTATCAAAAATAATCAAAATTTGACATTTGACGATAAAGTTTATAATACTTGCCTTTTCTACATAAATAAGATTTTACTCAGTAGCCCAAAGAATGTAGAACCACTAACTGAAATTTTCAAGTATGACAGTGAAAAAGTTATTTGCCTTGATGAGCTTAATAATCAAACTGTTAACAATAATCTGATACATGAAGAGTTAGACTATGATGTTGATTTTTTGAAAACAAATTTTCAAGAAAATCATAAACAACTAAACGTTGACCAATTAGTAGTTTTTGATAAAATAATTAAAAGGACTCAGCAAAGTACAGGTAATTGCATAATCTTATATAGTACGCAAATTATTTATTAAATATACTTTTAAAAAGTTGGTAAAAATCTTTTTTTTGTTGATGGACCAGGTGGAACAGGCAAAACTTTTCTTTATAATACACTCATCGCATATTTAAGATCAGAGAAAAAAATTGTACTAACTGTTGCTTCATCTGGCATTGCCGCTTTACTTCTACCTGGAGGTAGAACTGCCCATTCAAGATTTAAAATTCCATTGAATTTAGACAATATATCTACGTGTGACATAACAGTGCAATCCGAATTAGCAGAACTAATACGGACAGCGGATCTTATAATATGGGATGAGGCCCCTATGATGCACAAGCATGCATTTGAAGCTCTCAATCGTACCCTCCAAGACATAATGAAGGTCATTAATAAAAATTTCGAAAACATATATTTCGGGAATAAGATAATGTTATTTGGAGGTGATTTTCGTCAGATATTGCCAGTAATAAAAAAGGGTAACAGTGCACAAATTGTTAATGCAACATTTAATAAGTCAAATTTTTGGACAGAGGTTGAAGTTTTAAAACTAAAACTAAACATGAGAGTTTTGACAAAAAATGGAAGAGACAGTCAAAGAGCTAAAAAGTTTTCCGATTTGTTGTTACGGATTGGGGAAGGTAAAGAAAAAAGATTTAGCGATATAAACGGTTACGATGACTTAATTGAATTGCCCGATGAGTTGATTAACCACTATGATAAAGAAACCCTAATCAAGACAATTTTTCCAAATATAACTACTAAGTATTTATTGAATTAATCAAAATAACATCTAATCGTCATCTAATTAAGTTTATATTTTAGTCAAAATCCTTATGAATTTATAGACTCTGCAATACTTTGTCCAACAAACGAAGAAGTAAACTCCATCAATGAAATCGCTTCAAGTCTGTTACCAGGCCTAAAAGTAGAATATATTTCCCAAGATTCAGTAGTTATTGACTCGGAAACAACTCAATACCCAACCGAATTTTTAAATAGTATTAATCCACCTGGAATACCACCATCAAAATTATCCTTAAAAATCGGTCAGCCAATAATTCTCTTGAGAAATATATCATCTAATTTTGGCCTTTGCAATGGAACGAGATTAATTGTGAAGTCATTACACAAACATTTAATAGAAGCTGAAATAGCAATAGGAAAATTAAAGGGAAAAACTGTTTATATTCCAAGAGTACCCTTAATACCTACTGATTCAGGTCTTCCATTTGATTTCAAAAGAGTACAGTTTCCAGTCCGACCAGCATTTGCTATATCGATAAATAAATCTCAGGGCCAGACGCTAAAAAATGGTGGTGTGTATCTAGAACAGCCTGTTTTTTCGCATGGACAACTTTATGTTGCAATCTCAAGGGTATCAGATTTCGAAGATATAACTATTACTTTACCAAAAGGTACAAAATTTACTAGAAATGTTGTTTTTTATGATGTATTTGAGTAATTGTATTAATTGTATTATAAAATTAAAAAATGTATAAAATCTATAGATAAAAAATATAAAAATCATAACTAATTTAATAAATTTTTTTATTAAAAATCAATTTTGTATTAATTTACGTTTACCATAATGGGGGTTCCTAGTATTGTTAACTTCCTCAATAATAAAAAAAACTGATGTTTTTCTTCACTTTTAATGAAAACATTATCTAGAAACACTTAAGTACGAAAGTTAATTAAAGCTGCTTTAAATTTAAAATTTAAAAAAACATAAATAAAAATAGTTTATGAGTCTAATGTTTACCGATAACTCGGGCGACTCTTTTTTGACCGTTTGCAAAAATGCGATCAGAATAAGAGTGTAAAACAACAGATTAGACACAGTGAATCGCTTGACCATTCTGAATAGCTTGAAGCAACTTGATAATGGATCAATTATACCCTTTATAAATACAGTTACTACCACAAAGAGAATTATCTGGCTAACTTAATTCAGTGAAACAACATTACAACTTTACATCTCTAATTTGACAAAAGATATCAATAAATGACAAACAATGCACAATTGAAGACGCACAATATCCGAAATCTACCTTCAAATCCTTTGCCTTTAAATTCGTCGGTCTAAAACCAAATTTTTGCGCCGAAAAATTTGCAAAGCACATCATTTCAAAGGGAGTTGTGCATGAAGAGAACGAAAAAATTTACGAGGAATATTTCGAAGAAGAATAATTCAAACACATCTCTTAGGGCACATTTCGTGCAATAATCAAGATAGAGGTTTCAAGAAATCCTTTATATAAAAACCTCATAATCAACTTGGTGGAGCAAACTCAGATTAATGGAAATCCTGTAAACGTCTTCCAGATCGGCGAGACTCGGTGTCTCTACTGCAAGCAAACTAACGACAAAGTTTTTGATTGTCCGAGCAAAAAGGCCGTTTGTTCCAAATGTAATCTAGCTGGTCATTCATAGGACAAGTGTTCAATTGCTAAAATAATCATTATTTATGAATCATATAAAGTTTATATGATTCATAAAAAAACTATTGATTTAGGAAAATTTTGACAACATAAATATAAATGACTAATTATGTTCTGATAAAAACCACGACGAAGTATTCATGGAAACAAATTTAGCTCATTCGAGCAACGTGAATCAAAAGAGTCCTCATCGACTTTTCGGAGTTCCTGGGAAAGCCGCTTTGCTCTGTAAATTCATACCTAATGAATAAAGAATCTAAACAAGATGAGGTAAAGAAAAAGAAAACTAAATGGAGAATTCCTAAGTCATCCCAGAATAAAAATGCACCCGCTTTCAAAGTACCTTCAGTTTCAAGGCCATCATAGCGTTGTTCTATATCTGGTAAATCAACCTACTTTTAAAGACAAAAAAATTTACGGCATTGTGAATTTTGATACAAAAACAAAATATTAAAAATGCCAAAGCTTAATTTCTGAAAGACCAAAACATGTTCTGTAAATTGTGCGAGCTGATTCATCCTTTGTTCCACCAATATACAGATTCTGCAAAATTCAGAGCATTGTGAATTTTAGCACAAAAAAAACATATAAAAAACGTCAGAACTTTAATCTGAACCGACTAAAGCATGTTCTGTAAATTTTAGCAACTGATACATTATCTGTACCACCAATTAAAGTTGAGTTGGATTTTTAATATGATATAATATCCCAAATTCACAATTTTCTGAATGTTGAAGATTTATTGTAGAAATTTGCAGAATCAGTATTTTGGTGGTACAAAGGATGTATCAGCTGCTACAATTTACAGAACACGTTTTTAACTTAAGCTTTGGCATTTTTAATATTTTGTTTTTGTTTTTTGTACCAAAATTCACAATGCCAAAATTTGCTATTTTAAAATTTATAATTTGTTAAAGTGGAAAAATAAAATTATTTTTGTTTGAATGAATGAATAACGAAGTTAAAATAAAGTTATAAAGAAGAAATAAATTTAAATTTGTGAATTAGCTTAACCTGAATTATATAAATTATTGATTGTTTTGTTAAATAAATATGATATTAATGATCTTGATGTTAATTTTATAGTGAATCATCATTAGAGATAACATGTCCAGTAATTTTTAATGTTTATTTCTTGAAAATTATTAAAATTTTTATGATTAATTAAGTTTTAAAATTTTAAATGATTGTTTTGATCTTAAAATTTGATCTGAAACTTCAATTTGCCATAAAATATTATTTTTGTTCCAAACTTATTCAAAAATTTGTTAAAATTAAAATTTTTAAGAAATCTTTTCTTTTGTTTATTGAGAGATATTTAATCGCTCACCTTAACAAATTAATTGCATACTATAATTAATGTACTTTGTAAGATATTTAAACCTTTCTCTTATTTATAATGAAAATACCTACATAGAATAATTAAAATTACTCTTAAAAAAATGAAAAGTTATCTTATTTCACTAAAAATTTATGGCCGTTAACACTTCTCACCATAAATTTTATTAGAAATACCATAAATTTATTAAAGTTTACCATAAATTTATTAAATTATAATAAAATAAAAGAAAATACAACAAATTTATTATATTATTACCAAATAAAAGAAATAAGTAACAAATTTATTAAAAAAATTTCAAATTCATTAAAGATAAATCAGATTCATTAGAAAAATAATAAACTAATTTTTTTTTTGTTTACATTTGTTTATTGCGCAATAATAATACAATTTTTTTTGTAAACGCTTGCCGCAAGTATCACATAATTTACTAACACTGTCATCAAATCTTGGTCGCTTCGAAGTATCATCTTGAGATGTTAAGTCATCATCGAAAATGGCATTTTCTTCAGGTGCTTTAATTAGGTCAGAAGCTTGAACTTCTAGGCTCTTTACAGTTTTAGAAGGAGGGCCTCTTTTTTTATTATTATGTATTGGTAAATCCAAACCAATCGAACTGAAATCTAACATCTGAAGTCTAAATGCACATGAAATAACGTAATCAATTTAGGATAATTTTCTATTTTCTATTACTTTTTTATTAAATTAATAAGTGTCAATAAGTGTCAATTAATTTATCTTAAAAGTTTAAATCTAATGAGTTTCTTAATTCTAATGAACCAATTAATGTTCTTTTTATTCAAATTAAGATTGTTTAAATCAATTTAGGATAATTTTCTATTTTCTATTACTTTTTTATTCAATTTGATATATAACTGTTAAGTTTATTCTATTTTTAATAAATTTATGGAAACTTTATTATAATTATATGATATATGGACTAATTTACAAGCTAATTAAAATTGACCTACCTCCTTATATTATTTATTGGATAAGATCATTTCTGCACTTAAGATCTTTTAGAGTAAATGTAAATGGTCATCTAAGTGATCAATACCCTATTAAAGCAGGAGTCCCACAAGGGTCAGTAATTAGTCCACTTCTTTTTAGCATTTTTATAAATGACATACCAAAAAGGAACAAAACAAACTGCCAGTACTCTCTTCTTTTTGCAGATGATTTGGCTACTTTTTTTATTTTCAAAAAGATAGGAAATCTTGAAAACGTGATTAATAAGTACCTAAACGAAATTGAAAAATGGCTTTTCAAATGGAAAATGAAAATATCTGTTGAAAAGTCATGTTACATGATCTTTGAGAAAAAAACAAAAGTTAAAACCAATCTTAACCTTAAAATTAATAGTATCAGCTTAAATAACGAGGAAAAAGTGAAATTTTTAGGCATTACGTTAGACTCAAAACTTACATTTAGTCCAATGGTAGATGAATTAAAAGAACGCTGTAACTCTAGACTTAATTTAATAAAATATCTTTCCAATAGAAAATGGGGTCTTAAACCAGAAACATTAGGTAATCTTTACAAATCTTTAATAGGATCAATTTTGGATTATTCTTTTCCTTGTTTAAATTCATTCTCAGAAACTAACATTAAAAAAATACAAGTTTTTCAAAATTCAGCAGTTCGATCTATTTTGAAGCTGAAATATGATACCCCCTCCAATATTATGCACCATAAGCCTTCAATAAACTTAATCTACTTACAGTCTCGAATCGACTTTTTGAGTTGAGTGAGAGATATGTCAGGGCAGGATTGAGTCATTCTGTCCCACTGGTCGTAAAACTGGTAGAAGAATATAGAGGAGGTTTCGAATCTAGATATATCGAATATCCAACTCCATTGTGTAATTGCTACCTAGTAATTTCTTCTTTATTTCCTGAAACTTGAACTATTTAAACATGTGCAACATGTAATCAATCTATTCCTATTCATGTATTGTCAACTTTCATTTTTTTAGCTTATTTACTTTATTTTGATTCGTTTTTTTTATCTCATTTTATTAACTTTAATTTTATTTTTATTTTATTTTTTTTTTAACTTATTTTTAAAAAATAAGTTAAAAAATGATTTAAAAAAGATTGTAAAGTTAATGTTTATCACCGATGTTCACCCGGTGATAAACATTATAACCAGGTGATAATGTTGATCACCTGGTTATAATGTTTTTATTTTTATTAAATATTACGCGAAAAATTTATTAATAAAAAAATTGTATTTTGAATGAAAATAAAGGAAAAATGAAAAGATTTTTAAAAAAAATGAAAAGTACAATTGAACGAATTATTTCAATTTTTTCAGAATTATTAGGGTTTATTTTTTGACCCTTTTGGTCTACCAACACGACGTTTTTGTGTTGACGCTTAAGTTTGTAGATTTATTAAGTTTTAAACTTTTAAATAATTGTTTTGATCTTAAAATTTGATCTGAAACTTAAAAAATATTATTTTTGTTCCAAACTCATTCAAAAATTTGTTAAAATTAAAATTCTTAAAAAATCATTTCTTTTGTTTATTCACTTTAAAAAAGAAGTAATCATTTAAAAATTTATTCTTATCATACAAAATACAACAGTTAAATTTAAAAAAATATAAAAATCTTATAACAACCCAGAAACTTCCTTCATAAATTCCTCGTATGCGGCATCAGTTGACTTTGTCGAAGTACCTTGAACAGTCTGTTTAGGAGCTTCGTAGTGAGAAGTGTAGTCGTAAGGCCGCGTTTGCTCATGTTTTGGCTGTTCCTGGCCGGGTCTTTTTACAATCACACTAGTTGGCACAAATTTTGTCACTTCAGCTGCCTTATTACGCAGCACTGGCTTAGCTTCAATGGTCAACTGGCCTCCAGACTGATTCTGCTGCTGTAAACTCTGCTGATAAATCTGTTGCTTGACCAGCTGTGCTTGCTGTTGTATTTTGGCCTGTAGCGCTGGACTGTAAACTGGTTGTTTAAGTTGAGCTGGTGGGGCATAGGCAGGAATGACTGGTGGAGGTGGTGGCGCCAACATCGATGAAACAGCTGGCTCTGGAGCAAAGCGGATTTTTTTATTCCTGTCATCACTGGGAATTTTATCATGCACAGTCAGACCAAGTTCAAATTCGTCATCGTCTAGATGAAACTCTGACAAGTCGGGCGGAGGTCCCGACGGAGGTCCTGGTGGCTCTTTTGGAAATTTTGCCATAGCAAGATCATTTGTCTTGAGGATACTTTTTGGAGTGTTGGATGAGAGTGGTGGAGGTGGTGGCATGCCGTAGGGAAAGAGAAAAGGCGTCGGGTCTGCTGGCTGGTCTGTGTCTGGCAAAGGTATGTCATCCACTTTGACCTTTTTTGCCTGGAGAATGGACTGGTGGAAGGTTTTTAGCTCTTGTGATCTTTTGTCATAGTCGCTTTCCATTTGTCTCAATTCATAGGACAATTTGGCGTCTTCTTTGCCATAGAAGTTGATTATTTGCCTCAGCTCGGACTTGAGTTTTCTGCGTTTTTCTTGGATGACAATGGTAGAGTAGGGTGGTGGTGTGTTTGGGTCATATTCGAGCCGGTCCAACTCGTCTAAACTGGCCAAAATTTGCTTCGGGTCTTTTTGTTTGATGACTGATTCGCGCACTATTTTGCGCTGTAGTTTGTTTTTTTTTAGCTCTTTTCGCCTCTCTTGCTTTCGGGCCTGGTCAGTTGGGTTCATGAATTTGCCCGATTTGGTACTGCTTGTTGATCTTTTACCCATTTTTTCAAATAATTACTTATTCATCTTTTTCGCTTTGAAATTTGTATTAATGTTAATTTATTTTATCAGGTTAACAAAATTAGTTTTACATTTAGACTTAAACATTTTTGAAAATTTTTTTTTTTTCTATTTAAATTTTATTTTATTTAAAGTGCTGCTATGATACAATGATGAAACCAACAACTCAAATTGTTTTGATTTTTTTTGTTTTTTTTTTTATATTTTTATTTTTTTAAATTGTTTTTATTTTTTTTTTATTTTTTATTTAAATTTTATTTAAAGTCCTGCTATGTTACAATGATAAAACCAACAACTCCAATTCTTTTAAATTTTTTTTATTTTTTTTTATTTTACTTTTTTTAAATTGTTTTTATTTTTTTTCAATTTTTTATTTTTTTTAATTGTTTTTATTATTTTTTATTAAAATTTTATTTAAAGTCCTGCTATGATACAATGATCAAACCAACAACTCCAATTCTTTTAAATTTTTTTTATTTTTTTTTATTTTACTTTTTTTAAATTGTTTTTATTTTTTTTCAATTTTTTATTTTTTTTAATTGTTTTATTATTTTTTATTTAAATTTTATTTAAAGTCCTGCTATGACACAATGATCAAACCAACATCTCCAATTCATTTAAATTTTTTAATTTTTTTTTCATTTAAAATTTAATTTTATTTAAAGTGCTGCTATGAAACAATGGTAATTCCACCATATTTAACTATGCTTATTTCTTTTTTCTCAGTGTTTTAAACTAGTTGTTTTAATGCAACATAGACCAACATTCATAGATGCGTCAACTGTCGAAGTCTGCTAATGATGTTAAAAATCTCTGAAAATTTTCAGAAATAGAATATCGTGAAATTTAATTTCAACTAAATCGCAGAGTTAAGCAGACTTTTAAATTAAAATAACTAATTTTGGTCTTAATAATGGTAAAAACCTTTTGACAACAAGAAATCTGCTTTCTACACCCAAAAAAAAGACTTTCAAAACCAAAAAAGATTCCTGATCAAAAGTACTCAATTTTTGTAAAATGAATAAATTTATTAATAAATCAAATAAAAAATGATTTTTACACTCAAAAAAAGTAAGTCTTTTATTTAATTTTTACTTTTTTGTAAACTATTTTTTTGATTTTGGAGGTCTTCCTCTCTTTTTTGTTTTAAATTTTTTTGATCTACCTCGCTTGTTCTATTTATCAAATTTAACTCCAGTCTCAACATCTATTACATCCTCAACTAGCTCGTCCTCATCTTTATTCACTTTTCTAGGTCTACCGCGCTTTTTCACTTGTTTTACAACATCAGTTGTGATAATCTTTTTTTATGGATGCAGAAAGCAGATTTTTTGTTGTCAAAACACGACACCCCTTATTAATGGCTATAAATTAATTTTAGCACTAATTTTACTTTTTTATCACCAAAAAATCTCACTTTTCTAAAAATACTTTTATGAAACAAAATAACTTCTTTAATAAAAAAATTATTTTAAAAAAATGATTGATCTCGAAGAGACATTCAATGAATCATCGATCGAAGATAAGAATTTATCTGCAAACGAAATAGGCATTGAAATTGACAATCAAACCAACAACTCCAATTCTTTTAAATTTTTTAATTTTTTTTTTAATTTTTTTAATTTATTTTAAATTTTTTTTAATTTTTTTAATTTATTTTAAATTGTTTTTTTTTTTTTTTTTTTTTTACTTTTTTGTTTAAATTGTTTTTATTTTTTTTTTTTTTTTTACTTTTTTGTTTCAATTGATTTTATTTTTTTTTCATTTTTTTTTATGTTTTTTAGAATTTTTTAAAATTTTTTAAAATTTTTTAGAATTTTTTTAAAATTGTTTTTAAAGTTTATAATTTAAATTCATCTTAATTTTACTTAAGTACCGTGTTCCCTCGTTCGATTATGCCGCACCATAAATTAAGCTACCAGGTTTTGGGCCATGCACCAAAGTAAATCTCATCCATGCTAAAATTTTTTAAATTTGATGTTTTAATTTGCATGTCTTAGCTTGTAGTGCAGCATAATCGAACGAGGGAATACGGGAATATTAATCTTGAATATAAAAAAAAAGAATGAAAAGAGAAATTTTAGAAAAATGATGATTTTTGGTGATAGAAAAATTCTAAGCCCTTGTTAAATCATTTTTTATCATTCTGTACTTTTCTTTTGTACTGAATTTCACAAAACATTTTACCTAAATTATTATATTTTAGGCTAAAATAAAAAATAAATTTAAAAGACGACTGCCATTGCTTGATTGCATATTGCATAATTTTATCGTTAATTTTTTTTTATTTTAGATTTAAATAAAAAAAATTTAAAAAATTTGAATATAAAAAGATATATTTAATCGAATGTTCAGCTCTTTTTAATCAATTTAATGCATGCAAAAATCAAAATTATTTTCTCCAGTATTTTCTTTCTTTGAATTAAATAAATTTGTTTTTCTCTGCTAATTTTTACAAAGATTACTAGTTAATGCAGCTAAGTTTATATCAATGCACACTTCAATTACAAGTCATTTTATCTTCAAATCTTACTATAATTCATTTAATTATTATCTAATTTCTGATGGTATTTCAATGCAAAAAAAAATTAAAATTGATTAATATTAAACTAATCTAAAAACAATACAGACTTTTTATAGAAATTTTATAGTTTTTTAAAAAATTATCTTTAAAGAATAAATACTGAAATTCTAAAGACCATTCTTCAAAGAATTTTTAAAGAAAAAACATCCGGAAGCCTTTAAAATGTCTCTAAAATTTTTGTCTGGGCACATACCATGTAAAATATAGAACTGTGAAAAATCGTATTTTAGGTGAAATATTGATATTTATGGGAAACTGATTTTGATAGATTTTGTTGACAAAAAAATTTCCAATTTTAGGTTAATTTTTTTTTGTTTTTTTTTAGAAAAAAACTAAAGAACCCATGACATTGTGAAATATCATACAAAACTTCCAATACAAAAATAAAAAAATTTTATAACTTTTGTTCTAAGTGTCAAAAACCTGTTCTGTAAATGAAACAAAGTGAAACAACTGTTGTTTCACCTTCTGCGGAAGTCTGCAAAATCTGTGCGAATTCTGCAAAATTGCACCCAATTTAAAAGCCTTAAAAATAAAACTGAATTAATTTGCACAGATTTTGCAGACTTCCGCAGAAGGTGAAACAACAGTTGTTTCACTTTGTTTCATTTACAGAACAAGTTTTTGACACTTAAAACAAAAGTTATAAAAATTTTTTATTTTTGTATTGGAAGTTTTGTATGAAGTTTCACAATGCCAGAACCCATTATTTTGTAAACGATGTGGACAATGGTAAGGGTTTAATTTTGTTACAAAGAATTTAGAGTATTTTTGTCAAAATTTTTATTCTTAGTGAAAAATTTTCCCTTATCTTTTTTTCATCATTAAAAACTATGGAGAATAATAAGATCTACCGTAAATCCTTGCAAATTACCCCCGAGGTTATGGTGTTTAAAGAACCATTTGCTTAAGACTCATTTAAACCCCAGTCCCGCCTTTTATAAATTTAATTTTCACTTTAAACCCATGGCTTATAAAAAAAATTAAAAACTAACCAAATAATTATTTCAATTGAAAATAGAGTCTATCCTATTAGCTTATACTATGTTTTTTCTTATTTAAATCCATGCCAAAAATTGCTTTATAAGCTATTATTAAATTCATATTTTTTAAAGTGTAATTTTTGAAAACACTAAACAAAAATCCAAATCTAAAATTACCATTTTTTTGTAAGTAAAGACTAATAAATAAAATAAATAATATTGATATGCCGAGTTAGATTATATTACTATACAAAAAATTTAAATAATATTTATTAGCTTATTTACACAAAAACACATTGGGTAATTTGCAAGTATTAACAAAAAAAATTTACATCCTAAAATGACAATAATGCCTGTTAAATAATTTTTAATGCTTTTTATTAATTAAGTTTTAAATTTTTGAACGGTCAATTTTCAGAAATAAATATTGCCTTTAATAAAATATTTAGTGCACTTAATTCCAATAAGCATTTTTATATTCTTTTAAGAAACTATCCAGATTATTTTATTTTTTATTTTCTTACTAAGATAAAGCTATTTAAGAATAAAATATTAAAAAAAAAAAACAAAAAAGTTCAATTTATTATTTTTGCTATTAAAATAAAGACATTAATTTTTTATTGTGTCAAAATATGTGTAAATTTTTGTTTTCAAGTTAACATTTACCGTCAGTTAATTGACCAGTGGGATTTTTTTTGTTTAGTTAATTTTTCATACCATGTTAAACCTTAGAAGTTTTAGCTAGGTATGAATTATCAAGTCAACCATAAGAAACTATTTTAGATGATTTAGAAGAAAGAGGAGAAGAGAGGGCTCAAGAACTAGAAGAGCTTACGAACCCACAGGTTCAAAAGATAAACTAAGGATTTTAAATTAAGTTGCTCTAAAAAATTTAAAAAAAAAATTTTTTTATTAAATGTTTATATTTCTTTATAATTTTTAATACAAACTACTAATAAAATAAAGAGAAAGCATAGCAGCTTTGATGGACACGGATAACCAAATCGTCACAGACAAAGTGAGCATCTGCGAAAGACTAAATTCTAACTTCTTCTCAGTGTTCGAGCCACCGACTTCTAGAGCAGCCGTAATTACCGCTGAGGCTAATTTCGAAATAAAAGCTGGACCTAATTCAAGTTTTTTAATTGAGGATGTGGTGACTCCGGATAAGGTTTTGGCAAAACTCAATAAGTTTAACAGCAATAAGTCAGCTGGAGTCGACCAGATTAGTACGCATACTCTCAAGATGTGTGCAGAGTCACTAGCAGTGCCTCTCGCGTTCATCTTCGAACAGTCCTTGATCTCGTCCGAAGTTCCTGCCGAATGGAAAATAGCTAATGTGTCGCCAATTCATAAAAAGGGAAGTAGAACCATGGTAAGCAAATATCGCCCGGTCTCTTTAACGTCTGTTCCATGCAAAGTCTTAGAGTCACTGATCAAGGACTACATTATGAAACATATCGAAAAGTATAATCTAATCACGGAGAAGCAGCACGGCTTCATGGCTCACAAAGCGTGCGTTACCAATCTTCTGAAAACGATGGACTTCTTGACGAACTGTATGTGTCATAGGCAGCCAGCGGATGTCATATATTTGGATTTTGAGAAAGCATTTGATATAGTGTCACATAAACTTCTGATCATTAAACTAGCGCCATTTGGTTTTCCAGACTTGATCATTAAGTGGATCCAATCTTTCCTTAGCAATTGCAAGCAGCGAGTTGTGATCGGTGAAGTGGTTTCGGAATGGTTACCGGTCACTGGCGGCGTTCCTCAGGATCAGTGCTAGGTTCTGTCCTATTCATTATTTTCATTAATGATATGCCGGAAGTTTGCAGCTCACTTCTTAAGCTCTACGCGGACGAAAGCAAAGTGCTAAGATCAGTGATGCGTCTAGAAGATACGAAGGAAATGCAGTCAGATCTAGACAGATTGGTTAAATGGTTGGATACGTGGCAAACAAAATTTAACAAAGAAAAGTGTGTCGTCATGCATTTCGGAGCAAACAATAGGAGATATGACTACCAGCTTGGTGACCTAACGCTAAATAAAACAACGAAGGAACGCTATCTCGGCATCATCGTCACTTCTGATCTGAAGTCAAGCGAACAAGCTAAGCGAGCAGCGGCAAGAGCAACGATGGTGGCAAGTCGAATACGACTAACTTTTAAATATTTTTCTTTAAAATTTTTTGATCTTCTTTTCAAGTCTTTTGTTCGTTCTCATCTAGAATTTGCAGTAGCAGCCTGGAACCCAACCAAACCTGACAGCAGGAAATAGGAACACTCTGGATGAAGTGACTAAGAGCGTCACAAATACGAACATTTTTAAAAAGAGAATTGACAAGCTACTGAGTTAGAACATTTTATATAAAATTAGTTGTTTGATGCGAAAAAAAAACAAGCTATTTAAAAATTTGTAAAAAATAAGTATGCTAAAAATAGATTATTTAATAAAATTGGCCGTAGGCTGTTATAGTGGGGCGTTTACGTGCGCCACTACTTGGAGACTCAAGTCTCCCACAGCATTTATACTACTACTACTACTACTAATTCCAATTAGCATTTTTATATTCTTTTAAGAAACTTTCCAGATCATTTATTTTTTTATTTTCTTACTGAGATAAAGCTATTTCAGAATAAAATATTCAAAAAAATATTATTTATTAAATGTTTATTTTTCTTTATAATTATTGTTTGATATCATTTACGGCTATCCCTAAAATCCGGATCCGGACTGCTGGACACGGACTGCCGGACATGCCGTCTAAAATACGGACACGAACATGATATTTCTAAAATCCGGACCCGGATTTCTTCTAAAACTAAAATACAGACTAACGTTCGTAAAGTAAAATTTTTAAAAAATTTGAAATTCAAAAATCTTTTGCAACATTTTATGAAAAACAAAAATGCAATTATAATTCAAAAATTTTAATTCTCAATTTACAAATTATAAAAAGCGTCATTTTTTTAGCTTTTTCATCATTTCCAAAACCAGTTTGCTCTTGTTATAAAAAAAACTAACTGCTGTCATATAATTGCAGTTTAATTAAGTATTGGTTCTGTAGATGTTGTTAATAAAATTGAAAAAAATTTCAATTTGACAAATTTAGAAGAAAAAAAAAAACTAAAAAGTGGAAGAAAGCATAGAGATTATTTTGATGAAGAAGAAATATCCGTGTAACACATAAAAAAATTGCATCAATTAAAGACGGAATTCAATGTAAAAATAATGGAGTCGAAGAAGCAAATAATGAAGTTGATGAAGGATTAGAAGGTGAAAATAGATATGACCAAAAACAAGAAAAGAAATCATGTATTTACCCGAAAATTTTAACAAATAAACAAAAAAAATTCTCTTATTGGTTTAAAATTCAAATAATTTTTATTTCAAACAATTGATTCAAGAGAGTGATTTGATATGTAAACCTGAAGATTTGGCTAGTGGTGTTGTTAATATTGACTATTCTGTTTATCAGAATTATTTTTCAGAAGATGCATATATGAGTTTAAAAAGTGTTATTAGAACTAAAAGACTAATTTGCCCCCCAAAAGGGAAAGAAAATTTAAATTAAGTAATTAATTATATATATATTAATTATTTTTTCTAAAATTATCAATTTTAGCTTTATAGTCTAAAAGGGGCAGTGTCCCTATTTTAGTATAAAAGAGTCCGGGCCGTATTTTAGACGACATGTCCGGCAGTCCGGGTCCGGATTTTAGGGATAGCCATCATTTACTCCAAAATTTAAAAAAATAAAATTTACAAAAAATTGCAATTTTTTCTATAAAAATTGGAGGTTATTTTTTTTCCAACAAGTCTATAAAAAATATCTTAAATTTACCATAAGCACCGATATTTCATCTTAAATACAGTTTTTTATATTACCATATTTTTCATCATATATGGTCAAATTTTGTTAATTTAGACTGCAAATTTCTGCCAGAATTAAGCTACACGAAATTGCAGAGAAAAAAATTCAAATTTAAAAGTTAATAATATTTTACTAGTTTTTTTTCTCAGTAATAAATCTACAAAAACAATTTTACATTAATCACTACTCTAAAATCATTATTTAATTTTTAGCTAATTAAAAACGGTCAAAGTTTATCAGATAATAAAAAAAGTTCTAGCCGGTATTTCACAACAAGAGTACTAGCATGTTGATTAACTTTAAAATTTAATTTGGATTGAGAAAAATCTGAAAATTATATAATATCAATACTCCTTTCGAAATAAATTTAATTTTTGGTTACAAAAGTTCAGAAGATTTTTTTTAAATTAATATAATAACTCAATTCTTGATTTAATTTTTTAAATTTTGTTGAGTAAAGAATTGATTTTGTTTGATCAAAATTTTTTTTTCATGAAAATATGCTTATGGATTAAATTTTTAAAAAATTAAAGCTTTTATTGAAAATAATTTTTGATGATGATCGTTAAAATTTGGTCATAAACTTCAGTATGGCAAATTTTAATTATCAAATTAAGATTAATGGTAAAACATTCTCCCTATAAAATTTTTGCTAATTTTTGTTTTAAAAATAAACAAATTATATTAATATTTTTATTTTTGGAAGGACTCTAAAATTTTATTTTAAATTTTTCCCAAAGGTTAATATTTTATTTTTAGTTTAAATAATGGAAAAAAATTCACAGACTTGCAAAACTATTACTTAGAATTAAAAAACAAAATCACTAAAATCGTCGAAGATCCAGAACAGAATGAAAAAATAAACCAAAAACAAAAAAAATTAACAAGAAAAATTTTTCGACATTATAGGTAAAATCTATTTTGACAATCTTCAATCTTCAACAGATGGCTTATTCGGTGGAAAATTTAAATTTTATTTTAAATTTAATTAAAAGAAATTACAAGTTCAACATTTTCGGGATTAAATAATTTAATAGATCTTGATTTATGTTGGAATCCAAATGAAAAATTGTCAAAAGATGCGTTTGATCATTTGAAAAATTTGCATAATGTTAAAACAAAAATATATTAATTTCTGAAAACAAATGTATTCATTAAAGAAATAGTTTAAAATTTAACTTTCAAAAAAATAATTATCAATTATCTTTTATTTATTTTTTATTCTTTTATAATAAAAAATATCTAATCTAATAAAACATAGATAAAAATAATAAGAAATATATAATTTTAATAAAAAAACACAAAATTAATTAGAAATAATTTTTTTTAATAAAAAAATACTCAAAAAAGCAGATAATTAATTATTTCTAACATTTGTTTTTGCAATACCAATATCTTCTTTTAAGCATTGGAATGTTGCATTTTGGACAATTTTGTTGATCTACACTTTCTGATGATTGACTTTTGGCTTTTTGTTTTTTTGTAACTTGGAGAACAAGCTCATCATCGTTAGCATTTTCTCCTTGTTGTTTATTGTATGCATTATTATGCATATTTTTTTCCTTAATAGTAGTTAACCTTATTATTATTTATTTATTTATTTATTTGTATATCTGTACCGAGCTATAGCTCCTTCAGATTAAACAAAAAAAAAAAAAAAAAAAAAAAAAAATTAAAATAAAGTTAAATAAAATAAAATAAAAATAAAAAGTAAGAAAAAAATAAAGTTAAAATGATATAACTTAAAAAGTAGATAAATATTAAAATTAAAATTAGATAAATTTTGATAGAGAGTAACAGAATACATATTTTAATTATTTGATGATTCAGGAAAAAAAGAAGAAATAGTAAGGTAGCAATTACACAATGGAGTTGGGTACTCGATGTATCTTGATTCGAAACCTCTGTTATATTCTTCCACCAGTCTAACAGTTAATGGAACAGAATGGCTCAGTCCTGCCCTAACATATCTCTCACTCAACTCAAAAAGTCGATTTGAGACTGTTAGTAGTTTAAGTTTATTATATGCCTCATTATGTAATATGTTGGAGGGAGTATCATATCTTAGTTTTAGTATAGAACGAACTGCTGAATTTTGGATTACTTCTAACCTTTTGATATTAGTTTCTGAAAGAGAGTTAAGATAAGGAAAAGTATAATCTAGAATAGATCCAATCAAAGACTTATAAAGGTTTCCTAAAGTGTTTAAGTCAAGGCCCCATTTTTTATTCGACAAGATTTTTATTAAATTTAGCCTTGAATTGCAACGTTCTTTAATTTCTTCTATCATTGAAGAAAAGGTTAATTTAGAATCAAATCTAATACCTAGGAACTTTATTTCTTTTAAGTTTTCGATTCTATTCCCATAAATCCTTAAATTAAACACAGAACTTTCTTTATTATTCTTAGTAAAAATCATTGAGCAAGACTTTTCAACCGAAATCTTCATTTTCCACTTGAAAAGCCACTTTTCTAATTCAACTAAGTACTTATTCATCTTACTTTCTATATTTCTATTTTTTTTATAAATGAAAAAAGTGACAAGATCGTCTGCAAAGAGAAGTGAATATTCTTTATTAGATTTATTTCTTTTAGGAATATCATTAATAAATATACTAAATAATAAAGGACTAATAACTGATCCTTGAGGAACGCCAGCAGATATTTTGAATTTATCACTAGTGTGATCATTTATATTTACTTTGAATGTTCTACAGTTAAGAAATGATTTAATCCAATAAATTAAGTAGGCAGGTATATTTATCTTTATCAGCTTGTAAATTATACCTTCATGCCAGACTTTGTCGAAGGCTTTAGAAATGTCAAAAAATAAGCAACATACTTTTTTCTTTCTATTAAAAGATTCGACAACTTTTTGGATAAGGAAAACTAAATTATCTGCGGTTCTTCGATGTTTCCTAAAACCAAATTGTTCCTGAATTAGCAAAGAATTTTTTTCCAAGAAATCATATAACCTTGAAAATATAATGCGTTCAAGCAGTTTACCCATACAGCTTGTAATGCTTATTGGTCGATAATTAGATGGGTCTTGTGTAGGTGAAGATTTCTTAGGTATCATTGTGATATTGGCACTTTTCCAAGCTTTAGGAACTGTACCTTCTTGGAGACTAAGATTGAAAAGATCTATTATTTCTTTTAACAAATTTAAAGGGAGGTTTTTTAACATTAAATTGTGGATAAGGTCAGGTCCGCAAGCTGCTTCTCCTTTTAACCTTTTTAATGCTATAATCATTTCATTAAGGCTAATCGGTTCGTTGAATATTGGCTGACTATTATTCTTAAAGTATTTTAAATTAAAATGAGTTATTTCTGTATCTTTTTCATTGTTTTCGAGGTCAGAATTAAGACTGAATGTTGAGGATAATATTTTTCCAAATAATTTCCCTTTTTCCTCATCTGTTTTGAAATCTTGGTTGTTCAGAGTTAAAGTTGGGATTAAATTTGATCCTTTTTTTGATCTAAACTTATTTATTTTTTTCCAGAATGGCCTACTTGATAGGGGGTTTCAGGCTAATTTTAATTTCCAATGTTAAATGATTATATCTTTGTTTTGTCATTTGACAGCGAGTTTTTTGAAAATATCTTCTTATTTTCCTACGTTCTTTAATCAAATCTACAATAAAAGGAGGTAGACTGCTCTTGAAAACTTTTTGAGACTGAAATGGTATACTTTTTTGTGCAACTGATAATATTTTTTTGGTAATTATTTCGTTTTGTTCGTCAATCGTCCCTACAGAAGCCACTAAGAAATGTCTTGGGACATTTAAAACTTCACGAAATAAATGCCAATTTGCTTTTTTATAATTAAATTTCTTTGATAGAGATTTCACAGTTATTATGTAATCGAAAGCTATGGAAGTTTCGATTGGAAAATGGTCACTTATCATATCCTGATTACTGAGAACTCGAAACTCATTTATTTTATTTGTTACTGAGGATGAGACTAAAAACAAATCAAGAATTTCAAAATATTCTCTATTAAAGATATTAAAAGTAGGGGTTTTATCATTGATTACAGAAAAATCTAATTCATTAATTATCTTTTCCAAAACAATTCCATTTTGATTTTCTCCTAGACAGCCTAGTTGTTTTGTCCGAGCGTTAAGATCACCACCAAGAATATAGTTTTTACATTTCCTATTTATTTTTTCAAAAAGATCAAAATTAAGAAGTACATTAGGCGGGTTATTGCGAGGAACGAGCATCGCGACGAGCTAATAACCAGATGTGTACATGGAAAAATCTAGGATACTGAACGATTTTTCAATTCAAGAATTGAAACCCTGAATTCTGATTTGACGAATACTTTAGCGAAACTATTGGCTATCAGTTTTGATTAATAATAGAATCTAACACTTTAGCATTAAAACAGACTTGCAAAAAAGTCAGAATAATAAGTCATTTTAAAGTCAGTTCATTTGATCTGACTTGAAATTTTTTTTCTTAAAAAAAGGATATTGTCTTGACTTAAAATTTTTTAAAAAAAAAAGTGTTTTACCTTGACTTGAAATTTTTTTTTCCGAAAAAAGTCGTTTCAATGATTTTGAATTTCAAAGTTTGAAATAACAATGAAAGCCTTAATTACTTTGGAACGGCAAAAAATTCGTAAGGCCGCCTTAATAAGTACATGACACGACACAAGACTTTAAAAAAAAATAAAAAATTTTAATTCAATCAAGCCAAGTCAAAAAACTTTTTTAAAAAATAAAAAATTTTAAGTAAAATAAAAAGATTTGGTGAAAAAAAATCCGGTCTGACAAAAATTCACTAACAAAAATCTGTTTAGAAAAAAATCAGGTGTAAATAATCCGGTCTGAAAAAATTCAGTAGAAAAAAATCCATTGAAATATTATCCGTTTTATAAATTTATTTGATATGCTAATTTCGCAAAAATTATAATTGATCTATTAAATTAGGCTTAATATATTTTTTAAAGAATAATCTTAAATAATTTGCTTTATAAAATATCTAAGTTCTAAACCCTTGACTAAATTACCCTGATCCAATGCCCTGCTTCTATAAAATGTCATTGAGAATTTACCTAATATTTTGAAAAAAAATGGAACAAGATTACCCTATCTTTAGATACCAAAACGATGAAAAAACATCGGCACAGTATAAGGCAGTTAAGTTTAAAATAGCTAAAAATTAATGAGATTTAATTTTAACGGTTATTTGCAAAAAAAAAATTTAAATGAGTTTGAATCGTGGAGTGTTCGAGAAGTTTAATAATTAATAGTAATAATTGTAAAATTTTAAGTTTAATAATTGTAAAATGTTTTTGTTTTACATCCAAATAATGAAAATAAATACCCATTTAATAATAATCCTTTTTATTTTGACCATGCATTTTAAAATTATATTTATTAGACTTGATAGTTTAATTTTTTTTTTTATTTGCATTAATTATCTTAATTTTTCTCAAACTATTATTAAAAAATTATTGTTTTTTTTTTATTTTTTCTTTAAAACAGTCAAATTTCCCCTGATTTTTTCAGACAAGATTATTTTACACCTGATTTTTTTCCTGATTAATTAAAAATTACCAAATAAAAAATTTTTATTCGCATTTTTAAACTTAGCACATCAATGTTTCAACACATTTGTTGATAAATAACGGCTCGTTACTCGCATACATAAAGCTCTGATTCTCTATCTTATAGGCTAAACACATAAAATTGATCGTTTTTTCCATAATTTAGCTTAATTGAGAGAATTTCTGAAGAAAACTCGTCAAATGAAAAGTCTTGAATAAATTCTATGCCTTCCTTAACTAAAATAGCTACTCCTCCTCCATATTTATTTCGTGGCTTAGTAATTGAAACGTAATTTTTAAAATCAAAATAGATATTAGATTTACTTAAATCAATTTTTATTTCGTTTAGTAATACTATGTCAGGACTTTTCTGAGCCAAAAAATTTTCTAACAGTTGAACCTTACTAGGGAGATGAGCACAATTCCAATGTATAATTACTAACCTTTTTTTGAAGATTTTTTTTTTTTACATTTAGAAATATTCATTCTGAATTTTCTTCAAACTTGTAAGGACTAGCTGGTTGTTGAGTAACTGCGTATGTTTTCATTGAGCATTTGCTTTCTGGATTTGTACTTTGTTCTGCATGGTGTTCCGTCGAAATTGTCATTTCTGACTCAAAAGTATCGTCGTCTTCATCTGCTGAATCTAGATACTGCTTTTTTGGGTCGTTTTCCACTTGTTCTGTTTCAGATTGTCTTTTGATTTGGTTACTAGTTTGAACATACTGAACATACTTTTTCCGATCTTTTTGAACATTTTGAAAAGATGTTGGGACATGAGGTTGTACTGGAATTTGTAGAGTATTTAAATGGTCCTCTAGAACTGGAGTTTTTAAAATTTGAGCACTTGAGAGAAGTAATGCTATTGAATCTTGGTCATTTGATACATTTGGTTGATATTCTGGGGTTTTTGGCATTTCATCCACATTTTCATCAGAGTTTGTTTGAATTTCTTCTTGTTCTATAAAGAGCTCACTGTAGTCAATTTTTTGTCTTTCTAACGACTTCAATTTCTCAGCGATGGTACATTTATGTGTCATATGACCCTTTTGATGACATTTTCCGCATAAGGATTCCTTAACCGGACATTTTGCTACATTATGATTTTCATCGTCACAAAAATAGCATTTAGGCTTTTGAACAACAATAGAGACTACACATCTTAACCCAAAAATATTAGCGGGACCAGAAAGGTTTCTGATTATGTTTTCCGTATGTTTTGGGTAAGAAATTTTCACCCTTTTAACTCCATTTTTTAGAGGCCTATCTTTATAATTTTCTTCTGAAATGCCCTCGATTCTAAGCCCATCAATTCGAAAGGCATCAAAAAAATTTTTGAGTAATTCGCATTTGAAATTACTGGGTAAGAAGTGAAAACGAAAAGTACTGTACCTTCGAAGATCCGGTAATTTGTTTGCGTCTTCAAGATTAAAATTTGTTCCATTAATATTGATTGTCCGATTGTAAATATCTTGTGAGTTAAACGCCGAATTAAATTCGATTATCCATACTTTATTGGACCAGAAATTGTAAAACGACGTGATTGCATCATTTTCGTCTTGGTTTAAGGCGATATCGAGCGCACTGAACAGTGTCTTGTGGCTAACTGGTTTGTCTAGCTTCTTCAAATTTAACTTAACGGAATTCTTGAAAATCCACCTAGGAATTTCGCTTTGATTAGCTAGCGACATTGCTAACATTCAAATTTAACGGTTAGACTTGTCACGTGACGACGCTATTATTTTCAAATTTCAATTTTGCTAAGCCAAACGATTTTTTTTTTATTGAGTACTGATTACATCGCATTACAACCTTATGTTTACATCGGATTTATATAGCATTATAAGAAATAATTGACAATCAAAAATTTGTGAGTAATAAATGATGTTCAATTATAAATTTAGATAATTTTTAATAAAAAAGAAGCTCACTTATTAAAATAAGTGTTAATTTATTAATTATATTGTTTGATTATTGATTAAAATGTATTTTTATTAGAAGAAAGGATTCTTAATATATTTGTTAATCATCAGTTAAATTAGATGTTGTGTTTAATAAAAAAGAGTGGATTTTATTATTTTTAATAATATTTTTATTAATAACGAAGGTATTAAAATTAATTGCTCAGAAAAATTGAATAAAAAAGAATTCTAAAATTATTTACAATTGATTAAAATTAATTTGTCGGTAATTGTTAGGATAAGGCTTAGTTAGACTGGTTTTATAGTTTAAGTATTCTTTCACCAGGAGAGACGAGGTTTGAGGTTGAATTAATGATTGCTTGGCTTGTGGATATTTGTACTTCGAAGATTGGTCTCATTTCTCTGTAAAGGATTCCTTGTGAATATCTTTAGATTTTCTTTTACGAAACCATTTATGGAACATTCTACATTGAAATGTGGGTTTTATGAAATTTGGTACATTAGAATTGAACAGAATTTTAAAAATTCATAAAACTTTTTTTCTAAAGCTCATTAAATAAATTCTGTAAAGGATATGGGGAAATATGAAAAAAAATCAAAATTTTGAATTTTAGAATATTTTCTTAGAATATATTTATAACCTCAAAGTTAAAATCAATATTATATTTAGAATGGTAATTTCTTGGTCAATTTTAAAATTTTTTTTTTTTAAACAGTCAAAATAAGGCAAATTGAAGAACATGATCAAATTTAAATTTCAAATCAAAATTTTTAGTTTTTGATTTAAATAAAAATGTATTTTTTTTTTTATTTTTTAATATAAAATTACAAAACTTTATTATACATGATTTGTTTAATCTATAATTAGATATAAAATGACATGAACTTTTATCTAAAGCAAATTGAAATCTAAATAAATATTTTTGAAATTTCGCAAGACAGAATTTAACTTTGTTTCGCCTAAATATATTTTTAATAGTATTATAAAATCATTTAAAGCCATAATTTGGATATCTAGATATGGATTTTAAATTTGTCTTTAAACTTTTCAGATAAAGATTTTAGAAAAATCAATTGAAAATCAATCAGAAAAACAGATTTGTTTTTTTTTCAATTTAAATAATAAACATCTTATGTTTAATCAAAAAAAATATTAAAAAAAGCTAATTTGAACATTTTTATTAAGATTAAATTTAACCAATTAAATTTTGACCATTTGATCATGATCATGAACTTCAAGTTGCCTCAAAATAAAGATTTTAAAAATTGTGTAAAAAATGTAAAATTTTTTTTTTAACACAACCCATATCCTTTTGATAAATAGAAATTTATTATTTTACTAAATATTCAATATTTTAAATTTAACACTCAAAGGACCAAGGGGTCTTAAAGCCCCTTTTTGATGCTTATTTTGCACTTTGCTCAATATATTTAATCATTTTTGACATTATTTTTTTCATCAAACCTAAAAATAAATAAAATATTATAATTAATTCCTTTTTGTTTTAAAATCTTTTTTTTTTCTCTAAAAAAAAAATATATACGTTAAGGCCCAAGAGGGGTTTTTTAGACCCAACAGAAATATTGTATTTTTTTTGTAAAATAAATTGAAGACCAAGCTAATCATGCTTTAAATTTCAGAATCTACTTAAATTAAATAATTCCTTTTATAAATTACAATTTTATGAACCATGTCTCGACGAAAAGCTGCCTTACAAGCCCTTGAACTTCTAAGTAATGCGGATGATACCCAATCAGTAGCCTCTGATGATGATGATAATGATTATGAGGATAATGATGACTTTGATAATGATTTTGAAGATGAAATGGAAACAACAAATCAGCCTAATGCTGAATATGATTCAGATGAAGACTCTGATAATGAAAAAAATGAAGGCGAAGAAGAAACTGAAGAAACTAACATAAACAAAACTTCGAAAAATGGAATGATATGGATAAGATTGTAAGATGGAGAAGAAATAAGTCTTCGAAAAAAGATAAATTACAATATTTTAAATTTAGTCGGAATAAACAGCTGGATCTTGTATAAAACTTGTAACAGAAGTAAGATTTCGCGTCGAATGTATTTGAAATCATTGGTAGATGAATTACTGGAAATGGTAAAAAAAATTGTACAGCCTGCAACTCCAATTACTCCAGTTGCTTGTAGAAAGTACTTAGCAAGCACTGAGATTGATTCATCTGCAAAAAAAAAGTGTCAAATTAGGTTATGTAATGGAAACAAATCGAACTTTAATTGTGACAAATGCAAACAATTTACATGTGGTCCTTGTCTAGGGGAGAAGGTTTTCAAATCGATTTGAAAAAATTGTTACGATCAGGGACTGAGAATTTAGATAAAATTTTAATTTTTTTAGATAAAAAAATTTTTTTCTTGAATTTTTATCAAATTTTTTTTTATAAATACTTTTAGGTTTTTACTTTAATCTTGACATAATTTTTTTTGAAAGTAAAATAAAAATGATAAAAGACATTTATTTTCGCAATCTGTAACATTTTTTAACATAATTTAAATAAATAATCTAGTTTATTTTATCTAAAAAGCAAATCTTATTTTAGGGTTTTTTTGGATCACTTTGGTCCTTAACGTAATAAAAAAATTGGGTCTTTGAGTGCTAAAAAATCTTAAAAATTGATCAAGAAATGACCATTCTTAGTATAACATTGATTTTAACTTTTCAATTATTTAGCAGTGAGATTTAATCAAATACAATTCAAAATTTATAAACAAAATACTATTTGATCTTATTTTTTTGATCCTAAACTTAAAGATGTCAGAAAATTCTTTATTATTTTAATTGAATATGAAGTATGTAATCTCCTGCATATCTAATGATAAAGAGTTTCTGATAGCCTAAATGAAGTTTTTTTTCATTAAAAAAGTATTATCTTTAAAAGTTTATTAGACTAAATTAAATCTTGGAAATATTCTTGTCACTTTTTTAGTGGGTAATAAATCTTTTGATTAACTTATTATTATTTTTTTTTATAGATTTTCACTATGATAAAGATTTGATATTTGTTTTTCGAAGATTTGTGATTTGTTTTGATTTCTAAATACTGATGAACCTTTTGAAGACATCTTTTAATTAAAATCAGAGTTGCTTAAAAGTCCCAGAAAAAAGAGTCCATGTCCGGACTTTTTTTTTTAATTTGCTAGATCAGGCTAAATATCAAAAAAATTATTTTTTATTTTTGGGTTGTCTAAAGCAATAGATTTGCCATATACCAGATTTTTCTTGCAATTTTAGCATAAATTTCCTTTTCAGTATTCAAAATTTTAAAGCCTGGAGTTGGACTTTTGAAAAATAATTTTAAAAAAAATCCGGACTTGGACTTATTTTTGAAAAAAAAAATTAAAGTCTTTGCTCGGACTTTTGGAAAAAAAAAAGTCCGGACTTGGACTTGACTTGAGACTTGTGACTTTTAAATAGCTCTGATTAAAATGACAAATAAAGTTTAAGCACCTAAAATGAAACAAGAAACATATAAAAGAGTGAATTTTTCAAAAAAATTTAATTTTTATTACAAAAAATCAGAGTTGTTTAAAAGTCAAAAGTCTCAAGTCAAGTCAAAGTCGGCAAGTTGAAGTTTATGATCAATTTTTGGTGCTCAAAATGATCAAATCAAACTTAAAATATTAAATAATTTGTAATTATTTTATATAATTAGTGCAGAGGTACATTTTTGGTCTTAATTCAAATACAGTACTGATTTATTCTTATGGTTTTACCAAAATTTACGCGAATTTACCAAAATTTTAGCAAATTTACGGGAATTATTATTATCTATTATTTTACTTCTATTTCGAATTTTTATATTTACACTTTTGTATTATAATACTTTATTACACTTATAATTTTTATATTTACAATTTACACTTTTGTGATTTTTCGTAAAATCGCAAAAATGAAAAACAACAAATTTACCAGAATTCCCGTAAATTTACAAGAATTTAACGGATTTTATGTAAAATTTCGTAAAAACTAAAAGGGCCAAAAAAATCAAAATTTTTGCAATTTTTTCACTTTTTTTTTTTTCAAAATTAATAAAAAATTTTAAATAAAAAAAACTGTATTTTATTACGCAAATTTTCGTAAATTTTTATTGATTTTAGTTAAAAATAGTAAAAAAAAAGTGAAAAAAAGTTAGAAAAAAAAAGAAAAATTTAAATTTAGTTTTTTTAATATTGAAATCATTAGATACATATATTTTGGTGATTTGACCAGTCTCCATTTTTCTCAATTACAATTTCAATTTCCTAAATTATCAAAGTTATTATTTTAAAAAGTCAAAAACTTTAATTTAAATTTCATTATTTTTCAGATGATTTATATATTTACTACATTTTTCAACTGTTAGTGATTTTTCAAATTCTCTTATAGCTAATGTTGCATCAGCTATGGTAAACACCATTTTTTTTCCTGCAAATTCTTTCATTTCTTTTTTGAGCAAAAAATTTTTAAAAATTATAAACATATTTTTCTGCCCATCGTGAAATTTTATACAAAAAGAAAAAAAACTTTATAACTTTTGTTCCAATTTTCAAAAACTTGCTCTGCAGATGAAACAACTAATTTACGCAATTAATTTGCACATAATTTGCAGTCTTCTGCAGAAGGTGAACAAAATTTTTTGTCATGCCGAAGCTGATCAAAATAAAAATAAGAATGTAGGTGCATATTTGTAACTTTGCCAAGACTAAAATAAGTTAACAAAAAAAAAACGAAAAAAAGTTGCTTTAAATAATTTATTTAACTTCATAAATTTATAAATTAAAAATAATGAAATAGGTTTTTAATTCGAGTTGGTTGGAATGGCATCTACTGATAATCAAAACTCGTCAGTCTTTAAGCATTTTAATTGGAGAACATTTGTTTCCGGAGGCATCGCTGGCTCTGTAGCCAAGACCCTAGTTGCTCCCATTGACAGAGTCAAAATTCTAAAACAAGTTCATTCAAAGCATTACGCTGGCTTCGGTATTTTCGAGTCCTTCTATCGCATATACCAAATAGAAGGCTTCCTAGCGTTGTATAAAGGAAATGGCGCTCAAATGGTGCGCATATTTCCCTACGCAGCTCTTCAATTCACTTCCTACGAGACGTTCAAGTCTCTTAACAAAAAATTGTTCAAACACAAGTCCAACAGTGTGATCAATAGTCTGGCATGTGGAAGTCTGGCCGGCATAACTGCAGTCAGTTGTACATATCCTTTGGATGTAGTTCGATCTCGGCTTGCGTTTCAATTCAAAGGGGAGCATGTTTACAAAGGAATTTTGGATGCTTTAGTTAAGATATACTCAGAGAGCAAGAGCATTAAATCGTACTATCGCGGCTACTTGATCACCGTTATGGGCATGGTTCCTTATGCTGGCATTTCCTTTTCCTCTTTTGAGCACATCAAAAAATTTCTCCTGAAAAAACACTACAAATATTTGACTGATACAGGCGGCCATGCTAACTCAACAAGTGGTTCACACAGCTACTTTGAGCTGACAGTGGTTGGAAAATTGTTGTGTGGTGCTTGTACTGGAATAATCGCTCAGACTATTACATACCCTGTGGATGTAGTGCGGCGACACATGCAGCTTAGTAACATGATATCGGAGGCAAATACCAAATTGGGCATCGTAGACACCTTTAAGTATGTGTATTCAAAGTATGGAGTTGTTAAGGGCCTCTATCGGGGCATTACCCTCAATTATCTTAGAGCTGTTCCAATGGTTTCCACTTCATTTTGTTTTTATGAGTTGAGTAAAAAATTTTTTGGATTAAAAACAGGCGAATTTGTTAAAATTTCATAAATAAATTATTTTCAGAAAATGTTTCCTTTTTTTTTTTTATAAATTTAAATAATAAGACATAAATTATGAGTTCGATTATCAGTTGTAGTTTTTTTTTTGTGAATTTCAAAGTCTAAACATAAAAAAAAAAGTTAAATCAATTTCAATCATTCAAAATTTTTAATTAAAAGAAGACTGAAGTTAAGTATTCTCTGGTGAGAATAACGCTTGGTTTGTGGTTCCAAGCTAGTCGTGAGCAGGGTCGAGATCGCAGCATTGTGCTCGGTTGAGTGACTTTGTTCATTGATGAACGTCCCACAGTCTTCTTTCTGCCATAACTATGCCAAAGCCGGTCCCAAGCCAGGTCAGAATAAAAATAGGAGGGTGGCTGAATATATTTAACTTTGTAAAGTTTAAAAAAAATTAATTTAATTAGATTCAAAATTTTATTAGAAATAATAAAAGACAAGTTTTTCATTTATTCATCATAAAATATTACAAAAATTGTCCGCTGTCCACAATTTCTTAAAATTATTACCTAATAAAAATTTTTTTTCATAAAACATGCACAGAAGATATATAAGAGGAAATAGTGGCCACACAATATTTGTTTGGTTACGTAATAAAATATTAATTACCATAAATTTGAGAGAACTTTTTGAGGCATCTGATTTTCATTAAAGTTGATCCAATTTTGTGATGAATATTTGATAAAGATCTAATGATAAAATAAAATGATGTAAGTTTTTGAAGATGATCTAAAGATTTCGTGACGTGCATCAATTATAACAAATAAATCGATGAAAATTTTAAGTAAAGTTAAATAAATTTTTATTTAATTTTCATCATTTTATTATTAAAAATAGAAACAAAATTCTTCTTTAAAGAAATTTAAAAATGTTAGATTGGCCGAAACTAAATAAGATAATTTAAGATCAACTAATTAAGAATTTTTTTATAGTTTTTAATTTGTCTTTTTTTTATATTAAAATATGAATCGTAATAATTTAATTTAATTATAACAAAAAATTGAATTAAATATTTTTTAATTCATAAAAAAAATTCAAGATTTCTTGTAACAATTAAATTAAGTTTAAATTAGCTTTCATTCAAGATATTTCAAAGAAATTCATCAAAATTTAATATTTTATATGATAATTTAGTTTACTGTGATCAACGACGATAAATGAATCATTTAAACATACAGTACAAATTAAAATTCACTTGTACGCATTTTGTTCCTCGACTCTTCTTCAACTATTCCAGTGGGGAAAGGAAAAAACGAGGAAGAGTTGAGGAAAAGAAATGTACAAGTTAGTTTTAAATTGCACCGTAGTTGTTTTTTAAATTTTATAATTACTGAAGCATTAGTACACATTGTTTTCAAATTTCAAATCTGACTATTTTTTTAAAACAATCATGTATTACATAATAAACCAGAGAGCGTTTGTCTGATTATGTAACAGTTCTCTAAAAAAAAAAGCAGTATTAAACATTCAAACCATAATAAAAATAATTCAGTTTAGACAAGTCAAAAAAATATTTAAAATTAAAAGAAGACTGAAGTTAAGTATTCTCTGGTGAGAATAACGCTTGGTTTGTGGTTCCAAGCTAGTCGTGAGCAGGGTCGAGATCGCAGCATTGTGCTCGGTTGAGTGGCCTTGTTCATTGATGAACGTCCCACAGTCTTCTTTCGGCCATAACTATGCCAAAGCCGGTCCCAAGCCCGGTCAGAATAAAAATAGGAGGGTGGCTGAATAAAATACTGTTAAAAAAGAAAATTTTATTGATTAATAAAAAAATTCGGAACTTAACAATTTAAAAAAAATTTAATTTAATCATTCAAAAAATTGAATAGAGATACAAGATAATCATAAATTGATGTAAATTTATTTTTAACCCATCTTAGACCATTTCTCACATTTTTAACCAGCCACGAAAACGCTTCACTTATCATGCCAATAATTCTTTCGAAAAATTTACTTGCATGGCTCCAAAATTTCACCACTTCCCTCTGATTTCTTATGGACAACTTTGGTATCTCAGCTACCACTTGTGCTTCGGTCCTTTCCAAGCTGTTCTTCATCCTTTTAAATGTTTCGCCAATTATTCTGCAGCTGTCCTGAACAGACATATACTCGCTGAGACTACTATTGGTATTTTGTATTTCTTGGAACAAATTTTGGGCAAAATTTTCCACAATTTGCGTCGAGCTAAGATTTGAATCTTCAATTACAGACTTCAACAAACTGCATTCAAACTCTAGGCCTGAGAAAATTTCCTCCATTTTTTTCATATGAACTAAAAAAAATCTCTCTCTCTTTCTCTCTTTATATCCATCAAAACACGAGTGTCTCGATGAAAACCCTGAATATTTAAGCTCTTCGAATCTATGATTTGTTCTTTCAAACAAAATGAATTCTAAAGCCGACAAGACTAGAACAATAACTGTAAGCTATGTTAACCAAAATGAAACGCTAAGACTGGTTCTAAAAAGAGCCCAAGAATTTTCCTCTAAATTCGGACGGCTAAAGTGCCTTCCTAGAAGTTTATACGAAAGTATTTCCTACTTTTGGAACCAGTTGGTCAGTCCTGCAAATGAAAATGAGCATGATGAAATTTCCACAGCTGAAGTGACTGTGAAAAATCAGAAAAAAATCCAAGAATACTTTGCCAAGATCAAAGATTTGCTAAAGCACCAAGAGAGTGAAGTGACTGAACAAATAAAGAATTTGTCAGAGGATGAGCAAAAGAATTTGGTTTTGTTTTGGATGCAATTTGGAGAGACTTTTAATAAAATTGTGGACGATGTGTCACAGGTTTTTCAAGACGTTCTTTTCAAAATTAGTCTCGGATACAAATTGGACAGCAATGTTTTGAAGGAAATTTTCAAGCGACTCAGAGACGCCTTTGAAATTTTAATACAAAAACAGGTTTTGGATTCAAGTAATTATGTTGCTGTTCAAAATAAAGATTAAATCTTAAATTAAAATTTTTTTAAATAAATTCTTTTAAAAATTAAAGGTTTCTTTTTAATTTATTTAGATTCAAAAGTTCAAAAAAAAGACAAGACCAGTTCTTAATCAAATATTTTACAAAATTCACTGTCCACATTTTTAAAAAATAAAAATGTTAGTTAAGACAAGTTTCAATTTTCCATTTTTTTACATCCATTCTGAATCCAATTGTTGAACATACTTGATATTTTTCTTGGTCAAGATTTATATCAATCCATTTTTGAAATATTAACTTCAATAGAATCGGCTTCAACTAAACTGAAATTCTTTTCATTCAAAATATAATTCACGCAATATTTTAAAATCAAAACTAAATCGTTGAATCAAATGAATATCCCATTTTTAAATACAAAAAAAAATATCAAAATTTTTTTTTCAAAATTCATTTTGAAATTGATTCAAATGAAGTGGAAGCTTTTTTAAGTCTCGCTCTCATCAAAATTGTAATTTTTTATTCATCTAATAAGAAAAAACTCGCCATTTTTTTTAAAACAATCAAGTATTACATAATAAGCCAGAGACAGTGCTTGTTTGATTATGTAACACTTCCCTAAAAGTTAGCAACATTAAATATTCAAACTTGTTTGACCATTTTAAACAAAATAAGCCTAGACAAATCAAAAAAAATTAAAAGAAGACTGAAGTTAAGTATTCTCTGGTGAGAATAACGCTTGGTTTGTGGTTCCAAGCTAGTCGTGAGCAGGGTCGAGATCGCAGCATTGTGCTCGGTTGAGTGACTTTGTTCATTGATGAACGTCCCACAGTCTTCTTTCTGCCATAACTATGCCAAAGCCGGTCCCAAGCCAGGTCAGAATAAAAAAAGGAGGGTGGCTGAATAAAATTAACTTGATAAAGTTTTAAAAAATTAATTTAATTATATTCATAATTTTATTAGAAATAAAGAAAGACAAGTTTTTCATATTTTTATCGTAAAATTTAAAAAAAATTGTCCACTGTTCATTTTTTCTTAAAAGTATTACCTAACAAAAATGCTAGTTCTTAAAACATTCACAGTATAAATAAAAAAAGCCAAAGCGGCCAAAGAGTGTTTGTTTGGTCACACAAAAAGTTAAATTCAATTTTTCATACTGAATCATTAGACCCGATCATTTTTTTAAAAAAACAACCATGTACTGCATAATAAGCCAGAGAGCGTTTGTCTGATTATGAAACAGATCTCTAAAAAAAAGCAGCATTAAACATTCAAACTTATCTAACCATAATAAAAATAATTAAGTTTAGACAAGTAAAAAAAAAATTTAAAATTAAAAGAAGACTGAAGTTAAGTATTCTCTGGTGAGAATAACGCTTGGTTTGTGGTTCCAAGCTAGTCGTGAGCAGGGTCGAGATCGCAGCATTGTGCTCGGTTGAGTGGCCTTGTTCATTGATGAACGTCCCACAGTCTTCTTTCGGCCATAACTATGCCAAAGCCGGTCCCAAGCCCGGTCAGAATAAAAATAGGAGGGTGGCCCAACTAAACCATTTAAGTATTTGTCATTTAAGCTATGCTTTTTTGAAAGTGGTAAACAAAAAATTACATTTAATAATGCATTGTTTAAGGCAAGCACAATAAAATTTACTACACAGCAAGTATGCTAAAGTAAAGCTGCAAAATTTGTTGTTTTAGTTCCAACAAAATTCAATCTAGTTATAACATAAATTTAGATCAAAACTATCTATCATTAAATCGTTTAAAAAATTTAGATAATTGAGTAAAAATGCAGCGCACTTTGGTGTCCACATCGAGCAAACGGCTCACTAGTTTGCTAAGCTTGATGCCACAGCGATCCTATTCAATGTCCCGTTTAGTGCGTCTTACTCCAACCATTTCCAAGCCATCATCACCAAAACTAGCTTTATTAAACAACTTCAGCATAAACAAACGATTTTTGGCCTCGTTTCCAGAGCATACAAAAATAGTTCTGCCAGCACTATCTCCCACCATGGAGCAGGGCACGCTGGCCAAGTGGGCAAAAAAAGAAGGAGACCATGTCATGGAAGGAGATCTGATCGCCGAAATCGAGACCGACAAAGCTACAATGGGTCTCGAGGCAACTGACGAAGGCTACATTGCCAAAATACTCGTGCCAGAAAAGAGCAAAGACTTGCCGCTTAGAACCCTGCTGTGCATCATGGTCACCGATCAGTCCCAGATCAGCGCCTTTGCCGACTACAAGCCAGAAGCTGAATCGGCCTCGCCACCACAGCCTGTAGCCGAACAGCCCAAGGCCGAACCTCCCAAGCCAGTCCAGACTCAAACTCAGACACCGCCACCTCCACCACCGCCAACTCCTTCTCCTGCACCCCAAGCTCAACCAAACAGCGAATCAACTGGACGAATCTTCGCCACTCCTTTGGCTAAAAAACTAGCTGCTGAGCGAAACATTGACTTGTCGTTGGTGACAGGCAGCGGCCCTGATCGCCAAGTGAGAGCTGAGGACGTGCAAAGCTATGTGGTCCAAACTCCAAAGGCTGTTTCTGCACGACCAGCTGCTGATCTCACCTACCAGGACTTGGACATAAACAACTATCGTGCTGTGACTGCCAAGCGTCTCACTCAATCAAAGCAAACTGTGCCCCACTACTACTTGACCATTGATGTGGACTTGGAAAATGTGCTCAAGGTAAGAAAGGATCTGAATGAACAATTGGCCGCAGAAAGCATAAAAATCTCAATCAATGACTTTGTTGTCAAAGCGTCGGCGCTTGCTTGCCGCAAAGTGCCCGAGGCAAACTCGGCATGGATGGACACATTCATCCGCAAGTACAACAACGTTGACATAAACGTTGCTGTGGCTACGCCTAATGGTCTTATAACGCCCATTGTGTTCAATGCGGACCAAAAGGGACTGTCCAGCATTAACTTTGACGTGACCAGTTTGGCAAAGAAAGCAAAGGAAAACAAACTGCAGCCACATGAGTTCATGGGTGGTACTTTTACCATTTCAAATTTGGGCATGTTTGGAATAAAGTCGTTCTCAGCGGTCATAAATCCGCCACAGTCGTGCATTCTGGCTGTTGGTGGCGCCGACAGGCGGCTTGTACCAGATGATAAAAATGGGTAACAAAAAGAAATTAGAGAGAAATTTTTTTTTTTAAATTTTTTTATTTAGGCACAGAGTGGCAACTTTTTTGAGTGTGACTTTGTCGGCTGATCACAGAGTGGTCGATGGTGCAGTGGGAGCCAAGTGGTTGGAGCATTTTAAAAAATATATGGAGAACCCAGCTAGTATGCTGCTTTAAATTAAATTGAGTTTAGATTTTTTTTTCCGGTTTAAATTAATTTTTTATTTTAAATTTAACAAAAATAAATATTACCATCACAACTATGATTTTTTTTAAGATATTTTTCCATTTAAAAATTGTTTTTTTTTTCTTTTGTTTTTAAAGATACATGGACATTTTTAGGAAATAGAAAGGAGAAAATAAAATATGTAAAAAATCAAAAAAAAAAACAAGAAATACAATTATGCAAAAAAATGACAATGAAAAAATTTTCTGGTAAAATAAATATTTTTTCTGAGAAAAAGAAAATTAAAAAAAAATGAATGATGACTTTTTACGAATAAATAAAAAACTATAGAATAAAGAAAAACTATTAAGAATAAGAAATTAAATAAAGCATAAATTTATTTTTTTTTTAAGTATAATATTTGCAACTATATTTTTGATAACTTTTATGCTTCATCATGCAGCCGAAAACTAGAAATAAATTAATTTATGTGTCAATTTAATATTTTTATGTGATATTCAATATATTGTTGTGACATTTTAATATATTTTCTTTTATTTTATTTCAAACGAATAGATCGATTCTTTGCATCTCATAAAAATAATTTTAAAATGTTAACGATTTTTTATTGAATTTTAAATTTAAATTAAAATTTAAAAATAAGAAAAAAATATCTCTTTTATTTAATTAAGCGTAATTATTTATTATCTTATATTTTAGGTATTAGATTTGTTGATGTTCCCTTGATAGCTACAACAGTATTTTTTAATTTGATTTTACTATTGATGTTTTTTATAATAAATATTAAAGTTGTTTTTTTTCCGTAGAAATTATTCCAAAAATGTCTAAATAAATGCCGACTAAAACTACTGGGCAGAATAGATAAGTTACAAAGTACTAAATTTTCCAAGTTTTACTTTATCAGCTTCATTTATTTTCTTTTTTAATTTTTTCTAATTTTCTCTGTTATTTTTTTATTTTTTTTTCTAATTTTTTATTTATTTTATCATGTGCAACCAGAGTTGGGCAAAAGTCATCAAGTCAAAGTCAAGTCAAGTCAAGTCATTTGACTTTATTATAAAAGACCCTACATATAACTATCAAAAACTCGACACTGATTTAAATTCTAAGACTCAAGGGGTTAGGATAAGTAAGTCTACTGTAATGAGATTTCTTAAAAAAAAAGGTTTAGAGTCCCATACAGCGGTCAGAAAACCCCTTTTAACCATAAAAGATAAACAAAAAAGATATAAGTGGTGTAAACAGAGACTTAATTGGACAGTTAATAATTGGTCCAGAGTTATTTTCAGTGACTAGTCCAATTTTGAGGTATTCAATCGTAAGTCAAGAGTAATCGTAAAAAGGTTTTAAAATGAAAAGTTTCTTCCGAAGTTCTGTATACCAAGGTTACAAAACGGTGGAGGGTCAGTTGGTATCCGTGGATGCATTTCCTACAAAGGCACTGGTAAAAGCAACATTTATACAGGACGAATTAATCAATTTGTCTACATCAACACCTTGGAAAGCAACCTTTTACCATCTGTTGAACTGCTATTTGAGCCAGACGACCCATGGATTTTTCAGCAAGATGGCGCTTCGGCACATACTGCCCACTCAGGAAGGGACTGGTAGAAAGAACAGAACATTGAGGTTCTGCCATGGTGTGCCCGTTCACCAGATTTCAACCCAATCGAGAACTTATGGTCATACATGGATGCCAAAATGGTAAACACAACAACAAGGTAACCTCTATCGAAGAGGTTTTACACAAAAAGTGGTTAATGATTCCGACTGAGTTCGTACAAAAGTTGATTGAATCTATCGAAAACAAAAATTAAATTTTTTGAAATTAAGACAATTCAAAGACAAGTCAAGTCAAATGACTTACTTTAAAAAAATTTTCTTAAGTCAAGTCAAATCTTAGACTTCAACAAAAAATGACTTTAATATTGGACTTACGCACAAGACTACCAAGTCAACGAAAAATTGAAGGTTTATTGAAGATTTTTAAAAGGTCTTATAAATATCATTATTAGTTCTTTATTTTATAAAGAAAATGTAAAATATTACAGTCATCTCTCTTTAAACCGAGTACACTTTTATCCGAAGTATTTGATATTCGGACATAAATGTGCGGGCTCGGAGCTCTTTACAATACCTTTACATGCTAAATACATTTATTAATTCGAATTTTTTGTTCGGTTAAATTCGACATTCGGACAAAAGTCTCGGGGTTAAAATTGGAAAATTACATAAAAAAATAAAAATTAATTCGTATATTCATGTAAGAATAAAAAAAATTTATATGAATGAAACATTTATGAGTGTTCGAAATATTTATTTAATTGTTCTTCTTTGTCTATTTTCTCCATATTAAAGTTTTGTTTGTTTATGGAACAATCTGGTTTAATGAACAATACAGATGTTGATTCAATAGCTTATTTTAAAACACGATCAAATGATGTGAAGGCTTTAAGCCTTCAACAATCAACTCTTGATAATTATTTTTCTAAAAAAATTTGATTAATTAAATTGATTTTTATTCGTTAATTTTTGTATTCTAATTAAAAAACTTAATTTAGTAAATTTAAATAAATTATTTTTGTATAATAAGATTTATTTGATAATTCGAATATTTTAATCCGAATAAGTTTTTCCCGGGCGATTTATGCTCGGATTAAAGAGAGAAGACTGTATAAAGAAGAAAAATTCTTTAAATTTATTCAAATATGTAAAGAATATCTAAATATATGTCTTCTAAAATTAAAAGCGTGAGATGGATTAATTTTCTAAGTAGGAGATTAAATTGACTTAAAAAATTAAATTTTAAATCGATCTTAATATATTTTTTATATATTTTAATTTTAAATTTAGTAAGCAAATTCATTTTTTTAACCAATTTATATTTTACCTTAGTATGAAAACAATTTTTTTTTAATACACTAAATAACATATTCGAGATACCTCGATTCGAAACCGGCTTTATATTCTCTAACTTGATAAAAAAAATTTCATTAAATTATTCTTTAAAATTCTCTGAAGATTATTTAGAGATAAATTGGTCCTTAAGACTCTTAATAGCCTTTATAAAAATCTTTAAAGAGCCAATACAATACAAAATTTTAAATGGTTCTGAAAAAGTATCGTTAACAAATTGTAGTGCAAAAAGCCTAAGAAGGCCACATGACAATAGATTGGTCCGAGAAATAAATCGCAGAGGCTCATTAAAATATAATTTCTTAACAAATCGCTGTGTAAAATTATGGAACAGCTTATCAGTTAATGCTGTTAGTGCGCAATCAATAAATAGCTTCAAAGCAGTCGTTGACAATGAATTATCTGGAATGGTGAAAAGCAAAGTTTGCCAAAGCCCTAGTTTATAAAGTTGAACGCTTTTGAGAGTAAGTGTAGATAGAAATATCTATACTGCAGATACTACTACAGTCGACTCGCGTTAATTCGTACTTTTTGGGGGTATTTTTTTCAGTTCGGATTAGCATAATTCGATATACAAAATAATCCGAATTTTTTGTAAAATATTAAACAATACGAATAAAAGAATTTTTTGTAAAATACTAAATAATACGAATAAAAGGTTTTTTTAAATAAAATATTTTTATTAGATAAAATACTAATTTATAATTAAACAATTTTTTGAAAAACAAAAACAAAACGGATTTTACTTAACGAAATTTTAAGGTTATTTTTTGAAATAGTCTAATAGAATTTTTTGAGTCAATTTATCTGATTTGGCTTTGTTCAATCGATTTTTAGCTTATCTAACAGATCGATATCAGACTCTTCATAGCCTGACCAATTTTCAAAATAACTTCTTATCATTTTAAATGATGATATGGCTTGATTTGTATAAACTTCTTTTGATTTACTTGCAGATTGGTCATTTTCTTTATCATCATCACAATCGTTTTCTCCCTCTGGATTATTTTTTTGTACCAAATCAATTATATCAGAATCACTAAGTGTTTCACCAGTCGGCTCATCTATCTCTAAATCCAAACTCTTCCGCTGTACAGTTATAGCTATAACATCCACTCTTCAGCTTAAACATCAAATCTTCAAAACAAGTAATACACTCCTTTTCCAAACTTGAAATAACTACTTCAGCTTTCTCGTCTTCTTTATCTTATTATTTAAAATTTCAGCGATTCTCTAAAATACTCTCATAATACTTTTACATGATGTCAAAAAGTTAGGAAGTAAAACGTAGAAAATTATATACATGAATAAAAAAAATATTCCCACGCTCAATTAAAATAGTGTTAAATTTATCTATAATGTGTCAATTAAGAATAATTAAACAAAAAAAAATCAAAAATATTTTTGTAGTTTCAATTGATTCAAAGTGCCGAAACTGAGTTAAGTAACCTAGATAATTTTTTTTGTATAACAATATTCCGTTTCCTTTAAACGGTTATGTTTGCAAGATAGTTGAGTCAATTTTGTTTTTTTTGAAGATAATTATAAATTAATCAAAAGTAATTGTTCAATTTTTTTTAGGCAATCGGTTCTTATTTAAGAAAATGGCATTAGATCCTTGTGTAATCATCATTGTGTAATTGCTACCTTACTATTTCTTCTTTTTTTCCTGAAACTTGAACTATTTAAACATGAGCCACATGTAACAATCTTTTCCAATTTTATATATTCTTAATTTTCATTTATTTAGCTTATTTACTTTTTTTTTAATTCTTTTTTTTTTTTTTTTTTTTTTTTATCTTATTTTATTAACTTTAATTTTATTTTTATTTTATTTTATTTCATTTTTATTTTATTTTTTAATTTTTAACTTATTCTGAAGGAGCTCTAGCTCGGTACAGAAAACAAATAAATAAAAAATAATCCTTATTTTTATTTTTGGCGATTGATTCTTATTTAAGAAAATGGCAATAAAATAATTGGCATTAAATTTTTGGCGATAGAAAAAACTGGCGATAGATTACTATAAATCAAACTTAAATGAGGCGAAATTTTTATTCTTATTTTTGCTATATTTTTGCCATTTAAATAAAATAAAACATAAATTCAAAAAAGTAAAACCATAAATTTGTTCAGAATTTTTTCCAGCTTTGTTTAAAAAAAAAGTAATGTAGTAATCCCTGGGAGTACATACTATTTAACTCAAAAAAGTGTTCTTTTTGGCTTTTTTTCAATGAAGCCCGGTCATTCAAAAAGTAAAAAAATTCAATTTTCACAAAAAATAAAAATTTTATAACAATAACTAACTTAATTTTCATAACGAACTGGAATTCAAAACTAATTGACATTTTAAAGCTTTAAAAAATATTTTTGATTGGTCAAATAAGTGGGGGTCAGTATTTTAGTAGGCCCCTAATATCATGTAAAATAAATTCAAAATTAAACAACTTTTTAACCTTTTGTTAATTAAATAATACAATAAAAAATTTGCAAAAAATGATTTCCAAAAAAAAACAGTTTATTTAATTTATTTGACATTATTTTTAGGCAAACGATCTAAATTCCCAGGTAAACGGGGTTATTCACTCAAATGGGTTATTTTATGGTGAAACCCTATTTACTTCACATATTAAGTAATTGCCAATTGTTACAATTTTCATGCTTTTAAAAAATTGTATGAAGATTTTTATTAAAAGATAAAAAAAACGCCATTTATTTTATAATCAAAAATATCAAAATGAATTTTTATATTTTTTGGTTTTTTAAATTGATCAAACTGACGCCAATAAATCAGTTAGTTTATTTTTCGATCCAAGTTTTCTTCCACTTTTTTTTGGTAACTTGAAGTTCATGATCATGATCAAATGATCAAAACTTAATTGACTATATTCTTAATAAAAATGATCAAACTAGCCTTTTTAAATTTTTTTTAAATTTAAAATAAAATGTTTACTATTTTAATTTAAAGAAACAAAACTTTTTTTTAATAATTGATCTTTAATTGATTCTTTTAAATTTTTATTTAAAAACTTTAAAGACAAATTTAAAATCCATATTAAAGTACATCCAAATTATGGCTTTAAATGATATTTTTGATATTAATTAATATATATTTCGGTGAAACAAAGTTAAATTTAGATTGAGATGGTATTGTGAATTTCAAACACAAATTGAACAAAAATTCTTCATTTTTTAATAAATTAAAATTTAAGTTAATAAATAATATTAGAAAAAATAATGAGAAAAATTATTTTAGGCAAAAAAGGTGCAACAAATTATGTTGCACTTTGCTGCAGTATTTTTTCTAATATTTTAATCGCAATAGGTAAGTTAAGAGGTAAATGTGTTCATATTCAAAGGGTACTATTGATGCCATCCGATTCAGGTCTTCCGTTTGACATCAAGCGAACACAATTCCCTGTTAGGGTAAAAATTGTCTGTATCAGTGCAGTGCAAAATTGTCATAAAAAATTGTCATAGGAAAAAAAAACAAAATTGTCATCGTAAAATTGTCAAACCAATTAAAAAATAAATTGAATGTCAAATCTGATTGGCGATTAATTTCAAAGAAAATTTATCTTTGAATTAAATAAGAAGAATTTTAAAAGAAGCTAAGATAAAAATGAAACAATTAGAAGAAAAATTTTAATTAATTAATTTAAAAAATTGTTATATAGTCAAATGTTAAATAGTCATATAAATATAAATTGAAAATGAAAATAAATAACTTATCTACTCATACTGTTAATCAAAATCTTAAAATCAAAAAATGGAACAAGAAATATTATAACTTGATACCGAATCCAATAAATTATTTTCGAACCGTTATCAAATAAACGAAAAAAAATCAAGTTGGTTCAGATGCGTCAATGGACATTACCATCCACCTTTATCCAACTGTGAAATTGATTGTATTATGTTTTTCAAGCAACTTATCCAAAATGTCATAAAAGATCATGACGTTCCTCTCATGGATGCATACAACCGTCAGTACCAAAAACTAACCGAGAAATATTCATATAATGAAATAGCCGAATATTGGAAACCATTCAACACTGTAAAGTCAAATTTGAGATATCACAGGAACCAGACTAAACCAAACAATCCAAAACAAACAAAAGATATACAAATCAACCAAATATTCTCAACCATTAACTGCGAACAATTTTTACAATTTGATAACAAAGACAATAAAAATCGAATATTGATCTTCATATCTCCTATTGGAATGAAAATATTGTGTAATTCAGTAAGATGGCATTTTGATGGGACTTTCAAAACGTGCCCAACTCATTTTCTCCAAATTTTATCGATTTTATCCAAAAGATTCATCTGAAGTTCAATTCTTGGAAGTCCGCTCATACACTAATTACGAGAGAGTGCCTATTTCTTTACAATTTTTAAAACTAGAAAAAAATTTACATCCTTCATACGAAGATCCTGACAGTTTTAATAATTGGTTTATTTATGATAGTCTTAATAACCCTAAACACTATCTCAATCTTATTAAAACGGTCTTAAAAAGATTCTCGGGTGGCTCTAGATTTTTTGACGTTGTCCATGTCAATGTTACGAAACAAAAAGGTAACAAAGACTGTGGCTTATTTGCCCTTGGATATGCATTATCTTTAGCTAAGAATCTAGATCCTGGTAAATTAGTCTTTGATCACACAAAAATCAGAGATGAGTTTAAAACTATAATAAAATGTACTGATTTGTTTTTGTTTACTCATTTTTTTGTTGAAAATTATTCCCCAAAATTTTCTAAACTTTGTATTGATTTAGAATAAACAATTAAACTGTTTTGTCCTGGATTTAAATTCTTTTTCTAAAATTTTTTTTTAAATAAAAAATTCTAACAATTAACCAATCATTTGTTTTTTCATTTTTCCTTGTTTATTTTGTCATATATGACAAATTAACACTTGACAATTTTGTTTTTTTTTTTATGACTTTTTTTTTATGACAATTTTGACTATCTCCCAATTCCCTGTAAGACCTGCTTTTGCTATTTCTATCAATAAATCGCAAGGTCAAACATTGAAAAGGGTAGGAGTGTACCTTGAAAATCTGGTATTCAGTCAAGGATAACTTTACGTAGCCCTTTCAAGGGTATCTGACTTTGACGATATTACTATAACATTACCGAAAGGCACAAAATACACAAAGAATCCAGTTTTTTATGATGTTTTTAATAATGTTAAAATGTATTTTTTTTATTTTTATTAATTGTAAATAGTCTTTTTTATAAATTGTAAATAAAATTCATTTGAACAATAACTTTTTTTGTTTACCATCGCTTATGACGTTTACCATAGTGGGGGTTTCTAGTCTTCTTTTACAATTCCAGACTTAATTACTTAATGACTTAATTAGTTCCGATTATCAAAACTAACCTTTCATTTTGGTTCGAATTAATAAACCCCTTTTTAATGTATTTAGTATTGTATTTGTATTTTATATTTAGTATTGGAAAGATGCGGGAGGGAAAAAAATCAGTTCGAATCGAAAAAATTCGATATATCAACATTCTGATTAACGCGAGTCGACTGTACTACTATGTTCAAATTTGATTTTGATTTTGAAAAATTTTGAATGCTAAAGCTAAAAAAATTTAAGCAAAAACAAAAAATTTCCTAAATATTTTTATTAAAAAAATTTGAAAGAAAATTTATTTATACATATTTATATAATCAAGAGTTTCTTTTGTCAAAAAAGACCCATCCTGATGATAAAACTTGATGGCATTCGACCACTCAGCTTCTGTCCAATTTTTCCAATAAATCAGATTGCTCCATTTATAATCATTAGTTTTGGGCACCTTCCATAAATTAGTGCCATACTCTTCATTTAGATAATTTTCTACTCTACAAGGAACTAAATATTTTTGACCAAATAGCTCGCCAGAGCATAAGTTCGACTTGGTCAAGAATCGCCTTTTTTTAACTCTTTTTTCTTGATATCCGCACCAATGATGAGTTGAGTTTAGATCGTAAAAATAGAATAAATCTATCTGAAGTTTTTCCGAGTCCAAGCGTAGCTCATAACTGTCATTGGGAAATCCGAACTGGACAATTAGGGCTGCCTTTTTGTTTCCTAGAAATGATTTTTTTACTCTTGAATCGTGTTGGTGAGAAAAAAGACCAATGTCTAAGTCAGTTGTGTGAGGAATAAAGCCACAGTCTCTGTACCAACCAAGCAGAGTTCCACCAGCGAGCCAATACTCAACATCCAAAGACTCCAGTGTCTGGGCAATGTACTTTAATTTGTCCGAAAACATCAGACTCTTTTTTCCATCTTGAACATAGCCTAGATTGTTGAAGTTCTTCTTGGAAAGAGAATAGCTGCATTCCAAAAATTCTGAATTTTTGTATTCATTTAAAAATTGTTTTAGATCCAATGGAACGTATATTATCTTATCTTGAATTTTTCGTTGTACTATTTTGAACCTTAAATAATTAAAAATTTTAAAGACTTTTTTGTTTCAAATGTGCAGACTTTAATTAATTGAATTTAATAAGATTTTTTAAATTTGGAATAGTGAACAAAGAAGAAAAAAGATTCCCCCTATTTTTGACAAAAGATAATTTAGACATGGAATGTGATTGGGAATAATTTAAGAGCTCGGAAGAGCTTTATGTAGCAATTTTTTTTTTAATCAATTTTTTAATCAAATTTAGCACATTTTAATTGTCAATATTCAACAACATCAACCTAATTTTTAATGATGCATTTAAACTTTTTGATAAACTTAATTTAATTTTTAAAATTTATTTTTCATTTTATAAATGATTTAAATTTTATTTTATTTAAAAGAAAAAAAAATTTATCTATATAATTATATCTTTATATTAAATAAATGGAGAGTTAATCAGTCTATATTCTAGACAAGGGCACTAGCCTGTTGATTAACCTTGAATAATAATAAGATTTTAAAATGATATCGTTGAACTCTTGAATGAAATTTTTCTTTATTATTTATTTTTTGAAATTTAAAATCCTCATACAATTCTGAGTATTTTGGTTAAAATTTAAAGTACCTGGCTTGAAAAATGACAAATAAATGTGCCATATTCCCTGAACTAATAAAAAATAAATAAAACATAAACATAAATAATACATAAACATATGAAAATAAATAAAATTCTTATATATTCCCAGTCAGCTCATCGAAATCTTCAAGAAACTAACAAAATGGATTTTTTTCCAGAGTTGTTTAAAAGTCCCAAAATAAAGTCCAAGTTATTTAAAAAAAAAAGTCCCAACAACATGGATTATTTTCCGTTCCAGATAGTTAATATGACGGCCTGGTTAAAGTCCAAGTCCGTAATTAAAAAAAAATCTTAGAGTCCAAACTAGGGCTTTAAAAATAAAAAATAAATGAAAGTCTTTGGCTCGGACTTTAAAAAAATTTAAAAGAAAAAGTCCGGACTTGGACTCGACTTGAGACTTGTGACTTTTAAAGGCATTGTGAATTTTGGTACAAAAATCAAAAGAAAATATATTAAAAGTGCCAAAGCTTAAGTTCTGAAAGACCAAAACATTTTCTGTAAATTGTAGCAACTGATACATCCTCTGCACCACCACTAAAAGCTGAGTTGGATTTTTAATATAATATAATATCCCAAATTCACAATTTTCTGAGTTTTGCAGAATCAGTATATTGGTGGTACAAAGGATGTTTCGGTTGCTTCAATTTACAGAACATGTTTTGGTCCTTCAGAACTTAAGCTTTCGCACTTTTAATTTTTCTAATTTTGATTTATGTACCAAAATTCACAGTGCCACTTTTAAACAACTCTGTTTATTTCCAAATTGTTCCATTTACCTCTTTAAAAATTTAGAAAAATAATGCACTTTTTATTTTTTTTCCTAAAAAACCGTAAAATACTTAATCACGTATTTTTAGCAATTCTGACTTTATCTCTGCCTACTTTTCATTTTATTGACTCAATTGACATGTGATAAAAACAACTATTTTTTGGCGTGTGCTAATTCATTAACTAAAATTAAGGGTTGGGAAAACGAATTAAAAAAAATATTCGAATATAAACAAAAAAATTTCGAAATTATTTTTAATTTTGATTAATAATTGAAATTAAGAAATGATTTCGAAACTAAAAATTTTAATTTCGAATTTAATAAAATATTGTAGATTTTACAACTTAATGTCGAAATGCAATTTTAGTTTCAAAATTAAAATTTTGATTTCGAATACCAAAAATAATGTCGATGTCGAAACTTACTTTCGACATTATGTTTTTAGTTTCGAAACTAAAACTTCAATTTTCACGTTGAAAAAGCTTTTTTATTTTATGTGCGTATTTGAATTATCTTTTCAAATACCAAATTAATTGTCCCTTTAGAATAGCACTTATAAAGTTTATTAAAATTATATAATTCATTAAAAAGGCGTGTGCTAATTCATTAACTAAAATTGCTGATTTTTCACCAATTTTTCTAGATGAATATAAAAATGACTTACATTTCATAAAATTACTTAAGTTATTTAAAAATGTGAATTAATTTTAAAAATCAAGTATGATGCTAATTTTTTCAATATTTAATTAAATTAAAAAAAAAATAATTTTTTATTTAACTTTTTTAAAATTTTTTGTTTATTCTTTACCACTTTAAAAATTAAGTGCCGAATTGGAACCGAATTGTAATAAGCAAATAATTATTGAGATCTTAATTAGAAACCAGAGTACAGAACTCACATTTTTAATCAAAATTCATACCATGATATTCTTAATTATCCAAATATTGTTATAATTCAATAATAAATTCTAATTGTACAAAACATCCTTCTCTGGCTTAACAAAATGCTCAAAGGCGACTTAAACGTCTAATTGTAAATTTTTAGTTTTTTTAAAGTATAACTATGTTTAATTTATAATTTTAATGCGATCTAGACAAATTAATAAAAATAATATCAGTTATGAAAATTTAAGAAAAAAATTTTTTTTTTTAGGAATTTTAGTTAAAAAATAATAAATCAGCCTTTTTTTATCACAAATACTTTTATTTTTTTGATTAAATTTGATCACGTGAGATGAAAAATATTTTTGATCACAATAAAAAAAAATTGATCACAGTAAAAATAGCAAGCGATGACTTACCTGCTCAAAGCTCGAGTTTTATCATTGAAAAATTTCGGCTGAATTTTCATGTCATCACCAGGTATCCAGAAAAAATTTTCTCTTGGATAAAAAGCTGACACATGTAGAACAAAACCATCACAAAAGCCATACGCAGCGCTTGGAATGGACAAATTTTCATATTTAACATACACAACATCACATTTACATTGAATTTTTTCAAAATTCTAAACAAAAATAAAAAATAAAAATATTTGAAAATTTATTCAAAATTACTTTGACTAAGCTAAAAAATTCTTTAAAAAAAATGCCAAAATTTAAGCTCTTTAAATCATTAAATTTTTCGATCTGAACCAAAATATCCGCTTGGACAAAAAAAGCTTTGTGGGCGAAAAGAACATCAAAAATTGAGCCTGTGGTCCAGTTGACGGACTTGTTCCACTCTGCGACCAATTGTCTCTCAAGACTGGACAAAAATTGGTTCTCATGGCTCCTAATAGCTAAATAATCTGCCTCAAAGTCTAAGATGTGAACATAGGCGCAAAAGAACAGCGATAAATTAAACACCAGCAGTACTTTAAACACCTTAACTAATCGTTTGTTCATCATTTGAGCTAACTCGGCTTAGCAGTCTCATTTATTTAATTTCAACTCTAAATTCTGCTAATTATTTTTATTTAACAAAAATATTGAAAATCAATACTTTTCCTAAATTAAGAGCCAATTTTATATTTTCTTTTTTTTGTGTGTGTGTGTGAGTGTTTTATTAAACAACCTGAATGAACATGGTTTTGGCAAACTCGGTCAAAAGGATTAGCATTTATTTGACGATATCAAGTCCTGGATTAGAAAATAATTGATAGTTGCATAAAATTTTTATCCTAAAGGGAAAAAAATATTTTTTTTGCTGAATTAATTTGGCAAAGGGAGATTAACATTAATTTTTGGTGGCTAAAAATTATATCAAATCTTAAAAAATAATATGGCTGTGCGATCATCCTAAAGGAAAATAACAAATTATTCCAAGTTTGAAGAGAAATATTTTTAGCAGACACTGCTTACAAGAATAGCATAAAATCGATTTTTTTTCTATAATTATTTTCAAATTAGTTTGATCTTCAAAAAAAAAATCATAATTAATTGCTAAAAAAGAGATAGGGGTTTTTTAATCATCAAGTTTCGTTTAGCCCATTGAAGAAGTGGCGATGAAAGATAAAATAATTTTTGCTTTTCTTAGACCTCGTGACAATAAAATATTTATTCTAAAGGTTCGCCCATTTGGTTGTGTTTTGAACAAGAAAAATATCTAAATTTAGATAACTCAAAAAAATCACAAAGCGCTCATCAAATTTAAAGATTAAGTGCTATTTTTATTTATTTAAATCTCTATCAAGAACTAACTTCTTTAGATAAGGACCTAAAAAATATTCAAAAATTAAAACAAAATAAAAAAGAGGTTTCACAGATTTTTTTTATTTAATTAATTAAAAAGCAATTTTAAGCAGTGATTTTCACTTATGTTTTAGGCTTAAAATTTTTGCTTAGAACATTAAAAAAGTAGTGTTGTAAATCAAATTGGCGATTTGAACAAATTATTCGATTTATTTCGATTTAAATTTAACATTAAATTTGGATTCTTATTTAAACATAAATAAAATTTGAATTCAAATTTAAACATAAACAATATTTGAATTCAAATTTAAACATAAACAACATTTGAATTCAAATTTAAACTAAAAAAATATTTAAATTCCAAGATTAACTTTAATAATTCTAAATTCTATTTAAATTATGTTTTAATTAAAATTACTTAAACAATTTGACTAATTTAAATTTTCGGATAAAACTAAAACCTACTAAAATTTAATGCTGATATCCCAATTCCATAGCATGCTCTTTTTTCAAATGACCAAGCATATTTCTTGAGTAATTTGTATTACTATATTCAACAGTGAAATATCAGAATTTTTATTTACTAAAATTTTCTAACTTTAATTGAATTATTAAGGTAAGAGATATTTTTATGTATTTCTTTTTATTTATCGATCGAGAAGTAAAAGATGCTTGTAAAAAATCTTGAATTGACTCATTTTTAAGAATATAAATTTGCTTATAATAAAATAAAAAATAATATTTATATATTGTTGACCTAAGACCTTGAACAAAAAAATAATAATTGGAAAAAGAAAAAAAATGGAAAAAAATTTATTTTTAGAATTTATTTGTTAATTACGTTTTAGAATTAATACACTATAAAAACCACCAAAATAAATTTAAATTTTCGTTTTGATTTTCAAATAAAAGCTTAATAACTTGACTTTTTTAAATTCTAAATTGAATTGAATTATGATTAAAATTTGAATTTAAATTTAATTATTATTCTGGGTTTGAATTAAGACTCAAATAAAGAATTAGTTTAAATTTAAACTCAAATAAAGAATTAGTTTATAATTAAACTCAAATAAAGAATTAGTTTAAATTTAAACTCAAATAAAAAATTAGTTTAAATTTAAACTCAAATTTAAAAATTAATTTAAGTATTTAAAAGTAAATTCAAATGCTATTTATTTACAACACTATAAAAAAGCGAATATTTTTTTTTATTAGAATATACTTTTTTTAGTAACTCTTTGTAAAAATTGAATGTATTTGTTTAAATATTTTTATATCTTAATTTTCGAGTAAAAAAGCTTAATCCTTTTATTTTAAATGATTTAATTGAAAAATAATAAAATTTAATTTTGAAGTTACAAAACTTTCAAAAAAATTTTAATCATCCAATTTTTTGAGATTTAAGCTATTTGGTTTTGTGAATTTTAAATACAAATTGAACAAAAATTCTTCATTTTTTAATAAATTAGAATTAAATTTAATAAAAAATAATAGAAAAAATACTGCAACTTAGTGCAACATACTTTGTTGCACCTTTTTAACCTAAAATAGAATTTTTATTTTCTTTTTTTTTATTAAATCAAATCAATAATCTTTTTAAATGTTATTTTTTCTTTATTTTTTGTCTTTTTTTCAATAAGAAAAATTGTTTTTGGTAAAAAAGATGCTACAAAGTTTGTTGCACTAAGTTGCAGTATTTTTTCTATTATTTTTATTAAATTTAATTTTAATTATCAAAAAATGAAGAATTTTAGTTCGATTTGTATTGGAAATTCACAATACCTAAGAAAGATAAAACAGACTACTTAATTTTTTTTTTCATCGAATAAAAAAAAATAGATGAAATTTAACAAAAAAATTTCATTTACTTCAATTAAAATAAATAAATCTTTGAAATACAATAAATCAAAATAATTTATATAAAAAGATTATTAAAAAATAAAAATTAATTCAATTAATTAATTTATTTGTAAAAGTTTTTGTGAACCAAATTCAATTTATCAAAATTTTAATGGACTTAATTTTAATTAATTGATTTTAATTGAAAAATTATATTTATATTCTTAAAAATAGATGTTTTGAAATTATTGAAGGATAAACAAAAACGATCAATAACAAAATTAATTAATTTTGAAAAAGTTAGTTGTTAAAATTTATTGTTTTTATTTTTGGCAAAAGTTAATTATTTTTATTTCTTAAATTGTATTTAAAAAATAATCAATTAAAAATTTATTAATAAATTTCAAATGTATTAGGTTTAATGTTTAGGAACAAATTTAAAAATATATTCAAAAAATTGAGAGATCTTGATTTTAAATATGATTTAAAATTTTTTTAAAAAATCTGTTTAAAGATCTAGATCGAAATGATGATCGAAATGTTATAAAAAATAGCAACAAAAACATTAGAATTGATATGAATTACAATTTTTTTAAACCCAAAATTTAGAATATCTTATTATTTTTTCTTTTTTCTTTTTTTAATTTTACTTAATTTTAATTGTAAATATAATGATTAAATTCAAATTAATCTTTATCTTACAAACTCTATTAATCTTTATCTCGGATATGTTCTTCAAAGACAAATAAATGTTACGTTGTTAAATAAGACAAATAAATGAATTAAACAAATTTTAAACTTTAATGTTCTTAGCCATATTCATTTTTAACCCTTTTACTACTTCTCTTATTAATTTATTTTTTTACTTCTTTAATAGTCTCATCTGTGCATTTTGGTTTCATATTATGTGACTAACTAGTCAACTTTCACTTAAGTCATTCCTCTTTATTATTATTATTATTTAATATTTTTTAATACTCATTAATATTTTTTTTGTACTCATTTTTAATTTCTTTTATAAAAAAATGTATTTTAGCATCCAAATACATTGGGCATTGTAAATTTTGGTACAAAAAACAAAAAAAAATATTAAAAATGTCAAAGCTTAAGTGCTGAAAGACAAAAACATGTTCTGTAAATTGTAGCAGCTGATACATCCTTTGTACCACCAATATACTGATTCTGCAAAATTCTGCAAAATTCAGAACATTGTGAATTTTAGTACAAAAAACAAAAAAAAATATAAAAAACGCCAGAACTTTAATCTGGAACGACTTAAACATGTCCTGTGAATTGTAGCAACTGATATATCCTCTGCACCACCACTAAAAGTTGAGTTGGATTTTTATTATATTATAATATCCAAAATTCAGAATTTTCTGAATTTTGCAGATTTATTGCAGAGTTTTGCAGAATCAGTATTTTGGTGGTAAAAAAGATGTATCAGCTGCTACAATTTACAGAACATGTTTTGGTCTTTCAGAACTTAAGCTTTGAAAATTTTAATTCTTTGTTTTTGTTTTTTGTACCAGAATTCACAATGCCAATACAGTGGTGATTTGATAACAGTATTTTACGAAAAATTGCGTAAATTATCAGGATTTTACGAAAATTAGGTAAAATTAGGTAAAATTCAAAAAGGCCAAAAATTTTTGAAAAATGGCTTTTTTTTCTAAAAATCGAAAATTTAAGAAAGTTTAAAAAGTTTTTTTTGGTTAAAAATAGTTATTATTATAAAAAAAAAACCTTCTTAAATGTTCGATTTTTGGAAAAAAAAGCCATTTTTCAAAAATTTTTGGCCTTTTTGAATTTTACCAAATTTTACCAAATTATCGTAAAATCCTGATAATTTACGTAATTTTTCGTAAAATACTGTTGTCAAATCACCACTGTATAAAATAAAAAACCTTTTTAACATTAATCTATTTCGAATAATTGAAAATAAAAAAATTGATTTATTGCTATTTTAAAAAAATTTTTAAACTTTAAAAAATTGTATCAAAAAAATTAAAATTTAAAAATCGAAAATTCAAAAATCGAATATTTAAAAATTGAAAATCTTTTTTTGTTTGTTTGAAAGATTAAGATTATTAGATAAAAATAACTCATTTTCGATACATAAAACAATAAAATTATTTTTTTTAAACTAATTGAGTAAAAATTTTTTTAGATTTATCTCTAAATTAAGAAATTTTCTTTTCGAATGGTGGTCAACCGGTAAAAAATTGTCTTCAAAAAAGTCAAAAATACAAGTATGTATTTTTCAGTTGCCTTGAAGGCTAGTTTATTAAATATAATTATTCTAAATAAATAGATAGAAACGAACATCTAAAAATTGATTAAAAATTGATATCAGAACATTAAAATCTTTAGAACGTTTACCCCAACACTAATCTAAATAGACCAAAAGTTTTAGACTTTAAAAAAAAAGAATTAAATTGAAAAAGAAAAAATAAATTCACTATCTTGTTTTCTTAATAAAGATGCTCTTAGCCTACAAGAATTCAGTTTATGGCTTCACTGTCTAGGTTTTGAGAAAAATTACCTCTGGTCTAGCATTATACTAGTCATGTGGAGTCAGAAAATAAAAACGTGTTATTATGATACCAGATAATTGTTTATTTATGTTTTTAAAATTATCAAAATTTTTCAAAAAAGCTCAGTGGGCTAGTAAATAAAATTTGAAGAAAATTTACTCCTGAAATTTTTGTTTTCTCTGAAAAAAATTAACCTGTGAGAATTCTTTTGTTTGGACTTAAAATCTTTTTGATTAATTTCTAGAATTTTTCAACTTAAATGTGCTACATAACTCATCTTGCTAAAATTTTGTTAATAGATTTTTAATACTTCTATTTGTTCTAAATTCTGATTAGACTTTTACTTTTTATCAGTATTTGAGTCCGTCTGAGCTAACATTGTGACTAATACTTGAATGACCTCGAATTTTTGGGAGAACTTTCGAAGTAAATTTTAGAGAAAAAATTTAGTAAAATTATTATATTATTATATTTCTTGTTGATTTCAGAAGTTTAAAAAAATTAAATTTTGAAATTAAATATTTACTGAATTAAGTTATATTTTTTTCCTCAAATTTAAATATGATACTCGGTTTTATATGATACTCTTTACTCAATATTTGGAAATTTATTCGAATCATTTATTATTTAAATATGAGAATATTATTTCAGCACAATCAATTTCTGATTAGCAGAATGAAAAAAAAATTCAACACAATTCGATTTCTTCTCAGCACAAAAAATTATATTTAAAAAAAAAACATTTAACACAAAAAAATTGTGTTTGAAAATAATTTTTAAAGGAAATTTTTTTTCAACACAAAAATATTTATTACAAAATTTTTTTTTTAATTTTAAATTTTATTTAATGATATTTATAAGTGAAAGTTAGGCAAATAAAGTAAATTTAGAAGCTTAAAGAAAAGAAATTAAAAAAAATTAGTCTCTAGAAAACAATTTTTCCGCATTTAATGCTCTACCTCTTTTTTTCAAATTTTTATTTTTGTGTTGAATGCATTTATTTTATTTTTAATTTTTGTGCTAATAGTATCTTTTTCAAATTTCAATTTCAAATTTTAATTTTTGTATTGAGAAGAAATAATTTGTGTTGAGCGTTTTGAAATTGTGTTGAATGGTTATTTTTTTGTGCTGAAAAGGGAGACCCTTTAAATATTACCAAAGACAATAGTTAAAAGCCACATATTAAATCGTCATCTAAAAATATTAGTAATTAATAGGATTAATGTATTTGACGCATAAAAAAAAATTTAATAGAGCATAAATCAAAAAAAATTAAGTAACGCATAAAGATTTAGTCATTAAGGCATATAAAAATTAGTCTCGCATAAAATAAAGCAAATTAAGCATAAAAAATATTATAGCATAAAACAAATATAATTTAATCAATATTTAAAGCTGACTAGGCCTTTGGGAGACGACCGCATTTTTTTTTAAATTGAGTTTCTTCAATATTTCTTTCAACGTTAGCCTTACGTTCAGGAGGACGACCTCGTCTTTTTGTCAGTTCAACAGCATCTGAATTTTGAGCCATTTCAGATTATTGAGCCATTTCAGATTCTTGAGCCATTGGACGTTCATCGTTAATCAGACAAAAAAACAACTCACTAGCTTTAAAAAGGTGTGTACACATAGCATAGGCCAAAAACCATCGACAGGTACAAGTTTTACTTGCAATACATATAATATGAGTTGAATTTTGACCAGAATAAACAATTGTGTTATTTTCCATTTAAGTAAACGACTGTGAATCAAGTTCACCAGCTTTTCTTTTAACATTTGCTTCAGGAATTCTAGCCAACTTAAACTCTGCATCTTGGCAAGAATGAAAAGTTATCAACTCTTTACAAATAATTTCAATTGCTAATTGAATCTTCAAAAGCTCTCTTTTTGTAAAAGATTTCTTTATACGGCCAATAAAACTCTCTAAAGTATTATTTGTTTAAGCAAAGCTGGAAACTGAAACGAAAATTTGTCAGTTGTTCCATTCACTTTCAGCCCACTGTTTTTTAAAATAGTCACCTAATGCAGCAGGGATTATATCACTGTACTGCTATGATAAACTGCTTTTACGAAATTTTACGTAATTTTACGAATATTTTAGTAAATTTTTGTAAATATAAAAAGGGCCGAAAAAACGGGAAAAATGGCAATTTTTAGGAATTTTTCTCTTTTTTTTTAGAAAATTAAAATGAATATTGAAAAAAAAAATTAAGAAATTATGTAAATTTTATTATAAAAAATGGGAAAAATGGTAAATTTTAGTAAAAAATCATTTAATGTAAAAGATAGATTGATCACTTAAAAAAGGTATTATTTAATAAAAAAGATATTCATTTTAAATTCCTTTAAAAGTTATTAATTTTTAGGTAATTAAAATAGTCATTGAGAAAAAAGGTGACTGGTCGGATCATTAATAATTGCATTGTAGTTGTGTTTTTATTAACGATTTTTTTACAAAAATTAACCAATTTCCCCGTTTTTTATAATAAAAATTTACGAGAAATTTTGTTATTTTTTTTTTCAATTTTCATTTTAATTTTCTAATAAAAAGAGAAAATTTTCCTAAAAATTGCCATTTTTCAGTATTTTTTGGCCCTTTTTATATTTACTAAAATTTTCTTAAAAAAATTTGGTAGTTTTTTGGAAATTTACTTTTTTTACTCTAGTAAGTTTACGTAAATTTACGTGAAATCACGTAAAATTTCGTAAAAACATTTTTTCATAATAAACTGTGAATAAACTTTTTATAAATTTTTTTAAACAGAAATTTTTGTTAAAAGATTTTAAGATTTTTTTATCAAATAATTTAGATAAATTTGTAGATATTTCTAAAATTGAGTCTCAAAATTTAAACTTTAACATAAAAAATTCATATCTTTTTTTCTGAAAATTTTATTTTGTATTTTTGTATTTTTTTATTATTTTATAATTTTATAAATTTGTTTTAATTTGAAAAATTCATGTTACTTTTTCAAATTGAAATTAGAAAATTAACTGCCAATTTGATTGTCAGATAGACAAATGTCTTTTTTAATTTTCGTTTAAATAAATAAATAAAAATAAAAATTTACGAGAAATTTTGTTATTTTTTTTTTCAATTTTCATTTTAATTTTCTAATAAAAATAAAATTTTCCTAAAAATTGCCATTTTTCAGTATTTTTTGGCCCTTTTTATATTTACTAAAATTTTCGTAAAAAAATTTGGTAGTTTTTTGGAAATTTACTTTTTTTACTCTAGTAAATTTACGTAAATTTACGTGAAATCACGTAAAATTTCGTAAAAACATTTTTTCATAGTAGTAAAGTAATTATTATTATCTTGAAAAAATTAAAGTCAAAAAAATTTTTCATCATTTACTTTTTAATGTCCTATAATCATTAAAGGAATTGCTTGCTGTTCAAAGGGTGAATAGTCATATAGTGATGAATTATTCGATTTCAGTTATTATTCAAAAATTTAAATAATAATATTTTTATTAAAATTATTTGTTAAATTGATTTCTTAATTATTTTTAACTTATAAAATTTATTTATTGATTGATAATATTTTTTAACTTGACTTTGTTCAATACATTAAATGACATCAACTAAATTTTGTGATAACAAATGTTATTAAATCACAACTAATACTTTAATTGACGATTTAATATTTTTTTTATTTTAATTTAATTAAAATATTTTACACTTTAAAATAAAAATAAAATAATGATATTTAGCTTCAAAAATGCCCTAAATTTTGTCTTTTTTACCAACTCTGATATGACTCAAGATGTCAAAATTACCCCTAATAAAATAACAAGATAAAGTAATAAAACAGGGCAAATTGAAGTTCATGATCAAACGCAAATTTCAAAATAAAAATTTAAAAACTTAGATTTAAAAAAAAATGATCATTTTTATCAATTTTTTTATTAATGAATGACTAAGCTTTATTAGAAAAAAAATTTTTTATAATTTTATAAATTCTTATCTTAAGTAAAAATTAAATATAAATCAATATTTTGAAATTAAGTATAAATAAAAAAGTTTTTTGATATTATTTTTTATTGAGATTTTAATTTTTAATTTTTTATCATGTGATCATGAACTTCAAGTTGCCATAAAACAGATACTTTTGAAAAACAATCTATAAAACTATCTATATTCTGAAAAAGTGTCGAAGTAATGATTTCAATTCTTTTGATACTTTTCTTAAAATAAAAAAATTTAAAATAAAAAAATAATTGATTAGCTGAATATTTAAGTTTTTAATCGAATTTACAAAAAGTATCAATGTATCTAATTTGATACCTGATCCTAGTATTGCTATTTTTCAAACGATGCCTCTGATATTCGAGTGTGATATTGGTATTGGGAAGAGATTAATAAATACAAAATAATTGAAAATTAAGTTTATCTTTTTTCATTAGTTTTATTCCATTATTTTTTCAATTTTATTGATTTCATAAATTTAGATCAGAAATTATCAACGAATAAAAAATATTTTCTTTTAATGCTTCCCAGTCAATTGTTTATCTTATAAAGTCATCGAATATCTAACACTATTTGAGAACCTGTTATCTTTAACGCTTATCATAAGGCCTTTTTTTATTGTTTACTGTTTTAAAATAATTTTTGAAGCACAGACAATTAGAATATTAAAAAGTGAAGATACTTTTTGTACTTTTTATTAATTATATTAATTTAAATTAATTAATTATTCAATTATTAATTTTAGTTTCCAATAAAAGTTCTCTAATCTAAAACATACACGAATACCTGAACCAATGCTCTGCTAGAGGCCCAGCTTAATCTTAATTATTATGATTAAAAATAACAAAAAAGTACAAAAAGTACGAATTGTAAAACGGTCTTTTAATAGTTAAATCTCATTGTCTATCTATGATTTTTGGTAAAAAAAAATAAAATCATTATTTTCTAACATTTTCAATAAATATTACTTTGAAAATACAATAATAAAGTTTAAAAACTTATAAAAGAAAATTTACTTATCAAATTAGTTTTAAATTAAATAAGCACACGTAAGCCAAAAGTCAGAAAAAGAAAAGCACGAGTGAACCAAAATAAAAAGCACGCAGTTTTGTCAAATGGACTCAAATTTTTTGCTTGAAACAAACTGGCCAACGTTTGGACAAGGTGTCGTATCTGGGCACTCGAAAACTTTGCATGAATGGTGTGGTAATATTTCGAAATTCGTCCTGGAGCTTTCAAATCATGTGAAACTTCTAGAAGAAAGAGAAAGGAGAAAGACAAAAAAGATTGAAATAAATAAACTGAAATCTGAATTGTCAGCAGCAAATAAAACAGCAAACTCATCCAACAACAGTAGCAAGTGGATTCAAACGGTAAAACAAGGAACAAAAAATGCTAAAAAACCAGCGGATCAGATAACTTTAGAAAATGCAACCATTAGCGAAATGAATGAAAGAAATAGAAGGAAAAAGATGTAATTATTTATGGTGTGCTAGAATCAAAGAAAGAGATTTTAGCAGACAAGAAAGCAGAAGATGAAGCAAAAATCAATGAAATTCTATCCACTATTGGAAAAAGTGATATCAAGCCAGCGTATTCGAGACGTTTGAGATCTAAAAACCAAAGTAAACCAGGACCAATTCTAGTAGAACTCAAAGAAGAAGCAAACAGAAATCCACTTCTACTAGCAGCGAAAAGGTTGAGAGATTCAAATATTTTCAAATCTGTTTATCTTAGTCCAGATTTGACTGAAACCGCAAGAGCTTTAGACTATGAATTGAGAAAACAAATAAACGAAGCAAATAATGGTCTTTCATAAGACCTTTCGATATGGCATCCGTGGAAATCAGATCGTCAAATTCTAGAAGCAATAATCGTTCATCAGAAGCGCCATCACGTGTAGATAGTCTCGAATCTTAAAAATGTATGTATTTAAATGCTTCTTCTTTGGACAATAAACTAGATGAATTCAGTGTTGTTATTGAAACATATAGCCCACAAATTGTAGCAGTTAGTGAGACTTGGTTCAAGAGCATCTCAATTACGAACGTTAAAGGATACAATTTGTACAGAAAGGACAATGTGATGGACGCAGAGGCGGTGGTGTATGTCTCTACATTGATGAAAAAATTGACTCATTTGAATTAAATGATGCAGGTTTTAATTTAAGTAAAATAGAACAAATTTGGTTAGTAGTTAATTTTAACTGTGAATATTTAGTTGGCTGTCTTTATAGGCCAAACGATTTTGTTGATATGAACGATTTCGATTTAGTCTTCAAACAAGCTTAAAACTATGTGGACGAGAGAGGTTATAAGGATCTTCTAATAATGGGTGACTTTAACTTTCCATCAATCATCTGGTCAAATGGCTGTGTGTCAGAAATCTTAAACGAAAATGGACTGGAACATAAATTAAAAGAGACACTAAGCGATACTTTTCTATATCAGCATGTTAATATCCCAACTTTTCAAATGTCAAACGAAAAAGCTGTCAACACTTTGGATTTGATTTTCATAACTCAGCCTGGCAGTGTGTATGCAATCGATACAAAATTTGTTCTTGGCAACATTAATAAAGGACATCTAGTTATCTTTTTCAATTTTGTTCTCAAAAACAAGGTCAGTAAGAAATCATATATCTGTAAAAAATTTATTTTTAATAAATCTGACTTTGGAAAAATTTCTCATTTTCTATCAAATATTGATTGGGAGCACCTATTTGAGAATTTAAATATTCAGGAAATGTACAATGAGTTAATTTTCTATGTCAGCGAAGCTAGTAATCAATTCATCCCAGTGACGGATGGCTCTAAAAAGAAAAGTATCTTAAAACCTTGGATAAAAAATGAACTCAAGGTCTTAATTAGAGATAAAAAGAATCTTAGATATAGGAACTGTTCATCTAACTGGAAGGATATGAATCTAAATAGTGACTACAAACGTATCTGTAAATTAGTCTCATCAGAAATAAAAAGAGCCAGACTAACTTATGAAAAGAATTTAGTTGAGAAGCTAAGAAGAATCCAAAAATATTGTACAAATACCTAAATGATCAAAAAGTAATCAAAGAATCTATCAAAGCATTAAAAAATTCAAACAATGAATTGACGCAAGAACCGAAAGAGATATCAAATCTTCTTAATAAATGTTTTCAAGATGTTTTTGTTATTGAACAAGTTGGTGAGCTTCCTCTTTTAGAAGTTGAATTTAATGAAAACTGGTCAGAATATATTGACATTGAGCCAAATGACATTAGTTATGAAATGGTATTCAATAAATTACAAGACCTAAATCAAAATAAATCATGTGGTGTAGACAAACTTCATCCGTTATTGCTAAAAAACTGTGCAGAAGCCTTTACTGTTCCTTTAACTTTGATTTTCATAGAATCATTATCAAATAGTCAGCTTCCAATACAATTCAGATCAGCAAATATCACTCCATTGTATAAAATAGGTGATAAATCAACGGCAAGCAATTATCGTCCTATGTCTTTAACTTAAATTCCTTGCAAAATTATGGAAAGCATAATAAGAACCAAAATGGAAGACTATATTTATAAGAATAATATTATATCTAAAGAACAGCATGGACTTGTTAAGAAAAAGTCATGTACATCTAATCTTCTGGAAACTCTAGATTTAATCTCAATGAGTCTAGACAAAAGTATTCCTGTTGATGTGATTCTGCTTGATTTCGAGAAAGCATTTGATACTGTTCCGCACAGACGACTAATAACAAAATTGAAAGCGTATGGCTTTGATGGTCTGACACTAAAATGGATTGAAGCTTTCTTGAAAAATAGAAGACAACGAGTTATTCAAGGTGAAATTTTGTCGGATTGGGTTGAGATTTTTAGCGGTGTACCACAAGGGTCAGTGATTGGTCCACTATTGTTCATTTTGTATATAAATGATCTACCTAAAGGAATAGAGAATGTTGTGAAATTGTATGCAGATGATACTAAAATTTTCTCGCAAACGGTATTAGAAATAAGCGCCGCGAAACTACAATCAGATTTAGATTTAATTTTCAAGTGGACTCAAGATTGGCTACTTCTCTTTAACACATCAAAATGTGTAGTTATGCATTATGGTCATAAAAACAAAGAATTTCCTTATTTTATTAATGGTAAGCAGTTAGCAACGTCAGAAACCGAAAGAGATCTTGGAGTTATTTTCAATACAAATCTAAAATGGAAAAATCAAGTGATAGAGGCTACAAACAAAGCAAATCAAATGTTAGGTCGCATCAGGAAGTCATTCGCTCGTTTTGATTTTAAGTTATTAAGATCTTTGTATTTAACTTTTGTTCGTTCTCTTTTGGAATTTGCGGTGCCTGTATGGTCTCCAATTCTTAAGTCTGACTGTGAGAATGTTGAAAGGATTCAACGCAGAGCTACGTTTCGTCAATTAGAAACAAACCGTATGAAAGCAGAATGAAGGCTTTGAACATTCCAAATCTGGTGATCTAATTCAATTATACAAGTTCATGCATGGAATAGAATCGGTTGAAAAAAGCAACAATTTAGATGTCACAAAAAACCAAGGGAGAGGTCACTGCTTCAAATATCACAAAGAAATATCGAGGCTCTAACATAGAGATAGTTTTTTTATTCAACAGAACCGCTAACATATGGAACTCGCTGCCAAATGAATTAGTTGAAGCCCCCAATGTTAACAGCTTTAAAGCAGGCATTGATTGATGGATGAGCAGCAATCAATCACATCAGCTGTATTAGTGTGCCTTATCAGCACACTCGCTGGCTAGCCAGCAACAGTCAAAACTTCTACTACTACTACTAAAATAATAATTTCTCATCATTTCTTATCTTTTCTTTTGGAATTTTTCATTTACACAATTTACACATTTTTTGGTAAAACTTGGTAAAATTTTGCAAACTCATCTGGAAATATTCAATTTGGCATGAAGAAGCAATAATTGAGAGATAATTAGCTTGAACTTTTTTTTATAAATTAAGTTTTATACTTTTAAGTTGTTATTTTTAAATTTTAGAAATTTTTCATTTTGTTTTTACTAGAAAATAATCCGAATATTTTCGTTCGATTTTTCAAAGGTTTTTTCTCTAAAATAATTTGAGTATAAGCTAGTGTTGAAATATAATATGGAATATTTAAACATACTTCATTAATTAATGAATCAATCTAAAAATCTTCATTAATCTAATTTCAAACATAATGAAAATTAAAAAAAATTATTTAAAAATTTAACCATGAAATTCAATTTTTAATTAATTTTCATTTATTAATTAATTATTTAATTATTTTTTTAATTGAAATATCTAAAATGCGCTTTTTTATAATTATTCTTTAAAAAAGTAATTAAACATTGAACCCTTAAAAAATAAATGTTTTTAGAAACAAGTCTAGTGGCTGAAAGGGAGAATTAATATTCATTCCAAACAGCCAGGGGATTTTATCCCAAATTTATTTTTTAAATAAATAAATACAATAGAAACAAGTCTAAAAAAACACATTTTTAGGACAAAAATTAAAAATACAAGAAAATCTGTTCGATAATTCTCTTTAAATGTATTCCCGAAATTTCGGCATAAAAAAGTGCAATTTTTAAATTTAAATTTTTTGATAATAATTTCAAATTTTTTAAATTTTTTTTTAATAGCGATAAATCAAGTTTTTTAATTTTAATAATTCGAAATGGATTATTATTAAATGGATATTTATATTAATTATTTGGATGCTAAAATACAAATATTTTAGAAAAGAAATTAAAAATAAGTACATAAAAATTATTAAAAAATAAGTACATAAAAATTATTAAACAATACCAAAATAATCAAAAATAACTTTAAAAAAATTATTCTCTGATAAATGCTTTATTTTAAAAGAATTTTTAAAAAAAATTTGAAGTCAAATCAAACGACTTGAAATCAAAATTTAAAAAGACTTTAAAATGACTTTTTTTCTGACTTTTGCGCAAGTCTGACTACTACTAATAAAAATCAACAATTAAATTAAATAAAAATAATTGAATAATTAGAAAAAAGAGCAACTTTTGCTAAATCATAAGAATTTTTGTTTTCCAACATTATAATATCCACATCGAACCATTTCCAGACTCCGACTTTCATTTGTCACAATTTCCATGATTAATACATGACTGAATAAATGATTAATAAATAGTAAATTTAATTTTAAATTAAAAATAATACCTTTTCGAAAAAAAAATTAAGTCTTGTAAATACTCATACCAGTGCATAACTCTTTAAGGTAATTATTAAAAAAAAATATTGTCTTTATGAAATCACGTTTTTCACCAAGTTTTCATTAATTGTTAAATATTTACACATTTTTTAAAATATCAAAATATATCAAATATTTCTTTACTGCTGAAAACCTTCAAAAGAAAACTTATATTTACCATCAAATCACCTTTTGAACAAATACATTTTATTATAAATAAAAAAAAAAATCTTTAATTTTCCATCTGAAAAGAAAAAAAATGCTAAAAATTTTAATTCTAACTTTATTGGCTTTGGCAAATGGGTCCAAACCAGTGCTTGACTCGGACCCATTGTTCGATTTTCGTGCATCTTCAATCCACTCTTTGCTAAGATCAAAAAAGTGGACATGTGTAGACATAGTTTCTTATTTCCTAGAGCGTTCAGCTTTGTACGATGACCAATTTAAAACCATCATATCCTACAATCCAGAAGCGATCAAGCGAGCCACTCAGCTTGATCTTCAATTCAAAAATGATTCATCAAAGATTGGAAAGCTTCACTGTGTTCCATTAGTGGTCAAAGACAACATAGACATTAAAAGATTGCCTACCACAGCTGGTATCAAGCCATTCAGAAATCAGGTGCCAGAAAAAAATGCACTGGTCATAGACCGACTGCTGGATGAAGGTGCAGTTGTGATCTCCAAAGCCAACATGGCTCAGTTGGCCATCGGGGCTTTGTACCAAAGTGATCAAGTAGGTTTGTGTCTAAACCCCTTTGACAAAAGACGAACATGCTCTGGTTCAAGTTCTGGCTCTGGAGCAAGTATTTCTGCCGGCTTTGGAGTGGTCAGTCTTGGCACTGATACTGGAGGCTCCATTCTAGGACCTTCAGCTTTCAGTGGCGTCTTTGGACTAAGACCTCCGGTTAATTCTAACCTGACTAATGGAGTCCTGCCAGTCAACTTGAGAAAAGACACTGTGGGACCTATGGCAAAACATTTGGATGATTTGATCCTAGCCTATTCTGTTTTGACCAGTGATTCCAGTTTGCTTGAAGCTATTGAAAAGCCTATAGACCCAAAAAATTTAAAAGTCTTGCTAATCAATGATTTTTTTAAATCATTTAAACATGGTAGAATTGATTATGCCATTGGTCCGGATGTAAAGCCATTGCTGGATGAGTCTGTGGTCAGAATGAAAAATTTGGGAGTTCAAATTGTGGAAAAGAATTTGAGCTCGACAGAGCTAGATCAACTTAGTGATATTTTGAAGTCGATTGATGACTCGACCCTTCAGTGCACTGTAGCTTGTTTGCCAAAGTCATACCAAGATTACTGGAGTGATGCTGACCGATTTGGCACTGATTTGCCCTACAAGCGCTTTGTGGATTTGATCCAGTCGTCTTATTTGGACAATTATTGGACCAGTACCTTCCAAAACTCTGGTTTAGATTTAAACATGGATTTGGGTGCTTTGTGTAGTGGAGGATGTCAGGTGTATGATTCATTAAATCTTCGCTTTAAAGAGTTCTATGCTCAATTGGTGAATGAAGGCATAGATGCTTTGTTTTTACCTACAATTGCGTCCAAAGTTAAGCTTCATAGTGAGGCTCAAGTGGCAGCTAAAGATGATAGCTTTGGTGGCATTGCATTTGGAAGTGACAGTGCTTTTTTGAGCATGCCGTCTGGGTTCACACCAAAAAATGCTGATGAGCCCGATGGATTGCCATTTGGCATGGGGCTTATAATAAGAGAGAATAAAATGCTAAATGGATTCAGAATTGCTAAATTGTATGAGGCAAAACAGAGTTTTGCTAAGTTGCCCAGTTCGGTGCCTTTATTGGGCAGAAATCAAAATTCTGTTCTGACTAATTTTTTTAATTCTGTTTTTGGTTTTTTCAGAAATTTATTTGGTTAAATTTGAATTCAAATATGAAATTTAATCTTTTTAAATTTAGATTTATTTTAAAGAATTCATTTAAAAAATTTATTTGAAATAAAATTAGCATTTTTAATTCTTTTAATTTGGCAATAATCTTTTGACATCAAAAAGTCGGGGTCAAGAACAAAATTTTCTATGTGATAATTTTTCAAAGACTTTTGGTTTAACTGAATTTCGACTTTTAGATTTTTCATATAGATATTGTGTTGATTTGATCATAGGAATTTACGAAAATATGGAAAAATATTTAAAATCCCAATTTATAAATGTTTAAACATGTCATTTTATTAAAATAAAATTTGTTTTTTTATTACAAGATTTTTATCTTTAGCGAAAATATAATTTTTTTTTGGCATCAAATACATTCTGCACTATAAATAATCACAAGTTGCACTATGATATTTAAATTGCACTATAATATTTACATGCACTATATTAATCAAGACTGCACTATAAATAACATTCTTACACTATAATATTCTTTAATAAGCACTAATATAATTTTTATTTTGCACTAAAATATCTTTACTAAGCACTAAATTAATTTTTTAAAAGCACTAAAATAATTTTGGACCTGAACTATTTTAATTCATTTTTAGATAAATAAATACAACAAGCACTATTTTTTTCGAAAACTTTATTTTTTTTAAACATAAGAAAATACAAATTACAATTTCAAATATGTGATTTAATTTTGGAGAGAAAAAAAATATAGTAATACATACATAAGAATAAAATTTAAAAAAAAAAATAATATTGTATGTATTAAGTAGCCGATTCGTTATTAAATTAACGAATTAAATAAGCTTTTAAGCTTTTTTGAATCCAGTAGGATCTACCACTAGTGCTGCTGCTGCCAAAGTGGATCTTCTTCGACTACGTTTTTTCCCTAATGGCTTGTTGACCGAAGCGATGTTGTTGAATGTTTCCTTCTCAAACAAATACGCGAAATCATTATGATTTTTATTTTATTTATTTTTTTTAGAGTATGGGCTATTTGTAGAAAATAAGAATTAAAGATATAAGAGAGACAGGAAGGAGCATATTATTTAAAGGAGAAGCCACGTAAAAAATTACTTAACAAAAAATTACCATGCCATGATGATCTACCATTGAGTAACTAGCTGATAATTGTTTTGATTTCTAAATAAGTAGCCGCAAGGAATTTATAAAAGGGACGGAAAATAAAATAAAATAAGCTTTTTTGAAAACGCTTATATTTTATTCATATGACAAATTTATAGAAAGTATATGACAAATTTTTCTTTTATTAACTGACAAAATAAAAATAAAAAGGATAACAAAATTATAGAAGCTACTGACAATTTTTTTTATAATAATAACAAACATTTTTTTTTATGACAAAAAGTAGCAATAAAATAATGACAAATATTTAAAAAAAAGGGGTGCAAAAATATTGAAACCAATGACAAATTTATTTATTACGAAAACAAAAAAAAAAAAACTCATTGAAATTAATGAAATGAAAATTTAAAAAAATGAAAGAAAAAAGAAAACTCAAGTGAAAAATAAAAAAAATGCGGAAAGATTGGAGCTTAGAATCATTTACAGTATATTCAAAGTTTGCAACAAAAGCCTTATCTTGATCAACTGAGTTTGGTATTTCGCGTCGAGCTTCACACCATGCTTCTAGTTCAGCCAAGTTTATGCTTGGAGGGCCGAACTTTTTCTGTCTCAATTCCAGTCAAAAAAGTATTCAGTTGGGTAATCGATGGCTTTTCATACCCTTCTTTTTCCAAAGCACGCAAAATTGCTTTTGGTGCAGCAAAACCTACGTCAAAAAACCTCTCAATTGCATCTTTTACAACTTTTGAAATACCTCGACTTGCCTTTGGGACATGAGTGTGTTCAACGTCACAAAAAAAAACTGAAACGGTATCCTCTTTAATTAAAAGATACGCAGAAGAAGAACAAGAAGCATTCTCAGGAGAGCAAGAATAGAAAAATTTTAAACCTGACTTAGAGGATCGCTTGTACTTATAGGTAAAAAAGTTACCATCGTGGTTAAATGATTTAATCATACCCCTATCACTTGAATCTCTATCAAACTCAGAGAAAAATTCCTCAAGAGGTAGATTTTTAAAGATTTTTAAATTTTTAAATAATAGATGACACCCTTGCTTCTTCTTTTAACTATAGAAGTCCTCTTCGAGGTCTTCTATCTAATCTAAAGTGTCGTCAAGGTGTTGTTCAAAAGAAGGTACAGCAGAGTCAGAAGATGTAGACATTGTTAAGTTTCTTCACATTTTATTAGTCCTTTTTATACATTTGGTCAGTAAGAGGATATTAATTTGTCCGAATAAAAATAATTAATTTGTCATTATCAATTATTTCAAATAGTCTTTATATTCTCAAATTAGTCATGAATTCTATTAAATAGTCTTAAAATTACGAGTTTTGTCAATTAGTATTTTAATTTATCCTTTTTTAATTAATTTAGTCCAATAAACATAGTAATTGTCAGTAAATTCTATAAATTAGTCTATACTTTGATTTAATTTTGTCAGTCTCTAAAATAGTAGCCTTTCGAAAATAAAAATAAAAATAAATTCTAAATTAATATTTAAAATTAATTTAGTTCAAGACGAAAATTATTTTAGTGTAACTCAAAAATTATTTTAGTTCAAATAAGAAAATTATTTTAATGCAACTCATAGATTATTTTAGTAAAAATCAAAAATTATTTAAGTGCCAGGTGATTTATATAGTAATATTTTGAAATATAAAAGTTCTGATTTGAATTATTTTGGTAAAAAACCGAATAATTCAGTGCTCATAAAATAATGTAGTACTTTTTTGAAATAAAATAGTGCAGCTTGGTATTAAAAAAAAGTGCAACTTCTGATTAATTTATAGTGCAACATTAAATACAAGCCTTTTTTTTCTATTTTTAGAAACCTGACCCTGGTCCCCAATTTTAATGCGAATGATCCCAAATTGATTAAATTAAACATATTATTCTATTGAAATTCTCTACAAGAATAATGGTGGTCAATTTAGGATCAGTTGCATAAAATCGGGGATCAGTAAGGTTTTTAAAATTTAGTTAATTTACCAAAATTTAAGAAAAATATTGTAAATCTTCTTTATTTTAAAATTTTATTAAAATTTTAATTTTTTTTTTCAAAAAGAAATTTATCGGTAAAATTCACCTACAGAGCTTTAACGGATTTGTTTTGGATTTTTTTTCCCTAAAATATCTTTTGAAAAAAAACAAATAATCAAAAAAAAATTTTAAGAGTTTATAGCTAAGGTGAGAACAATTGCCACCAAAACGTTAAAATTCAATTTTAATTTGCCAGTCCCATATTTTGGCAAAATAAATGATGAAAAAAATTCAATAAAAACTTAACAATTCATCTCATAATTAAAAAAGCACACAAAAAAAACACATATATGTTGATTAATTAGTTTATTTTAAAATCCTGATTTTTAATCTTCTTTCTTGAATTTTTATATTATATTTATATTATATTATTTTATTTTATATTATATTATATTTTTATATATATTTTGGCTTAATCTTTAGATGGTTGTCAACTTTAAAGATTTTATTGCTTCAGCAAGAAGTTCATTTAAAAATTCAGTCAATCAAATAACCACACAAACCACATCTCGAACAACCACATCACTTGGACCTACTTCTGCCTCGACAGCTATTCGTATCAGTAAAGCCTCAACCAGTACTCTTTGGACAACTACAGACTCGACCACTGTTCGAACCAATACACCTCAAACCAAATCACTTCGACAAACTTCATACAACATTTTAATTTAATTTAATTTATTCAAAAAAATTACGCAGGCTTGGCGATTTAAAAAAAAAACATTCATAAATAAATTGTAGTGTAACATGTATTTTTTTAATTTTTCCCACTGAATTTTATTTTTGATCTTTAGGAGGAAAATGGAGAATTTGGTTTTAGATCAGCCTGTAAAGTTTGAACTTAATGGTACCATTTAATTATTTTTTTCTCTCAAATGATTTTATAGAATTTGATTCAAAATTCAAGGTGAATACCAATTTGGAAAAATATGGACAATAAGTAAAAGAAAAGTAGAAGTCACTTGGATTAAAAGAAATATAAGAGTTTTTCGAACAGTCCGGAAAGAAAAACTTATATTTGTAACCGATAATGACTAATTAATAAATCTCAAACCAAAAGCACCATCTAAAGTCAAGAGAATTTTCAATTTTGTATTTTTCTTTATTGTTACTGCAATGATAACGTTTATATTTACCGTCGAGGTTGATGTAATGTTAAAAGAATTAGAAAGAAATTATGAAGAATGTAACACTAATTTGGGTAAATTCATACAACTATTCAACATTTTTGGAATCTTTAATTATGGATTCATGAAGCGACTATGTTTTTGGACAGTATGTGAATATAAATTTTTCTTTTTTATTTTTAAAAATATATTTTTAGGCATTTTCAATGCAAGTTAAAGATTTCACGACATTTTTTACCGATTTAGCTGGCTAATCATTGGATTCATTTGTCACAGCAATTTCATTTAAGAATTTGTTAAAATTATTTTTGCTTGTTTGTATTTTGAATTTTTGTTTTTCAATTGTCAATTTTTTCAAGAGATTTTTTACTTAATTATAGATTTCTTTTTGTAAAAAAGAATTGAAATTGAGCACAAAAACAGGATTTTTTACAAAAATTTATTTGCAAAAAATAAAATTAAAAAAAAATAACTCAATCAAAATTTTAACTTATTTTTTTCGAATCTTTTTTTAGCAAACCATTGTGAGATCCTTTTTTCAGACACATTAAGGCTATTTGACAATTTTTTAATTTGATCTCTGTTCGGATGTTCCGAAATTGATTCGAAATGATTCTTTAAAACAAGTTTTGCATCGAGGGGTAATCATTTTAGCGAATTAAATGGTTTTTCTTTTATTTTTTTCCTTTTGTTCATTAGCCATTTGGATACATGTTGTACCGATAAACCTGTTTTCCTTGCCAGCTCTATTTTCATTTTTGCAGAGGCATACGGATTGTCCAAATTTTTTATGAACCATTCCTCAAGCACAAGAACTGTTTCAGGGTTATAATTTTTTATAACCCTGAAACTATAAAAAAATTATCGTTAATTTCAAAAACCCCTAAAAAATGGTTTCTTTTGTGAAGTGTTGCACACAATAAACGATAATTTTGATTTTCGATTAAAATACTCTTTGGTAAATCATTGATTTTTATATTTTGCTGCATTGATTGAATAAACAAAAAAGATGGTGTTTGATTGAACTTTATTTCACTTGAAGTTCGATAATTATAATTTGAGCAATTACTAACAAAGCGGGAATATAAACTAACACCAGTCACGCTTTTTTTGAAGAAAATAATATCTGAATCATTTGAAATCTCAAGATTTTTATTATATTTACAATCTTCTTTGCAGATTTGAATAAGTGAATGCGTTTGTAATTCCTTTAAGTATTTTATAAAAAATTCAAATTCACATCCGAAAAAAGAAATTGATCGCTGTTGAAATCCAAATTGGTAGTTCATTATTGTGAGAGTTCGAATTTCTTTTTCTTTATTCCAATTGAGATTTTCTATTTCGGTAATTATTTTTGTTAAGTTTTCACATTTTGTAGGATTTACGCTTCTAATATTTTCCAAATAATTTTGATTTAATTTTGATAAATACCATAATGAAAGTAAAAAATAATCGATTGTACAAGTATTTTTCAAAATAATTGAATTTTCATTGTGAATAAATTGTCCACCCCATTTTGGAATATGAGAGCGAAATATTAAAAAATCATCCAAAGGCTTTTTCAATTGACTTTTGAATTGTCGTTGTTTTTCTTATGGATTTTTTTACGATTTAAGTTTTTAGCATTTGATATTGGATTATCAGTTTTTACAGTTTTCTTTGAAGTTTTAATTCCTTGTTCTGTAGTTTCTTCAGAAAGCTCTTTATCCAAGAAATCTGAATTTGTCGAATTCATTTCAAAACAATCTTTTATTATTTTTTGATTGTCTTTTTTGTTTCGTACATATTTCGGATTATTTGGTTTTTCGTGATTTTTTTTATCCAAAAAAATCGAATTTAAGTGTTCTCCTGGTATTTTAATTTTTAAATGATGATTAATTGATTTCGATCCAATCCATGTAGGAACATATTCCACATTCTATCTATTAAACATTTTTTCCTGTAAAACTATTTTCCATTTGTTTTAATTTTAATTAATTTTAAAGGCTTTGTGTGTAGTTGTAAATCTGGACTCAGAGTTACAGGTTGTTGTACACATGTTGCTGCAGCAATTTATTATTTAAGCCTGGCAAAATATAATTCGATTAAAATACCAGGAGAACACTTAAATTCGATTTTTTTGGATAAAAAAAATCACGAAAAACCAAATAATCCGAAATATGTACGAAACAAAAAAGACAATCAAAAAATAATAAAAGATTGTTTTGAAATGAATTCGACAAATTCAGATTTCTTGGATAAAGAGCTTTCTGAAGAAACTACAGAACAAGGAATTAAAACTTCAAAGAAAACTGTAAAAACTGATAATCCAATATCATATGCTAAAAACTTAAATCGTAAAAAAATCCATAAGAAAAACAACGACAATTCAAAAGTCAATTGAAAAAGCCTTTGGATGATTTTTTAATATTTCGCTCTCATATTCCAAAATGGGGTGGACAATTTATTCACAATGAAAATTCAATTATTTTGAAAAATACTTGTACAATCGATTATTTTTTACTTTCATTATGGTATTTATCAAAATTAAATCAAAATTATTTGGAAAATATTAGAAGCGTAAATCCTACAAAATGTGAAAACTTAACAAAAATAATTACCGAAATAGAAAATCTCAATTGGAATAAAGAAAAAGAAATTTGAACTCTCACAATAATGAACAACCAATTTGGATTTCAACAGCGATCAATTTCTTTTTTCGGATGTGAATTTGAATTTTTTATAAAATACTTAAAGGAATTACAAACGCATTCACTTATTCAAATCTGCAAAGAAGATTGTAAATATAATAAAAATCTTGAGATTTCAAATGATTCAGATATTATTTTCTTCAAAAAAAGCGTGACTGGTGTTAGTTTATATTCCCGCTTTGTTAGTAATTGCTCAAATTATAATTATCGAACTTCAAGTGAAATAAAGTTCAATCAAACACCATCTTTTTTGTTTATTCAATCAATGCAGCAAAATATAAAAATCAATGATTTACCAAAGAGTATTTTAATCGACAATCAAAATTATCGTTTATTGTGTGCAACACTTCACAAAAGAAACCATTTTTTAGGGGTTTTTGAAATTAACGATAATTTATTTATAGTTGATGATTTAAATCAACAAATGAGGAACATAAATGACACTGATTTAAAAGAAGAAATTAATTGGTTTACATCTTCTCATTTTTATTATTTGGATTAAATTCATTTCAGCAATTATTTTTATAAATATTAAATAAACATTTAAACAAATTCATCTTTTTCTTTAAAAGTACACTGGAAAGTACCGAAATAGGAAATTCAAATCCTAAAACAAAAAATACTTATTTACACTAACATAATTTAAAATAAAAGTATTTTACAATTTTTAAACAAAAACTTAGAAAAGATGACTGTTTAAATGGAAAAGTTAATTATCTAATATCGAGACTAAATAGCTTGTTTTTTCTTCATCATCTGTTGAATTTTGATTTAATGATTCAATAGATTTAAATGATGTGACTTTATATGTTTCGTCAGAAGAGCAAGAAGACTTCTTAAGGCTTCTTAAAAGCATTTTTTTCTTCAATGATCTTTTAAAAAAACTATTTGTAGGATATTGAGGCAATCTTGAAATTGACTTGAGTTTTTTTTTTATTTGCTAATGAATATCTTGAGGATTGACTACTTTTTTGAGTTGATTCATGTTCAGTTAACAGTGACACATTACCAAATAATTGAGATCTTTGATCGTTACATCTTAAAGTCAATTCATTCTTAAAAAAATAAAATTTAAATTAATCATTAAAATTGAATTCAATATGCTTTTTTGTTATAATACAATTTAATTGTAATCAACATATTTGCTAAAAATTGATATAATTGAACAAGTATTTGCATCGTCATATTTTGAACCATAAAAGCATAAAAAACCCAAAAATTTAAAGATAGTCACTCCTTTGGTTACTATTAAAGAAGAAAAGCCGCACGATATATAATCAATTTTTTATTCAAACTTTGATTTACCTATAAATGCTGTATCGGTAAATGATAAGTTTTTTTAAGATCAGTTTGATTGGACTTAGTGAACATTTCTTCTTTAATGGTGACAAATAGAGTGAATGTCAGTAGACAATTTCAGTAGTCAATTTTTAGATAAATATTATTAACATCAGAACAATTGTAATAAAAGTCTTCAAACATTAGTTTAGTAGAAGAATTGTAGAGCTTAGTGCAGCAAATTTTGATGCATCTAATGGTTAAGTCTGAAAAAAATCTTTGAAACCTTAATTTGGGAATTTTCAATGAAGTGAAATTCACTTCATTGAAAAAAGATTAGTTTAAAATGGCAACTAAGGTTGAAAAGATTTTGCAAAAATCACATGCAGCAACAATTTTTTTTACCAAACTATTAATAGAACACTTTTATTACGATAGTTCTGATTTTAATAATATATTTTTAAAATTGACTACAGAAGTTTGAAGACTAAAAAATACAAGAATTAGAAGACTTTTTATTAGGATTTTTCTGGTGTAAAAAGAGAATTGGCTAAAATTTTTAAGCTTCCTGATTTACATTTGAACATATTTACCATATTAGTTTCCAATAAATTAAAAGGTTCTTCGGAAATCGCTTTTGTTTTACTTGTAACACTAATTACTGGGTTTTGTATTGGTAGAATCAAATCTTCTAAAATTGCTGAGTTATCCTTTTGACAATCAAAGTTTAGCTAGGTTAATCAAATATATAAATAAAAATTAAAAAAAAGAATTACTTGAGTCGGACTAGAGAACTCAAGCATCTCAAATTCTTCATCCTTAAAAAAATATTTGATCGGTATTGCTAATTTCAAATACAAATTGAACAAAAAATCTTCTTTTTTTAATTCATTAAAATCAAAGTTAATAAAAAATATAAGAAAAAATATTGCAGCATAGTGCAATATACTTTGTTGCACCTTTTTCACCCAAAATATGTTTTCTCATTTAAAAGAAAAAGACTAAAAATAAATAATCAATAAAATTTAAATTAATTATAGATTTGATTTGCATAAAAATCAAGAAAATAAAGACTTTGATTAGGTAAAAAAGTTGCAACAAAGTATGTAGAACGATATTGCAATATTTTTTCTTATATTTTTTATCAACTTTGATTTTAATGAATTAAAAAAAAGAAGATTTTTTGTTCAATTTGTATTTGAAATACACAAAACCTATTTGATCTTGATATTTAAATGAATTTCTTCATTGGTAAAATAATCTTCTTAACTGTCATGCTAAAAATATTTATTGAAATAAAAAAGCTAACTTACTCTTATTTTATTCTTTTTATTCTTGGAATTATTCGAATTTAACTTTATTTTCAAAACCAGTAACCAAATAGAAAATATAGTTATAAATTATATAATTAAAAGAAACAAAAGAACGATTAATGGACCGGAGATCAAAAAAGAAACATTTTCAGATGCCACTGTTATGTTCTTGCTGGGTGCAATTATGGAACTGATTGGTCCGAACAGTGGTCGAGTCTGGAGTTGTCCGAAGAGTACTGGTTGAGGCTTGACTGATACGAATAGCTGTCGAGGCTGAAGTAGGTCCGAGTGATGTGGTTTGAGGTGTATTGGTTCGAACAGTGGTCGAGTCTGTAGTTGTCCAAAGAGTACTGGTTGAGGCTTGACTGATACGAATAGCTGTCGAGGCTGAAGTAGGTTCAAGTGATGTGGTTGTTCGAGATGTGGTTTGTGTGGTTATTTGATTGACTGAATTTTTAAATGAACTTCTTGCTGAAGCAATAAAATCTTTAAAGTTGACAACCATCTAAAGATATATGTGTTTTTTTTGTGTGCTTTTTTAATTATGAGATGAATTGTTAAGTTTTTATTGAATTTTTTTCATCATTTATTTTGCCAAAATATGGGACTGGCAAATTAAAATTGAATTTTAACGTTTTGGTGGCAATTGTTCTCACCTTAGCTATAAACTCTTAAAATTTTTTTTTGATTATTTTTTTTTTCAAAAGATATTTTAGGGCAAAAAATTCAAAAAAAATCCGTCAAAGCTCTTTAGGTAAATTTTAGTTAAATTTAATAAGAGTAAATAATGATAAAAAATTGTAAAAAAAAGTAAAATGTCTTAGGAAAAAAAAAAATATTTTTTTTAGAATTTGATTCCCATATTTATTTTTTACTAATTTACGAACTTTATCTGGACCGAACCTTTCCAACTCAGTTCTCAAGAAGCTAGTGTTTAATCTTGCAGAGAGATATCATTAACAACAGATTATGGGAACAACAGATTTTGAAAATTGCTTTTTAAAAAATTTTAATAAATTTTGTACAATAGACAAAGGCAAAATTTGAATCGATTTTATCTCGTTTCTTTTACGAAATTGTTAAATTTCATACAAAACTAGTCAAAATTAGTTTGAATGAATGAATATTAAATTTATAAATTTGGACCTGAATCAACTTAACCTGAATTAATTAAATTATTGATTGTTTTTGTCATATAAATTAGAGATCAATCATTTTGATGTTAATTTGACAATCAATTATTATTAGATAGAATATGTCAACTAATTTTTAGTATTTATTTTTTAAAAATTATAAAAATCATTATATAATATAAGTTTTGAAATTTTAAATGATCGTTTCGATCTTAAAATTTTATCTGAAACTTCACTTTGCCAAATGGACAACCTTACATTTCTCGACATTAAAGCCAAACAGTCTACCGACTTTACAATTATAATCGATGTCAAACTCTAACATATGGATGCAGCGAAAGTTTTAAATTTCTGTTAATTTAGAAGTATTAAATTCAATTTTCCTTATTCTTGGTAAATTCTTAGCAAAAATTTTTCGGGAATTTCTTCATTAGTGATTAATATTTCGTAATACATTTTTCCCACAACTGGTATTTTTCTCACTAACATCTTTGAATGATTAATCAAGAAAAGTTTTTTTCGATTAGATAAAACAATTATAAACGCAAAAATTAACAATTAATTATTAAGAAATTCTTATTTTAATTTGTTTTTATCATTTTTGGAAATTATGATAAATAACGAGCTCTCAAAAATGGTTATCTAATAATGATTAATTTTTGTGCTAGAATTGGTAATAAATATTGGAGATAAATTAAATTATATTTAGTTAAAATTTTAAAAAATCAAAATGGAAGTTACAAGACAATCGGATGAGTTAAGTGTATTTTCAGCTACAATATATGCTGAGGCTCGCAATCAATTTAAAGAAGGCCAATCATGGGTTGCATGGGTTATTAAAAACAGAGCTTATTTGAATAAAATTTATTGGGGTGGAAATTCAGTAAAATCAGTTTGTCTGAAACCGGGTCAATTCGAATGCTGGACTGATGTAGAAACAATTAAAATGAACGAGGAAAAAGCTCGAGATATAGCTTTTGAAATTGCTAGATTAGTCTTAAATTCCTCAATCAATCTAAATCCTACGTATGCAAATGGTTTAGGTCCTTGTGATCATTATAATAATCCAGAAAAAGAAGGATATCCATCATGGACACGAAATTGTGTTAAGGTAAGAAAAATAGGTGATCATCAATTCTACAAATCAAATGTTTAATGATTTTAACTTGATATTGTTTTAAATATTTTTTGGAAAAATTCTCAATAAAACAAAATAATTGAGATATTCTTAATTTAAATATTTTAAATCTAAAAATTCGATTTGGTTTTAAATTAACGTAAAATTTTGAATATTTTTAATATCTTATATCAAAATTTAAGTTAAAATAGAGTTATCATAGCACCAATCTAAAAAGCTATTATTAATATTATTAGAATTATCCTTATTATTTATTTCAATAAATCGCCATTTGGGCAATGAAGAATAAAAAAATATTAAATTGAACAAAAGGATAAAATTAAAGTCATAGTTTACACATTAATTTAAATTTTACTTGTAAATATTAGGTATTCGAATAAATTACCGTAAACCTTTGCCCACTACTCCAAGAACAAACTCCAAATCTTGACTTTGTTCTATATGGAACTAATACCATCTAAACCATGTTATAACAATTTTTTTTATTTTATTTAGAACAAACCCAAAATCTTGCCTTTACACTAAGAGTAAGCGCGAAAGTTCGCTTTTATTCTTAGATAATCTTTGAATATGTTCTAGAACAAACTTAAAGAATTCTTGAACAAATTTTGAAAATAAAAAAAATTAAAAAACATTAAAAAATTAAGGTTTATTCTAATTTTGGTATTGATTCTAAGAGTAAATGTTAAAAAAAAAAATTCGATTTAAATACATAAAATACAGTTTTGAAAAAATTATCGATGTTATTGTCTAATTATTTTACCATTTTCGTCACGAGGTAGCCTTTTTCTACCTCTTTTTTTTGGTGTCGTAGTATTTGACCCTAAAGTGATTTGGGATCGAGTTTGGTTTGGTTGTGGGTTTGATTCACAAAGAGAATTTGACGTTTGAGTCACTACAGGTGTCACTACAAGCCGAACCAAACTCAATCCCAAATCACTTTAGGGTCAAATATTACGACACCAAAAAAAAGAGGTAGAAAAAAAGCGAACTTTCGCGCTTACTCTTAGTGTAAAGGCAAGATTTTGGGTTTGTTCTAAATAAAATAAAAAAAATTGTTATAACATGGTTTAGATGGTATTAGTTCCATATAGAACAAAGTCAAGATTTGGAGTTTGTTCTTGAAGTAGTGGGCAAAGGTTTACGGTATTTTAATTTATGAAAATTGGCAATGTATTGGCAAAAAATTCCAAGAAAGCGCATTTTTCAAAAAAAAAGAAATAATCTAAATAATTGGTTGGCTTAATTTTTTGTGTTTGAATTACAAAATGTATTTAATGTTGAAAAAAATTGAAAAAGTGTAATGTTTTAAATATTTTTTTTAGGTTAAAACAGAGTTGTTTAAAAATCACAAGTCTCAAGTCAAGTCCAAGTCCGGGGGTTGTGAAGTTCATTTCAATTCGATCGTTTCAATTCAGGAAAAATTGAATAACTTTTTTACTATAAGGAATAATTTAGTTCTGAAAAATGCTTAATGTTTAAGCAACTTTGCTTAATCTGAAAATATATGTCTGCAAAAACTCTACAATGTACTTGCACAGTTGATTAGAATACTTTTTAATGACGTGCAAAATGCAGAAAATTGCAGAGTATTTTGCAGACCTATTTCACTGCATTAAGCATCTTTTGCTTATAATTAAGCATTTTATAGAACTTAATTATCGCATTTAGTAAAATAGTTATTCAAGTTTTTCTGAATTGAAAAGATCGAATTGATGCGAACTTCACAACCCCCCAAGTTCGGACTTTAAAATTTGGAATGCTGAAGAAGAATTGTGAAAACTTTTATGCTAATGTTGTAGTTCTCTAAAAAACTACATCATCTTCTCACTTAAAGAGCAGTTTATTTTGATTTAAAACATTACATGTGCACGTTTAGTTTATAATATAAAAGCATGCTGTAATTGTAGCACATGTTTTATTATTACTTATTAATATGTCCCTTTCTATCCTAGTGGATAATGGAGAGGCGCTCATCTCCTTTTCCTGTACCTTTTTTTTTTTGAACTACGGCTCCGACCTGACACAGAGGTAACTGCATCGAGTTTGTCATCTACACCGCTATTATTACCCAGTCGAAACCGGTCCCCCTATTTTTTATGATGAAAGGGGTTTAAACATTCGTCCCGTACAGCAGAGATATTTTGAAGATTTTTTCACCCTCAGCGGGTTTCGAACCCTCGATCCTCTGCTTGCATGACTAACACACAAACCATTCGGCTATACAGGCTATATTATTACTTATTACTTATTTTTTTTGTTATTTTTTCCTATCTTTTCTTTATATATTGTATTTTTCTTTAGGGTAGAAGTGGCCAAAAACTTAACTAAATAAAATATCTATTTAGAAGAATTTATTTTATTTATTTTAAAAATCTAGAGTATAAACCGCCAAGTGCCGAATAAGTAGGTTTATTAAACTAAGATTGCAAGAATATTCTAATATATGGCAAATCTATTGCATTAGACAACCCAAGAGTATATAAATTTTTTGATATGAAGACTGATCTAACAAATTTTTAAGTCCGGACTTGGACTTTCGAAAAAATATAGTCTGGACTTGGACTTTTAAACAACTCTGGTTTAAAATAATTTCAAGTTATCACTGAAAAAATTTTTATATTTGAAATTAAACTCTTTAGTGAAATAGAATGAGTTAAATTTTTATTTAAGAAATATTATTTTTAACTTTTTAACTTCAATCTTTAAAAAATTTAGCTTTTTTTTTATTAATTTTGACTCCGCGTGACTACGTGGGATTCTGGGTTGCAATTTAGTTTTTTTCGAGATTTTAAAATTTCTTGTCATAATATATGGTTGTTTGGTGGAAACATGGTCAAACCGAACCTCGAAGGGGTATTGGTAGGGTATTTTAGATTTTTCACTTGTATGAATTTTAAAATATATCACAAGTCAAACCGACTATTGAGTTATGTTTTCTAAATCTTTAGCTAGCTTTAGAGGGGTCACCGATATCATAAAGTTATATCGATCTTGAGATATTGAGCTTCTAGTACAGCATACTTTTAAAAGTGTCTAACTTTGCCTGTTATTTTCCAAAGGAACGGAATTTTCAAAAATTATAAAATCTGGTAATCTTATGTATTTTTAGGTTTATTTTAGTTCTATAATATCTGTTTTGTTTTATTTTTAAAAAAAAAAATTCAATTTCGGGGTGATTCATGTCCTTTTAATTGAAACTGTAATTCACCTATTACTGGAACAATTCTCAGGGTATCTAAAAAAATTAAAAATTCATCTCATCTAAAAATTGTTTACCTAACCTAACCGACTAGACAAGAAAAACTTTTTTTGTTTTTTATAAATTTTGACTTAAGTGATAATTGTCGTTAATTTGATGCATTTTAACAAAAACTCAATTTTTATAAAATGTAAAACAGAATGTAGATAGTTTTTTAAACTTAAAATATTAATTTAAGGATCATCATATCACTAACCCTATAGGCAAAATTTATAAAAAATAGCAAAGTATTTAAACGATTTAAGTTAAAAATTACAAAAATAATTTTCTAAATTTCCAGATAAAAATTAAACTCATTCTATTTCACGAAAGAGTATAATTTCAAATATAAAATTCTTTCAATATTAACTTTAAATTAGTTTTTTATTTGAAACATCAAATTTCTTAAATTTTTTTCAACATTTGATACATTTTGTAATTCAAACACAAAAAATTAAATCAGTTAATTACTAAAATACATGTCTATACTTAATATATAAGCATCATAGACAAATTACATTGTATAAAATTTAAATTGAAAATTTAAGCAAAATAAAAAAATTTTATCCTAATAAATGATTAATCACCGTATATACTTGAAATGATATGCATGAATTTAAACTCAGGTTTTTTTCCCATGTTACTTCTATGGTAGAGTCCATGATACTTTGTCATTTATTTTAAGACCATGTCTTAAATATTTGATTTTTAATGCTGTTTTTATCATTAAATATCAATTTTTCTCTGACTATAAAGCTCAAAAATCGAGTATAAATGCAGTCTTTAAAAAAAATAAAAAAAAATAAAAAAATTAAAAAAAAAATAAAAAAAAAATTAAATCAAACTATTTAAAGATTAAAAATTAAAAATTTAAAAATTTAAAACTTCATTATGAATTGCACTGAAAAAGATATTGAAAAAATTATTATTCAAATGCTAAAACGTAGTGCTGCTTTGGCCACTCTGGCAATTAAAGTGGTACCAAAAACAAATACAAAGTTTGGAGAGCTAACTTTTTATGATTTTTTCCCAAAATTAATTAATAATTTTGTTATTGATCGTTTATGTTTATCCTTCAATCATTTCAAAACATCTATTTTTTATAATATAAATATAATTTTTCAAATTTTTAATAAATTTAAATTGGTTTACAAAAACTTTTACAAATCAATTATTTAAATTAATTAAATTTTTCTTTTTTTTTATAATCGTAATATATAAAACATTTTAATATATTGTATTCTAAAAAAAAATATTTATTCCAATTGAAATAAATGAAGAGTTAATCAGTCTATTCAATAGATAAGGGCACTAGCCTGTTGATTAACGTTGAAACTTTCAACTTAAACTTAATAAAAATTTTATCTTTATTAAATTTAGTCCTCGATCTAATTACTTTACTGATAAAAATGTTAATTTTTGTTTAAATGCTTTTTTTTAATAAAGGTCAATTTTTATCATTAAATATCTTCAAAATTTGATCAAATTTTTTAGAATAAAAAATGCACTATTTCGAGTACCTAGACGGCTATCGAGGTCTACTAGCTTTGATTGTGGCCTGTGCTCACACAATTCACTATTCAGCAAAAAGTGAGCTGGTCAATTTTTTAAACACCATAAGCCAGTCAGTCGGAGTGTATGGCTTTTTTGTCCTGAGCTCTTTTTTGCTCACTTACCGACTTTTAAAACAACTCAAACAATTCAAACAAAATTCAATTTTAAATTATTTCATAAGAAGATTTTTTCGTGTCTATGTGCCATTTTTTATTTACGCCACATTGGCCAAATTTGGTCCAAGGATCATCGGTGGACACATCAACTATCACGAACACCTCTTCTACTCCTCATGGACCAGTCTAGTTTCATTGAACACTGACGGCTCAAGTCACCTATGGACAATAGCCCCGGAAATAAAATACTACTTCATCATTCCCATCATTTGTCTCATCTGCCACAAACTCGGGCACAAAAAAATTTTGTTCGTAACTACTACAGGCCTGTGGCTAGCCTTGGATGAAAAACTTAATTTTTTTGGTATTGATAGTTCTGATTTGGACATAAAAAAGCGGCATGTTCTCTTGACAAGATATGTCGTATTTTTGTACGGATCAATGGCAGCTGTGGTATTGGACATAATTGAGGATAGCAAGGCTATAGTTGATTTTTTGAAAAAAGACCAAGTTCAATTTTTGATCAATTATTCAAGTTTGTTTGTTAGTTTGATCGGTGTTAGGTACAAAAATCACCATTTAATAAGTGAATTTTATACCAGTGGTAAAATATGGTCTAGTGTAATTCTTCTAGTGGCTTTGTCTAATAAAGAAAATTATTTGAAAAATTTTTTTTGTTGTTCTTTGTTAAAAAACTGCGGAAAATACAGCTTTGGCATTTATATTCTGCATCCAATATTTATCCAAACGACTCAGTATTATGTCGAGTTCGAAATGCAGCTTGACTTTACAGTACTTGTTTTGTTTCAGTCATATTTAGCGGCTGTTTTGTTCAACAAATACGTGGAATTAAATTGCATCAAGTTGGGAAATAAATTCAAGAATTTTTTAAAAATTTAGTATTTTTTTTTAAGATTTTTTTTTAATTTTTTTGTAAATAAATTCAAAATTGAAAAAAAAATTTTAAAGTTAATTTTTTTTTAAATCCTGATTGTGACTTTCATATTTATTTCCTTTAATCTAAATGAAATGAAGGGCTAAATGATACAGCTTATATCAACATCTTTGCATGACAATAAAAATCTTTTTAGCGTACACTAATTTAATCTTTAAATTCAGTACAGAAATAAAAACTGTTTTTTGTTAAATTCAAAAATGCATTTCTGCATTATTTCTTTTAAGAAATAATAATTTATTTAATATTTTTTAGTTTGATTTGATCATTTTGAGCATCGAAAATTGATCGTAAACTTAAAATTGCCGAAAATTTTAGTAAATTTTTAAAAGGGAAAAATATTATGATTTTCTCTTTTCTTAGAAAATTCAATTAAAAATTGAAAAGAAAAGAAATTAGTAAATCTTTATTACAAAAAAAAAGAAATTGTATATTTTAGTAAAAAAAAGAAGAATAAAAAGCAATAAAAAAAATAAAAAATTTAAATCACCTCCTAAATCATGCATCAACTTTTATTAAAGAATGAGCCATAGGTTTTTATTTTTCATTTTTAACTTTCATAAAATTTTATAATATCGTTTTTTTTAAATAAAAATAAATAAAATTTTTAATAGATTTTTTTTTCATTTTATTTCATGTTTAAAAATTTATTGTATTTTTCGAGTTAAGATTCATCTAAATTAAGAAAAAGTTAAATTTTTCAAAATTGATTTAAATTTAAATTTTTTTAATTCTAAAAAAAATAAGATTTCAGTGCTGATTCGCTACATGGATTTTACCAAATTTAACGTAAATTTACGTAATCAAACCAGCTGACTAAAGTGGTCATCCATCGGTCAGCCAACATTTTTGTAAAAAAACGATATCAAGGGTTTTTCATGATGAAAAATTTGAATTTTTCAAAAAAAAAACGATGGGTAAGCTTATATTTTTGAGCTGGAAGGGGTCCTTTTTTTCAAGGATTCTCGACAGTTTTTCGGATCGACATGTACCATAATTTTTTTTTAGCTTTTTCTGAAAATTTACATCAAATTACACTAGAAAAATAATTTTCTTTAATGGAAATAAGTTTTTTGAGTTATTAATTGATGAAAAAAGAAAAAAAATCGAAATTTTGCAATTTTGGTCTTTAAAATCTATTCCAACTAGGCGACACTTTTGATAAGCCGAAATTTTTTTTAATTTTATTCTTTGACCAATTTGAAACAAAAGTTAGCTTTTTTTTTTTGTTTGTTTAAAATTTCAGTTATAAAACGCGCTAAACAAAACCATATTTTTAACGTTTAAAATTTTTATTAAGTATTTTTGACATTTTTCATAGAAAATAATTAAAATACATCAAAACTAAGTTTCTTAATTTAATCTTGTATTAAAATCTTTATTTTTTTATGGGTTTGAGGGCAACTACTAGATTTAGCCCCGAATAATTTCGTTAAAACTTCTTGATAACTTGAGTCATTATTATACATATCTAATGCGACCCAAAATCTATTCCAAAGTTTTACATTTAACTTTTTAACTTCCTACTAGATATTTTTCTTTTACTAACTCTTCCCATTTTTTTTAATAAAAAAGTTGGTAGTTTTTCTTAGATCTGGATAAAAAAATAAAATTTTTAATCAAAAAAAGGAAAGCTAACTTTTGAAGAGAAAAGTTTAAACTTTCTAATATCAATTTATTTTTTCATTTTAAAAAGAATCAAGCGAGAAATAGGATTTATAAAAGTGTGTTTTTTCTGTTCGACGTAAAATTACGAGTCAATTAGAAAAACTCAGTTCAAAAGACATTTCAATTTTATAAAATTAATTCAAATATGATTTTAAAAATAATTTTTGTAAGTTTTTCAAATTATTTTTTGGTTTTCAAATTCTAACCATAAATAATAAGAATATTAGCAAATTTATGTTGTCTTTTACAAAAAAACTAAAAGTTCTATATAAAAACTAACTAGAAATTTGAATTCAGCATAAAAAATTACACTTTGTTTCAAATTTAAAAAAATTCTTAAAATTTATTTGGCTAAACTACGGTTTATCATTTGGGGCGCCTTAGATGTTTTTTAGAAAAAAAATCTTTGTAAGTTCAAAATTCAAAATTTATTATATTAAAATAAAAAATTTTTTTTTGATAAAAAAATAAGAATTCTAAACTATTCACTAACAAGAAAAATTAAATGAATTTGTTAAAATTATTAAGACTTATTTAGATTTAAATAAATAATAAGTCTTTTTATTAAAAAAATATTTCAATTAATTTAAAAATTTTCTACTGAAGATCAATATTATTTTAAGTTAAATCTCGATCTTGAATTAATAAGCATTTAGGTAACAAATTTTTAAATAAAAATTTATTTTATTTTCTTTGAATGTTTTAGTCAAATCCATTTAATTTTTTTTTATTAGAATAAAAACGATATTGTGAATTTCAAATGCAAATTGAACAAAAATTCTTCATTTTTTAAATAAATTAAAATTAAAGTTAATAAAAAATATTAGAGAAATACTGCAACACACTTTGTTGCGCTTTTTTAACTTAAAATAAAATTTCCCTTTTAAAAAAAAGACAAAAAATAAAGAATTAATAAGATTTAAATAGATTATTGATTTGCTTTCCCAAAAAAAAAGAAAATAAAAATATTATTTCAAACAAAAAAGACGCAATGTATGTTGCAATATGTGGCAGTATTTTTTCTAATATTTTTTTTTTTACTTTAATTTTAAATTATCAAAAAATGAAGATTTTTTGTTCAATTTGTATTTGAAATGCACAGTACCATAAAAACAGCAGACGTGTTTTCTTGTTTATTAGTCTTGACACTAAAAATTTAATTTGACAAATAATTGAAAAAGCTACCAGATTTTCTTTAACAAAAAGTGCAACTATGAGTGTAATTAATGGGGTAGAAAGAGAATGAACCATCTTGTCCAATAACTGGTGGAGCCCAGCAATTTTTTTTGTATCCCCAAAAAGTTTCCAAATCATTAACTTGAGATTTTTTTATTCCAAAATAATTTTCCAAATTGAGCTTTATGCACATGTCACAAAATGTTTTGTATTGATTGTTGGTTTTTTTGATGTACCTTTTCCACTTGAAATAAGAATTGTACGCTGTTTTGTTCGACTCCAAGTACAACAAATAATCAACTAGTTGTTTTGGTGTCTTGAAGTCAAGAGCATTTATGAAGGCTGAACGAGGAATCACTTGATCGTAAGGTCCATAGCCGTACACAACTGGCACTGTGTCAAACAAAATTGTGTCATACAATTTCTCAGTTATGTAATCTTTGCACATGCTATTTTCAAAAGCAAGAAAAAAAAGAGATTCTTTGCTCAATTTTTCTCTGCATTCATTGCTCAAAAATCTGTTCTCACCAGCAATATTACAACTTTTGCCACATCCGCCATAAATGTCAATTCTTTGCGAATACTTTTGCATTTCTTTCACATATTCGATTCTTTTCGAATGAGCTCTGCAATTGGAAGCTAAAATAACAGCTAGTCTTGTTTTTCCTTTTGAAAAATCTTTGTCTGCATCGAACTCTTGGTTCAGTTGCCATTTGAATTCAATGTTGCTGTAGTAGAAAGGTGAAAAGTAGGAATTTTGATTAAAAGTGGCAGTCAAATTGAACAAACCATTGAATGTGGGATGAAATTCTTTTGAATGAATTGGAGATTCAGTAATCAGAAAAACTAGTCTTGATTTGTGTGGTCTGTTCAGAGGTAATTTGGAATATTTACTCCTCATGTGAACTAGCACAAGATCACTTTCAGCAAGACGAGACTTGTCCTTTGTAATTTCACAATTGGTAACTGGACATTTTCGTTTGATAAAAGGCTCATATTTTCCAAGACCATATTTGTAGTCTTTCCATGGTCCGTACTCGTTCCATAAAAGAATTAGCTTGGGCTTAGTTTGTGCCGAGTTGAGACATTCAAAGTTTATTGAAGCATTGAAAAAAGAGGGTACAATTTTTGGATAGATCTGACCATCTATTTCCACATAGAATTGTTCTGTGCTGGACAATAAGGGCTGGCAATCAGGTTTGATTGAGATCTTATTTTTCGCTTTTTTATACACAAAAATAAATGAAATTAAAGAGAAAATAATTAACAAAATTTTTTTTTTAATTTTCATTCCAGGCTTAAATTTCCAAAGTTTTATATTGAAATTTTTTTTTTCATTTAGGTATAAATATTGTTTTTTTATGACAAATATTGTAAGATTAGATAGAGTCTATAAAAAAAATCACATTTTATTTTATATCTTTAGAGTCAATTTTTAGTATTTTTTAATTTCCAAATTATTTCTTTGTGATATTATTTATTTTTAAAAAACAATCAACAAGACAAATATTCAAATAAAAAATCCAAGTATTTTATTACGGACTAAAATATAATTTGTGACGGCAAACTTTCCAAATTTCTCAGGCAAATAATAACATATTTATTCGGCTGTTTAGTGCTGACCGAAAATTACTAATTTTCCTAGAAAAATAATTTTGAATGATTTTCCAAGAATTTTAATTTTTAGATCTCTAAATTTTAGCGTAATTTATGTGTAAAACACAAAAATTTTAATATTTAAAAAAAAGTCTTAAAGATCAAATTAAAATTAAAGATTTCGGAAAAAAAAATTTTGCAGCGCCAAATTATCACGTGACATGTTTCATAAATCAGATTAAAGAGGGTATTTATTTAATTTAATCAATTTAATTTATTAAAATTTATTTGTAATTATTTTAATCACTAGATAAGTATTGTAATTAATCTATCAGCATTTAATCAAAAAGTCGGTATTAGAAGAATTTATGATTTTTTCCCTATCGTTTTCGATCATGACTGCAAACTATGAATGCATCTTGGACCTTCTAATGTGCATGGTCAGACCCCGCATGTTTTTGAAAGAAATTTTAATTCTAGGAGAAGCGCTACACATTTCACATTTTTATAGTTTGGATGAAAACGCAACTAATGTTTCTGGAGACTTTGTAAGTTGGAGTTGTGGATCTAGAATATATTCCTGTAGATGATTTGGATGAATGGATTCTTTTAGTTTTTTTTTTGTTAACGAGTATCAAAGGACCGCGTTGTCAATTTGACAATTATTGAGTATATATCTTAAAAAAATTTTTAGAAATTTTATTTCACAAACTTTATTTTGTATCAAAACAAAAGTAAAAATTGAAATTTTGAAATAAAAAAATTGGATCTTCATGCAAAAAAAAATAAACCTCTAAGGACCGGTGGTGTTGTTGTAGTTCTCTAAATAACTACATCATCTTCTCACTTAAAGAGCAGTTTATTTTGATTTAACATATTATATATGCATGTTTGTCTAATTATATAGAAGCATGTTGAAATTGAAGCACATGTTCTAGTTTTTTCAGTTTTACTTATTATATTATTTTTGTTATTCTTTTTCCTATCTTTTTCTTTATATTTTGTATTTTTCTTTAGGCTAGAAGTGGCTAAAAACATAATTAAATAAAATATTTACTAAGAAGAATTTCTTTTATTTATTTTAAACATTTAGAGTATAAACCGCTTAGTGCCGAATAAGTAGGTTTATTACATTGGCGTCCCTAGGTTTCTTTCTTTATTAGAATTGATTTAGAAACGAACAAAAGAAAAACGTGTACTCTAACACTAAATACTAACAAAAATAGTATATTAGTAGTAGCACGCGTATTAAAGTATTGACATTGGCACTAACTTATTCCTTTTTTCCTTATTTTTTCCGAATTATCAAAATGAACTTTTTGAAATTCACAGTACTTTTCTTTATCTTTTTTATACGCGTAAATGCTTGGATGAACTTCCATAAAAAAGAAGAATTTGTACCTGAACCATCATTAACGGATCGAATCATATCTTATTTAATCCGTACCTGGACAAATACGATTCAACTCGTAAATGGTGTTAGTTGTTCCGTAATAGTTTATACAACAACGGAAACAATAATTTTTTTCTCGCTTGTTTTGTCAATTTTCATAGCATTAAAGTATTTTCGTAAAGGGAGGCATTCGACGCCAAAGACAACCTTACACGTTATTAGTACCATGCATGTTAATAACTCAAACAGCAACAAAAAATGTCGTACTGAGGATCGAAATCCCGCAATAAATACGAACATTCTAAAATTTCCAGACGTATTCAGAAAAGGAATGGATGGTAAATCCTGGATGACCGTCATGGAATCATTTTTAAAAGACTTCGACAAATCCGAATGGGTTCGTGTAGCAGTAAGCTACATAGAAAATCAAATATTGAAGCAATTTTCAAATTTAGAATCATTTTTAAAAGATCACGAAAATGGATTTGAGCAATTCAAAACCGCCTTCTTGCGACTAGTAGTACCACAAACAGCTCTTACCCAGTCTATTTCTAACTGGACAAAACTCAATGAGTACAAGCAAAGGCAGAGTCAGTCAATTTCAGACTACGGACAAAATATCATTAATTTGGTTAATAGTGTTTTTCCAAACTTGGAGGGCTCAATCGATTTGGACCATATCATTAAGGAGAGATTCGTTGAAGGCCTTTTCAACGTACGCTTAAGAGAAGTTGCACGTACAAAAATGCACAAAATGCGAGCGTTTAAACCCGATGAATTTTTTGGAATCCAAAGCCTCATTGACTACGTGAACTGCAAAAACAATGGCTTCGACAGAAATAGTAGCACTGTAGCAATGTATACAAAGAACAATCTCTATACAAGTGAAACTGATTACAATGGGAAACAAAAGACAACTGAGAATAATATGAATCTAAACCAGAAGAGTTCATATCAGCAACAATCTTACAATACTCAGTACAACCCATACAATCGGAACCAAAAAAAGTTCGTTAATTTCGGTCCGACTCAACAAAGCGATCAAAATCAACATCAGCAACACCAACAGCATAAAAAGCCGGAAGAACAAAAAAGGTCAGTAAATGAAGAAATTCTAAATGTTGATTCGGGACAATATAAAGATTTTTCTAACCCAATTTTTGGTCAAGCTATCTTAAACAATACTTTGGTAAAGTACTTGTGCGATAGTGGTGCACGTAGATCTTTAATTAGTTTAAAACTTTTTAACATAATTAAAAAACATGATCCACAAACAATGCTTGAAACCTATACAGGAAAAGACTTATTTTCTTGTAGCGGAAAGATTAAAAATTTTTGGTTTTGTTTTTTTAAAAAAATTTGTTATTTCACCGGAAGTCATAATGAAGAATGTTAGATTAATTGTCACCGAAAATGTCACAGACCACGATTTTATTCTTGGTCGCGATTTAGTACAAAAAATTCCGGATTTTAGAACAAAATTTTGTGAAATGCAGAGCAAAATAAGAAAAATGTCCAATCAGGTGAATAAAATCTTCAAATCGGAGAGGAAACATTTATTAAATAACTCAGTCAAAAGGAAGAGCTGCAATTCAGAAACACTCACTTGTTTATCAAGTAGTAGCACTTGTAGTACTGAAAGTATACAAATGAACACAGAAACTCTCGAAAATTATCCTGAAACGTTTGAGGCTCCTAACTTTCGTTTCAAATCAATTGATGATGCAAGACAAGTGGTAGTAGAGGAATTGAGAAATATCTCGGCAAAAGATGTTGTAGACTTAAGACCAAATTTCAACTCGGATGCAGCATTTCGAATTGAATTCATCGATTCGAACCAGAAACCACTGAAATGTAAATCCAGACCACTTCCATACCACTTGAAAGAAAAAGTGCATCAGGAAATCGACAAACAGTTAGAGGCAAAAATTATTCGAACCAGTAATAGCCCATGGTGCTCACCTATACATGTCGTTCACAAACCAGACGGTTCAATTCGAATAACTGTGGACTACAAAGCCTTAAACAAGTTAATAAAGGATGATAATTATCCTTTGCCGTCAATCCAAGACTTGTACAACAAGCTCGCTGAAGCAGACACTTTCACCAAAATAGACATGAAAGCGGCCTATCACCAAATTCCAATCGCAACTGAATCGATTGAGGTTACAGCATTTATCTGCGAATTTGGAATATTTGAATATCTCTCAATGCCAATGGGCATTAAATCAGCACCAGGCTGGTTTCAAAGATTCATTGAAAGAGTTTTAAATAAATTTATTGTAAATAATATGCTAAGAGTATATTTGGACGACACAATCATTTTTACAAACTCTTCTAAATTAGGGATTGATTGGCATGTAGAAGTAGTTAAAGAAGTAATTGACACACTAAAGTCAAGAAACCTAAAAATTTCCTTTGAAAAATGTGTCCCAGTAGTAGAAGAAGTCGAACTACTTGGCAATACTATATCAAAAAATCGAATAAGACCAAATCCAAATCGAGCTAAGTGCCTTGAAAATAGAACTCGACCAACCAATATCAGAGAACTACAATCATGGCTCGGAGTTGCCAATCACTATCGAAGATTTATCGCCCATTACGCAAAATTGACTAAACCTCTTTATGACATGATGAATCTCAAAGAAGTTCCATTAAGATGTAGAAAAAAGAACGGGGCAGTAGACGGGAAAAAAGTACCTTTAGAATGGACTGCTGAAGCAGAAAAGAGCTTCATGTCAGGGAAACTCTTTGTAGTAATTTGGTTCTGGTACTTCCAAACTTTCAAGAACAATTTTTTCTCTCTACTGACGCATGCGAATACGGCTATGGCGCCGTATTAGAACAGATAATTGAAAATGTAGCATATCCAATCGCTTATTTCTCAAGAAGCTATACAAAAGCCCAGAGAAATTATTCAACAACTGAGAAAGAGCTATTAGCAGTTGTTATGTAGATCGAGTACTTTCATCAATACTTATATGGAAAATTCTTCACCGTAAAGACCGATCACCAACCGCTAACTTGGATTTTGAATAAAAAGAACACACATCCCAGACTCGAACGCTGGCTTCTCAGACTGAACCAATATTTATTTGAAATAATTTATCAAGCAGGTAAAGAAAATGTTGTAGCTGATATGCTGTCAAGATTACCAGATGAAAATGAAGTGGCTGAGTGCAATGATGACTACTTAGACAATTTAGTAGCAATGGTAGATGAAAAAGAGGAAGAAATGGTCTCATTAGAAACTGACACAAGTGAAAATGCAAAAATTATTTCACAAAATCCAAACTCTAACCAGATAGAGCAATACCGAAGTTTGAACAATGAGCAATTAAAAGATGAAGACATCAAATGGATGATCGATTTAAAAAAAACTCACAAGGATAAAAAAATAAATATTTTTGAAAACCCAGTCAGACAAATTTTGTATAAACAATTTGACAATTTATTTATGGTTGAAGGTGTTCTTTACAGACACTCAGAAGACCGTAATGGCTTTTTAGTTACGCAATTTGTTCTTCCAAAACAAGTAGTCGCAGAAGTAGTAGAACATATCCATTCTTCGATTTTTAATGCCCATCTTGGTCGGCACAAAACAACAGGAAAAATTGTTGAAAGGTTTTATAGACCATTTTTGAAAGAAGAAATTAAAAATTGTATTAAACATTGTGACATATGCCAAAAGACAAAGAGTAAAAAAAACGAAGGTTTGGCAGAATTACTTTACTTGACACCCTGCCGCCCAAATCAATTAATCACAACTGATTTTGCTGGTCCTTTTAAAACCACAAGTCGAGGAAACAAATACTTACAAATTATTGCAGATCATTTCACTAAACTGATGCTCTTGTGTCCCACAAAAGATGCTAAAGCAATAACAGCAGCAGGTAATGTAGTAGATGAATGGGCATGTGAGTACGGTATACCAGAAGCAGTTTTGTCTGATCTTAATTTTGATGTTTTCAATCAAAATTAAGTGACCTTGTTTATGATTTTTTAGACATAAGGCGTTTGAAAACGACTCCATTTCACCCTCAATGTGATGGCCTTAGTGAAAGAGGCGTTCGGACATTCAAAACAATGATTCAAGCTCATATAGACCTTGACCAAACAACATGGGACATACACTGTAAAAAATACACTTTTGCATACAACACTTCCGTTCATTCAACCACAAATCAAACTCCATTTGAGATGATGTTTGGCAGAAAACCAAGAATACCAATTGACATAATTACACCATCTACAGATGTTCTTGGGAGACTTCCAATTTTACAAGAATACAAATTAGTCAATGAACATGGTGAAGTAGTAGTCCTGGAGGATGTAGAAGACACAATTTTAGCCAATTCCGCCGATGTGGCAGAAAATTATTTGAATGAGCTGAAAGAGAAAATGTCTTTAAGTTATAAAATAGCAGCAACAAATCGAAACATCAAAATGGAAAAATCAAAAATCGATTTTGATCGAAGAATTAAAAAAGTCAATTATAACATTGGTGATTTTGTGTTGTGTGACCACCCAAAATTAAAAAAAGGGTTGTCACAAGGTATTGCAAGAAAATTTTATGGACCTTTTGTAGTGGTGGGAAAAAATGATAACAACGTCGACTACTTAATTAGATTTGCATCAAAGCCTAAAAGCAAAATAAAACAAGTCCATAAAAATCGTTTAAAATTTTATTTTAAATCTGGTCTTGATAATGTAAAAATAAAACAAGAATCTGACTCACAGAATACAAAAAAAAATGTTCGGAAAAAAAACAAACATGTCTCAAACGACATGGTTGCCAAACATAATGAAGTTTTAAAATTACCTGTTAAACAAAATATCACATGACAAAAAAAAAAAAAAAAAAAAAAAAAAAAAAAAATTTTCTTTCAATGTTCATTCATAAAAATTAGAGATCAAACACATTTTTGTTTAAATATTTCAGCATCTTCTTCAATACATAAAATTTCAAAATTTTCCTAGATCAGTAGTAGCACTTAAAAGCAAAGATGTCAAACGAAATATACGACTTGTACGTCTCGAAAATCTCACGTTTCGACTCAAATCACGCGGTCATTCAGGAGGAGTTGGCAAAGTTCTTGGACATGATGGTAAAAACAAGTGGTCTCCAAGAGGACTTTGGACGAGTGGAACATGTTCACATACCCTACATCCTTTCCGAAGACGAATACGTAGAAAGGGTCACTTGTGTTGGTTTTGTCCGCTTTCAAAATTTTAACAAGAACGACAGCATCGCAAGATTTCTGTTCAACAAGGAATTTGCTGGTCGTGAAATAAAAGTCTGGCGAAATAATTTCCCAACAAAAGCGACCTCGTTGAGTAAGGCCTACAAATTAAAAAATCAAGTAGCAGCAACATCTCAAGTAGCAGCAACATATCAAGTAGCAGCAACAAGCAGAGAAGCAGCAACAAACACTGAAGAGAGTGATTATTCCCAAGGAGAGCTCAGGAAAGAAACCGAGCTCCGTATAAGAGCTGAAAATGAGCTGCTGAACTGCCGAGAAAAGATGGCCAAAGCAGCTGATATAATCAATTTGAATAGCAAGGCTACATGGCGTTTGAGGGAGGAGAGAGATGAATTTTCCGACCAAGTTAAATCTCTCAAAAGCGACAAGCTAAAAATGAAAAATGCGCTGGAGGAATCAAATGAGGAGATTTTACTGCTGAGAAAAGAAAATGAACAACTGCGTAAAAAGGTGCAGGAGAACAAAAATTGGGCCGAGCAAATTGATAAATTAATAAAAAAATTTTGAATTTGTATTTTTAGGGACGGAACCGTCTCAAAAGGGGGAGGTATGTTGTAGTTCTCTAAATAACTACATCATCTTCTCACTTAAAGAGCAGTTTATTTTGATTTAACATATTATATATGCATGTTTGTCTAATTATATAGAAGCATGTTGAAATTGAAGCACATGTTCTAGTTTTTTCAGTTTTACTTATTATATTATTTTTGTTATTCTTTTTCCTATCTTTTTCTTTATATTTTGTATTTTTCTTTAGGCTAGAAGTGGCTAAAAACATAATTAAATAAAATATTTACTAAGAAGAATTTCTTTTATTTATTTTAAACATTTAGAGTATAAACCGCTTAGTGCCGAATAAGTAGGTTTATTACATTGGCGTCCCTAGGTTTCTTTCTTTATTAGAATTGATTTAGAAACGAACAAAAGAAAAACGTGTACTCTAACACTAAATACTAACAAAAATAGTATATTAGTAGTAGCACGCGTATTAAAGTATTGACATTGGCACTAACTTATTCCTTTTTTCCTTATTTTTTCCGAATTATCAAAATGAACTTTTTGAAATTCACAGTACTTTTCTTTATCTTTTTTATACGCGTAAATGCTTGGATGAACTTCCATAAAAAAGAAGAATTTGTACCTGAACCATCATTAACGGATCGAATCATATCTTATTTAATCCGTACCTGGACAAATACGATTCAACTCGTAAATGGTGTTAGTTGTTCCGTAATAGTTTATACAACAACGGAAACAATAATTTTTTTCTCGCTTGTTTTGTCAATTTTCATAGCATTAAAGTATTTTCGTAAAGGGAGGCATTCGACGCCAAAGACAACCTTACACGTTATTAGTACCATGCATGTTAATAACTCAAACAGCAACAAAAAATGTCGTACTGAGGATCGAAATCCCGCAATAAATACGAACATTCTAAAATTTCCAGACGTATTCAGAAAAGGAATGGATGGTAAATCCTGGATGACCGTCATGGAATCACTTTTAAAAGACTTCGACAAATCCGAATGGGTTCGTGTAGCAGTAAGCTACATAGAAAATCAAATATTGAAGCAATTTTCAAATTTAGAAGCATTTTTAAAAGATCACGAAAATGGATTTGAGCAATTCAAAACCGCCTTCTTGCGACTAGTAGTACCACAAACAGCTCTTACCCAGTCTATTTCTAACTGGACAAAACTCAATGAGTACAAGCAAAGGCAGAGTCAGTCAATTTCAGACTACGGACAAAATATCATTAATTTGGTTAATAGTGTTTTTCCAAACTTGGAGGGCTCAATCGATTTGGACCATATCATTAAGGAGAGATTCGTTGAAGGCCTTTTCAACGTACGCTTAAGAGAAGTTGCACGTACAAAAATGCACAAAATGCGAGCGTTTAAACCCGATGAATTTTTTGGAATCCAAAGCCTCATTGACTACGTGAACTGCAAAAACAATGGCTTCGACAGAAATAGTAGCACTGTAGCAATGTATACAAAGAACAATCTCTATACAAGTGAAACTGATTACAATGGGAAACAAAAGACAACTGAGAATAATATGAATCTAAACCAGAAGAGTTCATATCAGCAACAATCTTACAATACTCAGTACAACCCATACAATCGGAACCAAAAAAAGTTCGTTAATTTCGGTCCGACTCAACAAAGCGACCAAAATCAACATCAGCAACACCAACAGCATAAAAAGCCGGAAGAACAAAAAAGGTCAGTAAATGAAGAAATTCTAAATGTTGATTCGGGACAATATAAAGATTTTTCTAACCCAATTTTTGGTCAAGCTATCTTAAACAATACTTTGGTAAAGTACTTGTGCGATAGTGGTGCACGTAGATCTTTAATTAGTTTAAAACTTTTTAACATAATTAAAAAACATGATCCACAAACAATGCTTGAAACCTATACAGGAAAAGACTTATTTTCTTGTAGCGGAAAGATTAAAATTTTTGGTTTTGTTTTTTTAAAAAAATTTGTTATTTCACCGGAAGTCATAATGAAGAATGTTAGATTAATTGTCACCGAAAATGTCACAGACCACGATTTTATTCTTGGTCGCGATTTAGTACAAAAAATTCCGGATTTTAGAACAAAATTTTGTGAAATGCAGAGCAAAATAAGAAAAATGTCCAATCAGGTGAATAAAATCTTCAAATCGGAGAGGAAACATTTATTAAATAACTCAGTCAAAAGGAAGAGCTGCAATTCAGAAACACTCACTTGTTTATCAAGTAGTAGCACTTGTAGTACTGAAAGTATACAAATGAACACAGAAACTCTCGAAAATTATCCTGAAACGTTTGAGGCTCCTAACTTTCGTTTCAAATCAATTGATGATGCAAGACAAGTGGTAGTAGAGGAATTGAGAAATATCTCGGCAAAAGATGTTGTAGACTTAAGACCAAATTTCAACTCGGATGCAGCATTTCGAATTGAATTCATCGATTCGAACCAGAAACCACTGAAATGTAAATCCAGACCACTTCCATACCACTTGAAAGAAAAAGTGCATCAGGAAATCGACAAACAGTTAGAGGCAAAAATTATTCGAACCAGTAATAGCCCATGGTGCTCACCTATACATGTCGTTCACAAACCAGACGGTTCAATTCGAATAACTGTGGACTACAAAGCCTTAAACAAGTTAATAAAGGATGATAATTATCCTTTGCCGTCAATCCAAGACTTGTACAACAAGCTCGCTGAAGCAGACACTTTCACCAAAATAGACATGAAAGCGGCCTATCACCAAATTCCAATCGCAACTGAATCGATTGAGGTTACAGCATTTATCTGCGAATTTGGAATATTTGAATATCTCTCAATGCCAATGGGCATTAAATCAGCACCAGGCTGGTTTCAAAGATTCATTGAAAGAGTTTTAAATAAATTTATTGTAAATAATATGCTAAGAGTATATTTGGACGACACAATCATTTTTACAAACTCTTCTAAATTAGGGATTGATTGGCATGTAGAAGTAGTTAAAGAAGTAATTGACACACTAAAGTCAAGAAACCTAAAAATTTCCTTTGAAAAATGTGTCCCAGTAGTAGAAGAAGTCGAACTACTTGGCAATACTATATCAAAAAATCGAATAAGACCAAATCCAAATCGAGCTAAGTGCCTTGAAAATAGAACTCGACCAACCAATATCAGAGAACTACAATCATGGCTCGGAGTTGCCAATCACTATCGAAGATTTATCGCCCATTACGCAAAATTGACTAAACCTCTTTATGACATGATGAATCTCAAAGAAGTTCCATTAAGATGTAGAAAAAAGAACGGGGCAGTAGACGGGAAAAAAGTACCTTTAGAATGGACTGCTGAAGCAGAAAAGAGCTTCATGTCAGGGAAACTCTTTGTAGTAATTTGGTTCTGGTACTTCCAAACTTTCAAGAACAATTTTTTCTCTCTACTGACGCATGCGAATACGGCTATGGCGCCGTATTAGAACAGATAATTGAAAATGTAGCATATCCAATCGCTTATTTCTCAAGAAGCTATACAAAAGCCCAGAGAAATTATTCAACAACTGAGAAAGAGCTATTAGCAGTTGTTATGTAGATCGAGTACTTTCATCAATACTTATATGGAAAATTCTTCACCGTAAAGACCGATCACCAACCGCTAACTTGGATTTTGAATAAAAAGAACACACATCCCAGACTCGAACGCTGGCTTCTCAGACTGAACCAATATTTATTTGAAATAATTTATCAAGCAGGTAAAGAAAATGTTGTAGCTGATATGCTGTCAAGATTACCAGATGAAAATGAAGTGGCTGAGTGCAATGATGACTACTTAGACAATTTAGTAGCAATGGTAGATGAAAAAGAGGAAGAAATGGTCTCATTAGAAACTGACACAAGTGAAAATGCAAAAATTATTTCACAAAATCCAAACTCTAACCAGATAGAGCAATACCGAAGTTTGAACAATGAGCAATTAAAAGATGAAGACATCAAATGGATGATCGATTTAAAAAAAACTCACAAGGATAAAAAACCCAAAATAAATATTTTTGAAAATCCAGTCAGACAAATTTTGTATAAACAATTTGACAATTTAGTTATGGTTGAAGGAGTTCTTTACAGACACTCAGAAGACCGTAATGGCTTTTTAGTTACGCAATTTGTTCTTCCAAAACAAGTAGTCGCAGAAGTAGTAGAACATATCCATTCTTCGATTTTTAATGCCCATCTTGGTCGGCACAAAACAACAGGAAAAATTGTTGAAAGGTTTTATAGACCATTTTTGAAAGAAGAAATTAAAAATTGTATTAAACATTGTGACATATGCCAAAAGACAAAGAGTAAAAAAAACGAAGGTTTGGCAGAATTACTTTACTTGACACCCTGCCGCCCAAATCAATTAATCACAACTGATTTTGCTGGTCCTTTTAAAACCACTAGTCGAGGAAACAAATACTTACAAATTATTGCAGATCATTTCACTAAACTGATGCTCTTGTGTCCCACAAAAGATGCTAAAGCAATAACAGCAGCAGGTAATGTAGTAGATGAATGGGCATGTGAGTACGGTATACCAGAAGCAGTTTTGTCTGATGGGGCTAAATGTTTTCAATCAAAATTAAGTGACCTTGTTTATGATTTTTTAGACATAAGGCGTTTGAAAACGACTCCATTTCACCCTCAATGTGATGGCCTTAGTGAAAGAGGCGTTCGGACATTCAAAACAATGATTCAAGCTCATATAGACCTTGACCAAACAACATGGGACATACACTGTAAAAAATACACTTTTGCATACAACACTTCCGTTCATTCAACCACAAATCAAACTCCATTTGAGATGATGTTTGGCAGAAAACCAAGAATACCAATTGACATAATTACACCATCTACAGATGTTCTTGGGAGACTTCCAATTTTACAAGAATACAAATTAGTCAATGAACATGGTGAAGTAGTAGTCCTGGAGGATGTAGAAGACACAATTTTAGCCAATTCCGCCGATGTGGCAGAAAATTATTTGAATGAGCTGAAAGAGAAAATGTCTTTAAGTTATAAAATAGCAGCAACAAATCGAAACATCAAAATGGAAAAATCAAAAATCGATTTTGATCGAAGAATTAAAAAAGTCAATTATAACATTGGTGATTTTGTGTTGTGTGACCACCCAAAATTAAAAAAAGGATTGTCACAAGGTATTGCAAGAAAATTTTATGGACCTTTTGTAGTGGTGGGAAAAAATGATAACAACGTCGACTACTTAATTAGATTTGCATCAAAGCCTAAAAGCAAAATAAAACAAGTCCATAAAAATCGTTTAAAATTTTATTTTAAATCTGGTCTTGATAATGTAAAAATAAAACAAGAATCTGACTCACAGAATACAAAAAAAAATGTTCGGAAAAAAAACAAACATGTCTTAAACGACATGGTTGCCAAACATAATGAAGTTTTAAAATTACCTGTAAAACAAAATATCACTCTGAAACAGAAAGCTAATAGTATTCCAAAATCACCACAACGCAGAAGTAGCCGCATACAAGCAATTAGAACTCAAAATTCCAAAAATGTTGAAAGGCTTGATGAGAAAAATCCCAGTCATTCATCTATTTGTTCAGATTCCTCATCAGGCGAAGAGTTTAATCCAATAAAAGCACCAAAAATAAAAAGTAAATAAATCAACAAAAAAAAAAAAAAAAAAAAAAAAAAAAAAAAATTTTCTTTCAATGTTCATTCATAAAAATTAGAGATCAAACACATTTTTGTTTAAATATTTCAGCATCTTCTTCAATACATAAAATTTCAAAATTTTCCTAGATCAGTAGTAGCACTTAAAAGCAAAGATGTCAAACGAAATATACGACTTGTACGTCTCGAAAATCTCACGTTTCGACTCAAATCACGCGGTCATTCAGGAGGAGTTGGCAAAGTTCTTGGACATGATGGTAAAAACAAGTGGTCTCCAAGAGGACTTTGGACGAGTGGAACATGTTCACATACCCTACATCCTTTCCGAAGACGAATACGTAGAAAGGGTCACTTGTGTTGGTTTTGTCCGCTTTCAAAATTTTAACAAGAACGACAGCATCGCAAGATTTCTGTTCAACAAGGAATTTGCTGGTCGTGAAATAAAAGTCTGGCGAAATAATTTCCCAACAAAAGCGACCTCGTTGAGTAAGGCCTACAAATTAAAAAATCAAGTAGCAGCAACATCTCAAGTAGCAGCAACATATCAAGTAGCAGCAACAAGCAGAGAAGCAGCAACAAACACTGAAGAGAGTGATTATTCCCAAGGAGAGCTCAGGAAAGAAACCGAGCTCCGTATAAGAGCTGAAAATGAGCTGCTGAACTGCCGAGAAAAGATGGCCAAAGCAGCTGATATAATCAATTTGAATAGCAAGGCTACATGGCGTTTGAGGGAGGAGAGAGATGAATTTTCCGACCAAGTTAAATCTCTCAAAAGCGACAAGCTAAAAATGAAAAATGCGCTGGAGGAATCAAATGAGGAGATTTTACTGCTGAGAAAAGAAAATGAACAACTGCGTAAAAAGGTGCAGGAGAACAAAAATTGGGCCGAGCAAATTGATAAATTAATAAAAAAATTTTGAATTTGTATTTTTAGGGACGGAACCGTCTCAAAAGGGGGAGGTATGTTGTAGTTCTCTAAATAACTACATCATCTTCTCACTTAAAGAGCAGTTTATTTTGATTTAACATATTATATATGCATGTTTGTCTAATTATATAGAAGCATGTTGAAATTGAAGCACATGTTCTAGTTTTTTCAGTTTTACTTATTATATTATTTTTGTTATTCTTTTTCCTATCTTTTTCTTTATATTTTGTATTTTTCTTTAGGCTAGAAGTGGCTAAAAACATAATTAAATAAAATATTTACTAAGAAGAATTTCTTTTATTTATTTTAAACATTTAGAGTATAAACCGCTTAGTGCCGAATAAGTAGGTTTATTACATTGGCGTCCCTAGGTTTCTTTCTTTATTAGAATTGATTTAGAAACGAACAAAAGAAAAACGTGTACTCTAACACTAAATACTAACAAAAATAGTATATTAGTAGTAGCACGCGTATTAAAGTATTGACATTGGCACTAACTTATTCCTTTTTTCCTTATTTTTTCCGAATTATCAAAATGAACTTTTTGAAATTCACAGTACTTTTCTTTATCTTTTTTATACGCGTAAATGCTTGGATGAACTTCCATAAAAAAGAAGAATTTGTACCTGAACCATCATTAACGGATCGAATCATATCTTATTTAATCCGTACCTGGACAAATACGATTCAACTCGTAAATGGTGTTAGTTGTTCCGTAATAGTTTATACAACAACGGAAACAATAATTTTTTTCTCGCTTGTTTTGTCAATTTTCATAGCATTAAAGTATTTTCGTAAAGGGAGGCATTCGACGCCAAAGACAACCTTACACGTTATTAGTACCATGCATGTTAATAACTCAAACAGCAACAAAAAATGTCGTACTGAGGATCGAAATCCCGCAATAAATACGAACATTCTAAAATTTCCAGACGTATTCAGAAAAGGAATGGATGGTAAATCCTGGATGACCGTCATGGAATCATTTTTAAAAGACTTCGACAAATCCGAATGGGTTCGTGTAGCAGTAAGCTACATAGAAAATCAAATATTGAAGCAATTTTCAAATTTAGAAGCATTTTTAAAAGATCACGAAAATGGATTTGAGCAATTCAAAACCGCCTTCTTGCGACTAGTAGTACCACAAACAGCTCTTACCCAGTCTATTTCTAACTGGACAAAACTCAATGAGTACAAGCAAAGGCAGAGTCAGTCAATTTCAGACTACGGACAAAATATCATTAATTTGGTTAATAGTGTTTTTCCAAACTTGGAGGGCTCAATCGATTTGGACCATATCATTAAGGAGAGCGTTGAAGGCCTTTTCAACGTACGCTTAAGAGAAGTTGCACGTACAAAAATGCACAAAATGCGAGCGTTTAAACCCGATGAATTTTTTGGAATCCAAAGCCTCATTGACTACGTGAACTGCAAAAACAATGGCTTCGACAGAAATAGTAGCACTGTAGCAATGTATACAAAGAACAATCTCTATACAAGTGAAACTGATTACAATGGGAAACAAAAGATAACTGAGAATAATATGAATCTAAACCAGAAGAGTTCATATCAGCAACAATCTTACAATACTCAGTACAACCCATACAATCGGAACCAAAAAAAGTTCGTTAATTTCGGTCCGACTCAACAAAGCGATCAAAATCAACATCAGCAACACCAACAGCATAAAAAGCCGGAAGAACAAAAAAGGTCAGTAAATGAAGAAATTCTAAATGTTGATTCGGGACAATATAAAGATTTTTCTAACCCAATTTTTGGTCAAGCTATCTTAAACAATACTTTGGTAAAGTACTTGTGCGATAGTGGTGCACGTAGATCTTTAATTAGTTTAAAACTTTTTAACATAATTAAAAAACATGATCCACAAACAATACTTGAAACCTATACAGGAAAACACTTATTTTCTTGTAGCGGAAAGATTAAAATTTTTGGTTTTGTTTTTTTAAAAAAATTTGTTATTTCACCGGAAGTCATAATGAAGAATGTTAGATTAATTGTCACCGAAAATGTCACAGACCACGATTTTATTCTTGGTCGCGATTTAGTACAAAAAATTCCGGATTTTAGAACAAAATTTTGTGAAATGCAGAGCAAAATAAGAAAAATGTCCAATCAGGTGAAAAAAATCTTCAAATCGGAGAGGAAACATTTATTAAATAACTCAGTCAAAAGGAAGAGCTGCAATTCAGAAACACTCACTTGTTTATCAAGTAGTAGCACTTGTAGTACTGAAAGTATACAAATGAACACAGAAACTCTCGAAAATTATCCTGAAACGTTTGAGGCTCCTAACTTTCGTTTCAAATCAATTGATGATGCAAGACAAGTGGTAGTAGAGGAATTGAGAAATATCTCGGCAAAAGATGTTGTAGACTTAAGACCAAATTTCAACTCGGATGCAGCATTTCGAATTGAATTCATCGATTCGAACCAGAAACCACTGAAATGTAAATCCAGACCACTTCCATACCACTTGAAAGAAAAAGTGCATCAGGAAATCGACAAACAGTTAGAGGCAAAAATTATTCGAACCAGTAATAGCCCATGGTGCTCACCTATACATGTCGTTCACAAACCAGACGGTTCAATTCGAATAACTGTGGACTACAAAGCCTTAAACAAGTTAATAAAGGATGATAATTATCCTTTGCCGTCAATCCAAGACTTGTACAACAAGCTCGCTGAAGCAGACACTTTCACCAAAATAGACATGAAAGCGGCCTATCACCAAATTCCAATCGCAACTGAATCGATTGAGGTTACAGCATTTATCTGCGAATTTGGAATATTTGAATATCTCTCAATACCAATGGGCATTAAATCAGCACCAGGCTGGTTTCAAAGATTCATTGAAAGAGTTTTAAATAAATTTATTGTAAATAATATGCTAAGAGTATATTTGGACGACACAATCATTTTTACAAACTCTTCTAAATTAGGGATTGATTGGCATGTAGAAGTAGTTAAAGAAGTAATTGACACACTAAAGTCAAGAAACCTAAAAATTTCCTTTGAAAAATGTGTCCCAGTAGTAGAAGAAGTCGAACTACTTGGCAATACTATATCAAAAAATCGAATAAGACCAAATCCAAATCGAGCTAAGTGCCTTGAAAATAGAACTCGACCAACCAATATCAGAGAACTACAATCATGGCTCGGAGTTGCCAATCACTATCGAAGATTTATCGCCCATTACGCAAAATTGACTAAACCTCTTTATGACATGATGAATCTCAAAGAAGTTCCATTAAGATGTAGAAAAAAGAACGGGGCAGTAGACGGGAAAAAAGTACCTTTAGAATGGACTGCTGAAGCAGAAAAGAGCTTCATGTCAGGGAAACTCTTTGTAGTAATTTGGTTCTGGTACTTCCAAACTTTCAAGAACAATTTTTTCTCTCTACTGACGCATGCGAATACGGCTATGGCGCCGTATTAGAACAGATAATTGAAAATGTAGCATATCCAATCGCTTATTTCTCAAGAAGCTATACAAAAGCCCAGAGAAATTATTCAACAACTGAGAAAGAGCTATTAGCAGTTGTTATGTAGATCGAGTACTTTCATCAATACTTATATGGAAAATTCTTCACCGTAAAGACCGATCACCAACCGCTAACTTGGATTTTGAATAAAAAGAACACACATCCCAGACTCGAACGCTGGCTTCTCAGACTGAACCAATATTTATTTGAAATAATTTATCAAGCAGGTAAAGAAAATGTTGTAGCTGATATGCTGTCAAGATTACCAGATGAAAATGAAGTGGCTGAGTGCAATGATGACTACTTAGACAATTTAGTAGCAATGGTAGATGAAAAAGAGGAAGAAATGGTCTCATTAGAAACTGACACAAGTGAAAATGCAAAAATTATTTCACAAAATCCAAACTCTAACCAGATAGAGCAATACCGAAGTTTGAACAATGAGCAATTAAAAGATGAAGACATCAAATGGATGATCGATTTAAAAAAAACTCACAAGGATAAAAAACCCAAAATAAATATTTTTGAAAATCCAGTCAGACAAATTTTGTATAAACAATTTGACAATTTAGTTATGGTTGAAGGAGTTCTTTACAGACACTCAGAAGACCGTAATGGCTTTTTAGTTACGCAATTTGTTCTTCCAAAACAAGTAGTCGCAGAAGTAGTAGAACATATCCATTCTTCGATTTTTAATGCCCATCTTGGTCGGCACAAAACAACAGGAAAAATTGTTGAAAGGTTTTATAGACCATTTTTGAAAGAAGAAATTAAAAATTGTATTAAACATTGTGACATATGCCAAAAGACAAAGAGTAAAAAAAACGAAGGTTTGGCAGAATTACTTTACTTGACACCCTGCCGCCCAAATCAATTAATCACAACTGATTTTGCTGGTCCTTTTAAAACCACAAGTCGAGGAAACAAATACTTACAAATTATTGCAGATCATTTCACTAAACTGATGCTCTTGTGTCCCACAAAAGATGCTAAAGCAATAACAGCAGCAGGTAATGTAGTAGATGAATGGGCATGTGAGTACGGTATACCAGAAGCAGTTTTGTCTGATGGGGCTAAATGTTTTCAATCAAAATTAAGTGACCTTGTTTATGATTTTTTAGACATAAGGCGTTTGAAAACGACTCCATTTCACCCTCAATGTGATGGCCTTAGTGAAAGAGGCGTTCGGACATTCAAAACAATGATTCAAGCTCATATAGACCTTGACCAAACAACATGGGACATACACTGTAAAAAATACACTTTTGCATACAACACTTCCGTTCATTCAACCACAAATCAAACTCCATTTGAGATGATGTTTGGCAGAAAACCAAGAATACCAATTGACATAATTACACCATCTACAGATGTTCTTGGGAGACTTCCAATTTTACAAGAATACAAATTAGTCAATGAACATGGTGAAGTAGTAGTCCTGGAGGATGTAGAAGACACAATTTTAGCCAATTCCGCCGATGTGGCAGAAAATTATTTGAATGAGCTGAAAGAGAAAATGTCTTTAAGTTATAAAATAGCAGCAACAAATCGAAACATCAAAATGGAAAAATCAAAAATCGATTTTGATCGAAGAATTAAAAAAGTCAATTATAACATTGGTGATTTTGTGTTGTGTGACCACCCAAAATTAAAAAAAGGGTTGTCACAAGGTATTGCAAGAAAATTTTATGGACCTTTTGTAGTGGTGGGAAAAAATGATAACAACGTCGACTACTTAATTAGATTTGCATCAAAGCCTAAAAGCAAAATAAAACAAGTCCATAAAAATCGTTTAAAATTTTATTTTAAATCTGGTCTTGATAATGTAAAAATAAAACAAGAATCTGACTCACAGAATACAAAAAAAAATGTTCGGAAAAAAAACAAACATGTCTTAAACGACATGGTTGCCAAACATAATGAAGTTTTAAAATTACCTGTAAAACAAAATATCACTCTGAAACAGAAAGCTAATAGTATTCCAAAATCACCACAACGCAGAAGTAGCCGCATACAAGCAATTAGAACTCAAAATTCCAAAAATGTTGAAAGGCTTGATGAGAAAAATCCCAGTCATTCATCTATTTGTTCAGATTCCTCATCAGGCGAAGAGTTTAATCCAATAAAAGCACCAAAAATAAAAAGTAAATAAATCAACAAAAAAAAAAAAAAAAAAAAAAAAAAAAAAAAATTTTCTTTCAATGTTCATTCATAAAAATTAGAGATCAAACACATTTTTGTTTAAAAATTTCAGCATCTTCTTCAATACATAAAATTTCAAAATTTTCCTAGATCAGTAGTAGCACTTAAAAGCAAAGATGTCAAACGAAATATACGACTTGTACGTCTCGAAAATCTCACGTTTCGACTCAAATCACGCGGTCATTCAGGAGGAGTTGGCAGAATTCTTGGACATGATGGTAAAAACAAGTGGTCTCCAAGAGGACTTTGGACGAGTGGAACATGTTCACATACCCTACATCCTTTCCGAAGACGAATACGTAGAAAGGGGCACTTGTGTTGGTTTTGTCCGCTTTCAAAATTTTAACAAGAACGACAGCATCGCAAGATTTCTGTTCAACAAGGAATTTGCTGGTCGTGAAATAAAAGTCTGGCGAAATAATTTCCCAACAAAAGCGACCTCGTTGAGTAAGGCCTACAAATTAAAAAATCAAGTAGCAGCAACATCTCAAGTAGCAGCAACATATCAAGTAGCAGCAACAAGCAGAGAAGCAGCAACAAACACTGAAGAGAGTGATTATTCCCAAGGAGAGCTCAGGAAAGAAACCGAGCTCCGTATAAGAGCTGAAAATGAGCTGCTGAACTGCCGAGAAAAGATGGCCAAAGCAGCTGATATAATCAATTTGAATAGCAAGGCTACATGGCGTTTGAGGGAGGAGAGAGATGAATTTTCCGACCAAGTTAAATCTCTCAAAAGCGACAAGCTAAAAATGAAAAATGCGCTGGAGGAATCAAATGAGGAGATTTTACTGCTGAGAAAAGAAAATGAACAACTGCGTAAAAAGGTGCAGGAGAACAAAAATTGGGCCGAGCAAATTGATAAATTAATAAAAAAATTTTGAATTTGTATTTTTAGGGACGGAACCGTCTCAAAAGGGGGAGGTATGTTGTAGTTCTCTAAATAACTACATCATCTTCTCACTTAAAGAGCAGTTTATTTTGATTTAACATATTATATATGCATGTTTGTCTAATTATATAGAAGCATGTTGAAATTGAAGCACATGTTCTAGTTTTTTCAGTTTTACTTATTATATTATTTTTGTTATTCTTTTTCCTATCTTTTTCTTTATATTTTGTATTTTTCTTTAGGCTAGAAGTGGCTAAAAACATAATTAAATAAAATATTTACTAAGAAGAATTTCTTTTATTTATTTTAAACATTTAGAGTATAAACCGCTTAGTGCCGAATAAGTAGGTTTATTACAGTGTCAATTTGACACTTTTTGAATTTATTGCATAATTTTATTGACATTTTGCCAAAATTGATTATAAATTGCTTAAATAAAATAAATAATAATAATAATAAAAAACTGAAACAAGTTTAACTTAGATTGATTTAACAAAAATTCTTCATTTTTTGATAAAATTTTAATTTATCAAAAAATGAAGAATTTTTGTTCAATTTGCTGGTTGTTCCTAAATTACAGAAACGGCACAACAGAACCGGAATTTTCTAAAATACGGAACCGTAATTTAAGGTAACTAAATCACGTAATCAGTCTCCCGGAACTGGGCCTTAATTTATTTACCCGGTCCTACTAAAGTTTGGAACAAAGGATACGGAATAAAAAATTTTTAGAATAAATTATGAAAAACTTTTATTTACAATCAAAATGTTTTTTTTTCAAAATTTTTTATTTTGTTTGTGATAACTTAAAATCTTTAACTTAAAAATAGAACATTTGCAATCTTTTTTAAGCTAAAAGTGAAATATTTAATAAAGCAAAAACTTAAATAAACTAAGAATATGACAAAAAATTAAAAACAATATTTGAAATTTAATATGGATGAGTAAAAAAAAATCTTTCTTAATTCTTAGGAATTAAATATTTATGTTAAAATTTGGTTTAATTTTTTGTGTTTGAATTACAAAATGTATCCAATGTTAAAAAATCACTGAAAAAGTGAGATGCTTCAAATATTTTTTCAGTTTCAAATAAAAAAAATAATTTTAAGTTTATATTGCAAGCATTTTCATATTTGAAATTTATCTATTAAGTGAAATAGAATAAGTTTAATTTTTATTTTGAAATTTGAAAAAATAGATTTAGAAATGCTTAAACAACAAACATGTCGGTTTTAATTTTAAATAAAAACCAAAAAAAACTGTTTGAAAGAATTAAAAACACTTTGTTTAGCAACAAACGTTGCTGAGATGTTTCCAAATATTTTAAGACTTATAAGAAAATTTTTTTTAAGTATCCGAATCTTAGAGAAGAATTTTGGCATTAAGGGCAATAAAAGATAAAATATACTCCGTAGAAATATGAATCATGAAAGGCTCAATTATATCAGTCCTATGAATACTGAGTCATTAAAATTAAAAGAAATAGATGTTGAAAAAATTGTAGATATTTTTGCTAGACGCAAAATAGGAAGCTAAAATTTTTAAAAATTTGTTATTTTATTCAAACCAGTTGTAGTGTTTTTTGTTTTGGTACTCAAATTTTCCAAATAAATAATTTTTTATTACATTTAATTTATCACAGTTCCTTTTTCCATTTTTTGGTATTTTCGCCACACCATTTTTATTTTCTGGCGCCGCCACTGTGATGTCAAAAAAATGTATATTAATGGCTCAAGTTACTGCCATGGCTCCTAAGACCTAAACCAGTTAGGATTGCAGTATAAATTACCACTTTTTCTACTACAACTATCATTTGCTTTTTATGTTCCCTTTTGCTTTCTCGATCTCTGTTTAACTGAATGATAATTGAAGAGCTTTACTATCATACATTATATCCTCTTTAAAATTGTCATCGTAAAAATGCCATTTAATAGCTCGGATGAACCATCAAATGTTAAACTTTATATGTTGAATCAGAATGTGCCTTGTTAGAAATTCTTAGTTTTATTTACCACCCACTTGGTTGAATATAACACAATTATTCGTCATCATTTAAGGCAAAAAAGTATGGTACAGTATGTTGCAGTATTTGTTTTGTAAATATTACTTTAAAAAAACAAAAGATTGTTTAATCTATTAAAATACTTATCAATTTTATAATTATTGAACAATGAAAAAAACTAAAATTTTGAATTTAAATATTTTTTATGTTTAGGTCTGACATTTCCGTGTCAGAGGACTAAAACCCAAAACTCTGGTTTTGTCAAAGAAAAAGTGCAAAAATTTAATTTTTTTTTTATCAATTTAAATAAAAATTTAATCAAACCGTTTTAGAGTTCTGAATTGAAGCGAACGTATTGAAATGAACTTAACAACCCCTTAAAATAGACTTAATTTAAGGTATCTTTATTTTTAAAATAATATATTTCAAATTTTAGTGCCGCATTAAAAACTAGGATTTTTATTTATTTATAGTAGTAGTAGTAGTAGTAGTTGTGTGAGCTGAAACACATAAGTGCAAGTGCAGTTCATAACGCTCCACTTTATCAGCTTACAATCTAAGTTGCATTATATCAAAGTTCCTCAGTATCAGATTCTGTAAACAGATCTTCTCGAGGTCTCCGAGTTCATATGTCTTCCCATCATTTGAAACCATAATACTCAGATCTTTCTCGACCTCTGATTCTTGCAACCATACTTTTTCTTCCCCATGTTGAATGTTATATTTGTTTCTTGGGTTCTTCTTCCCGTAATACATGATTTTGCATTTCTTACTGTTTAAAGACATTGACCACTTCTTGCATCAGTTATCTATTTGATTTATATCTGCTTGTAAATCTGATTGTGACATTTCGTTCCTCTCTGAAATCACCTTACTATCATAGCGTACATCTCAATTATGTTATTTATTTTGTCTGGCAGGTCATTGATATATATCACGAAAAGCAAGGGACCTAATACTGATCCTTGATGCACACCACTTGTAATACAGTATGTTGCAAAAGTTTAGAAATTGATTATTTTATTTATCTTAAAATGTTTATTTGTTGTATTTTACGAAAAATTGAGTGCACTGATTTTAATTCGAAGACTCAAGGGGTCAGGATAAGTAAGTATATTATAATGAGATATCTCCAAAAAAAAGCTTCTTAAAATAATTAACAGTATACAGTATGTTGCGAAAATTTAGAAATTGATTATTTTATTTATCTTAAATTGTTTATTTCAAATAAACAATTTTGTTGTGTTGTATTTTACGAAAAATTGCGTGCAAAAGAAAAAAAATAAAAGCACTAATTTGTAGATTTTTTTTTCTCTACAATTTGATATATGACATTCGGCATAAAAATATAATCAACTTTTAAAGATTGAGTCTTAGAATTAAAATCAGTGGCAAGTTTTTGATAACTAGATGTAGGATCGTTTCTAATCTATCTTTAAATGTAATTTTCATCCCTTAAAGTTAGCTTCCGAGGTCTACCAGAACGGCTTCGATCAGAGACAGAACCAGTCTCTTCATATCGTTTCTTAGTTGAAGAGACACATTTTGGAGATACACCTAACAACTTGGCCATTTTGTTTTGCTTTTTATCTCAAATTTTTAGCAGACCCACAAACTACCATTTTTGGGGGCTAGACACAATTTTTCCACCCATTTTTTGCCAAATTAAAGATATTTTGGTAAAGTTATTTAGAGACCAAGTGAGGAGTTTGAGAGTTTTTAAATTAAACAGTTAAAGAGCAAAATTTTCTCAAAATTAAAAGTTATTTAAGAATTAATCATAAAGGTGTGAAGAAAGGTAGCAATGGTTGCTAAAACTTTTGGATTACCCAAATTTCTAAACTTTTGTACCGACTTTTATTTTTTATTTTTTAGAGGAAGTGTTTTCATTATAAATATTTAAAAGTTGATTATATTTTTATGCCGAGTGTCATATATCAAATTGTAGAGAAAAAAAAAATCTACAAATTAGTGGTTTTATTTTTTTTCTTTTGCACGCAATTTTTCGTAAAATACAACAAATAAACAATTTAAGATAAATAAAATAATCAATTTCTAAACTTTTGCAACATACTGTATTTCTCCACCTTGATTCCGACGTGCTCATAACCACCTTTTGCCTTCTATAGCTCAAGAAAGCCTTAATCCAGTCGAGCAGTTTACCACATATTCCATATGCTCTTAACTCGATGAATAGTTTCCTATGTGAAACCATATCAAAAGCCTTCTCAAAGTCCATGTATAGTACAATCACCCACTTATTATTACCCACGCTCATCGACACCTTATGCTGACACTCCAAAAGGTTAGTTACGTCTTAAGTTGAACAAAACCATGCTGTCTACTAGAGATCAAACTGAACTTATTTAAATGTGCTGTTATCCAATCTCTTATTATTCCTTCCATTACCTTACAACATACTGATGTCAAGGATACTGGTCTGTAATTTGACGCCGCGAGTTTACTCCCTTTCTTAAACAATGGGAAAATGTTCGCTTCCCTCCATTCATCCGGTACGTCTCTCTCATTTGATGATTTGCTGAAAATGATGGCGAGTGCTTTTGAAATCTCTTGAGAGCAACTTATTAATACTCTTTGTGTGACCCCCGTCTCCGCCTGGTGACTTGTCGCAATTTAGTTTCTCCAATCTTGTTTGCACATCTCTACTCTCCAATCTTTCTTCTCCATCACATTTATTATAAAAAAAATAATTAAAATTTTTAAAAATAAATATTTTTTAAATGATTTTTTAAACTTAATTTTTATCTCTGCTCTTAAATCTGAGTTTCAATTTTAATTTTTTTCTTGATTTTAGCTAAAAAGCTGCATTTAATTTTAGCTTTTAGATTTTAGCCATTAGTTTATTTTCTTCTTTTAGCTAGACAACTAATACCAACTTGGTATGACCCAAATTAAATATCTTCAAAAATCATGTAATTCTTCAGAGCACAGTTTTAAAAAATAAATTGAATCAGAAAATTAATTTTCGAAAAAAAAGTAAAAATTTATTTTAATCCTTTGTGGCCGAAATGGCTGCTTCTTTACTTTAATTTTTTATCTTAAAAAATTATTTTTTTAATTTTTTCAAATTTAAAAATATATTTTTGGCACAAAGAACCACTATGCACAGCATTATTAAAACACACAAATTAAGCATTTATAAATTCCATAGTCTGTAAAGAAAAAATCCAAAATATTTTATAAATTTTAGAAAGAAGACTGGTAGACAATGACTAATCTAAAAAATGACTAGTATATTCAAATATGAAATTAAAACCAAAAAATAAATTTAATTTAATGAAAATTAAAATAGACTTGAGCTCATGATGAGTGTAAGCTCAAGTCACATTTTGGCAAATGAAAACTACTTCGATTACGTAATTTGAACAACGGGGGAGGTTGTTTTGGTAGTTGCCACGACGACGTTTCACAACGCAAATGTTTCAACGTGAGACTAAACAATGGCAATAGCGATGATTGGCAATTATGTTCTCGAAAATTTCAAATCATTGAAATCAAGAATCCTAAATTAGAAAAAAATGAATGCTTGATTTGTTGGTGAATATTGGTTTAAATAAAGCTATTTTTTTTCCAAAATCTTCTTGTCATTGCTTTTATTTTGCCTTTTTTATTAATTAATTATTGATAATTTTTTCAACTAATCTTGGTAGAATACCATGGAAAACAAGGTAAGCTTTTTTTTGTATTTCCCATGAAAAATTTAATTTTGGTCATTTAAAACAGCACAAAAATTGAGAGGTTTTTTCATTTGATTTTAAAATAAGATTTAGCAACAGTTGAATTAAAGTAAGCAGTTTTTTTTGGACAATTTTTTACAATCAATTTTGCTCAAATGTTGATTCAAAGTGATCAAAAATTTAATTTTAAAAGATAAAAATTCAAGATAGTTTTTCAAGTTTATTGAGCCTATTCGGATTCTTTAAATTTTTAAAAGTTTGACTTAAGTCTGGAAATTATGATTACTAAAATAAATTTAAAAATAGTAACTAAAACGATCAAGTATCTACCTTCATTGCGTAATCATTTAAAAAATTGAAATTACTTTCCAGGAATCTAATTAATTTCAAAAATATAAGATGTTCAAATTATTTTTTTTATTAGTTTATGATGCTTAAAAAATTTACAATTTAAATCTCAAAAAAAAAAAGAATTTTATTTTTTTTTTTCAATTTAGTTAAAAAAAATCACTTAATTGATTACTTTTATTATTTTTTTTTTCTTCAATTTAATTTTTAAATAAAAGATCAAGAGTTTTTTTAGAACTGAAAAAGAGTTAATTTCACGTTTAAATTTAATTTTATTGATGACTTGAAAAATGCTGAAAAATTACATCTCGCCATTAATGATAGAAGAGAAAATAAGAAATTAAAAAAAAATTTTGAAAATTCTTTTAAGGTTTTTGAAAGAAAATTATTTTTTAAGCTGAATTTTTTTTTCTAATATTAAACAAAATTTGTAACTCTTTTTGTTTATTATCTTCATTTTTTTGTTAACCTTTTCTTTTTTATTTTTCCGAAATTATTCAGCTAAATGATTTTACCAGAATGGGAAGAAGAGAAAAAAGTATATTTAAAAAAATTCTAAAACTTGCCAATTTCAAAATTTAATTATTTTTTATATGAATATTACTTTGAAAGATCTTAAGTTCTTAAGGGAAGTATTTGAGTGCTTATTCAAAAATAATATATCGAAAATAATATATGATAAAATGGTTGTTAGTATTTGAAAAAAAAATGTAAAAAAAGTTAAAACCTATTTAATTAATTATTTTTGGTAATGATAATTTTCAATATTTTAATGTCTAATATTCACTTTTGTTTTTTATTTAATTTTAACTTTGATTTATTTTTTAAAATTAGTTGATTATTTGACAGAAAAAAAATCACTTTTTATCTTTTGATATTTCTCCAGGCATTTGAAAAATAGCCAATTTTTGTTCAGTATATCTTTTAATTATGAATAAAAAAAACTACTCTATTATATTATTTCAAATATTTTGAATGGTAGAGTATTTGATTTGGAAGTAGAGGAATTCTTTTATTCTAGTTTTATTTTTTTTGCCTTGAAAAAATTATGCATTGCTTTCTGATTAGAATATAAGTAAATTCTAGAGACAAACGCTACTTATTATCTGGAATCATTGAGCAAATAGCTCTTTGTAAAATTATTTAATCAAATTTTTTTAATTAGAGAATTAAAAAATGAATTCTCTGCTTCCAAATCAGATTAAAAATTGATATTATTTTTTTGTATTTAAATTCAAAGCACCTTCGAGTCAGACTCTTTATGTATTTATATAACTCTATTTATATATTTTATGACCAACTGGTCATAAAACAGGTGAGACTCAATTTTAATTTACATAGCAAGTTTTCTCAAATAAAAAATAAATAAATAAATTAAAATTTAAAAAATAATAATTTTCACAGCAAAAAAAAATATTTTATAACTAATATTATTAAATTTTATTCCGGTGAATAATCGGCGAGTCAAAAAGACTTTAAACTTTATTATTTTGGAATTATTTTTTTAATTTTCGAAAATTCTCTTAAATTTGTTGGCAAAATTTCGACAAAAACAATATAAATACATCAAAGATATTACAATTTTTAATTAAGAAAGCCGGAAAAACTATCATATGATTTAATTTTATGAAAAGAGATGTTTTGAACTTTATCATGTTGTTTTTTTTTTATAATAAAACCTGTTATTTTTTGGGCTTTTTTTACTTAAAGTTTTATTGAAAAATATTAAATAGAAAAAAAATCTTACCAATTCTAAAAATAAATTTTTTTTATCTATTGAAATTTTTGGGTCTGACCGGTTATGTGACCAAGCCAAGTTATGAGACCAACACTGGTCACTTATTATGTGATGTTACAGAAATTTTTTATATAGTATAGTCTTAAGGAAATAAAATCCATTTTAAATAGAAATTTTATTTATTGAAAAAAAGACAAGAAAAATGTCTAAATCCCATTAAAAAAAAATTATTGAAAAATTTACTATTTTCTAAATTTACTTAATTACATTGAAAAAATAAAGTCAATTAATTTAAAAATTATTAAAAATGTAAATTGACTATTTTAATTAATAAGATTTAAGAATACGAACAAGATTATCCATAAAGCTCAAAAAAGTCTTCTAATCATAAGTGTTATACAAATCTTTAATTTAGTTATCTTTTTTTATTTAATTTTTCTCTCTTTTAAAAACAAAACCAGACTTAATTTGTTCAAAACTTATATTCTTTAATTTTCCTTAAATCCAAGTTAAAAAAAAACACTTTAATCGAGCATAATATTATATTTCATACTTTTAATTTCAAAAAAATTTTACAATTACAACTAAATGTAATAAATACTCAAGTCGTATTCTTTTTTACCATATTTTACCTTTTTTTACCTAAATTTACGTAAAAAATAGTTTAAAAAAAAGTAACTATTGGTAAAAATATAAACAAATAAATAGAAAATACTTTATTTTAAATATATTAAAAAAAAATCAAAAAATTGAGATTTTTTTTGGCCTTTTCCTTTTTTCCCAATTTTTACGTAAATTTACGTAAGTTCACTTTTTGTTACAAAGTAATTTTTAGTGATGGTGATTGATCGACAAAAATAGTGATCATGGATCGATCAGGCTTCCGATCATGCATATTTGGATCATCATTCGGATCATCAATCGGATATTTGGATCCGATCGATGCACCAAATACGGATGATCGGAAGCCTGATCGATCCAGGATCACCATCACTAGGGAGAATACAGACAAAAGAAATTCAAATATAGAAAATGAACTAATTAGTTATTGTTTAAAAGCTGAAAACTTGACTTGAAAACGTATTTTAGTATCTTCCACTTTTTTTTCATATGAAACCAGCACATAATCTCTTGATATTCTATAATATTTGAGAATGCTTTAGAAAAGCCATTAAGGATAGCAAAAGCTGCATCGGAAACAAGAGCAGTTGGTTCTAAAAAAATTTTTCCTAATTTTTCTACTCCAAACTTAACACTCGAAAATAAAAATTCAAAATCTTGCGTTTTTTCATTGGAACTTACTGCTAATCCAAAAGGATGAAAAACTCTATCTTTATCAGTAGTTCCTACAATAAGAATAGGAAACCCTTGCCAAACTAGCTTGTAAGTAGCATCAGCATGAAAATGGGTAGAAATCGAACTAATATTTAATAATCTTATTGATTTTAATTATTTATTTATTTGTTTTCTTACCGAGCTAGAGCTCCTTCAGAATAAATTAAAAAAAAAAAAACAAAATAAAAATAAAAGATAAAATTTAAGTTAATAAAATGAGATAAAAAAAGAATCAAAATAAAGGAAATAAGCTAAATAAATGAAAGTTAAGAAGAAATAAATTGGAATAGATTGTTACACGTGGCACATGTTAAAATAGTTCAAGTTTCAGGAAAAAAAGGAGAAATAATAAGGTAGCAATTACACAATGGAGTTGGGTATTCAATATATCTTGATTCGAAACCTTCTTTGTATTCCTTCACCAGTCTTACAATCAATGGAATAGAATGACTCAGTCCTGTCCCAACATATCTCTCACTCAATTCAAAAAGCCCATTCGAGACTGTTAGTAGATTTAGTTTATTAAAAGCCTCATGATGCACGAAGTTGGAAGGAGTATCATATTTTAACTTAAGAATAAATCTGACTGCTGTATTCTGAATTGCTTGTAGTTTTTTGATATTATTTTCTGAAAATGAATTTAAGCAAGGAAAAGAATAGTCTAAAATTGATCCGACTAAAGATTTATATAGATTTACTAGTGTGTTCTGATTAAGACCCCATTTTTTGTTTGACAATATCTTAATAATATTTAGCCTTTTATTGCAGCGCTCTTTAATTTCATCTACCAGTATATAAAAGTTTAACTTAGAATCAAATTTAATACCAAGAAACTTGATTTCTTTTTGGCTCTCTATTTTATTTCCATAAATTTTTAAGTTTAGATTATCACTCTCTTTTTTGTACCCAGAAAAAACTATTGAACACGACTTTTCAACTGATTTTATTTATTTGTATTTCTGTATCGAGCTTAAGCTCCTTCAGATTTTAAAAAACAAAAATAAAATTAAAAAATCAAAATAAAGTTAAATAGAATAAAATAAAAGTAAAAATAATATAAGTTAAAAAATAGGAAAATATTAAAATTAAAAATAAATAAAGAAATATTAAGAAATGATAAAGATTGAGAGTTACAGAATACATTTTTTAAACATTTGATGGTTCAGGAAAAAAAGAAGAAATAGTAAGGTAGCAATTACACAATGGAGTTGGGTACTCGATATTTCTTGATTCGAAACCTTTGTTATATTCTTCCACCAGTCTGACAACCAGTGGAACAGAGTGGCTCAGCTCTGTCCTAACATATCTCTCACTCAACTCAAAAAGTCGATTTGAGACTGTTAGTAGTTTAAGTTTATTATATGCCTCATGATGTAATATGTTGGAAGGAGTATCATATCTTAGTTTTAGTATAGAACGAACTGCTGAATTTTGAATTACTTCTAACCTTTTTATATTAGTTTCTGAAAGAGAGTTAAGACAAGGAAAAGAATAATCTGGAATAGATCCAATCAAAGACTTATAAAGATTTCCTAAAGTTTTAAAGTCAAGGCCCCATTTTTTATTTGACAAGATTTTGATTAAATTTAGCCTTGAATTGCAACGTTCTTTAATTTCTTTTATCATTGACGATAAGGATAATTTAGAATCGAATTTAATTCCTAAGAACTTTATTTCTTTTAAGCTTACGATTCTATTTCCATAGATCCTTAAATTAAACACAGAACTTTCTTTGTTAGTTTTAGTAAAAATCATTGAGCAAGATTTTTCAACCGAAATCTTCATTTTCCACTTGAAAAGCCACTTTTCTAATTCAACTAAGTACTTATTCATTTTACTTTCTAGATTTCCATTTTTTTTTTAAATAAAAAAAGTGACAAGATCGTCTGCAAAGAGAAGTGAATATTCATTATTAGATTTATTTCTTTTAGGAATATCATTAATAAATATACTAAATAATAAAGGACAAATAACTGATCCTTGAGAAACGCCAGCAGATATTTTGAATTCATCACTAATGTGATCATTTATATTAACTTTAAATGTTCTACAACTAAGAAATGATTTAATCCAATAAATTAAATAGGCAGGTATATTTATCATTATAAGCTTATAAATTATACCTTCATGCCAAACCTTGTCGAAAGCTTTGGAGATGTCAAAAAATAAGCAACTTACTTTTTTCTTTCTATTAAATGATTCGACAACTTTTTGGATAAGGAAAACTAAATTATCTGCTGTTCTTCGATGTTTTCTAAAACCAGATTGTTCCTGGATTAGCAACGAATTTTTCTCCAAGAAATCATATAATCTTGAAAAAATAATACTTTCAAGCAGTTTACCCAGACAGCTAGTAATACTAATTGGTCGATAATTAGAAGGGTCTTGTGTAGAAGAAGATTTCTTAGGTATCATTGTGATATTGGCACTTTTCCAAGCTTTAGGAACTGTACCTTCTTTGAGACTAAGGTTGAAAAGATCTAGTTATAATCTCATTTAATGAATTTATAGGTAGATTTTTTAACATTAGGTTGTGGATAAGGTCAGGTCCGCAATCCGCTTCTCCCTTTAGCTTTTTTAATGCCAATATCATTTCATTAAGACTAATCGGTTCGTTAAATTTTGGCTGACTATTGCTCTTAAAATATTTTAAATTGGAGTGAGTTATTTCTGAATCTTTTTCAATGTTTACAAGGTCAGTACTGATATCTTCATTTTCCATTTAATAAGCCATTGTTCTAATTAACACTCATTAAATATTTAAGCACTTAAATTATTTATCTAATATCATAATTGATTTTTAGCTAAAAAACCCAATATAATTAATAAATACCCATTTAAATACAAGCCAAAAAAAACTAATTAAAAATTTTCAAGAATGAAGTGATTAAGTGCAACGTGATAATGTTAGGCCATGATTGTGAACAGAGCAAAAACCTGGTTGATTTTTTGTTTCAAAATAGCGACAAAGATTCAGTGGCATCTGACAAATTGTGCGAGCACGTGCACAAGCACGTGATCAACTCCGAACAAGTCGATCTATACACCATAGGTCTAAAAAGTCTGAACGAACGTAAATTTTTTAACCTTTTCAATCAACTGCTAGAAAATGAACTGTCAAATCGCATCGACTACCTTGTATTGTACGAAAGATTAGACGAGTTCTTGCTGCATCAAACCAACAACATCTACAAGCTGCTCTTGAAATATTTTGATTTGAAATTCAACTTTGTCATTTTTAGGATAGATGAGGAAATATTTTATGATAAAAGTGTAGTTGGCCAATTTATCAGCGCTAAAAAAGATCAATTAAAAAATTATTTGGACAACGAGGCCTTTTATGGCCAAGTTGAAATAACCAAAGAGGGAAATTTGTGTTTGGACACAGATCATCTGTCACTGTTTCAGTCAACACTAGCTCAACCAAATCCCCACTATTACTGTCTCAAATCGAGTCTTGAACAAGTCAACATTGACCATTCCTGGCTGAACATGGTGGACCTTGATTTTGGCACTGATTTCGAGATTGACTTAAACGAATGCACTCTTTTTTGTGACTGTAGCAAAAAGAACAAGTTTAGCAGACAGATCATTGAGAAAAATAATTGGATTTTTTTGTCTGACAAAGAAGAGCGTGGATACTACGCGGTGACTTTTTACAAACAAATCCGGGACAAAACAGTTGTTGTGATGTCTCATCGCGGAACCAAACTCAACAAGTTAACTAATATACTTTGCGATTTGGAAATTGTTTTGCAGATTGAACCCGATGTGCTGAAAAAAGCCATTAGCTATGAGAACAAAGTATTGGACGAGCTTGGCTCCAAAATAAATTCAGTTATCTTGATACACACCGGGTTTTCATTGGGAGGATTTCTGGCAGCTAGTTGTGCTACTCGAGACTTTAGACGAAAGTATGTCACCAAATATGCAGTCACTTTTGATGCACCGGGAATTTTATTCGATTCTCAAAAACAAGTCAAAAACTCAGAGAACATTGTGAATTATTTTGTGATGCCCAATTTAGTGAATACTTGTAATTACCATGTGGGAAAAATCTACCAGATTTCGGCCAACATAAAACAGCCGAATGAAGATGTAAAAATATGTCTGAGAACTTTGAAAAGCTTGCCAACAGAGATTATGCTTTTGTCTGTAACACATGACTTGGATTTTTTTATTCGACAAACTGCACACTACAACGCTTTGAGAAAAGTAAAACAATGGCCAGTTGCTGCTAACAAAATATTCGCTCAGAAAATAAGCCACAAGAGATCGAACCAAGTTGTATATGAATAAATGCTTATCTAGTCTAGATGAACCGGTGATGCAAAATCTTGTTAAATATATTTTGTTGATTATTTTTAAAAATAAATATTTTCACCAAGTCCAGACTTTTTTTATTAAATTTGCTATATCAAGCTTCATATAAAAAATTTTATACAGTATGTCACAAAAAGTTAGAATCAAACTTTTTATTTCATAGAATTGTCTTATTTTTCGATTTGTCGGCCATCAAAGAAAATAAAAATCCAGATTTTTTTTAAAATTTTTTATTTACTCAAATATCAGAAAAATACAAATAAAAAGAAAAGCAGAAAAAAATAAAACAATAAAACAAACTCATACAAAGATCGTCCTAGACCAGGTAGGCCACGAATATCTAGTGCGAAGGATGATGGAAATCTGGTCCGTTTGGTTAAGAAAAATCGAGCCGAACCGTCCCATGTCTTAGCAAATCAATGAAAACTGTCGAATGGAAAGACAGCATCATCATCTTTAGTCAGGAAAAGATTAAACTCGAATGGATTGGATTGATTGGCAAATAAACTCGAATGGAAAGTCGCTGTCATGAAACATCGACTTTCAACAAAGCATATTAAGGATAGAAAAACGTTTTGCAAGATGATAAAATCATGGCCATTGTCAAAATGGAGAAAAGTTCTTTCCAGTGATGAGATGAACATCGAAGTCGACAACCGCAAAAATCAATTTGTATTCGTAGGACCACGTCATAGAAATACAATCAAGATTGTTTCATTAAGCGAACTAAACAGGGAAGTGGTTCAATACGAATATGGTGCTGTATGAGTTATTATGGACTTGGGATTGATTGCGTATATGACGGGAAATTAAGTGCAACCAGATACATCGAAATTTTAAATAATAACTTGATTGAATCGACGCGGAAGTTGCTCCAAAACCAGCCATTCATTTTTCAGCAAGACAATGCACCATGCCATAGAGCCAAAAAAGTAATTGAATGGTTAGCCGATCAAAAAATAGAGTGTCTCAAGTGGCCAGCTAACAGTCCAGATTTAAACTGCATTGAAAATGTGTGGAGTTGGTTAAACAATGAGCTGGCAAAAGTAGGACCTCGATCCTTGGATGAATTAAAAAGAATCGTACCAGAAATCTTAGAAAACGTACCGAAAAGTGTAACCGAGAATCTGGTTGACTCAATGCCACGGAGAATTAATAAATCCTTAAAAAATAAAGGGGGAGTTACACATTATTAACCCTTTATTTAATTAATTTTTGGATCGTTCTCATTTTCTTTCCCAAAATATTCTTAGTTTATTTTTGGAGTTTTTTTTTGGATGAATTTTCTAAGAAAAATATAATTCGCCGAACTTTTTTTTAAACTTTATAATACCAATTAAAACCCGCACTTTTCGAATATATAATTTGTTTGTTTAAATATTTTTTTCCTTTTCGTCTCTTTTGCTCTTTTTAATAAAATGTTTAAAAAAATCTCGCGGTTCTCTTATTTTTTACCAATACTGTATAAAACCTAAAATAGCTCTATGGAGTAGAATTCCTAAAAAAAAGAACATTTTTTGTTGAGGTCAACAACAAAAAATTTAATACTAAGTCAATTATAACAGGGGTCCCCCAATGAGCTATCCTATCTCTGATTCTTTTCCTTATCTTCATAAATGATATTCTAAGAACCACGCCTTACTACGCAAAAAATGAATCGTTATTATTTGCAGATGATCTTTTTAGTTTCTATTTTGACCTCAACACTAGACGCATTCAATGCGTGATGCAGCGATACTTAAGGAACTTAGAAGAGTTGCTAAAAATGTGGAAGCGCAAAACATCTGTATCATAATGGTCATATAATTTATATCAAAAAAATCATAAAAGTAAAGAAGAACTAAATCTACAAATCTTTATAGAAAAGATTGTAAGGGAACACAATCTAAAATATTAATGAACTATCCTAGACTCACAAATGAGCCTTAAGCCTTATGTTGAACACATAAGAGCAAAATGCCTAAAAAATTGAATATTTAAAAAATTTTTAACAATAAAAAATGGAAAATCCTAGCAATTGTAAAATAAACACTTTATTTTTTTCTAGTATGCTCAAACATTGATTACGGTGGTAAACTGTTTGCTCATATTTCAGAACATTGTAAGCAACGAATTCAAGTTATTCAATTCTCTTGCCTTCGTTTGATCTTTAAAAAACCCTTTGCTTACTCAAGCTCACTAATGCATGAAGAACTTAAAATAAACAATTTAGTCGAGAGGTATAAAAACCTACTCACTAATTATGTAGACAAATCCCTTGTACATAATACAATGATTATTAACCTATTCAATGATCACTTAAAACATGATAAAAATGGCCCTTACTTAAACTTTATATTCAATAAGTAGGAAAGATAAAAATATTACGTATCCACATAAAAATCGATTCGGGTACCAGATTTAAATTATTTTTTCTATTTTTATTTATTTTTCTAATTTTTATCTAAATTGTTCACAGACACTTTTCATTTTTATTTACATTTTTCATTTTATTTTTATTCTTATTTAAAAACAAATTAAATATTTACTCCTTAGTGAGAAAAAGAGTGAAATACTCAACTCACTTTAATAAAAAATACGTAAAAAAAAATTTATGCCCATAAATTTTCAAATGGATTGAGATCAGGTGATCTTGGTAATCATGGAAGAACTGTAATATTATGTTCTCTAAACCAGTTTTTTACCTAGTTGGCAGTATGTGAAGATGCGCCGTCCTGTTGGAAAATCCACTCTTGATCAGCATCGATTAAAAGCTGTGCCGATAGGATTAGGTTGTTTTCTAGTGTGCCCATGAAAACATATTGATTTATTCTCCCGGTGTAAAAGGAGCAACAACCCACTCCTTCGTAAGACATGCATCCCCATCTACCGACTGAGCCTCCGCCCTTTTGTACTCTGGGACACAAAACTTAGGTTGATATTTTTCATATTTGAATCTTTTGACAAAGACTATAGATTTCTCAATTAGGAATTCAAAGTTCGATTCGTCGCTAAAAATAATCCAATCTTTGTCGGTCCAATTACGTCTTTCTTTACACCACTTGTACCGTTTTGTTCGGTACAAGTGGTGTATAGGTGGAATAAGACTCAATACCTTTCTTTGCAAGAACTCTTAAGACCATTTCTCTACTTATTTTATGTTCTTTGAATTTCGAATTAAAATCTGCTGCGATTTGTCTATAGCTCGTTGTAGGGTCTTTTCGGACAAATAAAAAAAAAGATACTTCACGATTAGATTGTTTTGAACGTCTCCTGCTGTTTTCAAAGTTGCTCACCCAAATTGTTCCCAGTCAACGAAAAATTAAAGAAATTTTAATGATTCTTTAACGATTTTTATAAAGGGTTTTTAGGGTGTTTTGGACCAAAAATTTCTAATAACCCTTAAAGATTTCGAAAAGATAAATTAAAAAATTTCTCTACTTTTTCTTTAAAATTTTTTTACTTAAAAGTTTAATTAATTTTAAAAATAAACATAAAAACACAATTTAATTCTTTTGAAAGCACGAAATTGGCTTAATTACATATAAAACTAAATAAATCTTATAAAAAAAGAAAAATAATTAAAAATAGAAGATTTTGAAAAGAGCAAAAATGGAATTTGCGATTCCATTAAATATTGCCTTCAAAATTTAAAAGAAAGAAAAGAAGAGCTTAAACTATTATTAAAGGCATACTTTCCTCGAACTGAACCAAATGCAGAATTCGTTTAAAAATTGGAACAATTCGGATTGATGCTGTATACAACGCTGTTCAACTGTTCTTCCGTTCAACTGTTTGACTGTTTAATTGTGCTGTGATCGTGTTTGATTGCTCAACACTATCTCAAAAAAATAAATAAAATTTAAAAAACACTTACTTAAGACATTTGAACAAGGTTTTATTCTTTTTTTTTTGTGTTAACCTCAATCTTTGAATATTTAATTTAAAATCTTTTGTGGTATTTATGTAAAAAATGAAAATCTATCTTAATATTTTAATTTCTTAAAAATAATTGTAAATTTAAAAAAGGAAAACAAACAGTACATAAATCAAAAAAAAATTAATCAAAATATACATTTTTAAATATGTATATTTTGACATACCTTCCTATCTTTGTCAAAATATACATAGGAAGGTAGCACAGAATAAATTTGGATCGTTGGCAAATCATGATACCTTGTCTGAAGTAAGTGGTGCTTTGAACTCTCTTGCTGTAAACTTGCATAAAATAGCAAATGATGTCTGATTACTATCAAGTGGACTGGCCGAAATTAGCATTCCAGAAAATGAGTACCCAGACTCTAGTCAAAAAAGTTTAACATGCTTAAAGATAAGCCTTTGATTGCTCGGACTGCTAATTTTTTATCCCAAAACACTCTAAAAAACCATTATAAAATATAAAATCTATATTTGTAAAATCAACTGATAAATAGTAAAGTAGATAGTATAGTCGATTTAAAAATATATTCTATTTCTTTTCAGGATTAATCAATCAATTCTAGTCATCTTTTTTAAGTCTTGGATTATGGTGTTTAACCGAAAATAAATAAACGGCGTTTAATCGCCCGTTTATACGCACTATTGAACGCGTATGAACGCAGCTTTGAACACGTTTTCCGACGTTATTAATCGTTATTTAAACGTTACATTTTAACGCCAAATTACAGGAATAAACCGGTTTAAATAACACGTTTAAACTATCTAATAATGCGTTTTTTAACAAATATAAACGCTAAAAAAATTTAATTTCCAATTAATAAAGAATGAAATTTTTTAAATTATATCATATTAGGATTAATTAATTTTTTTTAAATAAATATTTTTTAGTTTAAAATATATTATAAATCAAAATTTGATAACTCGACCCTTGGTATTGAACGCGTCAACTATTTTACGCCATATTTTATCTTATTTTTCTCCCGGCAAATTATATTTGTATTTTAGAGCATCTTAAATATAAAAACTTTATTAAACTTTTACAAAGAAAAAATTTCAAAATGATAAGTTAATTAAAATATTTTTTAAGAATTTTATTGTCTTTTTTTTAATTATAAAAATAGACCAAAATTAACTATTTTTACAAATTTTGAGTTTATTAGAAATTAATTGGAAGTCTATTTATTAAATTAATTAGCTTTGCAACTGTCATTTAAACAAAGTGATAATTAATTTAGAAAGAATTTGAAAAAAATTGATTTTCAATAAAACCTTTTAATAGCTGAACTCTTATTGGACAGCAAAAATCTCGGGTTGAATGTGTTGACTTGACTAAGACGTAATTTTTAGTCTCTTCGGATGTAAAGAGTACATCAAGACAATTTTGCTGCTCATATGTGAATAGGATATCCGTCAACATCAGATAGCAAATCTACTCCATTGTATACCTTAAAAAAAAAATTTATTTTTAGTCACAAATTCTAATTTTTAAATTACAAAACTTTTATTTTCATTCAATTGCGGTATATTTTCTGGCCGAGTATAAATTGTCAACAATTAATTAATCAACTGTATAATATTCCAATTTTTTTTTTACTAACAGTATAATTTGTCAACAATAAAAAAGTAAAAAAATAACAAAATAGTACAATTTGTCAACTTTTATTTAATTGAAGAAATTAAAAGCTAATTAATATAACATAATAATTGGGATTCTAGCAACCCTAATCTAAACAGATTCTTGGTGAGAAGGTGCTAAAATAATGCACTCTATCTTAGGAACATGCTCTTTATTTCTGGCTTATTAAAACCCTTGATTTAAACAAATTAACTTAAATTTAACTTTAAAATTAAAATTAAAAAAAATGCCTTTGAAATTTATCCAAGGAAAATACAACCAAAGTGAAATTCGAAACCATTTTAACAAATGTGTCAATGAGCAATACCTTACCGTCTTTCCGTCAGTACCAATAACAACTGAGTCAGAATGTAAAACCGTAAAATTCAATATAAAAGCTTAATTTTCCCTTTTTTTAATTAATTATTTAGTTAGCTGATAAATTATGTTTTCTTTTTCTTTTATTTATCTATTAAAAAAAATGTTGACAAATTATACTATTGACTTTTTATACTGTTGGAAGATTATATTTTTTTAAGATAGTTGATAATTTGATTGTTGACAATTTATACTGTTGATAAATCAATTGTTGACAATTTAAGTTCGCCCATATTTTCTATCTTTTTTTCAATTTCTTCAAGATATTGTTGTTGAGTTACTTCACGCTCCTTTGTTTGCTTGATAAAGTCTTCAAAAAGCTGTAGAGTATTCACAGATGATTTCGTTGTATCTGGTTGAGGTGATTCCGGACGCAGGATCTCATTTAGATTGGATTAATTAAATTATCCATGTTTGAAAAAAAGTACAAAAAAATTCAAGTGAGATTTCTTATGTCTAAATACTATTTGTCGAAATATTCTTGTCGAAATTAACGGATACCATATTTATCATTTTTTTTCGTTTTTATCCAAAAATTGTCAATCTTTTAGTATTATTTAAAAAAATAACAAAAATAAAGTCAAATTAAATTAAAAATTTAAAACTCTAGAATTTTTTAGTCCATTTCTTCTAAATCATCAATCATTGACATGACCATTTGTCCTTCGCAATTCATTTCAATACAGCGCCGTTCAATATTTAAAAAGTCAACCAAGAATGAATCATCGGTCAGTTCGACAATTTGAAAAAATTTATCAATATACTTAGCGCATTCAATAGATATTTTTTTAAAAAATGAGTCTTTATTTACCTGGAGATATCTTTTTACAAGGCAAAATTGATTTTCTCTAACTTGTATGAATTTTAAAATCCTTCCAAAATATTTTTTTCGATTTTCTCTTTCACTATACTCTATTGGTATCCGTTCATTTCGACAAGAATATTTTGACAAGTTAATTTAGACAAATTATATTTCGACAATATAATATTTAGACAAATAATCTTGTTTTTCGACAAGTATTATTTCGACAAATAGTATTTAGACATAAGAAATTTCACTTGAATTTTTTTGTACTTTTTTTCAAACATGGATAATTTAAATAATCATTTCGAAAATCTACTATCAACTATCAAAAGTCATCCTCACTTGTTGAGCTTGAGAGACAGTTTAAAATTGGAAAAGGGAAACATGGAAAATAACTATGTTAAGTTGTCAACAGGCATTATAAATAAACGTAAACCAGTTTATGTTCGTTTCGAAGAGCAATTAAGTCAGCAAGTCGATAGTAATAAGTTAATTGATTATTTAAAAAGTATATCTTTATTGATTGATTTTTAATTTAGTATTTTTATTTGTGGAAAATTATGTCGAAACTTTTTTTTTTGTGTCTTAATTTTTTTATGTCTAAATGCTAATTGTCTAAATTTATTTGTCGAAATAAACTTTGTCTAAAAATTTATTGGTCTAATTGTACTTGTCGAAAATTACCTGTCGAAATATAATTAGTCAAAATATTCTTGTCGAAATGATACATATTCGATAAATATAGGCTAAATTTTTTCTTATATTAATTTAATAGAAAAAAAAATAAAGCCTTTTAGAAATTATCATAAAACGGCGCTAAACTTAACGTTATGATGCGCTTGTACCCATCAAAACTTAAACGCATTTACATGTAGAGAAACAAGCGTTTATTTTTTTTCGGGAACTTATGATTCGTTTGTTGGGAAGTAACGGGTGTCCAATAAAGCTTGTCCGAAATTTTAAATTAAAAAAAAAATATGAAATGAATGTTTGTTTCAGATGAAATTTAACACAGATATAGAATGACTACTTATATATATAAAACATTTGAAATTTCGTTGATCTGACAACCAGGTCACAAGGAACCCTGGTGACTTTGAATACCAGTCAATCCTAAAAATGTCCCCGAGGTTTTCATTTTTTACCTATATATTTTTATATATCAGTGAATAGAGAATTTTATCAGCTCTCTAATGACACCAAGGTCAAATTTTTCCAATTCTCTGTTCAAAAGATATTATCAAAAACATCCAAAAATCGCTAAAAATATATTAAGTTCAAAAAAAAGGGGGTTTTGTGAATAAAATGTAATATCTTTTGAATGGAATGATATTTTTTTACCAAATTTTGTATGATTATAGTAAATACTCTATTTTACACAAAAAACTATGAATAATATTCTTCATGAAAATTTAAGACACTCCATTACCATTTTATAACTAAAAGTGTCTGTCTTTAAAAATAATAATCCTGTTTCTAAAGTACTTTGAGTAAGAACGTGATTATGCACTTAAAAAATAGCAAAATGAATCAAGTTTAAGATTTAATGTTATATAAGTCACTGGTTAACTTAGTTTACTAAATTCTGCATTTGAAAGTTGTCTTTTTTAAGTCAATTCTAAAAAAAATTGAATTTGAATTCTAAAGCATTAAAACATCAATTAAAAGTAATAAAAAATTATTTTTAAATAAATTATTTTAAAACCACTCTAAAAAATGATCTGATTCATTCCTTGTGTTATTAGTAACTAGTGTTACCAAAATTTTGAATTCGAAAAAATGAATTTTTTAATCAAGTTTAACTTTTTATTTTTTTAAGGTTATTGAAAAATTATTTGTTACAATAATAGCCCCTACAATTTTCAACTTTACGAAGTCTAGAATCGAACGATTCTATTGCTTTTTTAATTTCATCTATGGGAACTCTCTCGGCGGCTTTTCTTATCTCTTCTTGGAAATTTTCCCTTGTCGAATAACATTTTTTCTCCATTCTAGTTACGATTGCGTTCCATAAGTAAAAATCACACGGATTTAAGTCAGGAGAATTTGGTGGCCATTTATCTTTTCCAATAAAGCAATGTAAATTATTTTGACAATATCTTTGGCAAATATTCGCTGTGTGGGGCTTCGCTCCATCTTGTTGAAATACCCATTTAAAGTTACCACATAATCTATTCCCTTCGCGTTTTGCAAAAGGTAATATTCTGAACTTATAATATTTTGAATCTATTGTTTCACCTTATCATGAAATTTTTTAAAATATTATTGAACATTTTATTAAAAATTTATTACCATCTTTTATAAAATATGTTTTAGTTAAGCCAAACTTGGTCATACCCATCCAAACCATTACAGATAAAGGATGTTCAGAAACAGCATAGACTCCTAAAAACAAATATCAAGTTGAACGTACAGCTAAATACTCAATAAAGTAAATCAATTACCGCCATTTAGATCAGCTTCATCCCTAGATATTGCATAGGTACGAATATTTTGTTTGTTTAAACCTCGATGTATAGTGAAAATCTTTTCATCAGAAAACATAACTGGAAGATTCCTGAATACTTTTTTTTTATTTTTACGCCAAAATTGGGTGAATCGCAAACGTTTGGAAACATGATTTTGTGTTAGTAAAGGTATAATTCGCTTTTTATATGCCTTTCAAATAATAAGTTTACTAAGTTAAAAATATTCCCAGTTAATCACCTTTAAGTTAAACTGCTTTATAATCCCAGAGACTGTTCCTAGCGAGATCGAAAGTTTGCGACTAATTAATCCTTGGGAATAAGTTTTTACAAGTCGTTTAACTCTGTTTCTATTTATATGATTAGAATCAGTAATAGGACGTCCAGGCGATACATTGTGTTGAACTTTACCAAAGTCTCTAAATTCCTTTGTCCACCTTGAAACAGTTCTTTCTGACACTTTACAAGCCAAAATTTCAGTAATTTCCTGATTAGACTTCCCAATCTTAAAGTGCTCAATAACTAGCTCTCTCAAAGCATTTGGTTTCGGTTTACCCATTTTTTAGACTGGTTTTAAATAATTTATTTAAAAATAATTTTTTATTACTTTTAATTGATGTTTTAATGCTTTAGAATTCAAATTCAATTTTTTTTAGAATTGACTTAAAAAAGACAACTTTCAAATGCAGAATTTAGTAAACTAAGTTAACCAGTGACTTATATAACATTAAATCTTAAACTTGATTCATTTTGCTATTTTTTAAGTGCATAATCACGTTCTTACTCAAAGTACTTTAGAAACAGGATTATTATTTTTAAAGACAGACACTTTTAGTTATAAAATGGTAATGGAGTGTCTTAAATTTTCATGAAGAATATTATTCATAGTTTTTTGTGTAAAATAGAGTATTTACTATAATCATACAAAATTTGGTAAAAAAATATCATTCCATTCAAAAGATATTACATTTTATTCACAAAAACCCCTTTTTTTTGAACTTAATATATTTTTAGCGATTTTTGGATGTTTTTGATAATATCTTTTGAACAGAGAATTGGAAAAATTTGACCTTGGTGTCATTAGAGAGCTGATAAAATTCTCTATTCACTGATATATAAAAATATATAGGTAAAAAATGAAAACCTCGGGGACATTTTTAGGATTGACTGGTATTCAAAGTCACCAGGGTTCCTTGTGACCTGGTTGTCAGATCAACGAAATTTCAAATGTTTTATATATATAAGTAGTCATTCTATATCTGTGTTAAATTTCATCTGAAACAAACATTCATTTCATATTTTTTTTTTAATTTAAAATTTCGGACAAGCTTTATTGGACACCCGTTACTTCCCAACAAACGAATCATAAGTTCCCGAAAAAAAATAAACGCTTGTTTCTCTACATGTAAATGCGTTTAAGTTTTGATGGGTACAAGCGCATCATAACGTTAAGTTTAGCGCCGTTTTATGATAATTTCTAAAAGGCTTTATTTTTTTTTCTATTAAATTAATATAAGAAAAAATTTAGCCTATATTTATCGAATATGTATCATTTCGACAAGAATATTTTGACTAATTATATTTCGACAGGTAATTTTCGACAAGTACAATTAGACCAATAAATTTTTAGACAAAGTTTATTTCGACAAATAAATTTAGACAATTAGCATTTAGACATAAAAAAATTAAGACACAAAAAAAAAAGTTTCGACATAATTTTCCACAAATAAAAATACTAAATTAAAAATCAATCAATAAAGATATACTTTTTAAATAATCAATTAACTTATTACTATCGACTTGCTGACTAAATTGCTCTTCGAAACGAACATAAACTGGTTTACGTTTATTTATAATGCCTGTTGACAACTTAACATAGTTATTTTCCATGTTTCCCTTTTCCAATTTTAAACTGTCTCTCAAGCTCAACAAGTGAGGATGACTTTTGATAGTTGATAGTAGATTTTCGAAATGATTATTTAAATTATCCATGTTTGAAAAAAAGTACAAAAAAATTCAAGTGAAATTTCTTATGTCTAAATACTATTTGTCGAAATAATACTTGTCGAAAAACAAGATTATTTGTCTAAATATTATATTGTCGAAATATAATTTGTCTAAATTAACTTGTCAAAATATTCTTGTCGAAATGAACGGATACCAATAGAGTATAGTGAAAGAGAAAATCGAAAAAAATATTTTGGAAGGATTTTAAAATTCATACAAGTTAGAGAAAATCAATTTTGCCTTGTAAAAAGATATCTCCAGGTAAATAAAGACTCATTTTTTAAAAAAATATCTATTGAATGCGCTTAGTATATTGATATATATTTTTTTCGATTTTCTCTTTCACTATACTCCTTCGCAATTCATTTCAATACAGCGCCGTTCAATATTTAAAAAGTCAACCAAGAATGAATCATCGGTCAGTTCGACAATTTGAAAAAATTTATCAATATACTTAGCGCATTCAATAGATATTTTTTTAAAAAATGAGTCTTTATTTACCTGGAGATATCTTTTTACAAGGCAAAATTGATTTTCTCTAACTTGTATGAATTTTAAAATCCTTCCAAAATATTTTTTTCGATTTTCTCTTTCACTATACTCTATTGGTATCCGTTCATTTCGACAAGAATATTTTGACAAGTTAATTTAGACAAATTATATTTCGACAATATAATATTTAGACAAATAATCTTGTTTTTCGACAAGTATTATTTCGACAAATAGTATTTAGACATAAGAAATTTCACTTGAATTTTTTTGTACTTTTTTTCAAACATGGATAATTTAAATAATCATTTCGAAAATCTACTATCAACTATCAAAAGTCATCCTCACTTGTTGAGCTTGAGAGACAGTTTAAAATTGGAAAAGGGAAACATGGAAAATAACTATGTTAAGTTGTCAACAGGCATTATAAATAAACGTAAACCAGTTTATGTTCGTTTCGAAGAGCAATTTAGTCAGCAAGTCGATAGTAATAAGTTAATTGATTATTTAAAAAGTATATCTTTATTGATTGATTTTTAATTTAGTATTTTTATTTGTGGAAAATTATGTCGAAACTTTTTTTTTTGTGTCTTAATTTTTTTATGTCTAAATGCTAATTGTCTAAATTTATTTGTCGAAATAAACTTTGTCTAAAAATTTATTGGTCTAATTGTACTTGTCGAAAATTACCTGTCGAAATATAATTAGTCAAAATATTCTTGTCGAAATGATACATATTCGATAAATATAGGCTAAATTTTTTCTTATATTAATTTAATAGAAAAAAAAATAAAGCCTTTTAGAAATTATCATAAAACGGCGCTAAACTTAACGTTATGATGCGCTTGTACCCATCAAAACTTAAACGCATTTACATGTAGAGAAACAAGCGTTTATTTTTTTTCGGGAACTTATGATTCGTTTGTTGGGAAGTAACGGGTGTCCAATAAAGCTTGTCCGAAATTTTAAATTAAAAAAAAAATATGAAATGAATGTTTGTTTCAGATGAAATTTAACACAGATATAGAATGACTACTTATATATATAAAACATTTGAAATTTCGTTGATCTGACAACCAGGTCACAAGGAACCCTGGTGACTTTGAATACCAGTCAATCCTAAAAATGTCCCCGAGGTTTTCATTTTTTACCTATATATTTTTATATATCAGTGAATAGAGAATTTTATCAGCTCTCTAATGACACCAAGGTCAAATTTTTCCAATTCTCTGTTCAAAAGATATTATCAAAAACATCCAAAAATCGCTAAAAATATATTAAGTTCAAAAAAAAGGGGTTTTTGTGAATAAAATGTAATATCTTTTGAATGGAATGATATTTTTTTACCAAATTTTGTATGATTATAGTAAATACTCTATTTTACACAAAAAACTATGAATAATATTCTTCATGAAAATTTAAGACACTCCATTACCATTTTATAACTAAAAGTGTCTGTCTTTAAAAATAATAATCCTGTTTCTAAAGTACTTTGAGTAAGAACGTGATTATGCACTTAAAAAATAGCAAAATGAATCAAGTTTAAGATTTAATGTTATATAAGTCACTGGTTAACTTAGTTTACTAAATTCTGCATTTGAAAGTTGTCTTTTTTAAGTCAATTCTAAAAAAAATTGAATTTGAATTCTAAAGCATTAAAACATCAATTAAAAGTAATAAAAAATTATTTTTAAATAAATTATTTTAAAACCACATTAAAAAATGATCTGATTCATTCCTTGTGTTATTAGTAACTAGTGTTACCAAAATTTTGAATTCGAAAAAATGAATTTTTTAATCAAGTTTAACTTTTTATTTTTTTAAGGTTATTGAAAAATTATTTGTTACAATAATAGCCCCTACAATTTTCAACTTTACGAAGTCTAGAATCGAACGATTCTATTGCTTTTTTAATTTCATCTATGGGAACTCTCTCGGCGGCTTTTCTTATCTCTTCTTGGAAATTTTCCCTTGTCGAATAACATTTTTTCTCCATTCTAGTTACGATTGCGTTCCATAAGTAAAAATCACACGGATTTAAGTCAGGAGAATTTGGTGGCCATTTATCTTTTCCAATAAAGCAATGTAAATTATTTTGACAATATCTTTGGCAAATATTCGCTGTGTGGGGCTTCGCTCCATCTTGTTGAAATACCCATTTAAAGTTACCACATAATCTATTCCCTTCGCGTTTTGCAAAAGGTAATATTCTGAACTTATAATATTTTGAATCTATTGTTTCACCTTATCATGAAATTTTTTAAAATATTATTGAACATTTTATTAAAAATTTATTACCATCTTTTATAAAATATGTTTTAGTTAAGCCAAACTTGGTCATACCCATCCAAACCATTACAGATAAAGGATGTTCAGAAACAGCATAGACTCCTAAAAACAAATATCAAGTTGAACGTACAGCTAAATACTCAATAAAGTAAATCAATTACCGCCATTTAGATCAGCTTCATCCCTAGATATTGCATAGGTACGAATATTTTGTTTGTTTAAACCTCGATGTATAGTGAAAATCTTTTCATCAGAAAACATAACTGGAAGATTCCTGAATACTTTTTTTTTATTTTTACGCCAAAATTGGGTGAATCGCAAACGTTTGGAAACATGATTTTGTGTTAGTAAAGGTATAATTCGCTTTTTATATGCCATTCAAATAATAAGTTTACTAAGTTAAAAATATTCCCAGTTAATCACCTTTAAGTTAAACTGCTTTATAATCCCAGAGACTGTTCCTAGCGAGATCGAAAGTTTGCGACTAATTAATCCTTGGGAATAAGTTTTTACAAGTCGTTTAACTCTGTTTCTATTTATATGATTAGAATCAGTAATAGGACGTCCAGGCGATACATTGTGTTGAACTTTACCAAAGTCTCTAAATTCCTTTGTCCACCTTGAAACAGTTCTTTCTGACACTTTACAAGCCAAAATTTCAGTAATTTCCTGATTAGACTTCCCAATCTTAAAGTGCTCAATAACTAGCTCTCTCAAAGCATTTGGTTTCGGTTTACCCATTTTTTAGACTGGTTTTAAATAATTTATTTAAAAATAATTTTTTATTACTTTTAATTGATGTTTTAATGCTTTAGAATTCAAATTCAATTTTTTTTAGAATTGACTTAAAAAAGACAACTTTCAAATGCAGAATTTAGTAAACTAAGTTAACCAGTGACTTATATAACATTAAATCTTAAACTTGATTCATTTTGCTATTTTTTAAGTGCATAATCACGTTCTTACTCAAAGTACTTTAGAAACAGGATTATTATTTTTAAAGACAGACACTTTTAGTTATAAAATGGTAATGGAGTGTCTTAAATTTTCATGAAGAATATTATTCATAGTTTTTTGTGTAAAATAGAGTATTTACTATAATCATACAAAATTTGGTAAAAAAATATCATTCCATTCAAAAGATATTACATTTTATTCACAAAAACCCCTTTTTTTTGAACTTAATATATTTTTAGCGATTTTTGGATGTTTTTGATAATATCTTTTGAACAGAGAATTGGAAAAATTTGACCTTGGTGTCATTAGAGAGCTGATAAAATTCTCTATTCACTGATATATAAAAATATATAGGTAAAAAATGAAAACCTCGGGGACATTTTTAGGATTGACTGGTATTCAAAGTCACCAGGGTTCCTTGTGACCTGGTTGTCAGATCAACGAAATTTCAAATGTTTTATATATATAAGTAGTCATTCTATATCTGTGTTAAATTTCATCTGAAACAAACATTCATTTCATATTTTTTTTTTAATTTAAAATTTCGGACAAGCTTTATTGGACACCCGTTAAAAAACTTGTCTTGCTTGTGAACCTTATCTTAAATTTTAAAAATAATTAAAGTAATTAATTAATTGAAATTTATTCCTTATTTATAAATTAAATTAAAAATAATAAATTTTAAAAAAATTTCTTGTTAAAATAATAGAAAAATTTTAAAATAATTCCGAAAATAATTAATTGATAAGAAAGATTCAAATTCACTTTATGAATATTGCATTTAAATACCAAATAAAACGGAATATAGAAAACGCTACTAAATATTAAATATTGAAATTTAAAATAATAACCAGTAGAGATCCCGACTAAAAATTTACTAAAAATCAATTAAAAAAACTTAAAATTTTAACTAAAAAATTCATGTTATATTATGACGATAAGATTAATTTTTTTTACTCCAAAATCTAGACCGATACTAAAAAAAGTTTAATTTTTTTTACTTTCCTGCAATAAGAATATTTTTTATGTGGGAACGTTCACCAATCGGTAATTCGTTTATTGCCAAATATACAGGCCATATTGATATTTTTGATTTGTCTGATATCGATATACCAACTGTGTTCAATATAGAACTGTAAATTTTTTGATAATCATTTTTTTCATGAGATTTAAAGTAAGCTTGAAGTCTTTGTACAAATATTCGTCTTTTACATCTGCTATATCCGATGAACTTGTTTCTGACTGAACAAAAAGTGGGAGTTTATATTTTTAAACAGCCGCCTTATTTGATCTTCTAATGGGAGAAGATAAAATATGTCTAGCCTTTTAGATAATGAGAACAACTAAAATAAGAAGAAAAATGAATAAAATTTTTTTTTACCTGGAGTGGCAATTAGTTCAAACACGCTGCTTTCTATTATAATAATAGAGGGGGGATTTTAGACGGACTGGTTGGAAGCAAGCTACTTCCTTTCAGCCCCCTTTCGAGATTGTGTCTTTTTGATTTAATAGAATTAGATAAAAAAAAGAAAAAAATACAACAAAAGTAATAACTAAAAAAAAAGCAAAATTTTAATTTTAAATGTTTATATGAATTTCAGTTTTTAGTTTTCTTTTCATTTCTTCGCTTTCACTTTCTATTTCGGACTAGTTTCTTACTTCATTCTTCCAAATCAAACAAATTAGGTTAAATTATTCATTCTTTTTTTTTTTCTTTTAAATTTTAGTTTTAAATTTAAAATTTTTTAATTTTTATTTTTTTTTTTTTTTTTTTATAGAAATCTAAATAATGCATCTAGGATCGTTTGTGAGTTGCGGCTTGAAATAATTGATTCGCTTGTTTCTATAAAGTTATATATTGTTTTGTTGTGAGTGGATGCCTTATCGATATAATTTTTTGCTAGTTTGTGTAATTAACTTTCTACTTTATCAACTTTAGTAAAATTGTGGATCGTATTGGTATTTGTGCTTGTAGGAAGGTTGAGTATAATCTTCAGGCATTTATTTTGGATAAATTGTAATCTTTTTTTTATTTTTTGATTTGTAACTAGATATGGAAGCATACTGTACTGAAACAATGATAAAATTAGTGATTTATAAATTGTAATTAGGTAATCAGTTTTCATATGGTTTGTTTTTTTGATTAATATTTTGAGGAGATTTATCTTTGAGGAGCAGCGATTAATTATTTTGTCAAAGTGTTCAGCAAAAATACACTTTTTATCGAACTCTATACCGAGTATTGTTGGGTTACTACAATATTCGATTATTTGGGTGTTGATCTTTAAGTTAAGATCTAAGTTTCGATTATTATTTTGTAACGTAAAATAAGATTGTTGACATTTTTTTTCGTTTATTTTTAGACCAAGTTTTGTAAAGAAATTTATTATTTTGTTGACTGCCATCTGAAGTTGTTTTTTTATGTGGTTATTTCTTGAGTGAGTTTTCCAAATTGTTAAGTCGTCTGCAAAAAGCGCAAAGTCTATTTTTGATTTCGATAAAATTTTTCCTATTCCATTTATAAAGATTGAGAATAGAAGTGGTGATAGAAGGCTTCCTTGTGGAACTCCATTTAAGATTTCAGTCTCATCGGATGTTGAATTCTTAATGCTAACGCAGAATTTTCTTTCCTTTAAAAATGAATCTAACCATATTCCAATTTTTTTAGGGCATCTGAGTTTGTTTAAACTTTGAAGAATTCCACTATGTGGAGCTTTATCAAAGGCCTTTTCTATATCAAATAGAACAATTCCAGTGTGTAGTTTCTTTTTAAAACTCTTTTTTGTTGATTCTATAATCTTAAAGATATTGTCTTGAGTTGAGTGTTTTTTCCTGAACCCGGATTGATTTGGATTTATGATTTTTCTCTTCTCTGCCCAGTTGTATAGACGAGTATTCATTATCTTTTCAAGAAGTCTGCTGGTTGTACTTAGTAGTGAGATTGGACGATAGGATGTTGGCAAGTCATGGTTTAGTTTCTTTTTCTTGAGGACAATAATTTTAGCTTTTTTCCATTCAGTTGGAACGTGACCAAGATCAAATGACGAATTAAAAATTTTTTGCAGAACTTTTGAAGACATTTATTGGTAGATTTTTTTTTAAAGTCTTAAAGGATATACCGTAGAGTCCAGTAGACACAGTGGGTGAAATGACTTTGAGTGCTTCTTGAATTTCGTTAAGAGTAATCATTTGATTGAATCGGATCGATTTTTTATATTTAAACAATTTGTAGTTCATTTTTTTTGCTGAATCATTACGAAATATTTCTTTGAAGTGTCTTGCAAATAAATTCGCTTTATCAGGCTCATCAAGAGGGCTATTCGGTAAAATGGAAGTGTCTTCTATCTCGTTATTTTCTTCGATATTCTTGATAAGTTTCCAAAATATTGGTTCTGAGGGCTTTTTGGACGAAGTATATTCACACATCTCGTTCCATTTTTCACGAATTAATTTTTTATTTTCTTTTTTAATATTATTTATCAGGTTATTGATCGGATTTTTAAGTGAGCTGTCGTGGTTATTGCTATAGGTTCGCTGTAGCTTTTTTTTCAATCTAATCATATTCAAGATTCTTTTTGAATTTTGATTCTGTTATTATTTTTAAAGTTTAATAAGTTTTGTACTTTTCTTTAGAGAGCTTTTAATATGATTCTCTAGCTCTAATACTATCTTCTCTAGCTCTTCGACATTTGTAATTTCTTTTGTTAGCATTGGTTCTGTTTCTGTATTTAATTCTTTTTTAAAACTATTCCAATCTATTTTTTCTAATAATTTATCATACTTTTTGTTTAGGTTTAGATTGAATAATATTGGTTTATGATCAGATAGAGCTAAATTGTAATCAACGTAGAAATCAGAGATCAAATTGAAAATATTGGAAGAGACGAAAGCTAAATCAATTATATTTGTACTTTTTTTGGAGGTAGGTTTGTTATTATTAAGAATTATTAAATAGTTTTCGTTAATTACTTCATCTAAATGTTGACCTCTTCTATTTTGACTTGTACAGAACCAAGATTCGTGTAGGGCGTTGAAGTCACCTAGTATGATTATATCTTTGTCTGTGTTTTTGATTATGTTTTCTAAAAATTTGTAGTCAGTTTTACTTCTCGGATGGGTATAGATATTTACAATTAGTATTTTTTTCGGATCTATGTCGAGTTCTATTACTGTTAATTCATATTCTAAGTTGTTTTCCATTATTTTTATTATATATTTGAAATTTTTATTTATATATAGAGCAGAGCCTCCACCATGATCTAATCTATCATTTCTCATAAAGTTAAAATTTTTTAACAAATTTAAGTGTGTATCTTCGTTTTGGTTTAAAAATGTTTCATTAATACTCATGATGTCCATATTATTTTCGTTTATATATTCGTTTATTTCATATAGTTTGTTTTTAATAGATTGAGCATTTAAATGTGCGATTTTTATTGTAGGATTCATTTTGTTGATTGTTTGATTAATTCGTTTATTTGGATTATGAGGTTACTGCTGTTTTGGTTATTTAGTAGTGTACTAATAAGAGATATTATTAAATTAAGTGTATCTTTGTTTGGATTGCTTCTATTTCGTTCATTGTTATGAACCATATGACTTTCTTTTCTAATCATTTTTTCTTTTTTGGCGTTTTGTTGTTTTTCAAATGCAGTTTTTGCTGCTGGACAACTTTTGCTACATGCTGCATGTTTTTCTCCACAGTTAATGCATTTTAAATCGCTTTTTGTCTGACAATCTTGATGTTTGTGAGTTCCAGAGCATATCAGGCATCTGGATTCTCTTTCACATGACTTTTGATGATGGCCAAATTCTAGACATTTGTAGCACTGTAAAACTCGTTCTTCAAATTTCCATTCTACTTCTTTATAATGCATCCATTCAATATATAAACCGTTTTGTGAAAGTGTGTTGAATGCTTGAGTGTTGAAGTTTTGAGCCTTAATGACTGGTATAGCTCTATTATCTTTCTTTTTCATTACTCTTTGTGCATTTATAATGTTATTTTTTTTTAATTCTTTTTTGATAAAATCGTCATTAGCAATGTCTATTGAAGTGTCGAAGTTGTATATAGCAATAAAATGTTTTTTTGGTGTTGGTTTGATAACTTCTATTCCACCTCCAAATGCATTTGTATTCCAGTCTTCCATTAGCTTGTTATAGGAATCTTCGTCGTTCGTAAAAAGGTATAAAAAGCGGTTGTAATTGTTAAAAAATGCCTTGTTTATAATAATATTTCCTCTATGCTTAAGAATCTCTGACTTTAATTTTTCTGGGTGATTAAAATTGGATTGGTTTATTCCTTTTAGCTTGACAATGTATTTACAGTTAGAAATTTCTTTAGTGATGGTTGTTTGGTTGGCTATCTGTGATCGTGATGTGCATGGTTTTGTTTGAGTTTTGTTTGAGTAGCTGGACTGGGTTCTTTGGTTCGAGTTAGTTTCCATTTCTTCATCAGAAGATAATGATGGAGAAGAGGATGAAGTCGAGTCGTTTGATGAACTTTCATGATCCTTCGTTTGGAGGTGATTTGTTTTTGAGCCTTTTTTTGGTTTATTGCCATCTTTTAGTTCTCTTTTTCCGTTTTGGTTAGGTGTGTTATGTGTGGATCTTATTTCTTGGAGCGATTCTAGTTGACTTTTAAGTATCTCGATTTGTTTTTCAAGGTCTGAGATAATTTCTTTTGCTTTCTTTTTTTTCTTACTAGAACGGGAAAGCCCCGAAGAGTTTTGGTCTCCGTGGCCCATTAAGTGATATTAGATGAGCGATCGATATTGCTTTGATTACAAAGGATACAAGGTACAAGGTGTTGGGTGTGGTATCGAGTTGTTTGACAGCAAATCAATTTGTTTGGTTTGTTTTGAGTTGAATTCAATTTAGTCAGTTTGTTTAATTTCTTAATATATAATCATTACAAGAATGCTGCTTTCTATGATCTAAAATGACTTCTTCACTGCATTTACAACAGAACCATTTTTTTCGTAATTGATTTTTTCATTATTGGAATTCGAGATACTTCTGCTGAGACTATCAAAATTCCTTGGTATTCTCATATCTGTGGCAATGTTGAATAAATTAATAACGGCACTAAATTTCTACTTCACCAAATAATTATCAAATTCTTCACCAAAATAAATCACCAAAAAAATATTAAAAAATGAACCAAATAAATATATTTTTCACCAAAACAATTTTATTTCACCAAAAAAAATATTATTTTTTCACCAAATTTATTAATTGTTTTAAACCGAAAAAATATTTATTTCAACCAAAATAATAGTTTTTATCACCAATAATAATACAAATAAAACCAAAAATAATTCCTGAATCATCAAGGCTTGTTTTGCCTTTGCAGGTCTTCCAGGTTTTCTTTTTTCGCCGATAGGAATATTTTTCGCTGATAATGGTATTTCACATTCAGGAATATTAAGAATTTTTGATATACCAATTAAGTGCTTGCAAAAGTTATTCTTGATGTACCATCAACATGAAAAAGGATTGCAAGCTTTCATCTGACATTTGATGTTGCTGCATTTAAAATAATTTTTTGCTCCATCGCTGGTATAATGCTTGCGTTGTTTTCTCCAATTGCCTATTTTATTGAGAACTTCCAAAGCTTCATCAAATAATTGATAATTGTTGTGCACGTTGTATACTTGACCTTTGCTTCTTTTCCTTTTTCTGTGCAATGTTTCAGATTCATTATCCGAATCTACATCATCACTAGTATCTTGATAAACAAGAACGTTTTCACTTGATGACGATTCTGTGTTATCGTGAATTAATGCTGTTGTCATCGTATCGATCCAGTTTCAATTGATTTTTTTAGGATTTTCGGTAAAATATCATGATGATGATAAACGTCTTTATTTAAATAAATAAATAAATATTGGCTCGAGCTTTCGCTCCTTTGCCAAGCTTAAATAAAATGTTTCAAAAAACAAAAATAAGAAATATAAAATAAAATTATTATCTCATAAGTTTTTTTTTTTTTTTTTTTTTTTTTAAATACGAAAAAAAAAAAGAATAGAAAATAAAAAAAAAAAAAAAAAAAAAAACGGAATATTTACAAAAATATAAAAAACTAAGATAAATTAAAATAAAAATAAAGTAAAAAATATTAAAGTAAACGAAGTTAAAAAAAAGATATATAGTTATGTAATAAATACTAGACGAAGACAAGATATTACACTATGGTATTTATATAATGGATTTTTATTCTGAATCGAATCGCTTAGGTAATTTTCATTTAGTTCCCTATATCTATCCTCTAGAACTTTAATGCCTGCTATTTTATGAATGTTTTGAGTGTTTTCCCGATAATTTAGTTTAAAAATTACCTTAATAGCACAATTTTGAATTCTCTGTAAATATTTTAGATTTGTTGCAGACAATCTTGGTAAAATTATCGAAGAATAGTCTAGAACCGATCGTACAAGAGCTAAGTAGATTTGTTTTAAGGTATTTTTAGACAATTTCCGCGATTTTTGCGAAAGAATTTTCAAGCAATTAAGTCGCTGCTGGCCATTTTTTTTAAGAAATTCTACCTAATTTTTGAAACTCAAACTATGATCGAATCTTATACCCAAAAAACAAATGTTATCTGAAGGTGTTAGGTCTCTATTAAACATTTTAAACTTCAATTTTTTGGTCAGATTTTTCTTCGTACTTGAAAAAATTATATAATTGCATTTTTCTGCTGCCATACTTAAGCGCCAAAGTGAGAGCCACTGTTCTATGTTCCTAATATAACCATTTATCATTTTTTGAATGTTATTGTACTTATTAAAGATAAAATAAGACACTAGATCGTCCGCAAAAAGTAGCGAATAACTTTTGTTTTTATTATATTTAGTTGGTATGTCATTTATATAAATCGAAAAAAGTAAAGGACTTAACACTGCTCCTTGTGGGACTCCTGCTTTTATATCGTAAAGTTTTGATTGTGTATTTCCGATATTAACGAAAAATTTCCTTTTTTCTAAAAATGCTCTTAACCATAAAATAAGATCAATCGGTATCTTCATTTTGATCATTTTATAAAGAAGACCTTTATGCCAGACCTTGTCGAATGCTGCCTGAATATCGAAAAAAATGGCACAAACTTTCTTTTTTCTTTCGAATGTTTCAATTGTTTTTTTTATAAAATGAAATAAATTATCCCTAGTTTGTCTATGCTTCCTAAACCCTGATTGTTGTTTAATTATCAGCTCATTTTCTTCAATAAACGTGTTTAACCTTTTTAAGACAAGTCTTTCCGACAATTTTCCTGGACAACTTGTGACACTTACTGGTCTATAGTCTTTAGGACTTGGGCTATTTGCTTTTTTTTTGGGGATCATGCTTATTCTTGCAATTTTCCACGCGTTAGGCAACGCATTTGTTCTCGCAGACAAATTTAACAAGTCCAGAATTAGTTTTTTAAAATCATCAGAAGAGTTTATTAAGTATAAATTATGGATATTATCTGGACCTGGTGCTGAACTTATATTTAATTTATTTATTGCTTGCTCTTACTCAGATATTTTAAAGCTAGCTTCGTTACTTCTCTCCTTTGTCAAATAATTAGCTACCTCCTCTTCTACCTTTTCCTTATGTTTGTTATCATAATTATTTAAGTTTTTGTCCTTAAATGTTTCTTCCAATAGCTTACCAAATAGCTCAACTTTTTCCATCTCTGTATTATACTCTTTGCCATCATAGGTTAATTTAGGAAATTGACAATTCTTTGATGATTTTTTAGAATCATTCCTGTTCCTATTAACTTTACGCCGAAAGTGCTTTGAAGAAACTACGTTCTTATTTATTTTATCGAGGAAATCTTGCCAATTTTTGTCTCTAAAAGCTGCAATTTCTTCCCGAACTAATTTTGTAAAAAGGTTAAAACGTGCTTTATTTTCTGGATTGTTGTGTTTTTTAAGACGATTTTTTGCTCTATGTTTTTCATCAATTAATTCCAGAATATAGTATGGCAATGTTTTTTTAAAATTTCTAGTTTTAAAGGTAGGAATTGAATTTGTCGCAGCATAAACAAGGCTTTCCGTTATAAACTGGTTAAATTTTTCTAAATTATTTTTAATTTCATTTGGGACTTCTTTTGGTAGAAGCCCTTTTAAACTTATCCCACTCGGCCTTATTAAGATCCAACTTTTTTAAATTATAAATATCTTTTTCATATAAATCAAATTCAAATTTGAGTTTTAGTTAAACAGGATAGTGGTCACTGCCCATATTATGTTTTTTTAGACTTGAAAATTCAACTTTTTTGCTGTAAAAAGAAGGTGAAGCAATAAAAAGATCTAAAATATCCTCTTTTTGTGTTGTAAAATGACAGTGAGTTGGAGATTTACCATTTAAAACACAAAAATTACTATTTAATAAAATTTTGTCTTAAAAAAAAACATTTGGGTTTTTTTCTACGCAATTTAGAGCTTTACTTTTGGAATTTAAATCACCTGCTAAAACAAAATCTACTTTACTTTCTTACAATTTTTCGAAAAATTATTTTTTTGGTTCGATGTTTGGAGGGTTGTAGTACGAAAAAACTAAAAAATTTGAGTTTTTTAAGTTAATTTTTAGACATAATAACTCTAATTCGAACGAATCATATTCTTTTTCTAGACTATAGTTGACATTTTTTCTTAATTAAAAAAGCTACCCCTCCACCTTGGCCGTTCTTTCTTTCTTTATGTTCGATTTTATACCCTTCAAGTTTATGAATAGCAAAAAGTTTTCTAAATGATACATCATTGCATTTTGTTTCATTAATTGCTACTAATTCAGGCGAGTAAAGTTCTAAAAAAGAAAAAAATTCACATATTTTGTTATTTATAGAGTTAGGATTCCAATGTAAAAACTTAAAACAATTCTCATATTTTTCTTTATCCATTAATTACATTATTTAATGATTGATTTCCCCATAGCTTAGAGCATTACCCCGAAAAAACATCTAAAGAAAAATTACCTAATTTATGATGAGTAAATCGTTCATGAATTTTTTGAGCAAATAATTGTTTGTTCGCTTTGTTAGATGGAGTTACCATTCTTATAACATCTGTGACAAAATGACCAATATTACATTATTACTTTCCATTATTTTGTTAAACTCGTTCACTTTATTATTCAGCTGCACTATTTTGTTGCTTAAATCACTCACTGTTCCGCTTAGTTCAGCTACTTTCGTCTGAAAGTCCTCAACCTTATATAACCGTTTATCAATTGACTCTACTGTATTTTTCATTTCCAGCAATTTAACTATGTTTTGGCCCATTTCACGCATACAGCTATCGTTATTACTTGAAGGCTTGGCTACATACACTGCATTTGAGTACATTGCACTCTCATTTCGATAAAATTCGCTTGGCGCGTCTTGTGAGTTTGAAGCTTGTTTATTATTATTATTAATGTTATTGACCAATTGAGCGAATGATCTCTAAACAACGTCTTTATAACTAGGACATCCTCTGTAATAAGCAGAATGTTTTCCACCACAGTTTACACATTCGAGTTGACTTGTACACTCGCCCGTATGAGCTTGTTTTTTACATTTAGCGCATGATTTGTTCAATTCTTTACAGCTGAGAATTGTATGGTTGAATTTATGACAGTTAAGGCATCTTTTCGGTGGTTTTTCACATTCTTTAACTGGATATTTTGTGTATCCCAACCCCATCCAGCCGCTCGTGACTATTTCTTCAAATACACTCTCATCATCTAAAATAATCTTGCAAACTTTAATTTCCCTTCCATTGCGCTCAAACGGTATAACCTTAACCATCCCATATTTTTCTTTATCTTCTTGCTCAATTTCACTGCCTGCTATGTTCCTGACAATAACACTATACTGCTTCGCTACACCAATGTCAATTTTTTCGTATCCTTCGAACACCTTTTCATCACTTAGCATAACCGTTTTATGCTCCTCTTTTTCAGGGTAGATCATTAAATTACCATTGGCCGTAGGCTTAACTCTTATATCATCTGGCCTGATTCCAAGTTTCGCTAGATTTTCTCTTAAATATTTGTTCAAATTCAATGAATTTCCAAGTATTTTAATGTCAAGTCTACGAATAAGAACTGCCGCTAATTCTGAGTAATGCTTTTGCTTGCTTTTTTGTTGGACACCTGACGGTGAATAAGTCAAATGATTTGCACCCCTTTTCCGCCGATTATCTTGACTCTCTAGCTTGGGAAACTCGTTGTCATGATGGACTTGAGGAATATTTTCATCCTCCATTATTTCCGCAAGAAAATAATTTATGTTAATTTATTTTTCTTTTTCAATTTTTTTTTTTTTTTCAAAAATTTTTGAAAAATTTTTGTAAAATATCATAATGAAAAATACTATTTATAATATTTATGGTGAATAAAAAATTGAAATGGTGAAGTATAAATTAATTTGGTTAAATTAATATTTATTTGGTTTAGAAACCTATTTTGAATAGGTGGTTTGATTTGCACAGGTAATTGTGATTTTTTGGTGTCAATTAAGAATAAATTTGCGACAAAATACACCAATTAGGTGTTAAATTTTGGTAATCGAGTTTCGCCTTAGATTATATTTTTTTGATGATATTCTTTATTTTTTTGGTGAATAAAAAAAATATTATTGGTGAACGATAATTGTATGCCATTAATAACTAGCTTAAAGGCATTTTGAGTTATTTTTCTTGGATAAAAAATTAAAGAAATTATAAAAGAGTCTTCTTTTTCATTTTTATCCGTTTTTTTGTATTTTGAATCAATATACTATTGCTACCGGAAAATGTTGACTCATCAGAAGAAAAACCTCCTGATTCTATGAAGTTGTTAATTAAAGCGCTTTGATCTGCGCTGTCAATATCTAAGTTTGATGAAAGAAAATTAATTGCATTTTCATCAGTTGCTTCTTCGTAAAGAACTGATTTTTCGAAATAAGCTCCTCTTTTTTTTTCTTTTAATTATAGTAATTCAAAGTTGAACCGTTAATGGGGTAAAACGGTGAATTCTGCTTAGAATGACTTTAACTTTTCTTTGAAAAGAAAATTTTCTATTAAATAAGAAAAAGAATTTAAAGAACGTCTTTGTTAATAAAAATGACCAATAAATAAGAATTTTTTATTTTTCTTTTATTTCATTTAAACGACTAATCTTCGCTACTTAAAAGAAAATGCCGATCCTCAAAAAAAACTTTCTTGATAATTGGTAAAAATTTGAACAAAGAACACACTTTATGTTTTTTTTGATGCTGATTACGAATTTCTTAATGAAAAATTCAAAAACTCAGCCAATTTTCTGATATTTCAAAATAAAATAAATTTAAGAAAAAAATGGGATTGGGGTTAACCGTTAATTTTATTTATTGCAATAAATAGTGTGAATTTTCTATTTGATTGATATTTAAAAAAAAACATTTTAAAAATGTTGAGAAGTTACTTCCAAAAAACCCAAAAAGCTTATAGCGAAGAAACTTTACAAATAGCCATTGCCGAAATTGAAGCAGAAAAATTAAACAAACATCAAGCTTCTGTGTGCTTTAACATTCCATATTCAACACTTAACGACCGAATCAATGAAAAGTATAAAAGACCTTCAAATGGTAAAGGTGCTACCCCATGGATCCCTAAAGATTTTGAAACGCTATTAGTTGAAGTGATCAAACAATTAGCTTATGGGGTCATGGTACTAATTTTGTTTTTTTACAAACACACACTTTTTTACACTTTTTAGTCAGAATAAACTATCAAACCGATTTAAAGACAACACACCTGGAAGGGACTAGTTTTACCATTTCCTTAATCGTTGGAAAGACCAATTAAGAAGCCGCTATGCGAAAAATCTTGCGTCTGCGCGAGCTGCATCGTGTACTAAAGACGTAATTGATAACTTTTTTGAAATATTAAAAAATAATAATATCGACAAAATAAACCCTAAAAATATTTGGAATGTTGACGAGACAGGTTTTTCATGTGATCTGAGAAAAACAAAAATCATTTTCAGAAGGACTACAAAAAATCCTTTGGTTTTGATTGGAAATAATGAAAAATTTTCTTATACAGTTGAATTTTGTTGTAATGTAATAGGAGAATGTAATAGGAGAATTTATGCCACCATTTGTTATTTACAAAGCAAAACATCTATATGACAAGTGGTGCAATGGTGGTCCGAGGGGTACGGTATACTCAACTTTACCTTCTGATTGGATGGAAGCACAGCAATTCTTGCAATGGTTCAAAAGTGCTTTTTTAATACATGTTGCAAAAGACAGTGGCGAGAAGGTTTTGTTCTGAGATGGCCATTTTTTCCATATTTCGATTGAGCTTATAAAAATTGCTATGGAGAACAACGTAAAGATAATTTGCCTACCGCCTCATTCATCTCATATTTTGCAACCTCTTGACGTTGGCGTTTACGGACATGTCATAAGTCATGACACAAGAGAGAGTGGAGAAAATTATTAAAAGAGCAATATAGAATTACTTGCCAACAAAATGATGATAAGTTTGTTTTTCCTAAGCTTTTAAACAAACTATTTGGAGTTGGGTTAAGACTAAGTGATGCGATTGTAGGATTGACTAAGACTGATTTTTACCCATAAAATGAAGAAATGATTGGCCAGAAAGAATTAGCAATAAGTAAAACATTTGACGAGATAAAAAATGATGAACTTGAAAATTCTTCATTCAAAAAGCCGGCAAGATCAGACACAATTAAGTTGGAAAAAAAAAACTAATCTGCCAACTTAGTTGAAGAGGCGAAAAAGTCATTGGTTCAATCTGTCCTTCAACATCTACAATCAGCAAAAAAAGGGAAAACGTCAATAAATAAAACGAGGATTAAAAGAAAGTACGGTGAAGTTTTGACTGAGAATCAAGTTTTGAAACAATTAGAAGATGAGAAGGCAAAAAAGTTGAACAAAAAGAGGAAAAAAGTGACAATAATCAGTGATGAAGGAGATGAAGAAGAGTCTGAAATTGTAATATCTCCACTGGACGACCAAAAAAGTTGTTTCAAATGTAAAACAGTATTTGGAAAAGTCAAAACAAATCAAAACAAATGGATTTCTTGTGAGAAATGTAACAATTGGTCTAGTGGGAAATGCCTTCCAAGAGGCTTTGATTTAACTATTGAATTTTTTGTCCAAAAAAGTGTTCTAAATGGATAAATTTTGTTTTAAAATAGGATACATATATTTTCTTATACTTTTTTTTGTATTTTAATTGCTTGAATTTATGTAATTCACGGATATACCCCAATGTAAGCGTTGAAACCATAATGAACGATCTTATTTTATTTAAACTATAACTTTTTTAAAAAAACAAATCTCACAATTAATTAGCGATCAAATAAAAGAATTCACGGTTTTACCCCGTTTGACTATATAGGCAGGGCTTTAGGAATTTTTTTTTCCTCGATCCGTAAGTATTCAAATTCTTTTAGTATTTTCTGCAATGAAGCTTTAAAAATAAAGATTCAGTTAAACTAATTAGATAAATTGAAATAAAAGAACGTTTTTTTTTAAATCTAGCGTAAATAATTTAAAAAATTAAATTAACGATTGTTGGCAAAAAACGATTAGTTATGATATAATTAATTTTGTTGTTTTAGTCAAGAAATTAAATTATTTAATAAATTTTTTTAAAATCTATCATTTAAATGAAATTTTCAATTTATATTTTCATGTTTTATAACAGTAAAAACTTTTCTTTAGATAGTGTTAAAAATATAGTTTCTGAAAAATAAAGAAAAATGGACTTTTATTTTGTTTAAAAAGTTTGATTTTAACTTTTTATGTCAAATTTCTTATCTTAAAATTATAGTTACTTATTATTGAAGTTAATTAAAAAAGAGACTTTTATTTTTAATCTTAAGTGTTATAATTGATTCAATAGGAAAAAATGGACTTAAATTAGTTACCTAATTCAAGCAGAAGAATTTATAATATAACAATAATCATTATCGTTAAATTAAAAATTTTTTAATTGTAAAAAATAATTTTATTATATTTTACAGTTTGATTCTAGCTCTTTATGACATATTTTTTTCTCTTTGGTTATGTAATGCAATATATTAGCCATTTATCAGAATTTTCTTGCAATTTTAGCATAAAAGTCTTCACAATTCTTCTTCAGTATTCAAAATTTTAAAGCCTGGACTTGGACTTATGAAAAAAAAATGATTTGATTTTGTTAAAAAAATTGGCAAAAAATAACTTACAGAAAAACGACTTTTTTTGATGAATTTTTTTTCCTAAAATTTAGTTATAATATGATCTAATTATTAGGCTATTAAATAATTTTTTTCGTTTTTACGAGACTTTATTAATATAAAATTTGGTAATCCGAAGGAGCCAAGTCTGGTGAATTAGCTTCTCAGCCTAGATTCTCTTTCGTGTTCCGAGTCGTTTTGCAGCATGTGGCCTAGCGTTGCCATGTAAAAGAATCACTTCTCGCTCTCTTTAGCTCTGTATGGCCGTTTTGTTTCCAAAGCGTGGCTCAAACGAATCAATTGTTGTGACTTAAGGTCTACGATTATCGTTTGCTTGGATTGCAGTAGCTCATAATAGATGATATCCTTCTGATCCCACCAAACACAAATCATACATTTTTCAATTAATTTCGCTGTTCGGAGTAAATAATGGTGCTTAATCACAATCGATCCATTGTTTTTTGTTGACCCGGTTATCGAAAAAGATCCACTTTTTATCTCCAGTTACGATTTTCCATTAAAAACTCCTTTTTTTCTGTCTTGACAAGAGAGAAACACAAATGTTCAATCTTTGTGCAATATTGATTTCTGAGAGTTTGTGCGGAACCCATTTACCGGCCTTTTGAATCTTCCCTAATGCTTGTTACGGTGTGAAAATAACCGTTTCAACTATTTAAATAAACCTTATCAATATTCACAACTTATCTATATTTTAACTTTATGCTTTTATGAATCATTAATCATATGCCATAAATCTTTATGACCGATTTGATTCATCACTTTATTTATATTTAAATTCTTTATTATTAATGACCCTTTTAAGTTCAACTACTGAATATAAATAGAAGTTGTAATTCTTAAAAAGGGATAGCTTTTAACTTTTTATTTTTCCTATTTATTTTAAATTTATAATAAACGTTTTTTCAACTCAATTTTGTCCTTTGTCTTCTCTCTTTCTCCTTTAAAGTTAATCGAAGGTATTCAGACTAAATTCCCTAGACTAACATGATTTTAATCTTTTCCAAACTGTGACATTTGTTACAGACATCTCTTTAGCAAGCTGTCTGATTGATCGCCTCGGGTCTTACTCAAGCAGCTCTTCCAAATACGCGTCATCAGCTTCAACGTTCTCCCAACTGGTGCTTTGTCATTGAGGTCGAAATCGCCGGTTTTGAATCGAAAAAAACAATTTAAAAATAATAAATAAAATAAATAAATAGAACATATATTAGTTTATATAAAACTATTCAAAGTTTATTCAAGTCCCATTTCTGGCGATTTTCCATTTTGATCCTTCCCTCATAGAAGCTAGCTGATTTTGAGATGAAATATTGACTAATGTCTTTTTTGATTTCTTCCAAGTCTGAGTAATTTTTTTCACTGAGGAAATGCTGCATTGATCTGAACAAAAGATAATCTGAAGGAGCCAAGTCTAGTGAATAAACTGGGTGAGATAAGACTTGCCAGTTTAGATTCTCTATCGTGTTCCGAGTCGTTTTTGCAACATGTTGTCAAGTAAAAGAATCACTTATTGCTCTCCTTTAGCTCTGTGCGGCCGTTTTGCTTCCAAAGCGTGGCTCAAGCGAATCAATTGTTGTGAATAAAGGACTGCGTTAATCGTTTGCTTGGATTTCAGTATATCATGATAGATAATACCTTTCTGATCCTACAAACACAAAGCATGAACTTTTTTCAATAAATTTCGCGGTTCGGAGTAAATAAAGGTGCTTTATCAGAATAGACTTATTGATTTTTGTTGATCCGGTTATCTAAGTAGATCCAATTTTCATCCCCAGTTACGATTTTCCATAAAAAAACCTTTTTTTCTGCCTAGACAAGAGAGAAACACCAAGGTTCAATCGCTGCACAATTTTGATTTCTGAGAGTTTGTGCGGGACCCAATTACCGGCTTTTTGAATCTTCCCTAATGCTTTTAATCTATTCTAAACTGTGACATTTGTTACAGACATCTATTTAGCAAGCTGTCTGGTCGATCACCTCGGACCTTCCTCAAACAGCTCTTCCAAATACGCGTCATCAGTTCTCCCAACTGGTGCTTTGTCATTGAGGTCGAAATCGCCAGTTTTGAATCGAAAAAACCAATTTGACAAGTGCTAACAGTCATAGCGTTATTTCCATATACTAAACAAATTGATTTGGTAGCCTCCGTCCTATTTTTTCCTACGTTAAACTTGAATAACATTCATTGACGGATATACATTTTTAATAAGTTAATATTTTAAAAATTTAAAAAGCAAGCATATTATATTATACATCATTTGAAAGGCCCCAGAAAGCTTTTTCAATACAATATACTTTGTTTTTTGTTCGAAAAATAAAACTAAATATCTTAAAATAAGTTAAAAAATTGAAAAAAAGTTTCTTATTAGTAAAAAGTTATTTTAAATTTACTGAACATTTTTATAAAGTAAATTTATTTTTCTTATGTTAATGGCTTTCAATTAAAACACAATTTAAAGATGATTTTTTAAAATTACATTAAAGAATTCATTACTATAATACGTCTTTTCTCTTTTTCTTTAAATTTTATTGAACTAAAAGAGCTTTCATATCGCTACAAATAAAAAAATAACTAATAACTAATTAATTGTTATTTTAAGTAAAAAAATTATATTTATTAATTTTTTTCAAATAAATAAAATAATCGTCCAAAATATTTTAAAATAACATTTTATAATTTAAATTTTTTGTATATTGTTAATTTTTCGAATTTTAGTGTATTAGGGAATTTAATGTGAATTATCCTGAAATGTAGAATTAAGAAAATTTACTTTATTTATTTCAATTGTAAGTTTTTCAAAGCCAGAAATAAGTTTGAAAAAGTTATTTTTTTGTCAAAATAATAGTTAAAAAATGAACAAAAATTAAAGAAGCTTTATTTTCACTTAAAATTTTTTATTGTGAAAAATAACAAGTAATCTTATAAGAGGTAATTAAAATTTGAATCACCTAGTAAAATTGATGATTCAAAAATAAAAAATAATTTTTACTGACGAACAAATCTTGTGATTTTTTTTTAGATTTCTCATTTTTAAATATTAAGAAATCTAGAAGCGGTTTTAAATTATGATCTAATTAAGAACCTACTTTATAAAACCGGTTTTAGGATAACGTTAAATCTTAAAATAATATTCTAAACTAGGAGAAAAATAATTTCTGAGATAAATTTAACAATAAACCTAAGTTTAACCTGAAAATGAAACTAAAAAAAAAAAATTTGTTAATTATTTTCTCCTTAATTCCATTTATTTTTTTGTATAAAAAAGCGAAAAATAAGATCTCAATCAAACCTGATTGCCAGCCCTTATTGTCCAGCACAGAACAATTCTATGTGGAAATAGATGGTCAGATCTATCCAAAAATTGTACCCTCTTTTTTCAATGCTTCAATAAACTTTGAATGTCTCAACTCGGCACAAACTAAGCCCAAGCTAATTCTTTTATGGAACGAGTAAGGACCATGGAAAGACTACAAATATGGTCTTGGAAAATATGAGCCTTTTATCAAACGAAAATGTCCAGTTACCAATTGTGAAATTACAAAGGACAAGTCTCGTCTTGCTGAAAGTGATCTTGTGCTAGTTCACATGAGGAGTAAATATTCCAAATTACCTCTGAACAGACCACACAAATCAAGACTTGTTTTTCTGATTACTGAATCTCCAATTCATTCAAAAGAATTTCATCCCACATTCAATGGTTTGTTCAATTTGACTGCCACTTTTAATCAAAATTCCTACTTTTCACCTTTCTACTACAGCAACATTGAATTCAAATGGCAACTGAACCAAGAGTTCGATGCAGAAAAAGATTTTTCAAAAGGAAAAACTAGACTAGCTGTTATTTTAGCTTCTAATTGCAGAGCTCATTCGAAAAGAATCGAATATGTTAAGGAAATGCAAAAGTATTCGCAAAGAATTGACATTTTTGGCGGATGTGGCAAAAGTTGTAATATTGCTGGTGAGAACAGATTTTTGAGCAATAAATGCAGAGAAAAATTGAGCAAAGAATCTCTTTTTTTTCTTGTTTTTGAAAATAGCATGTGCAAAGATTACATAACTGAGAAATTGTATGACACAATTTTGTTTGACACAGTGCCAGTTGTGTACGGCTATGGACCTTACGATCAAGTGATTCCTCGTTCAGCCTTCATAAATGCTCTTGACTTCAAGACACCAAAACAACTAGTTGATTATTTGTTGTACTTGGAGTCGAACAAAACAGCGTACAATTCTTATTTCAAATGGAAAAGGTACATCAAAAAAACCAACAATCAATACAAAACATTTTGTGACATGTGCATAAAGCTCAATTTGGAAAATTATTTTGGAATAGAAAAATCTCAAGTTAATGATTTGGAAACTTTTTGGGGATACAAAAAAAATTGCTGGGCTCCTCCAGTTATTGGCCAAGATGGTTCATTCTCTTTCTACCCCATTAATTACACTCATAGTTGCACTTTTTGTTAAAAAAAATCTTGTAGCTTTTTCAATTATTTGACTCAACTGTAAAATTAAATCTTCAATTTTAAGATTTAAAGAATTGAGTTGATCAAAATATTTAAAAGGTTAAATCAAATTTATTTAAAAAACGCTATTGTTATAGCCTGAAATGAAACAGTCTTTATATTTTGTTTTCTTTGTGGTCTTTATGTTAAAAATTTTAATAATAAAGATGACATTTGCCTGTTTTTTAGTGTTGAAATAAAATATGGTTGCTTACCTAAATAAATGTAAAAGCTAAAAGATTTTGGAAAACAATAAAATTTTGGAATCGTCTATTTTAATTAAACTTTTTTTTATTCAATTTATATTAAAATTTTTTTTATTAATCTAAAATAAATTTATGAAATATTAAGGATGGAATAAAATAACTACTGCTAATAAAAAATTAATTCAATATACAGTTCTGATTTGATGCTAGGGTTTTAAATATTTTTACGTAATTTTTCTAAAATTTACGTAAAGATTGGTAAATTTTTTTTCTCAATTTTTTCTTTACGTTTAACTTACTGATAAAATAAAAAAATGGCCTAAAAAATGGCAATTTTTCGGCATTTTTTTTACGTAATTTTTCTTAAAATAACCGGAATTTTTGTAATTTAACCTTTTCTTACATATGTAATTTATCGGCATTGTGAATTTCGGCACAAAAAACAAATACAAAATATTAAAAATGCCAAAGCTTAAGTTCTGAAAGATGAAAACATGTTCTGTAAATTGTAGCAAGTGATTCATCCTTTGTACCACCAATATGCTGATTCTGCGAAATTCCGCAAAATTTAGAGAATTGTGAATTTTAGCTCTAAAAACAAAAATAAAATAAAAAAAAACGTCAGAACTTTAATCTGGAACGACTAAAAAACATGTCCTGTGAATTGTAGCAACTGATATATCATCTTTACTACCACTTAAAGTTGTGTTGGATTTTAAATATAATATAATATCCCAAATTCAAAATTTTCTGAATTTTGCAGATTTATTGCAGAGTTTTGCTGAATCAGTATATAGGGTGGTACAAAGGATATATACAAAACGTGTTTTCGTCTTTCAGAACTTAAGCTTTGACATTTTTTATATTTTGAATTTGTTTTTTGTACCAAAATTCACAATGACTAATTTTTAGAAAAATGACGTAAATTTACCAAATAAAGTTTTGGATTTTTTAAAATTTTTGAACCAATTTTTTTCTAATAAAATTCAATTTTTGTTCATTTTACATTTTTGACTAAAAATTAGTGATGAAATCGAATTAGCTTTTTTGACACAAATTGAAATTTGAATAAATAAAAAATTTGAAAAGACTTTTGAAAAAGTAGAATATTCGAATAAAATCTTGAATATAAGATAATTTTGAATTTAAATTTGATTTATTTTTATTTTTGAAATTAAATTCGAAAACTATCTTTATTTAAATTAAAATTTGAACTTAACTTTAATTTAAAAAACAACTTGAATTTTCGATAAATTCAACTAATAATTTAAAAGTATTAAAATTTGAATAGAATTTTTGAAAAATTAAGTATTTGATAATTTAGTTTTTTTTACTCTTGTAGCGTTGGTTAAATCAGAACAGCTATTTTTTGGTACCTGGCAAGATGGATTAGATTATTGTAATCCAGAACATGTTAGAAGGGTTGACTTATGAAAATCTGGCAAACTATTAGTATCCAAATCGAATTTAAATTCGAATTATTTAATGAATTCTTTTTTAATTAAATTTTTTCTGATCAATTATTTTTTTGATTAATTTTTATCTTCAAATATTAAATTGAATATTTATTATATTTAATTTTTGATCCAAAAATTTTATATTATCAAATATTAATTCAAATTTTTTAAAGATTCAATTTTTAATTTAAATAAATTAACTTTCAAGCCTTGAATTATATACGGTATATAATTCAAAAAAATCTTTATTCAAAAATTAAATTCAAACTTAATTTTCATTCGAAATGCTACTTATTCGAATATCGGTTCGAATATGCATATTCGATTTCATGGCTATTCATGGCCTGTATATCCTAAAATTTATTTTCTTGTCCAAGAATTTTACCATATTTCCTCAATTAAAAGAAATTTCGGTCATCAAAGGGTTTCTTTCATTCGAAAATTTTTCACTTCAAAAAAGTGACTCAAATAGAAGAAATTTATCCATTTTTTTCCTTCTAATAGAAACAAAAAAATGCATGTTTTACATGACAAATGACTTGTGAATTTTCTTTTAATCGAGACGCATTTTTTGAGAAAAACAACTCAAATAAAGGCAAATTTTTGCGTCAAATAGTAGGAACTTTCTTCTAATTTTGGTTATTTCTATTTGAGGTAATACGGTATTTTTTGCTAAAAAAAAAAATTCATAGTTGAACAAAAATATTTTTTTTTATTATTACTTTATTGTCATAATTTATTACTAAATATTGTGCTTATTTAATTTATTTATTTTTATTTATTTATTTCAAAAAAACACCTCTTGGGTTAGGTGAAAAAAAATTAAAAAAAAGATGAATACATTGTAAATTTTAATCAAACATAAAAGGACAGTTTATGTGTCTATATTGAGTTAGTTTGCATTATTTAATAGGGATAATTTTAAAATCACATCTAAATTCAAAATTACAATTTTGTGTACAATTCGAAATGTCTTGTAGTTGATTTTATAAAAAAATGCAAAGAATACAAAATATGGGCTACTAGTAAATGTAGTTGTTGTTATTATTTGAAAAATTATCATTGTTATCATCTTATTGTTTTGACTGTGAATCAATAATTGGTTACCATACCGACTCTATACATCAGTGTTGCAATTGAGCCTAAAAAGAAGGCTGGAAAGGTTCTAAAGCAAAAAAGGCTTTACAAAGGCAATAATTTTTTTTAGATTTGTATATTAATTAATTAAAATAGACATAAAATAAATTTTTTTGACAATATATTAAATAAACAGGATGTTATTAATTGAATATAAATTTTTGGACAATAAATTAAATAATTAGAACATAAACTAATAGTTTTGTGTTTTTTTTTAGCAATATACTAATAAATTAGAATATGCAATTAATATTAAGTCATTTCATCACTACTAAAAATTGAGTTAAAAATTGTTTTAAAAAAAATTCAAAAATGCATTCTTTTTTGGTCTTTTATTTTAATGTTCAACTTTTTTTACTTAAATTTACGAAAAAAATATGAAACAAATATTGTCATATTTTCAGATTTCTCATGTTCCAAATCCTTTTAAGAAATTTTATCTTGTAGAAAAAATGGGTGTACAGCAAAATTCAGGTAATTTTAAATTAATATTAAAAAAAATCGATCTTTTGTAATAATTTTTTGAAACATTTTCTCTGTTTCTCTGTTTTTTTACCATTTTGATGGGTAAAAACAATCAAAAAAAAGTTATCTTAAAAAATAGCTGACCCGTATTTTGACCTGGGCAAGTACGAAAAATTCATCCGCCTACACGGATAATTAAAATCCACACCATCAATATAAAAGGGCAGTGTACCTTTGCGTATGGACGACACAAATCCATACGTACTTCCACCAGTTATAACAATTTCATCACTCTTTGCCAGCAGCTCGTTGTCCATCACTGTTCGAAAATACGCTTGCTTATTAAATCTTATATGTCCAAGCTTACCAACACCTTCAATCACTCTTTTAGGATAAAATTTTCTTATTCTTCTCGCAGCATATACCGAGTCAGATGTGACAAACCATTTAAATGTTACATTTTTTTGCACCATATTTTCAATCTGAATGGCACAGCTCATAAACGAGCCTAGGTCAGTGTCATTTTTTTTCAGAAATTTTGTCCTTATCTGAATTCCGATCACATAAAACCCCTTGAAATTTTTTTCATAAAAATCCTGCACTATTCTTGTAAAATTGGGACTTAGAATCCAAAACTTCTGCATCAATCTGTGGCCAACCTTGAACCCAATAGACAAAAATGGTTCCACATTGTTCAATTTTTGTCTCAAATTTTCTTTGGCATCTTCAATGGTTTCGCTTCGAACTAAATTGTAGCTGAGTAATTGTGGGTAGTGTTCGGGGTTTGGGCTGATGTCGAAAAAAAAGGCTTTGTTTGCTTGGAAAATAAGATGGGATCCATTGGAGATTTTTTTGTTCAGAAGTCCTTCGAGCTTTTTTCTATAGCGCCATGTATTGGAGCTGGAAGAGGAAATTTTTATGGGCTTTATTAATTTAGGTTCTTGAAAAACATTATTTAGTGGTGGCTGAACAAATTGCTCTATCTCTGGCCAAACAATTGAGATGGAACTGTTTGTGAGAATGGCTATGCACAAGGCTGAGAGGACATTGTATATTTTGTTGGCGTAGCCTGGTCGAATACCGCGGCATGAGACTATTTTGTGAGAGTTGTCTTTTCGTATTGAGTTATGAAGTTTTATGTAGACATCAAGTGGATCGTGGTCAAGCTTAAAGGGCCGAGAGTTTTCGTTTAAAATGTACCAGAAAAAATTAAGACATGTAAAAAAAATTAAAAATAAAATTAAAATTTTATTTATTAAAATTTTTAGCTCTGTCATAGGTGTTGTTTAAAATAAATTTTATTATGCCTGAATTTTTTTGCTTTTTTTTGAGAAATTTTTAATTCAGAAATTTTAAAAAAATATATTCATAACTTGGGCAATTGGAAAAATTTTGGCAGTAATTTTAATATTACCTTCATAAGTTTTACTCACAATAGCTTTTGTTTTTTCAGGTGAAAAACAGGATCAAGAAAAAAGAGAGAAACTAAAATTTTCGATTCAAATTTAGAAATTGTATTATTTGTGATTAAATATTTTGGATGTTTTTAAAAAATTTCTTTACATACGATTTAGGTATAATTAATTTTTAAAAATAATATTGATTTAAAAAATGACAACAATTTTGTTGTACAAGTCAATAAAAATGCATAAGTGCGAAAAAAATTTTGCACAATTTAATTATTAAAACAGAATTATTTTTAAATAAATTATTTTATTAAAAGCAAATTTTATTTAAAACATATTCTATTTTTTTATCGGAAACAAATTAACTTAATTGAAACAATTATACTTGAAAATAAAATCATAAAGCTTTTGATTCAAATAAAACCAATTTTCAAAGTTAAAAGCCAAATTTTGATCATCATTTATCTTTTAGCCTTTTTTAAATTTAACTTTTTTCTAAAAATACCAAATAAACAATTTGAAAAAAAATGTCTTTATTGCAAGAAATTCCAACAATATCTCATTAGACCCACTTGAAGCCAATGAAATTTTGTAAATATTCAAGTTTTGATTTCAAAATCACAATTCAAAAAAGCTATTAACTAAGTATTTTTTTAGAAGAATGGAAGAATTTTAAAGATTCAAAAGTATTCGAATTTTTAAGCTTTTTTCACAGGCAATTGTGCATGGATGGGAAAAAAGGCTGGTTCAAAAGATACCTACTGGGTTAACCAAGTACGAACAATGCGCTAGAATCAAAACATCAGAGCATTAAGGATTTCAAAAAAGCAAATTAAAAAAAAGATTGTCTCTTATAGACAGTGTTTGAAAGAGATATTACAGATTGTGGAAAAGTGGTCAAAAAGACACTCACCAGTATTGTTTATCAATGACTTAGATAAACAAACGATTGAAACTGTAATGTCGATCTATGAATATTTCCAGTCAAAACCAACTATTACAACAAAGATTGAACTGAAGCGATTTACCAGAATAGAAAACAATTTTTACATGCCATCGAAACAGAGATTATCAATGGAGGATTCTGAGATCAAGAATTCGGGGATCTATCAAAACATAGAAAAAAAAACATAGAAAAAAAAATATATATATAACTACAAAAGCATAATTTATTGTCTTCTTACTCTATTTTACTTTATTCACTTTATTTTTATTTTTTATTTTTTTTTATTTTATTTAACTGTATATTTATTTTATTTTTTTTTTTTTGGTTTTATTCTGAAGGAGCTTAAGCTCGGTACAGTTAACAAATAAATAAATAAAATATAGAAATGTCAATATGTAGAAAAATAAAATATAGAATTATATAAAATAAAGAAATATCAATTACGTTGAAATAAAATGTAAAATAAAATATTTACAACTAAATATCTTACTCTTTGATTAATATTATTAATTAATTAATAATTCAATTGTTTTTGATTCGCATTGTGTAACAATTTTTTTAAATTTTTGGATTTTTTGTCTAATTGAGCATATATTTTTTAAGTTTTTAATCAATTCTTGAAAACAAAAAATTTTTAAAAAAAGATACGTGTGATTTAAAAAAAAAGTTTTAGATTTTCTAAATTTCCTAAATTATTTATTTTTTCGATGTTACCATGATTTTTCTATGTTTTGATTATTCTACATTTTTTTTTTGGAAATTCTATATTTTTTTTCTTCTATATATTTTTTTTTCTATGTTTCCAAGAATTCAGAATCAGAATTTTGTGAATTTTAATGAGTGATAATTATATGCCGTTTTATATTCAGCTAAGTATCAATAAAAAATAAAAAAAAAACAAACTTGCGAAAAATTTAAGAAAAAATCATTTAAAATATTTACAGTCAAAATTCAAATTTTTTTTTAAATTGCATTTAATAAATGGTTTAATTTGTTGTGTTTGAATAACAAAATGTATCCAATGATGAAATAACATTAAAAAAGAATGATTTTTCAAATATTTTTTCAGTTTCAAATTAAAAAATAATTTTAAAATAATATTGCAAGCATTTTCATATTTGAAATTTAACGCCTAAGTCAAATAGAATGAGTTTAATTTTTTTTGAAAAATATTAAAAATTCTTTTTTTAACTTTTAAATAATTCATTTAGATTTTAATTTATTTTCAATAGTTGAAAAACTTTGATTTTTTTTAATTTAAAATAATAAGATGGTCCTTTAATTATTGATTGTAGCTAAAACTTTTTTACGCTCTGTTTTCCATTTTATATATAAACTCGTTAATACACTATGTGTCAAAAAGTTAGAAATTTTTTTTTTATCGTTAACAAAAGAATTGTTTTTGCATATATAATAGGCGGGAAAATAAAAAAACGCGTTTTTTTTCAAATTTTTATTTGTCTTCAATCCAAAATAATAAAATAAAAAAATTAAGTGAAAAAAAATATCCCAAAAAAAAATACAAAAGAAAAAATGGATACAATAAATTAAAGAAAAAAAACGGTTCATAAGTTTAGAAATTTTTACAATTTAAAATTTAAAATGACCGCTTTTGCCGTTATTTCAAGCCAAAACTCTTTTTGGCATAGATTCAATCAACTTTTGTACGTATTCAGTCGGAATCTTAAACCACTCTTTGTGCAAAACCTCTTTTAAATGCTCGATAGAGGTAACCTTTGTGTTTACTATTTTGGCATCCATGTATGACCATAAGTTCTCGATTGGGTTGAGATCTGGTGAACGGGCACACCATGGCAGAACCTCAATGTTCTGTTCTTTCAACCAGTTCCTTATTGAGTGGGAAGTATGTGCCGAAGCGCTATCTTGCTGAAAAATCCAAGGGTCATCTGGCTCATATAGCAGTTCAACAGATGGTAAAAGGTTGTTTTCCAAGGTGTTGATGTAGACAAATTGATTAATTCGTCCTGTATAAATGTTGCTTATACCAGTGCCTTTGTAGGAAATGCATACCCAGATACCAGGCGACCCTCCAGCGTTTTGTAACCTTGGTATACAGAACTTCGGAAGAAACTTTTCATTTTAAAACCTTTTTACGATTACTCTTGACTTACGATTGAATACCTCAAAATTGGACTAGTCACTGAAAATAACTCTGGACCAATTATTAACTGTCCAATTAAGTCTCTGTTTACACCACTTATATCTTTTTTGTTTATCTTTTATGGTTAAAAGGGGTTTTCTGACCGCTGTATGGGACTCTAAACCTTTTTTTTTGAGAAATCTCATTTCAGTAGACTTACTTATCCTAACCTCTTGAGTCTTAGAATTTAAATCAGTGGCGAGTTTTTGATAGCTATATGTAGGGTCTTTTCTAATCTCTCTAAAAATGTAATTTTCTTCCTTAAAAGTCAGCTTCCGAGGTTTACCAGAACGGCTTCGATCAGACACAGTACCAGTCTCTTCATATCGTTTTTTAGTTGAAAAGACACATTTTGGAGATACACCTAACATGTTGGCTATCTCATTTTGCTTTTTTTCTCCACTCGTTAGCAGACCCACGATGTGCCATTTTAGTGGGCTAGAGACGTTTTTTTACCCATTTTTAGGTAATTTTTTGGCAAAATTAAGATATTTTGGTTAAGTTATTTTGAAAGGACCTAAGTAGTTGGAGAGTATTTATTTTAATCAGTTTAAGAGCACAATATACTAAAAATAAGAAGCTATTTAAGAATTAATCATAAAGGTGTGAAAAAAGGTAGCAATGGTTGCTAAAACTTTAGGATTACCCGAATTTCTAAACTTTTGCACCGTCTTTTATTATTTTTTAGAGGAAGTTTTTTCCTTATAAATATTTAAAAGTTGATTATATTTTTATGCTGAGTGTCATATATCAAATTGTAGAGAAAAAAAATTCTACAAATTAGTGCTTTTATTTTTTTTCTTTTGAACTCAATTTTTCGTAAAATACAACAAATAAACAATTTAAGATAAATAAAATAATCAATTTCTAAACTTTTGACACATACTGTATATATAAATGATTGTCACATTTTATACACTTGAAGAAACGTTTTTCGTCAATATCCGTCATACATTTTTCTTTTGTACTCCACTTGGCATCGTCGATAAGTTCATTTTTTGTTTCATCAAGACTCTCTTGTAAACTGTTATATTTTTTGTAATAATCATACACTTTAGCTTCGCCCCTGGCTTTTTTTGGTGGAATAATGTCCTCGCTTTCATTGTTCGTGTAGATTGATGACAGCTGATCTTTGAATAATTGAAGTTGATGACGAGTCAGATTCTGAATCTTAAAAAATTTTTTTATTAAGTTTTAATGATACTAATTTTTTACTGTTTTAATGTTTTTTTATACTCATTTTACATTTAATTAGAGTTATTAAGTAAGTATTAATAAGTTATTTGTCAATAAGTATTAATTTATAGTGTTCTTATTTATTTATTTATTCAATTAACTCCAATTCTGGCGATGAAATTAAAATTTTAAAAAAATTATAAAATTAATGTATAAAATCTTTTGTTACTTTGGTTTCACACAAGCGAAATTCTTCATTTTCTTACATATTTTTTTTTTTTTTACATTAGTTATTCAAAAAAATTAAAAAAAATTGTTCATGTTTACAATTTAAAGCTAATTTATTTTTACTTTCAAAAAGCCCTAATTAGGGAGTCCAGAAGATTCTTTCCATTTTCATCGCCATTCCTTATCATTGAGAAGCAAGTTTTGATCGAGTCACTTATTCCATTCTTTTTTTTGCTATCTTTTTTCTTTCTCGATCTCTTTTTAGTTTTCTTAATCGATAAAGATGAGAAAAATGATAATTATTTTTTTCCATTAAGAAAATTATTTTTTCTACTAAAAAAAAATATAAGCCTTAAATAAATCTCATTTAATCATAAATTTGCGAAAAAAAGTTAATTGACATAAGAACAAACAATTATTGTCTTGATATAAGTATAAAAAAATTGACGAATCATCGCTTTTTTTCACTATCACTGTTCAATAATTGGCAAAAATAGTGAAAAAAAGCGACTAGTTATGATTGACCAATAAATTTATTATTTTTGTATCATAATAAAATTAAAAAAAAGAAGGCGTTAATTAAGTTAAACAAATGCAAATTATGCAAAAAAATAAAAAAACCAAAAAATTTGTATGGCCTTTTTTGCTCAAACTAACTATTTCAGTGTTAAGACCAGTAGTGGTTATCGAAGCCTGACACTTGCACGATGAAAAATATTCTTTGTAGCTCCAATAAAAATTCCCATTTGGCCATACTTGATTTTTATAATAAAGATAATCGTCAACAAACAACATTGGTTTTTCGTGGTTGGTAATTAAAGTTTTAAAAAATTTTAATATTTTTAAAAATTTCAAATAGTATACTTGCAAGTGAGTATTCAATTTCAAATTTATAGATTCATCCATCGTTTAATTGAGTATTTAATTTTTTGAATATAGGTCTTAATCTGAGTTGTAGTATTAATTAAATTTGTATTGCAAGTTAAGCGTAATAAGATTAATATAAAATTGCAATTATTGCAATAGTGAAAAAAAGCAACTAATTAGTATTAAAATTAATTTTTTTCACGCTGCATTTATTATTTTTTCACGTCTTAATCTAAAGTACCGCAAAAAATTATGTATGGGAGGAGTTATAAAATAGTAAAAAAATAGTGAAAAAAAGCGATGTTGCCAAAATTGATTAGATAAATCATTAAAAATGAACAATCAAACAATGAAAAGTCAAGCAAAAAAAATAAAAATTATTGATATCAATACTAAAATTGCGATTATCAATAAGAGTAAAGACCGTAATTCTACATCATCAATCGCGCAAGAATTCAGCCTTTCAAACTCAACTGTTTCGACAATTAAAATAGAAATAATTGTAGAAAATTATCAAAGCAGTACTACCGGCTAGTTTTTTATTGAAAAAGCTTGTCGAATTAGAAAAGGAAATTGACAATAGAGTACAACTTAAGCAGTAAAAAATCTCCACTTTTTTTAAAATCCAATTAATTTTTTGTTTTCATTTTTAATAAAAGTTTTAAACTATTTCTGTGAATGCAGCATGGTGCAACATTCAAAGTTGCATCAGCTGAAAAAGTCTGCTAATGATGTGCAAAATCTCTGCAAAATGCACTACGCTCTATTATACTGATATTTAATTTCTGCCAAACTCTGCAAATTTAGCAGATATTGATATTTGATGCAACTATGAATGTTGTACTATGTTGCATCTACAGAATTAAGCTTAAACTTAAAAAAAAAAAAGTAATTCAATTTTTTTTTACATTTTTTTCTGTTCTTTTTATCCTTTTGTACTGAATTTCACAAAACCTTTATTAGAAATATTATGCAAAATCTTGCTAAGACGTTGTTAGAATATTCATAAGTTTCTGATATTTCTTATAAAAATGCACTAAAAACAATTCCTTTATCTTAAAAAGACTCTTAGTCTTGAACTTTCTTGTAAGATCCTATTTAAGAATCTCTTCATGGAATCCTTGTATTACGGTAAGCATTTTTCAGAATAGATTAAAAAAGTCTTAAAATAATCTTTTTATTTATAAAAAAAAAATATCTCTAAAATTAAGTTTAATCAATTTTTTAATGAAAATTTCTATTTGTTTAAAAATTGAACTAAGCAGTTTTTTTTATTCTGATTTACTACCGAGCTCTTCTTTCACGCTATTGTATCCATAAAAAAGTATAGCTTCATAGAATAAATTTCCGCATAAATAGACAAAAAATGACTTGAAACCAATCAAACCAAAAATTCCACCACTCAATATTACACACAGTTCTAATAGATTCCCCTTTAACAAAATACAAAATTAACTTTTTTTTAAAATCAAAAATTAAAATAGATTTTACAAGCAATCTTGATTTCATTAGGTTTTTTTTGTCCGATGAGAATTTGAAGTCTACTGCACAAAAAGACTCATAACTCATTGACAACAAAAATCCACCGGACGCACGACAAATACTTCTATAACTTTCATTTGATTGTTGCAGATCATACTTTAGATAATTTAATTTCATTAAAAATAATTAATTTTAATTGGCAAAAAAACTTGCCATAAATAAGTCAGGAAAAGCGAACACAAAAATTCCACTTAAGGCCAAAATCAACGCATCTAATCTTGCCACATAGTCCACAGTCTCAAATTCTGATGAACTGGGTCTTTTAGGCTGCTTGGTTGTAAATATGTAATAAAAATTTACAACTACTTCTAGAATACAGAAAACAGCTGAAACGATCAAAAGCTTTAAAATAAAATTAAGTTGTTTGTTTAGATAATTATTTGCCATTTTTTGTACCCTATAATTCCAGTGTGTATCCAGAGAATAGACATAGATGTTGTCAATAAATGTAAGTGCATGGCAAACAAGACGAGACCAAAAGTGGCCGTAAAAAATTGACTCATCTTTTGAATTCAGAAATGTAAAAGCATAGAATGGTGACCATATAAGAAAAACTCCATGCAAATTTGCCAAAAACCAATGGTAATTTGTAAATTCTGTCGAATTCAGCTAAAAAAGGAATTTAACATTATCAATTAAACAGCAAAAAACGTGAAAAGTCAAATTTCTTCCATTCCATTTCTACCAATAAACCTAAAGACCACTTAAAATTGAAAATCTCTTAATCGAATCTTATTGTGAAAATACTATTTAAAGTAATAAACTTTTTAAATAAAGTAAGATTTCCGATCATTAGAAAACTTTTTATTTGAAAACAAAGTAAAAAATTTATCTTGAAATTATTTAATATTTTTTCAAAAGAATAAAAAAATTAGAAAGTGATTCGAAATATTAATAATTATTTTGAAATTTTTGGTAAGAATTGTATTTTTAATTTTTAATTTTATTTTATTTAAGTTATCCACCGAATTGCACAAAAAAACAATTAATTAATCTTTTATTCATTAATCAATTTAATTTCTTTAATTGACGCTTATTGCGTAAATTTACCAAAAAATCTAAATAATGGCAAAGAATGTTTAATTTTGTGTTAAAAAAAAATGATAATTTATTTTTTTGATTTTTTTTAATTGTGATTAAATTGAATTTACGCTAATGAATTCGAATTTTCTTAAAAATTTGTATAGGAATATAAAAATAAAAAAGTAAAAAAAAGGTATCTTCTTATTTTAAATCATAATTTCTTTCAATCTTAAAAAAATTAAATTATTTTAAGTTAAAAAGATACTTTAGTTATTTGATCAGTCATCATTTTTTTCAGTAACAATATTTTTAAATAAGCCTATTAAAAGCTCTTTAAATTTTAATTTCTTTATATTATACAAAAAATCAGAGTTGTTTAAAAGTCACAAGTTTTAAGTCAAATCCAAGTCCGAAATTTAAATATTTGAATTAACTTTGCAATGAATTTCTTCTTTATAATGAAAAATATATGACTGACATCTTTCAGGTGATTAATGCTTCATAAAAATCAAAAAGGTATTATAGCTAAACTTTTCTCTTGAACCTTTTTTGTAAAAAAAATTTCATCGTTTTCAAAACCATTTCAATTGAATTTGAGTTGGGAGACTTGTGAGTACAGGCTGATCTTTCATGTTTAAATCAATTTTTTTATGGAAATTATTCAAAATTAACACCATTCTTGATTAATTGCTTGAAAGATTCTGATTTATGCTTAGATTCAACATTTTACATTAATTTACGTGAATTTTCTTATAATATTTTACCTTCTACCTTTAGCAAAAAATTTGTAATTCAACGTAATTTTACGTAAATGTACGTAAATTAAAGTAAGAATATGTTGAGTTGAAAAATATCATATATCATAACATCATTGCAGAGCTGTTTAAAAGTCCCAAAAAAAATTCCAAGTCCAGACTTAAAAATATTTTTTAAAAAAAAAAGTCCAACACTTGCTTGGCTTCCATAATTACCACTAAACATATTAATTTTGACTTAAAAAATAAATTTAAGTCATGACTATGAATTAAACTTGCTACTCAAAAAAAAGTCTGATTCCAGAAAAAGTTCGAATTTTTACCAACTCTGCACAGTGTTAGTGTGCAGAGTTGGTCAAAAGCTCAATTATAAAGTCAAAATGGTGAAAAGTCAGAGTCAAAGTTTTGACTTAAAAAAAAAATAAACAAAAAAAGTTCGGACTTGGACTTGACTTGAGACTTGTGACTTTTAAACAACTCTGCATTATTATATATGTTATCGTTTATTTTGATAACACGTAAATTTTGGTTTTAACCAGAGTTGTTTAAAAGCTCCAAAAAAAAGTCTTTGGCTCGGACTTTTGAAAAAAAAAGTCAGGACTCGGCTTTACTTAATTTTTATTCCGAGAAAATCTTAGCTCGTTAAAGAAAAATTTTAATTTAATATAAAATAAATAACAAATAACCTTTTTGTATGAATGTTACTCTAAATAAATTTTTTCTTGTCCGACAGTACAATAAAAGAATGTGCTAATAAAAGCTTATCGGTTTTGTTACAGACATAATCATTAATACAAGATTAAGGATATACAATCTATTTTGTAAATCTTTCAGTAATTAAAAAACACTTAATGCTGAAAAAAAGTGGGTCCCACTAAAACATTGAACCCCAATTTTCTAAAATTTTGTGACCCCCATTTTTTTTGCAATATTTTTAAAAGTTTTAATATATCATTTAGTTGGAATTTTTCCTTATTTTTTGAAAATTAAACTAGTTTTTCTCCGAAATTTTTATTTTTGTTTATATTTTTAAAAACCTGACCTCCTACTGATCCCCAATTTTATACGACTGAAAAATTTAAGAAACAAGCTCTATTATTTTATTAAATTAATAAAACAAAAAATATCAAATAATATAATTATAAGTTATAAGTTTAATTTAATTAGCTCAAAATTATTCAATTTTTTTTTTTTTTGTATAACATTTACTTTTTGCTCTAATTTATATGTTTTTTCAATTTTTTAAAAAATCAAAAATAACTTTTACAAATCTCAAAATTAACGCTAACGTGGCTGAAAGGGAGAATTAATATTCATTCCAAACAGCCAGGGGATTTTGTCCCAAATTATTTTTTAAATAAATAAATAAAATAATTATAAGTTGAATTTTCTAAATTATTACGAAATCATTTTTAAAAACTCCTTTAATTTTCAAAAAATAGAGAAAAATTCAAGCTAAATGTTATATTAAAAGTTTTTAAAAAAATTGGGGGTCAGTATTTTAGTAGGCCCCAAAAAAGTCTGTTAAAAAATAACATTTAAAAATAAGTCTGAAAAAAAAATTAAAAACTGGGGTCCTCTTGTAACTATTAAGACTTAAATGTTTAAAAACAAAAAATCCATAAATATTTGATCAGGATCAAAAATTTTTGAATTGAGATATAGATTGTAATATCTTGAAGAAATTTTACTGTAATTATAACAATGAAATACCAAAGGTAAAAGCATGCTGTCCGGTTTGAACAAGAGAACTATGCCAAATAGTGATGAAACCACTATTTCATATTTCAACCATGCTCGGTATCCGTTTTTTGCTGCTAGTATAGCTCCCAAAGGTCCAATACTCAGAATGAAAGTCTCCAATATTGGATTGAAATTTTCAAAAAGCATTTTTTAAATCGTCTTTTTATTCTAAATTCATGTTAAAAAATGGAAAATGTTTAATTTTCAAAAAACTAGAAAGAGGTTGTCAAAAAAAACTAAAAAAATAAAATGACTAAGAATAATTTTAACGATTTGGATTCCAAAATTATTGTAATTAATAATAATTATTTGATTTCTATTATTAATGTTCTTTAAATTTTTTTTAATTTTTTTAATTAAAACTCAGCAAATCGTGGAATTCAAAAAATTTGAATATCACTATTTCTGAATACGTTTGAACAATGCAAAAAGAGAACTTTCAATGCTTGGATGGTAAATTTTCAAATGATGGTGACATCATCAAGCACTTTATGATTTGATAGAAAAATATCTAACTGAAAGTACATTGATAGCATTTTTTTTTTATTTTAAAAATTAAATAGAAACAGAGATTTATTATTTTTTTCTGATATTTTTTAAAATCACTAAAGTTGCTGAACTTCATAACTTTTATTGTTTATGACAAAATTAATAATAAGAATAAAATTTTCATCATCCATAATTTTTATAATTTTTTCAAACATTTCTTTAAAAAATTTAAAATAAAAACTAGAAAAGAATTCTACTTTTTTTATGTTTTTGTATACTATAAAAGAAGCAGACAAATTAGAAATAAAAAAGTTTAGGGTCGTAAAATTTTTCATATTACCTAACTCTTTTTCTCTTATAAATACCTACGTATATTTTTAACATTGATTTTAAGTTATTTGTAAAACCAGGGTCGTGCAGTTATACTAGTATGACATTTTTGCTAGAAAAAAATAATTTACTTTTGTAAACTAGATTTTTGAGAAAATCAACAAGTAATTCAGTGCTGAAGATAAAATGTTCACTTTTATAAAAAATTTGAGTAAAGCAACTCAAAAAGAGTAAATATTTGATATTAATTTTGGTTTATATAATTTGCCCAAAACTCAAAAAAACTATGTTTGATAAACAAATATAAAAACTAATTTTGCATAATTTCCATTAAGATGTTAAATGCAATATTATAAAATATTAATAAAATGTAGATCAAAATGTCAGTGAGTAAAAATTTTTTGATCCATTTACGAATTTCATAAAAAAGTTAAAATTCTTAAATTTCTGAATGTTTTTAGTAACTTAAATTGATCGATCTCGCTTAATTTTTAATTATCTTAGCCTTTATTTAAAATAAATGACAAGCCTATTGAGAAATAAAAGATTTCTTACTCTAAATGCATTCTAAATTAATCTAGTTAAATTTATACTTGAGATATGATGTATTATTGCTTCAACATTTTTAATTAATTAAATATTTGATTTTAATTTTAGCTAAATGAATCACGAAAATGAAATATTGCTTGGTTTTTTCACATAGAACCTAGAAGAAAAAAGGAAAATTTAAAAAGTTAAGTTCAAATAACTTTATTACCAATCTAAATTAATTGAATTATTTTCAAAAAAATAAAAAAAAAATTCCAACATTGTAGACATAATCTTGTACAAGCTTAAATTTTTTGCTCATGCATATTTATTTACTGATAAAAAATTTATTCTTAAAAAAAACAGAACTTAAACGAAAATCAAAAATTAAAGATTAAATTAAAAAAATTAGAGCAAATTGCCCAGTCAACTTTATTTTAAAGGATCTTTAAAGAAATTTTAGAGAAATTTTTAGAGGTTTTCACACAATAAAAAGAAAATGTCTTTTTTTTCAAAATAAACTTTACAAATGAATTTGCAACGATTATTTTTTAGCTAAAAAATATAAATGTATTTTTTTCCTTTCAAAAACTGTTCATTATACAGTAATTTTTTTTAATTTCTAACCAGAACTACATTTTAAATATGTATTCAGATTTGACTTTTTGGTTTTAATTTTGCTAGTCCAAATATATAATCAATTGGTGCTGTGAAATTCAAATATACATCGAAAAAATATATAAAAATATTTCCTTTTTTGATAAGTTAAAATTAAATTAAATAAAATTGGTCAGGTCGGTAAGGTGAACCATAGTTTACTTATTATGAGAAAAATTCTTTTTCTTGGGTTTAGTGAATTATTTGTTCACTGTTCCTAAATTAATAATATAGGTAATATTGAAAAATATAAATAAAATGACAAATTTGTGAGATGGAAGAAATTGAGTATAAGCTGAGTAATTCATTTTATAAAAAATGTCCACACATTTTTTGTATTAAGAAAAGATTTAATAATAAACTATTTTTTGTTTTTTTATTTTTTATTATTCGCCAAATTGTGTTCATTCTTTTGAACATTTTTTTAAATATCTAAAAGAGATGTTGACAATTTATTACAGGAAATGATCTTAATGCAGTTAAAGCACATATTTAGTATAACATTTAGTTAAGCTTTCGAATCTACTTAGCTCTTCAAACCAAAAGTTAAGGTTTCTTAATATCGATGAGCAAATCTCATAAAATATCATTAATATTGCTAAAGAAGTTTTCCTCTGAAACCATAAAAATCTTTTGTTCACCTAATTAAAAAATTGTTCACATATTCCAATTTTGGTTCACCTTTCAGTAAAAACAAATATTAAGTAAACTAAAAGTTCACAAAACCCGAGAACAAAAATCTTTCACATAATAAGTGAAATATGGTCACCTAGCCTACTAGACTTAATAAAATAAACATAAAAAAATATTGTAACAAAATATAAAATATTTTTTTTTATCTTTTTTAATTTTCCCATATAAAAAAAGACAACAATATTAAAAATATTAATAAAGAAATTTTAATATCATTAGTATTTTATATGATTTTTGGTTTAATTTATTAACTAAATAAAAAAGAAAAATAAAGATTTTTTGTTGAAAAAAAATCAAAAAATGCATGTCTGAGTTTTTTTTTAAATAATTTTTATTTTAGTTAATTTGATTTATCAGAAAAGAAAGTAATTAAGATCAATTTATATTTGAATTTTAAAAACCCAATAAATTAATAAATAAATCCCCTTTTTTCGATTTTTACGACAAGAATTAATTATTTTAAATCATTAATTGAAGATAAATTTTATAAGTTTATATTTAACTTTTACAATTTTTTAAGACTTTTATTCTTGCTAAATAATTATTTTTTTGCAAAAATATATTTTTTATACAAAAATATTGTTTTTTATATTGATCCCATTCTGATGCGTGATAAAAAATGAATTTTAACTTTTTAGAACAAAAATTAGTTTTTATACAAAAATAATGATTTTCATTCCAAATATTGCTTATAAAGCTACATGTTTTGATTTTAATTTTGACTGTATTTTTTGAAAATAATTTCGTATCTTGAGAAAAAATTATTTTTTTTGAAAGTAATTTATGATTTAGAGCAAGAATTATCCTTATTTGAACAAAAATTATCTTTTATACAAAAATGTTGATTTTCAGTCCAAAAATTGCTAAAAAAACACATGTTTCAATTTTAGTTTAGACTGTTTTTTTGGAAAATAATTTCTTATCTTGAGGAAAAATTATTTTTTTTTTAAAAATCATCTTTTTTGTAGCAAAAAATAATCTTTTAGAATTAAAATGCCTTTTTTTTAAATAAAAAACCACGACTGAATTGACCACTTTTTCAACATCATCAAGTAAAACAACAACTAGTTCTAAAAAAAATTCCACAAGTCAAAATTACAATACAACTACAGTGATGTCAACAAGTGAGACATTTAAATCCACGTCAACTATTACAACAATAAATACTTCAACTAGAAATGAAAAACAAATTCAAAGTGATTATGCTATGTTTAATAAATTTTCTTTATGTTACATTTAAATAAGATTCAAAAAAAAATATATAATTTAGTAGGATTAGTAGTATAAATGCTGTGGGAGACTTGAGTCTCCAAGTAGTGGCACACGTAGACGCCCCACTATAAACAGCCAGTTGCCAATATTTTTAAAAAAGCTATTTTAAAATAACTTATTTTTACATATTTATAATTAACTTTTTTTTTTTTTACATAGTTTTTAATAACCTATTATCAGATGCAAGAAAAATATTTTAAACTTTGCATTAAATAAACATTTTTTATAAATAATTTTTTTTTTCTTTTTTTTTTATCTCAGTAACTTGTCAATTCTTTTTTTAAAAATGTTTGTATTTGTGACGCTCTTTGTCGCCGCATCAAGAGTGTTCCAATTTCCGGCTGTCCGATTAGCGAAGAAATTATGACGGACTCCACAACTGTGCACCAGCTGTCGTCTCTCGATTGACATTTAACCTTGCCTGGTACCGCTCGGCGGGCTGTCTAGAAGATTTGAAGCAAGTAATTGACATCCATGAATTAGCTCAACTCTGTCGTGTCCGTGTTGAATCTTTTGGAGCTGGATCAGATCGCCACGTCTACGTCTATCTTCAAGTGTCGTCCAACCAAGAGCTTCTCGTCTTTCCAAATACGGCTTGGACTTAAGCTCTGGAACTAGCTTAGAAAATTTCCTTTGTACTCGTTCAAGGATATCTATGTCATCACGTCGATAAGGGTTCCAAGCGCCTACCGCAAACTCGAGATGAGGTCTGACGAACGACTTGAACAGTAAGTAAACAAGCCGATGATTGCAAATTTTAAAAGTGTTTTTTAATCTGTAGGCTACCATCATTGCTCTAGCTGCTGCTTGCTTACACTGCTCGCTTGACTTGTGATCACTAGTGATAATAATTCCAAGATCGCGTTCTTTTCTGGATTTGGAGAGTATTTGACAATTCATTGTATAATCATGGCTCTCATTATCAGCTCCAATGTGCATGACTACACATTTCTCTTCATTGAAGCTCATTTTTCACATCACCGACCATTCAACCAAACTGTCAAGATCCTGCTGAAGTTCTCTCGTATCTCTGTCGGCTCGTTGAACGGATTTCATTAGCTTTTTGTCGTCAGCATAAAGTTTACAAATAGATTTACATGCCTCAGGCAAATCATTGATGAAGATGACGAACAGAAGTGGGCCTAGGACCGAGCCCTGAGGCACACCACTTGTAACTGGCTTCCATTCGGATACAACATCACAAACAACAACACGTTGTTTTCTGTTACTGAGAAATGCTCGTATCCATTTGACAACTATGATCGGAATTCCGTACGCTGTAAGTTTGACAATCAGCAACTCGTGTGAGACTTTGTCAAACGCTTTGGCAAAATCTAGATATATAACGTCAGCTGGCTGTCTGCGGCTCATGCAATCAGTTAGAAAATCGACGGTTTCGAGAAGATTCGTCACACAGGCTTAATGCGCCACGAAGCCATGCTGTTTGTTCTACAGAAGATTGCGCTGATAAGGATGCTTCAGAATGTAATCTTTAATCAGTGACTCCATTACTTTGCAAGGGACTGAGGTAAGTGAAACTGGACGATAATTCCCCACTTCAGTTCTGCTACCTCGCTTAAAAATTGGCCTGACATTGGCATCTTTCCACTCAGGAGGTATTGCTGAGTGTTTTAATGAATGCACGAAAAAGAAAGCCATCGGGCCAGCCAATGCTGCCGCACACATTTTGAGGGCATGCGAGGATACTTGGTCAACACCTGACGTCTTGTCGCTTTGCAGGCTTTCGAGTTTCTTGAGGACTTTTTCTGGTGTAAAAATGTCTTCGACACTGAAGGCTGGATCAGGCTGGGCACGAATATGGAAGACATTAGTCGCATGAATTATTTGCTCTTTTGAAGCTGCATTATCGAAGAATGAAAGAATTTGTTGAGTAGTTCACAAATGCTTTCTCTATTGGTATCAAGTTGCCCATCATAATTTTTAAGCGCTGCAATTGACTCTCTTTGGGAAAATCGACGATTTATATACATACAAAGTCTCTTAGGATTCTCTTTCGCATCCTGGGCAAGTTTGAGTTCGAAATCGATGACACTTTGTTTGACAACTATCTTGACCGTCTTACATGTTGGTTTGTATTTGTCGGACAATTTCTTGTTGTCCTTATCGGCACATTTACCGATGAAAAGACGTCTTTTGCGACGAATGAGAGAAGCTATTTGTTTATTCCACCAAGGAGGCTTCATATTAATAGGTCGTGGCTTATGTCGTTTGACAAAAAGCTCTGCAGCTGTTCCAAAAACATCCAGAAAGGCCGAATAAGAGCTCTGTATTGACTTAGTATCGAAAATTTTCTTCCAGTATAATTTTTTGAGGTAAGCTGTCATTGAAACGTAGTCACCATTTCTCCAATTTAAGCGCCTGCTGTCAAATGGTTTTTCTTGAGTGATTCGTGAAATATACTGAAATCGCAGACTAAAATGGCTCCTTAACGCGTTAGTGACCAAAATTGGGCCAATCTCAACTTCAGTTGTCCGGTTTGAGTCGCTGATCAACACGAGATCAAGCAAGCTACTCGACTGACCATTACTGATAAATGTGATGCCAGATACGAGCTGTACAAGAGTTGAAATGCTGATCGCGTCGGTGACATAAACGCTTGGCGAAGCAACGTTAGCTAAAACCGGTGTTTCATTCTCAATCCACTGGACGTCTGGCATGTTAAAATCACCCATCAAGATGACACTCGAATATGCTCTGTCTGCGAGGAGTTGTGTTGCGGTGTAGATTGATCGTGAGATGCAGCTGTCAGTGACCTGTACCGTATTAGACACATTTTTTGGTGGTGGTCGATAGATACATCCAACTAATAAATGGGACTCATCTTCGAGCCTGATGGAGACCCAAATTTTCTCACATTCTTTGCTAAGAAAGCTGCTTTCCTGTGCCTCAATCACTTGAATTCCATCACGCACAAAAATGCATACTCTGCCTGCAGTTTTGTTGTCTTTGCGATCCGATCTGAAAAGCTGGAATCCAGAAAGTGCAGCAGTTGAACTCTGATCAAACCATGTTTCTGTAATTCCGATGATATCTGAGAACATGGTTGCTGTATTTGCATCCAGCAAGTGCATCTTGTTATTCAGACTGGTTGCATTCAGACTGGACTAAAAGTTAAGTTTTTCTTTGGAAATAACTTGACTAATTGACCGAGAAGTCTGAGACTTTGGGCTTCTAAGAGTTGGAAGTAAGAATCATTTGAGCTTTTTGAGAATGAAGATACAAAGCTGTTATCAAGAGTCTCAAAGCTTGAATTTACATTATGGAATTTCGCCACAGATAAGTAAGGAGTAAGTAACTCATACAAATCTCAATCGAGTCCAAACCGGAGTCAAAATTCACCGTTTTTACATTGAGATCAAATGAGGCAGTGATCCCTCTTGAATAAAAAGGTTTTTGTTGCTATTCTCGTTCAACAATAGACAGGACAAGCTTTATCTCTCCATTTCTGATTCCCCAGAATCTTTTCTTTCAACTCTGGACATGTCTTAAATTTAAAAAATTCGTCCATTAATTGTAGTTGATTCTGTGAGTTCGTTGTTTTTGTGGTCACGTTCCTGTCTGAGTTTTCTATCTGCTACTCATTCGCTTGGTGTCAAATCTTCGTTTACATAGACGTCATTGTATTCAGCAATCTGACGAAGACTCCTAGATTTTTGAACCATTTCCATTTTTGCTTCTTTTGTTTCCAACTCCACAACAAGCAGTACAGGATCAGTCTTAATTGTGATTAAAATTGTTGTTGAACCCTCTAGTTTACGTTTGATTCTTCTCACATTTTTTATTTTCATTCCTGAAATTCTTATATCTGTGGCCAGCTTCTTAGCAAAGTCAGCCTCTCCATTAGGCTCAGTGAGTTTAGCTTCCGGCATCGCTAAAATAACATTATTTGCCCTCTCCTCTTTTATCTTTATTTCAGTTGTAATAGTCGTAATCATTGCAACTGCATTTTCGTCCTTATGAGTATTTCCTGATACTATTTTTGACCAGTTAAAACTAGTTGACGGTAAAGGTTCTTTCTGCCTTCTTTCTATTACGTCAACTCGATTTCTTAACTCGGAAATTTCGACCTTAAGAGCGCTGATACATTCATCTTTCTCGGCCAAACATTTGCGATAAGCACCATCGAGCGATCGTATGACCGATACAACATCTACTTCTCTGGCATAAGGGTTACCTGTTCTACAAACCGGTTTAGTGGTTCCGAATTTAGAGCAGAGAGTCTCAGCGATAAGAAGCGTCCAGTCTTCAGAATTTGACACAGGACCTGTAAGTTTTATTATTTCAATAATGGAACTTCAAAAATTTATTTTATTATATTCCTAAAAAAAAAATATTTAATTTAATTTTTAACCTTTGTTCAAAAGATTTTTATTATATTTAATCATATACACAAAAGTAAAAAATAATAAAAAAAAAGGTTTGAAATATTTTGAATTTTTTAAATAGATTTTTACTTAAAATAAACAATTCTTTTTTTTGTATTTTTTCGATTTAAAGGAATTGTGTGAACTTAAAATACAAATTGAACAAAAAATCTTCATTTTTGATAAATAAAAATTAAAGATAATAAGATATTTAAAAAAAATACTGCAATATCAATATGATGTATTTTTTTTGACTTTTAATGAAAATCTTCACACAAATTTGAAAAATCATTAAAAAAATTGCGATGTTTCAACTTTATTTTCTAAATAAATGGGAGTTATTTTTGCAATCTTATTACATTGAAGTAAAAAAGATTAAAGCAAACATAGGATATTTAGTTTTTATTAATTTAAACATAAATATATTAATTTATTTTTTCATACAAATAAAAAAATTATTTTCTTTAAAAAAAGATAAATTTTTTAAAAAATATAAATTTTTAAGAATATACATTGTTTTACTTTAAACCGCAGAAAGGGTAATATTACATCATTTTTACGTAAGTTATTCAAAATCAATTTAAAACTTTTAAATTGATTTTGAATATTTTTTAAACCTTTTTTTTTTTAATTAATAAACCATGAAATGAATTTTTTCAAAATAATAAAAGTCTTTTTCTAAATTTAAAATTTAAAAACACAACATCAATATTTAAATAAATCATTATCTGCTGGAAAAGTTATCTTTTAAAGACAAAATCCATCAAGTAAAGGGAAAAAAGCTATCTTGTTTAAAATAAAATGAGGTGAGTTTTTTTTATAGGAAAAATGATGTTTGATATAAATTGAATGGTGTAATACGAATTTTTTTAGTGTTTTATTTGCATGGTTAAATGTAAACAAAAGTTTAAAAGTAAAATAAATATAATTTATTTTTGAATCTTATTTAAATCCCATTTAAAATACCAAAGTAAATGATAGAATTAAAAATAAAATAAAAAAATCAGAAATTTCTTTTAAAAAATTTTTAATACCTGAGATTTAAAAATGAAAGAGTATTTTGATTATTTTTTTAGAATTAGTATCATAATCAATTAAGAAAATAAGTAAATTAGATAAAAAATTTATCTTTTTTCAAAGAAAATAATTTCTTTATTTGTATAAAAAAATAATTAAATCTAAATATTTTGTTTTAAACAATAAAAATTAATTATCCTTTATTTGCTATTATCTATTTAATTTCAATGTAATTAGATTGAAAAATAACTCCCATTTATTTTTTTTAAATAAATTTGACGCATTCTCTCCTAAAAATTAAAGTAAGGTCATTTAAATGCATAAGTGAGGACGAATCCTGGGCCAAGGGTATTAAACATCTTATAAAGGTTTCTGGTTAATTTTTTTATTGTTATTGATTCATTGCATAAGCGTGTTATCAAAAGTTAAGTCAAATGATGAAATGATTTGTCAATCGGGGTTGTGAAGTTCGTTTCAATTCGATCATTTCAATTCAGAAAAACTTGAATACATTTTTTACTATAAGGAGTAATTTAGTTCTGTAAAATGCTTAGTGTTTAAGCAACTCTGCTTAATCCGAAAATATATGCCTGCAAAAACTCTGCAATCTACTTGCACAGTTGATAAGAATACTTTTTAATGGCGTGCAAAATGCAGAGTATTTTGCAGACCTATTTTACTGCATTAAGCAAATTTGCTTAAAGTTAAGCATTTTATAGAAGTAAATTACTAATTTACTAATCTGATTAATATTACCAATCTCTTTTAAAAAAAAAGTTATTCAAGTTTTTCTGAATTGAAATGATCGAATTGAAACGAACTTCACAACCCCTTGTCAATCATATTATGCTAGAATTTTGAGACTAGTTCATGCATGAAATAGACATGGTTGAAAAAAGCAACACTTTTTATATCACAAACAACAATCGAAGAGGTCATCCTGTTTTAAATACCTCAAGGAAATTTCGAGGCTTGAACATTAAGAAAACCTTTTTTCATCAGAACCACATTAGGGTTGTCCTGATTTTGGTACATTTATCTAACAGAAATCTGGGTATTACGATAGTCGTTTCTGTCTTGTGAGTATTTAAATAATAATACAGTGCACTCGCGCTACAACGAATGAGCGGGACTTTATAATGTCATTCGTTATATGAAAAATCGTTATATCAAATTTTCCATGTTAATTGATTGGTGTTAAAAAAAAATGTATAATTGGGCGGTTGATAGATTTTTTTAGTTTTTTATTGACAAAATAAGATAAGAAAACACAAAGTAATTAACATAAACAATAAAAATAAGAAAAAATTAAATAAACTAATTAGATAAACTGAAAAAAACTTGTGATTTTCGATTGTTTTTTTGATTCGATTGATTGAATAGAGGCGATGAGTTTGAAGACTGAATTTATCTCATTTCTACAGTCTTCTTTGCTATTCATAAAATATTCTCTAGCTGTATTCAGTCCGGCGATTGCTTTTTCTTTGCTTATAAACTCTGTTTCTGTTTCTATGGTTAGGGATGGTTCTTAACGATTGTTGAGATAGTCGAAGCTGCTTATCCATACTTGCGGGATAGTTCAGTTGGAGTTGCTTTATTATTATAATCCTCTATTATCTCAAGCTTTAAGCTTATCTCAAGCTTTAAGCTTATCTCAGGACTCTTTCTTTTTTTACTTTCCATTTTTGAAACAATAAAAATACACCAGTAAAAATTTACTATTAAACAAACAAAAGTTTATATAATAATTTTTGATTGGTTGGTTTCTTTTTATTTTGTCATTATTTTTCAGGAGTTGACACATACAGATTAAAATTTCAATGATAAACAAAAAGGGTCAATCTAATTTTGTGATCCAATGTTCACAAGATTTGTGAACATTCAATGATCACTGGGTTCGTGATCTCCTCAAGATCACTAAACTTGTGATCACAAAATTTGTGATCAATTGTAAATACGGCTAGATCACCAAACTTAAAGCATGATCACACAACTAAATTAATGATCACAAAATTTAACAACTGATCACCAAATTTTTTATTTTATTTAAGAATATTTTTTTGGCAATGTGTGTAATTTAAAAAAGCATGAAGATTAAATATAAAAATAGTGAAAAAGAGTCTTTAACTGAACCCAAATGTTCAGATGAAACAGAATTGGCTGTCAAACAAGCGCTAAGTAAGCATGAAAATCCCACTCAGTGTCCAATTTGTAAACAGATGTTTAAGAATGATAAAGGAGTAAAGTTACACAAGTCGAAGATGCATTAAATTCATGTTTTTTTTTTTTTTACATTGATATTTTTATTTTACTTTTTTTGTCAAAAATTTAATCAGAGTTGTTTGAAAGTCACAAGTCTTAAGTCAAGTCAAAGTCTTGACTTTGAATTATTGGAAAAAATTTAAAAAGTACAAGTCTTGACTTTGACTTGTTGGAAAAAATTTAAAAAGTAAAAGTCTTGACTTTGACTTTTTAATGACTTTTAGAGACTTTTTTTCGTGATTTTTGTACAAGTCTGAATTTAATTGATCACTAAATCGAATCAATGATCATTAAATTTACTTAAAGATCACATAATTCAATAAACTATTTAATTTAATTTTGTTGTTTACTTTTTTAAAAAAATATGATCACAAATTTTGTGATCACCAGTTTAGTGATCTTGAGGAGATCACGAACCCAGTGATCATTGAATGTTCACAAATCTTGTGAACATTGGATCACAAAATTAGATTGACCCAACAAAAATTATAACGAATGTGCTAAAAAAAGATTGTATTCGTTAAAGAAAGTGACAATTAACGTTGTTATGTATAAGTTAAGTTTGAAAATGGGCTTTGATTTCCCATTCGCAGTAGCGAATTTTTCATAATTTCATATTCGTAATATGATATTTTGTTAGCCATTGATTTGAATGGAGAGGAAATCGGGGCTTATACATCATTCGCTGTAACGCGATATTCGTAATAAAGCGAATCGTTATAGCGCGAGTGCACTGTACTGAAATTAAATTGTACATTCCAAGTAATTTTTTATTTTAAACATTTACATTAACATTGGTTAAAGAAAAACTATTTTTCTAAAACATTTTTAATTTTGAATGAATTTACTTTTATTAAGAAATATTGATACATAATTTAATTTTTTAATTTATTTCGTTGGTCCATTTAGTGAAACATTTTGACTTCAATAGTGCTTTTAAGTAAACGAGATTGTCTCAATTGTGAATCTTTAAATTATCTAGAATTTTAGCTAAATTAAAATTATACTTTAATCTACCGTTGATTTCTTAAATAAATTACCCAGTCAACTTTTTTTTAAAGGATCTTTAAAGAAATTTTAGAGAAATTTGTAGAGTTTTTTTAGAGATTATCGGACATTTTTCTCTAAAATATCTTTAAAAATTTCTTTTAGATTTCTCTAAAATATTTTTTAAAGTTTCTTTTTTTTTCTTTAAAACGTCTTCAAATTTTTTTTCAATTAAGATCAGTAAGCGGTATATATTTATTAATTAAGGTCAATAAAATGATTTTGTGCCTCAAAAAATTTTCAAGGAGCAAGATAGTAAAGATCAAAATCGTCATCACTAAAGCTGCCATAAAGCTAGATATCCAGTAAAAAATAAAATTATTCTATTGTTTATAATAAAGAGAAAATGTATAATAGGCAATTCAAATAAAGTAATAAAATCTTTTGATTATCACTTGCCAAATCCTTAAAAATAAAAAACAGATGATATATGCACAATGGTTTTTTGTGTGACCATAAAGTAATAATAAGCAATTATATTTTTGTGGTTCGGGTTAAATTAAGAGTTATGATGTCTAAACGTTACATTAATATTTTTTTCATTTAAAAATCTGAAAATCCGGAAATGAACAAAAAGTTTAACATCTTCAAGAAAACATTAAAAAGAAGAGTTGTTTAAAATTCACAAGTCTTAAGTCAACTCAAAGACTGGCTTGGACATTGAGTTCGATTTTAGTAAATTGAAAAATTTCAGTTTAAATTTTATTTTAGATTTAGCTGAATATTTAAATTGTTTTTTTCGAGCCCTAAAATGTTACTTCAATGTAATAAACATTTTAATCTGAATGTTAACAGTGTACTTGATTTCACAAATCTAAAATTAAAAATAATCAAAAGTATCCTACTCTGAATTCATTATTTATTTCCATAGCAGTGAGTGCTTTGTTAAAAAATTTGATATCATTGCATTCAAAATTTCCATTTGGATCATTTTCAAAAATACTTTTACCTATAAAACAATGTTCTTTATAATCAGCAGTACCTAAATTCAAATTTCCAGTTTGTGTTGAATTTTTCAAATTACCATCGATATAAATAGACATTAGTCCTTGATCCAATGAAAATCCCAGATGATACCATATATTTAGCGTTAAAACCGATGATATTACATCATTTTCATATTCAATATTATTATTTGCAATCATAAATTTGATCTTATTTTCTGAATCTGATAAACTTATAAGAATATTATTTACAATTGGTCCATTACTAAAATCTAATAATCGCTGCCAAACTAAATACGATCTTAACTTGACCCATGCCAAAACTGTAAATTCATTCCCACCTAAGTAATCTCCACTAGGTGCTTTCATAAAACCACTATTAAAACTTAATGCTGAAGCATTTGTTCCAAAACGATCATTTGAAAAATGACAATTTGTGGGCTCATACAAATCTTTTGATCCAACGACATCCATTGCTTGCGAGTTTTCAATCGGCCAATAATTTGTCAAACCAGTACTAAAAAATTATAAAATTTTTAATATTTTCCTTAAAAATTTAATTACTTTTTATGATTTAGTTTTTCATATAAAAATGTGTCAGTATTATCCTGAATAAAATACTCGACATAAAATGAATAAAGAACACACAATGAAGATTTATGTGATACAAAACGACATTTGTTTTCTTTATTACAAAGTCCAAGACATTCTATTAAATTCAAAATATTCCTTTTTTCAATAACCATTCCATAGATCTCAGTTTTTAAGTCCACATTTCTTTTGTGAAAAATGTAGCTTACTTTTTGTAATTAAGTGAATTGAGATCAAATATTTGCTAAAATATTAAATTACCAGCGTGGACATTGATTATAACTGCTAGAATAAAAATAAGTGATTTCATTTGAAGTTTTTTAATTGATATTTTATTTAGTTTTCTTTATTTCTTAAGAAATTTGTCTAAGTAACAAAAAATCGAACTTGTTATCAAAATTATTAATAATTAACTTGAGCCAACAGAATAAATTGGTAATGAATAAACGTTTGCTTAGTACCAAACACATCGATTTTTTTCTGTTGTTGTTTTTGTTTAGACAAAAAAAATGTTTTAAAGGATTGTTCGTAATTTAAAATTTCAAAAAAATAAATTTAAAATTAGTTATTTTCTTTTACCTAAGCTTTAGTAAAGAATATTTAAAATTCTATTAAAATTTTATAAACTCTTTTAAAATCTAATCTGAAATTACTAAATCAATACAGTATGCCAAGAAAATTCAGAACATTTATTTTTTTAATGCAAAGTTTGTTTCTGGGAAGCCGTGCGGCTAAATTAAAAAAACAAAAATAATCTTTTTTGTTTGAATTTTATTCAGAAAAAAATTTTTTATCCGAAAAGTACAAAAAATAGGTTAGAAAACAAATCGAAATTAAAAAATCGCAAAAAAAAAGAGAGGTTTATTTTTTGTCAAAAAAAAAGACAAAATATTAAATGGTCAGTAAAATAATGTATATTTAATCAGTAAATATACTTCAGTAAATTAATTAAAAAGAAATAGCAAAAATATTTATTTTTTCTGTAAATTTATTGAATTTTCTCAGAAAAAGTATTTTAATCTGCAGTAAAATTTATTCAGTAAAATAATTCAAAAAAATAGTAATAGTTTCAAAAAAATAATTAAATGTTCAGTTAATATAATATTATTAAATCAGTAAATCCATTTCAGTAAATTAATTAAAAAGAAATAGCAAAAATATTTATTTATTCATATGAATTTCTCCAAGAGATGAGATTGAGCTGTCGCCATATTTGCTCTTCTTGCAGACGCTAAGAAAATTTGATATTTGTTGGCTTTTTGGTTGATCGATTCCTTGCTTGGTTAAGCTGTTAAGGATTTGCTTCGGCTTGGTTACACCACTCTCTAACAACCGTATGATCTCTGTCTTTGTTGCCTCTAGAATACCGCGATTAGAAGCAGCAACGTCGGAATGAATATGATCGTCATCTGATTTGAACAAAGTAACATAATCGGTATCGGCATTAAAGAGCACATATGCCATGCACGAGCAATCAGCAGATAAACTACAACGATAGAAGCTCTTTTGTCCATCTTCGGAGCCTATACTTTGCAGGCCAAGAATCAAGTCCGTTCAGCATTTCGAGCACTTCGGATTCGTTTCAAAAATGCCTTGAGGGTCGTATATTTTTCCTACACCACGCTTTTTCTTATAAACAGGTGCCTCGATTTCTTCAGCTTCAACGTCAGTGCTATCGCTATGATAATCACTTATGCGCTGCTCAGATGATGTCGTAACTGAGTTGTCTTGGATTAGAACTTCCGCCATGATAGTATTCTAAAATGCAAATAAAAGAGTACATTCAGACTTTGGTACATATATCAAAATCTGACTTTTTTACTCTTTTATATGCATCTTCAGTGGCAAGAAGCGCAAACTTTGAAAATTATTTAATGTGTTATTGCTCAATTTGTCTATTAAGTGTTAAAAAATCAAATAAATTATTATTATTATTATTTATTAAAATTAAAGTCCCATGGACAAGTATAAAAAAAAGAAAAGCTATTATAAGTAAAATATAAAAAGTTATTATAAAAAATTTCATAATTTATGAAAAAAAAAAATTAAATTTAATTTGAATTACAAAATTAAAAAAAATTCGTCCCAAGTCGATCGATTACTAATTATTCAAACCAACAAGCCAATTTAAAACAACTGTATTTAGGTAACCGTTAGATATTTCATTTGTACATTCTTTTTATTTAATACTGAAATTTACCCTTAGGAGATCATTTAAAACCTTGTAAAGATAAAAAAATTCCATTTTTTGTTCCAAAGAGGCGACGATTTTATTTATAATGAATTTAACTGAGTCTACAACTCCAACATTTTCACTTTTGTAACTAAATTCTAAATTCTAAATAAATGAAAAATTTGACAAGTACCATGTCAATTTACTGAATTAGTTCAATTAATTTACTGTTTTATTTTTACTGATTTTATTTATTAATTTGCAGAATAAATTGTTATTTTTATTTGCTAAAAAATAATTTTGCTGACAAATAAACAATTTTGCTCAAGATTTTCTGAATAAAATTTACTGATGGGATAATCATTTTTACTGAATAAAATATTATATTTACTGATTTATTCTATTATTTTTACTGAAGCGATAATCATATGTCAAAAAAAAATGTCTACAAAATTTAGAACATAACATTTTTTTACATTTAAAATGGCCGCCTTTAGCTTTAGCAAATCCCAATTTTTTTTATAATAGAAATTAAATTTTAGCCTTTATAACTATTTTATTATTGTAAAAATGTTTTATGAATATAAAATGATTTTTTATTAGCAAACAGCTTCTTTGATTTATTCTAAAATTCTAAAATGATTGATTTTTTAAGGTAATAGATAAGTAGTTAAAAAAAGAATGGATATTCAAGCGATTGCTAGATAAAGATAGTGGCCAAAAAGAAAGAAAGAGAATCTCGAATCTTAAAAATTATTTAAAAATATTCAAAATTTATTTTCGAAAAAAAAATGATAAAATAAAATTTATTTTAAATTGATATGCACAAGCACAATACTGGTTTTAAATTTTTTTTAATTATTTCTTTTCTTTTATTCTTTGTTTTTTCTTTTTTTTTCAATTAATTTTAGAGATAAAGAAGCAATGATAGCTACAAAAAATATTTCTTACCAAGAAAAAGTTATATTTTAGTCGTCATGAAGTAAAATCCGTAATTAAACTTTTTTTTAAAAAATTTAAGCCAAGTCAAATGAAATGACTTCTAAAATGACTTTTGAACAGCTTTGCTTAAACAAATTTTTTTAATTAAAAAAAAGATTCAAAATACTTTTATTACAATTTTTAACAATTGATTGAAAACAGGAATTTATCTTGTTTGTATTTTAATAGCAAAAAGAACATTTACGAGTGTAGTTAATGGGATAAAAAGAGAATGATCCGTCTTGGCCAATAATTGGTGGAGCCCAGCAATTTTTTTTGTATCCCCAAAAAGTTTCCAAATCATTAACTTGAAATTTTTCTATTCCAAAATAATTTTCCAAATTGAGCTTTATGCACATGTCACAAAATGTTTTGTATTGATTGTTGGTTTTTTTTATGTACCTTTTCCATTTGAAATAAGAATTGTACGCTGTTTTGTTCGACTCCAAGTACAACAAATAATCAACTAGTTGTTTTGGTGTCTTGAAGTCAAGAGCATTTATGAAGGCGGAACGAGGAATCACTTGATCGTAAGGTCCATAGCCGTACACAACTGGCACTGTGTCAAACAAAATTGTGTCATACAATTTCTCAGTTATGTAATCTTTGCACATACTATTTTCAAAAGCAAGAAAAAAAAGAGATTCTTTGCTCAATTTTTCTCTGCATTTATTGCTCAAAAATCTGTTCTCACCAGCAATATTACAACTTTTGCCACATCCGCCATAAATGTCAATTTTTTGCGAATACTTTTGCATTTCTTTCACATATTCGATTCTTTTCGAATGAGCTCTGCAATTGGAAGCTAAAATAACAGCTAGTCTTGTTTTTCCTTTTGAAAAATCTTTGTCTGCATCGAACTCTTGGTTCAGTTGCCATTTGAATTCAATGTTGCTGTAGTAGAAAGGTGAAAAGTAGGAATTTTGATTAAAAGTGGCAGTCAAATTGAACAAACCATTGAATGTGGGATGAAATTCTTTTGAATGAATTGGAGATTCAGTAATCAGAAAAACAAGTCTTGATTTGTGTGGTCTGTCCAGAGGTAATTTGGAATATTTACTCCTCATGTGAACTAGCACAAGATCACTTTCAGCAAGACGAGACTTGTCCTTTGTAATTTCACAATTGGTAACTGGACATTTTCGTTTGATGAAAGGCTCATATTTTCCAAGACCATATTTGTAGTCTTTCCATGGTCCGTACTCGTTCCATAAAAGAATTAGCTTGGGCTTAGTTTGTGCCGAGTTGAGACATTCAAAGTTTATTGAAGCATTGAAAAAAGAGGGTACAATTTTTGGATAGATCTGACCATCTATTTCCACATAGAATTGTTTTGTGCTGAACAATAAGGGCTGGCAATTGTTCCTTTTTATATTAAACTCTTTTGTTTTATTATTACTTAGCAAAACAAGAACAAAAATAAAGATGATAAAAAAAAAAAAGCTTTTAAATTTTAATTTCATTTTAGAAATTTTTGTTTCAACTTGTGTTTAACTGGGAAATTTCAATAATTTTATTCAATCTTTATTAATTCGTGAAAGTATTTTAAAAAAGTTAATTTAAATTTTATTGATTTTTTAATTTAGTGAATAATTTAACAAAAAAAATATGCTTCTTTTTAAAGCAGATTTAAAAATTGAATAAAACTAAAAAAGCTAAAAATCTTTATTATCATAAATTAAGCAAAAAAAACTTTAGCTTATTTTTACTGAATTACAAAGTTTACTTTTCTAAAGAATAATTCAATATTTTAGTAGACTAACACGGAATTTAACAATTTCCTGATTAACTTGACATTTAAGATTTTTTTTTGAAGTAAAGCAGTTTAATTTTTATCAAATAAAATGATGCGCTTGGTAAAGTATATTTTTCCTTGAATAATTGACAAATTAAACTAAAAAAAATCTTTTACATATCTTTGCTTGTTTCATCAAGAAGCTGAAGCTTAAAAAAATTAAAACAACACCAAAATTAAAAACCAAGTCCAAGCTTAAAAAAATATTAAAAAAAGTCATTGTACTTGACGTTGTTTTAAAGTACTTGGACTTGACTTAAGACTTGTGATTTTTAAACAACTCTGAATTATATTTAGTAAATAGTACCTTAAAAGGCAAAACCGATTTATTTATTTGACTGAATTTACTAAAATTATATCATAGTGTCTATTTTTTTCTTTTTTTTCTTTTTTATTATTTGTTTTTTATTTTCTAATATTCTAGTTTTTAAATAACAATACATATTGATGGAATAAAAAAAGAACTAAGAAAAAAAACAAAATATGAAAAAGTTTTGTATATTTTAAACATTTTATGCTATGATAAACAGAAAAAAAAATTTTAAAAAATTATTTTTAATGATGCAATTTAAATTATGTTTGTTTATTTTTTTTTATTATTTTTACAGAAGGAGCTTCACTTCGTATGTGCAGTATGCGCTCTTTTCGAATGTTAGCTCGAAGCCCTTTTAAATTAATTTTTAAATAAAAATATCTATTTAAAAAAAAAAGGACCTCAAATTTTTTATTTTTTATGCTATTATTAAGATTATACAATATTATTATAAATCCAATATTATTTACTTATTGACACTTTTAATTATAAAATTAAAATTAGAACAAAGGACTCACATTTTTTATCTTTGAATCTTTTAAAATGATGTAAAAATTATTAAATGAAAATGAAAATAGAAAAATGTTTGTAATGTTGTAATTGATACTTTATCGTCTCCTCTTATTTTTCAAAACATATCAAAACTTGAACATTTAAAACCTGTCATTAATTTTTTTATATTAATCTTTTTTTATTTTAAAAAATTACATTTTTTTCATTTTTATTTAATCTAAAATAGAACTAGCTCGAAAAAGGTGAAAAATAAATATTAATAATAAGCTTTTAAAATGTCTAGTAATCATTTTAAAAAATTAGAGTTTTTAGTTAACATTGTTATTTAAACGATAAAAAATATTTTTGTTTTTTTTTTAATTTAGGTACTTTGTCTAAAATTTGTTATCATTTTATTTAAAAAAATGTTTTAATAAGTCAAAACTTGGGATTTTCATTTAATTTAGTGTTAAGAAATTTTGTTATACAAAATCTTAATAGTTGGAGAATTTTATTTAATATTTTGGGGCAAAAAATAAAAAATTTGGGGTATTTTATTCAAATTTTGTGGAACTAGATCTTAATTTCTCTAAATTTAAAAATCAGTGCTATTTTCTTTTCTTTTATTTTTCATAAAAAAAAAATTAAATTTTAGTATCAGAAATTTTTTAAAAAATTTCTTCGTCATTTTTTCAAAAATTCGACTTTAGTTTTATTAGCTGCAAGCTTATTGAATTGTAACAGTCTGGTCATAAAAAAATAAATTACATAAATGCCGAATTCAATTATTTCCACTAGACTCAAAACACTTATTCCAAGAAAAAGGCCCAAATTTCCTCCAATAAATGCCAACAATGCATCAATACTAAGCTCAGGATACTCTTCAATTAAATTGTAATTCATCTGTTCGTAAAACACATTGACCATTAGTATCATTTGCTGCAGCTGCTCAAAATCATAGTTTGCCAATTGATAGAAAAGATAGTTAAAGTTGGTTGAATTTCTTAAAATTGAAGCATACCATTTACTTGGATACTTAGCACTGGACACTTTAGTCTCATACAAAACCTGAAAGCATTCATTTGGACAAAAGCTGTAGCACTTTTCTATTTCACTCTCGTAAAATTGAGATTCTTCTAATTGAACACATTTTAAATCATCTATTGTCTCACAGCCAGTGCAATTAATTGATGAATTATCAGGCCTTGGTAAACTTAAGTCAAAACATCCACACTTGTCCACCAGAAATTCCTGTAGACAAGTTTTGAGGCAAAAAATTTGGCTATACTTGTTCATTTGTAGATATCTTGCCGCAATTATTTTCATAAAAGAATTTCTGTGCAAGTTCTGCTTGGATTGATGGTTATCAATGCAATTACTGTAGGGATAAGGCCTCCGGTTGATCATTGTGCGTGTTATTCCAATGTTGGTTTGAGATCCAACACTGACATCAATTCCATTTTCATCTGAAAATACACTGTCAGTTTGATTGTGCACAATTACTCTCATACCAGCTTTATAGGTAAACTGTTGCTGTTGGTCCAGGTCACCAACAAACAATTCAAGGCGTAGACCATTTTTCCAGCCTGATTTTTTTGTTTTAATCACATTGCTCTTATTTCCATTGAATCGGAAACAATTACCATAATGATAATCATGATACATTTCAAAGTCGTCTTTATCACATCTTTTTCCTTGAAAACTTACAAATAAAAAATTAATAGAATTTATTAAATTATTTTTTTTATTAAAATATTTTAAAAAGGGAATATTGTGTCACCACACACTTAATTATGACCAACACAAATTCAAATCTTGATGAGCAAACAACATTGGAAACACACATTTTATAGTGTGTTATTGAGTTTAAAAAAAATTTAAATAAAAATTACAAAATTTTTTTTCTTGAGATAAAATACTGAACAACACGCTAGGTGTACAAAAGAACACCATAAAATTTTTCGAAAATATTTTTTTGTTTAATATTTATTATATTTTTTATTTGTTTATCTGTGCCGAGCTAATGCTCCTTCAGAATATAAAAAAATTAAAATAAAGTTTAATAAGATAAAATTAAAAAAAAGGATAAATAAGTCAAAAGTAATTTAAAAAACGATATGTTGAAATAACTAGGGTTGTCAGTATCGAACACAATAAATTTAGTAAAAATTACCATAAATTTTTATAAAATATCAACAAAAATTATATATTTTTATCTCTTTATACTTTTGCCGAACATATTATAAATAAAATAATTAAATTAATGAAAACATAGCACATCTAATAAAAGTGCAACTTTTATCAAATAAATTTCAACTTAAATCATTAAATCTCAATAGATTTTTTTAATTTCCAAAAAATTAAGTACTCATCCAATTAATAAATGACTTGAATCATTTCTAAGAAGAGTAAAACATTTTTATATCAGCTAAACTAAATAAAAAAAAAAACTCAATCTTGAAGACGAAACTCTTAATGATGCGGAGTCATTTCCATATCAAAAAGTTTTGAAAGAACTTAACAAGAAGATAAGCGGTAAGAATATTGAATTTAAACTATATGAATTTTTTGATAATTTTGAGGTAATGGAATCGAAAGTGCAAAACGGTAAGATAAATGATAATTTTCTGGAGTTAAATTTAAGTTTAAATAAAAAAAAATGGCACAATATTACTCAATATTAACTTTATTTTGGGATTTTTATTAATTCTGTGGAATTTTTACTAAAAATGTTGAGCAAAAATATAAAGAGTCAATAAATAGAGTTTTTTAAATATTTTGGTGAGAAACTTATATTTAAACTCTTACAAATGTCAATAAATGCAGAATAAAAATATTTAAAGTCTTCTAAATTTTCAAATAATTAATATTATGTTAGTCATTCAGATAAGCACTTGAACAGTGTTTGAATATATTTTTTATCTGCCATTTTAAGTTCAGTAAATGATGTTATAACAATGATTATTATGGTATAACTGGGTGTCCTATTTTTTTAATTGAATATGTCATACCTATTTTTCGAAAGCTTCAAAAATAGTTACCCAATTTCACCGAATTTTTTTAGTCACCACTTTACCTCCGGCGGTCAATTAGGTGAGGTCCAATGGGGTTAAACCGGTTAACCCGATTGCACCTAAAATTTTATATAATTACCTCAAAATTAGGAATTTTCAACCCCTTTTCCCATTTAACCCATTAAGGAATTCATTTTTTTAACTTTTCAATAATTTTATTAAGCGATTATTTATTTTATTATTTATAAAAAAATTGTTTAAGACTATTTTTTGGTGTTTTTTGAATGAACTAGTGTTAAGTTTAAGTCTAAAGAGTTGTAATATTTAACAAGAGAATCAACTAAAACAAATCAAAACTTGTAAATAACCTTTAGGGTATAAAGATTTATGGTAAAAATAGGACAGAAAAAGACATTAAAGGATCAGATAGCATTAAAATGACCAAAAATTTATGAATTAATTTATTTATGCAAAATTTAACTATTTTTTTATTTATAATCATGTAAAATCCTGGCAATACTGTTGTTTTCAGGATTTTATGACTTTATAACTTTTCAAAACTAGTATCTCATTTGTCGTAAATAAAAAAATATTCAGTATAAATAGACTTTTAAATCGCTTAGTTGTCGACGAATTTTTATTTTCTTTTTTTTTTTTTTTTTTTTTTTTTTCATTTGATTATTTCTATTCTTTTTCATTTTTATTTTTGTTTTTAAAGAAACACAATATTTCGATAAAATGAATAATAATTATTGAAATATAAAAAAAATTAACATTTTAAATTTGAAATCTTTTTCAAATCTTTACTCAAACACTTATTTTTGTCTTATTGTATCTTTATACTTATTCTTAATTTTTAATTTTTTTTACATCGCCTTAAAGGCGTTCATTGAAATAAATTAATAATAACTGCCAATATCTTTGAAAGTTTAGTCTTTTAAAACTTTATCATATTCTATTTTGAATATTGCTCCACTCTCTTTTGCAAACGTGTCTTTTTTTCCACATCCTCACACTATCTCTCTCACTAAAATCTCTCGATTTTATGCCGGGCCTAGCTTCTTTACGTCTCATCTTCGTCACGTAAATCTTTAGCTTTCACTGTATTACACGCTTTACTCTAATGCATATTTAATAGGTTCTAACCGTACATTTTTATTACTCAATTATATTTTTGCTATTTTTCAAAAGAGAAATTAATTGTTTTTCTAAATTTAAACTTCAAAATGGTTAAGAAAAACAATGAAAATACCATTTATACGTAATTTTGGGTAATATTTGTAATATTACGCATGATTTGGTAAAATTACTTATTCTTACATCAAATGCAGTTTGATAAAATTATAATTTTACAAATCTGACGTAAAATTACGAAAATTTTTGAAAAATCCCAGATAATGCTAACATTGAGGCATTTAAGAACTTTTTTTTGGCTATTTATGTTCTGTTTTTTTATGATTTTGGAAATTTAGATTAAGACTAAGATTAATTTAGATTAATTTAGATTCTTCAGTTTTATTTTAAAAAATATATTCGACATAATTATTTTTAGTATTTTTTTTCATAAAACAAATTAAATTTACATTTTTTTACTAAAAATTAAAAAATATTACATTCTCTTAATTTTATAATGTAAAATTACGCTAAAAAAATAAAAAAAAGAAAGGCTCGTATTGATTTTTTTACCCTTTAGAATAAAAAATAAATAAAAAGCCAAAAAGCATTTTTGCTTCAATTTAAGCATTTTCTGGGATTTTTAAAGTCAAATTTGGTAAAATTATATTTTTTACAGACTATATCTAATGTAGCATTAAATGATCTTAACAAATCAAACGTAATATTACGTTATTATATTTTTTAGAATGTCATGGTTTAGATGATTTCACTATAGAACACATTACAGAATAATTTTTGCTTATTAAACACTCTTTTTTCATTATTTCTAAAATAAGAAAATTTGAAAATTCAAGAGTTAGGGTGTGAAATTTCAATGAACTTTTTCTTAAATATTTGAATGTGTAAATTTATTAAAATATAAAATAGCTTTCTCTTAGTTTTTAAAATTATTTTATTATGGATTAAATAAAAATGAAGTTTTATTTGGTCCTATACTTTTAAACTTCTTAGTTTTTTCAATAAATATACATTCACCAAAGTAAGATTACGACTCACGATTTTTAGAAATATTTTTTTTAACATCTTTTGTGATATTTTGCAAATTTGCTAAAAAGTCAAAAATTAATTTAAAAATCATAAGTAAACCTTTAAAAATTTGATATTTTTTCAAACTTTGGCTAACAACTAACCGTAGCCAGTGAGCAAAACATCTAATTAATTGAAAATATTATATTAATTAAAAATATTAAATAGCTTAAGTTAAATCAGACTTTGATTTTCGAAAATTGACTGTACAAAAACAAAATTGTTTAACTTTTTATAACTATTTGGTATTTTTGTCTTAATTAAAATATATTTTTTTTTATCAAAACAGAGTATCCAAAATTAAAAATTGAGTTGTATCTTCATTTCTAAATTAATGTTGAGTCTTATGGAATTTCATTAGAAGAACATCTGACAAAAAAACGTTCAAAAGGTTAGGGAGTTCAGTCTTAAGATTTAACCAGATCAGTTTTTGTCAAAATATCCTAGTTACAATAAGCTTATTACAAAATCTATGCAAATTATAAAAAAATTGTAATTTCATTATATTCATTTAATAATTTCTAATGGCAAATAAAAATTGATGATTGAAATTTAATGATCATTTTCAAAAGTTAATAATAAAAAAAAGTTAAAAATTAATCTAAGCTATATAATCTCACCTATAAGCTATATAACTTCTTGCAGAAGAATTTTTTATACTAAACATTAAATTCTTAAGATTAATTTTTTATTGTCTAAATAGCTCTGCAAATATATTATTGATGCTGAATTAGTCATAATATTTGATCGTTGTGTAATGAAGATGTATCCCTACATTTTAAGTATTTTTTAAATTTTATGTTTTTAAAAGTTGAAGAATATTACTTCATTTTTTTGTTTTAATATTTAATATAAATACAATTTAAATTTTGCATTATGTTAATCTTGTATTTGAAATAAAAGTAGATTTAGAACAAAATCATTTTATTCTTTTACTTTATTCCGAGCGATTTAACTTAGGTCTCTCGTACAACGATAAAGGAAGACCGCAGAAGTCTTTCAGAGCTCGAATCTTTTTAATATTTCAATAAATATCAAAAGATAGAAGTAGTATCCTTACTACTTCCAAGAGCTGCCGAATAGGTGACTCTATAATCGGAACCAGCTGAAATAGTAAGTTCAAGTCGGTTGCTGAACAACAGACTCTAAACAAAAACCAACTGATCGGTTTTTAGGCTCTGGTTGCAAAAGTCATCTATACGGGGCTGCATAAGTCCCATAAGGTTTAATAAGATAAGGTAAAGCACCCGCATACTCGCATCAGTTAAAACATTCAGATATTTAAATTCACTTCTCTGTCTCATTGTCAGGAAAAACCCACCGATCGGCATTACAGTTGTAAAACATGCATGATCTGTTAAACAAAAGATAATAAATTTTATATAATTTTTCTTCAAAAATTCATTTCATAGATATTTTTTTATAGAATAAACATTTCATAGAATTATTTCCGTTGAAATTTTTAATTAATTAAACTTTGCAAAAATAAATCATTTATTTTTTTTTCATAATCATAATCTCTAGTAATTTTTCATAGAAAAAAATTGTCAAATATTTGAAATTCTCCAAAATTCTAAAAAATAAAAAACTTAATTTCGGGAATCTTTTTTATTAGTTATTAATCTTGTAAATAAATTTTTCACTTGTTCCAAAAAACAACTTCAGATTAATTTAATTTAATCAAATAATGCGATTGTTTTACATACCCTTCAATAAAGTTGTTACACAATTTCTATGAAAAAATTTTATTTGTTCTTTTTATTTTTAAAAATTTTCTATTGAAATTTATATTTCTATGAGTTTTGTCTTTGTTTCCTGTTAATTTTCTACGAATTGATTGATCATAGAAATTTTTTATCAATAATCAATTAATTTGTAGACTAAAAAAATGCTAAAAACCTTTTATTAATGATTTTTGATCATGATTAGTCAAATTGATCATAAACTTCAATTTTCTCTTTTACCAGTTATTTTTTTCTTTGGAGATCTTTGGCGAAATTAGAAAAAAATTCAAATCTTTTTAAATTACCGGCAACTAATCAACATTTCATAAAGATAAAATCCAGAAAAGTGCAAATCAAATTGACCCTTTAAGGCCTCGATTTCAAAAGTCGATTTAAAGTGGTCGACCCCGTTGTCAACAAAGTCAATGGGTTCGTAATTTTCCTGGCTAATGTTTTTTTTTCCCAATATTTTCTTCATATTGTCTCTTACAAAATGTCCATTATAAGCATTTAAATTGCAAATAACCACAGCTGGATAGTTAGCTGGTGCTTCGTAAACTGCTTTTAAACTTGTTATTACATTGAATTTGAAAAATAATGTGATTATCAAAACGACTTGGTAAAAACAGTAGCTGACGCTTGAAACCAGAATAACACTCCAGATAATTTTCTTTAAAAGTAGATCTGACTGAAAAACATTTTTTACACCATGAGCCGATGTGCTAGACCTTCAAAAAAATATAGTTTATATAAGATTTTTAAAAAGCACAATTAACTTACGCCCACAGTATAATTTTATCTAAAAATTCACTTGTGGTTTTTTTTTGAATTTTCATTTTTAGAAATAAAAAGAAATTTTATTAAAAAATATTTTTAAAGTTTAGAAAAAAAGACATTAGTTATGAATTAAAGCTTGCTAATTACCAATTAGTTAGAAAATAATATCGATTGTTTGCTGTTGTTATTTTTGTTTAGACAAAACAAAATGTCTATAATGACTTTTCTTAATTCAAAATTTCAAAAAATTTATTTATAATCAATTATTTTTCTTTTACCTAGACTTTAGTAAAGAAAATTTAAAATGCTATTAAAATTTTATAAACTTTTTTAAAAACTAATCAAAAATTCCTAAATCAATAAATGATTTTGGAACAAAAAAATTCAATAATCTGAAATATTTTCCAATTTTAACAAAAAAAAATTATAATAGGATTTAAAAACGGTTTCGAAATTTTTTCTAAATTTTTATTCATTAATATAAAATAATTAAATTAAAATAATTTTTTTTTCCTTATACTCTCTTTTTGGAGCATAGGGTCATTCCTTTTGACTTCCATTCAAGCCGATCCTTTGGCTTATCAGTGTTTCTTTCATTCTAAGAAGATGCCCAAATCATAGCAGTTTTTTTCTTAATGTATTGACTTTATGGCTCTGAATTTGATCTTTTGTATAGGTCAGCATTCGACAATGTCTCAAGCCAATGTATCCTGAGAATCATCAGAAAGCTTACAGTGTGGAAGGAGTTAAGGTTTTTTATGTAAGATTCACAAATCCCCCAATATTCACTTCCGTAAATCAATGTTGCTTTTACTACAGAGTTGTACAGTTTGAGTTATGTTTCTATGCTGTAGCTGTTTGATTTGCATGCTGGTCGGAGTCTAGCAAAATCACTCTTTGCTTTAGCAAGTCTATTTTTTAATCTTTGTGTGTTGCCATCGCTGTCCTGATTGTACTTCCTAAGTATGTGAATTTTATTAACACATTCGATTTGTATACCATCGATGGTGATTTGGGTATTCAATTTGGGAGGTAGATTAAAATAGAATCGATTATAATAAATTGATTGAAATAGCAATGGTAAAAAAACAAACCAATTAAAAGAGCAACATTATTTTAGCAAAATACCTTTATTAATTAAATAAAAATGACAAGTTCAAATAGCAAGTGTTTTTTAAATCAATTATCTTAAAAATAAATTTAATATTCTAAAATGAACGAAAGATTTTCATAAATTGACTTGAAGCTATCTATTGAATAATCCTTGATAATTTCTTCAATTCTTTTATCTAGTAATTCATAAGCCGGCTTACGTTAACAAACAATACCTGATTTTAAATGAATCAACAAATCTTGTGTTTTCTTTTGCTCTGATCTAAAACTATCTACCAAAGAATAGACAAGTGGGTGCTTTTAGCTAAAAGCGTTATGCCACGCTTCAACATAATTGTTCGTTCTCGGTAAACATTTATTGATCCTGGTATATACATTCAACAATTCAATTTCAAAAAAGGTTTATGATAAGTTGTTACATATTTTACACCCCTTCCACGACCAGTTTTTTTAAACCTCTTCAAATTTCAAATTTTTTGACCTCATAACCAATCCAAATTTCTTCTAAATATTTAAAAAACATTTGAATTTCGTCATAATATTCCATAGATTTATCAAGCTCATTTTTAATTTAATTAAATTGACTCACACTTACCACGAATAAGGCCATGAATAGAGTAAACTTGTTCGAAAAGTTTCGGTGCGATACTAAATGTTCCATCTGCAAATAAATATCCTTTTTCCATTAACTTAACGTTTTCTAATGTACCGAATATAAAAAATCTATTTGGGTCTTCAATACCAGAATCAAATAATAAAAATTTTTGCTCTTCATTATTTAGCCCTGCAACGCTTTGTAGAAATTTGGGAAAATTAATGTCTGATAAAGTCTCAGGAGTGTGTGGATATTGCGGTAATGCATGTTTTTTTTTGACCCGATTAATTACTTGTCGATCGGCTGAATAGGAAGGCTGAACAGCAATAATTTCTTGTTCGGAAGTTTCATTTACATAATTAGCTAAAATTTGCCTCGGTCTGAGATTTGGCACAATTTATGCATAAGTCAAAGTTGCTTCTTTTATTTTTCTTCTTTTTTCTTTCAAGTCAAATTTAGCAATTTTTGGAGCATGATTCGGATGCTCTTCATTTTTAAGATTCTTAAAGTCAATTACATATTCAGAACCAATTTGTTTGCCGAAAGTATGATTTGGCAACACATTTTTTCTCCACACAACGCGAGTTTACTTTTCCATCACTTTCGCTATAGCTCCGAAAAAAAAGCAATTAATAGATAACTGTGGATGAAGCTTTTGTGATGCTGTCACTTTTCCTTTACTTAATGTTATTTGATCGATATCAGCGATCAAATTATCAATTTCATTTTCCATTTTTATTCTTAATTCAATTATGCTATTTAAATTGTATTTCAATTAACACTTGCTATTTTTTTCTTGGCGCTTTTTATTGCTATTTTTATTTTTTATTAGTTCCTTTTAATTTTGCTATTTTAAACTGTTTATTTTTTTTTCTGCTCAATTAATTTTTTTCTGCACTGACAGTTTTTTTCTTCATGAAATAGTCAATCTGTATTAGGAATAGTCTCGGAGAGAGTACACACCCTTTTCTGACCCCTGTACAGACTTTGAAGCTCTCAGATTGTCCTTTTTCTAGAACCAAGCTACGCTCGAATTTTTCTTAGAAGAGATTTATCAAGTTAACTTTTTTCTTTCCCAGTGATAATGGCTTACGTGAAAAAAACGTAAATAAACTTTAAAATTGATAAGAACGTGAAATTTTCGAAAAATTTTATATGAATTTAACACATAATTTTTTTTGTTTAAAGTGAAGTTTTATTTAAAAATGATCTGCTAGTTTAGTTAATAGAATTAAAATAAAAATAGAATATTTCAATATATTTTTTTTTACCGAGCTTAGGATATTTTATTATAAAATTGAAAAATTTGAATAAATATAAAAAAAAAAATTGAGTTAAAGAGGTTGTGCATATTTACATGCAAAGTTCGCTCCAAAAAAAAGGGTTAAAAAAAACTTTCCATAATAAAAAAAACATTACAGCGTTAAAATAAGACAAAAAATCTAGTATAGACATACTTTATTTTTAAAAAATGAAAAAGCCATTTTTTTCTCTGAATTCATCAAAAAATGACCATTTAAGGTACAATTCGATTATTTTATCAATTAATTGATGAAATATTTTTTACAAATCAACTGATTTGTATCAATAACTTATAAAAATTAATTTAGACTTACTAAATTAAATTTTCAAAGATATAGTTCAAACGGTTGTGGTAAAGTGTCTTGTCGCGGAAATCATCAAAGTAATGGTGTTATGTTACTTTTTGAAAACGATAATAATTCATTAATGGTAAATATACTAAAAAATGAGTCTAAATGTAACTTTTGTGGCTATTATTACAATAATTTAAGTAGATTTCAAACTTTAGCCCCTTTTTTGTTGATTGAAACGAGCCATAATTTTACAGTTAGTTTAGAAAAAGTACCTAAAACATTAGAAATAGAATCTCAAACATATCGATTTCTTCCTTTTAAAGCTAGTCGTAATCATTTTAAAGGTATATATTACATATGTAACAAGTTTATTGAAATTGATGATAGAAATACTAATCGAAAAATTGAAAATCAATCAATAAATTCTGTTGATCTTTGCTTTTATATTTTGGACTAAAATAAAAATATTATTAAACTATCTCTCTTTTGTTTTAATTATAAATAGAAAAAATCGTCTTTTTTTATAACCCAATATTTGTTAACTATTATCTCGAGAAATTTTCGGTGTTTAAGCAAGAAAATCACTTATAATTGAAGATAAATCACTAAAAAACATGTATTCTTTAAAATTTAAAGAAAAATAATTTGGGGCCATATTGAAAATATAAAAAATATTAATATACTATTTAATATCAAAATCTTTCAATAAAACCTCAATTTTTTTATTTAGTTTTTCCTTAATGGCTTTATCTTACAGAGCATAAAATCTTATACAAGACGAATATTTTTTTCAGCACTCATATCGTCATAGTCCTTATTTTAATACGTTTTTCTTATATTTTAAATATTTAGAGTTGGTAGTCTTTAAGCTCTTATATCTCATGGCCCCAAACTTTTATTTACGTAAAACATATTTTTTTATGATCCTAATATGATGACCTTCAAAATGATATATAATATGGGCATAAACATGGGATGGTCTAGGGAGCGAATTTTCCCATTAAATATGCACAACCTCTTTGACAAATTTATAAATTTTAATTTATATAATTACTTCTTAAAAAAAAATTTTCGAACTAAAAAAATTATGAACTAAGCTTAATAAATAAAATTAAGGGTGAGTGGTTAATTAATTAACGCAGAAAAACTTTCATTTCTAAGTGCAAGATGTGAAAATGTTCGGTAACTTTGTTTTAATTAAGAAATTGGTTTTTTAATGAGAATTAATTTTCAATCCTTCAATACAGTTAATAACAGATGTCCTTGTAGTTTTCGGTAAACTTTCAAAAAAAATACTCTTATTTCTTTCAAAAAAAGCTATTTTTTATTTCTTTTCCATTGTATATAAATTTTAAACTAAATCTGACGTTTTTTTCACAAATTTTTCACGCTCTTAAGTTTCTCTGGGCTGGGAGACCATAAGATCTTAATATGGCCCACAAGATTTATCTGTGTATGCAATCAAAGGCTTTCTTGAAGTCAATTAATTTAAAATATATGTGGCTATTCCATTCCAGACTTTGTTCTATTATGTTTCTAAGTGCAAATATCTGGTCTAAATCCTGCTTTTTCTTCCTTTAGTAGAACATCCAAGGAGTACATGATTCTTTCCAGAATTATACTGCAGAACGCAGCTTGCTATTAGTAGCAGTGATATTACTCACCAATGTCACAGATCATTTTTCTAGATTTCTCAGGGAGCTTGACTATTAAATCCTTTGATCAGTCTTCTGATATGATTTCTTCCCGCAATTTTTTCCTAAAGAAAGCTTGCAATATTCCTATTGTGATTCCACCATCAGATTTCATTTCTACCGTGAATTGATGAATCCCCGAGGCTCTTTTGTTTCTCAAAGCCTTTATCGCAGCTCTTATTTCTTTTAGTCCGGATACTTCTGTGTCAATATCAGTGCTATCTGGTTGAGGTTGTAAAGATTATTTAGAATCTGGTCTATTTAGAATTTCTTTAGAGTGCTCAACCCATCTTTGTCCTTGCTCTCTTTCAGTTGTTAAGATCCGATCTTCTTGGTCTTTCACTAAAGTTGTTCTTTTCTGTGAAGAGCCACAAATCGCATTAAAGATCTTTTGTAGCATATGTAGATCCCCTTTTGATCTGGCTTCTTCTGCTTGGCTAGCACACTGATTTATATTGTTCCTCTTATCACACCATGCTCCTCTCTTCACAAGCATGTTCTGTATCTATCTGATGTTTCTAATTTCCGGCGAATTCGGTCAGATTTTTGCTTTGTGCTTGATTTCGAAAACGAATATCGATATTTTAAAAATCCATATCGTCCATATATATTATCGATATCATCCAAGGGTATCGATATTTGCCAAGAGTTCTGCTAAATTATTTTATTATTGAATTCAATTTGAATAAATTAAACTTAAAACAAAAATAAATATATAAAATTGGATATAAAATTGAAAATAAATAATGAAATTAATAATTTTAATTTAAAAAGCTTCCTCATTCTAATAAAATTTTAATAATACTTTTAATTTTTTTGAATTAACTTTTCATTATTTAGGATTTATGATTTACTTAAATAAAAAAAATATTATTTTTTATTCTTTTTTTACGCAGAAATCTGTATTCAGAGTTACTTTATTTTTTTCTGTTTGGTAAAAGATCTATTATTTTTTCAACTTTCTTTGGATTTAGTGAATTACGACGATTCCAAAGACTGTATAGGAAAATGACTGTGTATAAGACTGTCTGTACTTTTTTTCTAATAATTCAATAAATATAATGGAGAAGACAATGTTTTTTACAGAAGACTAAAAAAATTAGTTAATGTTCAAATAATATTTTAAAAAATCCTTAATTTAAATAATTTATCAGGAACAGTCAGTAAATTAATTAGTATCGATATCTTTAGACGATATCGATAAAATATCGATACTTTTGGTCGAAATCGAAATATTATTTTTATCGTTCGAAGTTATCGATATCAAGCGAAAATTTTGCTTGATTTTGCTTACATTTTCGTTTTGATTTCTCCTCTTTCAGCTATCAGTGACCATGTCTCATCGGATATTCACCTTTTCCTTTTTAGTTTTACAAATCCGAGAACCTTCTGCTGTTTTACATTAGGCATCACGAATTTCTAACCATCTTTTCTGCATATCCAACTCCTCTTGGTGTTTAATTTTTTGAAGGCTCTGTCTAAGTTTTGTGGTATATTCTGTTTTGCGCTTGTGATCAGCTATATCGTATAATAGTAATTTGTTCACACCCTAACCAGAAAGGAATCACTTTACATGTCGGCGCCTTTAAAGACTTTGGTGTCATTTAAGGAAGACTTTCATCTCCAACTGATCGTAACATGATCAATTTGATTTAAAGTTTTCTTATCTAATGATCGCCATATAAGTGTGTGTATATTTTTGTGCTCAAACATAGTTCCACCTATACAGAGGTTGTTAGTCATACACAGATCAACTTGTCTTGCACCATTTTAATTTCTTTCTCCGTTACCCTGGGTGTCCATGCATTTCTCAAATTGACAGTTAAAACCTTTTATGGCATAAATGATAAAATATATCTTTGGTGGCGTTTGTCGTGTTGGCATTTGTCGCCTTGAAAATTAAGCATAAAAGCTAGACATACAAGATTGTCTCAAAGCTACTTAGTCAATTGTTTCTATGGCTTGGAAAGCATATTAGTTAATAAAATATTAATAAGTTAGAACTAAAGATATTAATTAATTATAGAATTGCCTGATTTGTGTGGTATTTGTGTTTTTAAAAAGTATATGATTCTAATAAAAAGAAGCTTGAACTTCGATTCCTTGTACTCTTTTATACCACGAAGCCTCCATTGTAATCAAATCGATCACAAGGCCAGTTAGACTTCAACACTATTACTTATCTGCTTTTGGATCTAACAAAAACATCCGAAAAAAAAACATTAAATATACAAATTTTAAATTAAAAAGTATACATTTTCAAAATAACAACTTGTATTTTTAATGTTTTTTTTTCTCTAGTCATCTGTGTAACTATAAAGTTTTACATATTTTAATTCTTGGAGGTTGAATTTCAAATAAAAAAAAAATATATATTAATTAATATTAAGCTAATGGATATAGATTATTTTAATATCACCTTGCTATTTTTGTTCCTAATGGAAAAGATTTTTAAAAAGCGTTTGAAAAAGCGAAATATTTATTAAAAACTAATCGTTCGGTTTCAAAAGCCAAAAAATAAAAAGCTATTAATTCAAAGAATTAAATAAATATTTTTTCGGATATACTCCTATCATTTTTTTATTTAAATTTATATCATTATCTTATTAATCGTTCTTTGAATTAAAATCAGGGAAAGTAATTAAGTTTAAGAAATAAATCCAATCTAAAAAAAACAAAATAACATTAGAAAATTTAAACAAATCCATATTAAGATAAATTTTGGATTCAACTTTCCCCTGTTTTAACTCATTTAATTTTTTAGATAATTAAAAATCCAGCAATTGGATCTTTTCTAAAATTGAAAAATAATTCTTACTCCTAATTTTACATCAAGTGCTCTTACATATCTAAGAAATAAATAAAAGAATTAATTAAAAACACTCAAAACCATCTTCATGCTTTTATTCATTCGTTCAATCTCAGATTCACTTTCCAAGGCATGTTTATTCACCAAAAATTTTATGATTTTGGGTTAGATTAGTCACATAATGTAATCAGTAAATCTTACTAAGTCATTTGATCGGTCCTGATCACATATTACGTGATCAGTAAATATGTGATCAAAAAGCATTTAAAATAAAACAAAATTTTATCCCATAATTTTTAAACTGGTCACATTAAATACTTTTTGGATAAATTGAAAGTTAGTGGTTTTGTGAAATTCAGCACAAAATGATAAAAAGAACAGAAAAAAATATAAAAAAATTGAACAACTTTTTTTATAAAGGTTTAAACTTAATTCTGTAAATGCAACATAGTGCAACATTCAAAGTTGCATCAAATATCAAGGTCTGCTAAATTTGCAGTGTAAGGCAGAAATTAAATTTCAATATAATCGAGTGTAGTGCATTTTGCACAGATTTGCACAACATTAGCAGACTTTTACAGTTGATGCAACTTTGAATGTTGCACCATGCTGTATTCACAGAATTAATTTTAAACTTTTAGAAAAAAAGTTATTTAATTTTTTTACACTTTGTTCTGTTCTTCTGTACTGAACTTCACAAAACCAAGTTAGTAGTATTAAAATTTTGTCTAAAAAATTTAGTCAATTTCGTCAAATCTAGAAATAATTTCTAAATAAAATACTTTCGAATGCCCACATTGTGGTAGATTTATTGAAATGGGAAAGGAAATAAAGGGCAAATGGAAGTTAAAGATCAAATCGATCATTTAAAATTTTAGAACTTAATTATTCTAATGATTTTGATAATTTTTTAAGAAATATGTACTAAACATCACTAGACATGTTATGAGCAAAGTAAAATTTTTGATCAAATTTCAAGCGCTCAATCTTGCTCAAAAATTTTTAGATGCGCAATTAAATTTCATCGCAGATTTTTAATTTTTTTAACATTTCAAAGCTTTATTTGTAAACTTTTGAAAAAGGATTGTAATTTCTAAAAATGCAATGAAATTTAATTGCGCATTTAAAAATGTTTGAGCAAGATTGAGCGCTTGAAATTTGATCAAAAATTTTACTTTGCTATGTTATGTCTAATAATGGTTTATTATCAAATTACCATCAAAATGATTGATATCTAATTTATTTAACAAAAAAATCAAGAATTTAAATAATTCAGGTTCAGTTAATTCACAAATTCAAATTTATAACTTTTATATTCATTCATTCAAACAAAATTAATTTCTTTTTTTCACTTAAATAAATTATAAATCTAAAAACATTAAATTTTTTTTGTCATTAAAAGTAAGTTTTCATTAAAACCAATAAAATAATTAAGTCCTATTAAAGTTCAATAAAAAAGTATATTTTAAAATTTAAAATATGAAAATAAACTTGACATGACATGTCAAGTAATTTTTTTTTGAAAAAATCTATTTTTTCTCTATTATCTAAAACAATATTTCAATTTATATTTTGACCTTTTGATCTTGATCTCAAACTTCAATTTTCCAAATAAAGTTATATTTATCAAAAAAAAAATTATAACTTCTAGGTGTTATTCAAATTTTCATTAGTCACAAAATTTAATGAATTTTTTTGTATTATTTTCTTTTAAATCTTCATTTTTTTTGACAAAATATTTACTGGTCACATTTTTCAATTGACCCGAGATTTTTAATGCTCTTAAAGAAAAATAATAAAATATACATTCAAGAAGTAATTTTAGAAAGTAATTTTTCTTTGATGTAAGAACATATATTAATTATAAAAAAATAAATGCCTCTAGAACATATTAAATAAAACAAATAGAGAGATATTTTTTCAAAACTTTATTTAGAAAACAAAAATTTTGAAAATCAAAATAAACTGCAAAATGAATTTAAGAGATTAATTAAATGAAGAACAGTTGGGTTGCAAATTGTAAAAAATATCATCTAATGTTTCTATTTTTTACAAAAAAAAAATTTTCTCAGATCCTTGGTTATGTGAAATTTTTGGCTAAAGTAGGGTACACAAAAAGTTCTAAACCCATAAACATTAAGTCTACTTATCGACGAAACAGGCTCGATAAAATAATTTTGATTTTTATCATAAACAATTGTGGCCTCATATATTCCATTATTTGGCTTGGTCACAAATTGAAGCCTTACTAATCTACCTTAATATACATTCGTATATTTCACTAATTTTAACTTTTTTAAAACAAGAGTTTCACAATATTTTTCAAATTGGGAAATCAAATTATTCATTTCTTTAAGAACATCAGCAACTGCCTTTTTAGAAAACTCATCATCTCTTTTCAAATTTATCCAGTCACTTTGACAAGTACAAAAATGCAACGGTGCTCCAACATGCTCACATGTTCTATTAGCAGGGATTTGGTCAAGAAGACTCATCGATCGAATACCATGTACATGTTTATCTTGTTTGATACAAGCCAAGTGTCTGATGGTTTGATAAATGTCCAATGGTGTTGTGAACTGATTCGAATTTTTGACAAAATTTAAAATCTTTTTTTTGTTTGAATTTTTCGGGCAAATAAACTGAGAAAAATGGAAGACGTTCTTCTAAATCACCTTGTCCAGCTTGTCGATCAGGAGTGTAGCGAACACCATGATCTGAAAAAAGCAAAAGAGCTGTATTCTCTAAATTTCCATTTTCAAAGTTATGTTTTAAAAATGATTCGAAATCATCATCCAGATGATTTGCTCTTTTATTGTCACCATGAGTATTCTCACCGTAGTGCATTAGAGCGACATAGTTCGCTTTAGAATTGTACATTTCTATAAATTCTGTGATTAAATTTAATGCTTTTTTGGAACGCTTAATTGAACCAATGCATAAATTTGGTCTGTATTTTTTTATTTTTTCGATTGCTAAATTATAAGCTCTCATGTAGTGATGTGCAGTGTTGTTGTAGAAGCCACGATGTCGAAAAGCAAAAGGACTAAAACGAGGGTTGTCTTCAAAGTGAAAAGACATGTAACCTTTAATTGTTAATGAATACAAATTAAATTAGATATTAAATTTTATTCAGATTTGTTTAAAAGTAATAAAATAAAAGTCCAAGTCTGGACGTCCGATCATGTTAAGCAATGAAAAATGACAGGAAAAAATGCTTTTAGGCAGTAGTTGAGAATTAGCCGGAATTTTTTCATGACATTCATCTTGAAAAAAAAATTTAAATTTTGAAAAAAAAATAAAAATTTAAGTCCGCACTAAGACTTTAGACTTATGACTTTTAAACAACTCTGGTTTTATTTAATGACTACCAATTATTGCAGTAGAAAAAGAACCTTTTTTATATATAATAAAGTAGTTATTGACTAGTGATTCATAAATTTTTAACCTATGCTAAAATCAGCGAATAATCAGGCAAAAAATGATTAAAATTATTAATTTATGCGATTATGTCGGGGCCTTTATTGTTTTGAAAATAATTATTTCCATCAAAAGTTTAGAATTTCAAAAAATTATTTTCATGATCTTTCTTTTGACTTGATGATCTTTTATTATTTGATAAAAATGATCTATTTAATTAAATAAATTTTAGTCTCAAGAACGTTTAAAGTAATTTTAAATGGTCACATAATTTTTGAATACAATATTAATGCAGGTACACCTCAAAGATATTAGTTATTAGTCCTTTACTATTAAGTATTTTTATCAATGATATATTCTAAAAGAGATAAAATAAATAGTGAATACTCTCCCATTTTCGCTGACAACTTGGTCATATCCTTCATTTTTAAGAAAAAAAAAAAACATCTCGAGAATAAGATAAACAAGGGACTTATTCATTTTATAGAAAAATTTTTTGTAGAAAAGTTAAATAGAAAAGAAAAATCATTTTATAGAAACTAATTTTATTGAAAAATATTATCGAAATTTTCCTGTATTAATTTTAGAAAAAAAAACAATTAATTATTTTAAAACAAGAATAATTCTATCACGGACACTTTTGACTCATAAACAGGTTGAGACTTTGGAATGACACGGCTTCGTAGCCTCATTGGAGATTGATAATTTGTATTAACATTTAAATTTTTAGGATTTTTATCAATTGTAAAATAATGCAAAAAAGATTAAAATTTAATATTATCATTTATACTATCTTTCAAAATATCTTACGTAATCATTATTCAGAATGATTTGCAGGAAATTTTGTATAATAATAAAATTTTCTATAAATTATTTCGACAAAAAAATTGCCTTTTTCTATAAAAAAATTTTCTATAATATGATATAGTGCCATAAACAAATAATTAGAGGAATTAGAAAAATGGCGTTTTAAGTGGAAGATCAAGGTATTTTTAGGTTCTTAAATGTTTTATCATGCTTAGTTATGAATAAATTATTAATTAATATATTTAATAAAAAAATAATTAATTAAATTCAGCTAAAATAAAAATAAAAAAATTATGTGATTACATTTGTAAAATTCTTAAAGATTTTACCAAAAAGTAATGTTTAACTAGATAAAAAAAAATCTCTAGTTGCTTTCAAATTATTTAGTTGAAAATAATGAATATGAAAATAAATTTAATTTGTAATAATTTTTCGTAAATTATTTTTAAAATTTTTTGAAAAAAAATTTGGAAAAAAAGCGTAAATATTTCGAAGATTTTGAATGAATATTTTTTCGAAAAAATAAAAATCTACAAAAAAATCGTCAAATTTACGAAAAAAAAATATTTTTATTCAAATTTTTGATACTGGGTAGTCAAACCAAACATTAAAAGATAAGAATGTTTTTTTAGGTGCTCTTCTTTTCTTGTCTTACTCAATACTTTTTTATAACTTTTTTTTGAAATTTAAAAATAAAATCATCAAAATAATAAGGTTTTAGTGAAAATGCCTGTTAACCCTCGGATAAGGTTAAGTTAATTAAACTCAGTTTATTTGTTTTTTTAAATTTTATTTTATTAAATGATAAAATTACACTTATAACAAATACGACAATAGGCCTAGGTAAACGTTTAAGTTGTTTGTGGAAATATTCGAATAAGACGAATAAATGAAATAAAGTATTACATTTTTATAGTAAAAGAAATAATTAAAAAACATCAATCACAAATCAAGATAATATCAAATAAAATATTAAAAGTAGGAAAGATTGTAGACAATGGTCATTGAGATAACGATGACACTTTATATTAAATTAATTTAATTAAAACATCAAGATAAATAACTTGATAAGTTATTGAATTTGAGGATCGTAGATCATAGTAACATATCTCCCCCGTTAAGATAGTCATAGTCCCTATGACTCTCTATTGATAATTAAATTCGCTAGTTGCTCTAGTGGTAATATGTTTGGAATATTATAGTTTCGAACAGCATAATGTTTACTTAATATTGAATTATAAAATCTAATAGAAAGTAAAAATAAAGTAATTATCACTATTACAACTATAATTGTTAATGCAATGTTGAGGTAATATTTAATTTTGTTGATTTCTTCATACAAAATATTTTTAGAATTGATTAGTTTGCTAAATGCACTATTTGTTAAGTTAATATCATCGTTTGGTAAGACATAGAAATTCCCGTTTATGTCGTTATTATCTAATTCATTTTGTTTTCTTAAAGTGCTAAAATCGTTAATAATTTCCTTGTGATGGTTGAAATTTAACGTTGACAAATTGTAATGATCGATGTAAATTTGTTTTACTATTACATTTGATATATTAAAAATTTTAATTGAGTTGCCAATTCTTACAATTGAAAATTTATGTGATGGTAGAATTATTCTGTCGTTAATTAGGGAACAATGGATTTCCTGTGAAAAGCTCTTAATGAAATTATTATTCGACAAAAACATTGGTACTGATTTATTATCAGCATTTTTGATGTAGATTGGTAAATCAACATGACATGAGTTAGATGCCCGGAATGTAATTTCTTTTACTGGTTGACATATAGGTATGTATAAGAGTTGATTTTTGGAGTAAACGATAAGTTTATTACCATTAAAATCCGAAATTAAATGAAATTTGTCATCAAACGAGGCAAATAAGTTTAGTTGATTACTGAATAATGCACAAAATCTGTAAAGATTGTGTTCATGCTCGTTGTAAAGTTCATTTTCGATTGAATATTTCAAATAATCTGATTCGGCAATCATTAAATCATTTATGTCCCTTTGAGTGATTAAATCTTCATTTTCAGGTGAATACGGAATTTTAGATATAGTATTCCAATTTTCTGATTGTTGTTTAGGTTCAAATACTAAGTAAAGACCATCAGTTGTAGTATAAATTGTTAAATTTTTGTAACTCGTGTTAGTTGTTATTTGAAAAAGGTATTGTTCTGATGCAGAGAAAACTAGATTTCCTTTTCTCATAAATTTTAAACCATGATAAATTTTTTTGTATGGTGATGTTTTCACACTATTTTTATTCCAAACAACGATTGAGTCAAATAAATGGCAATATAAATTATCTGGCAAACAGGATGAAATTCCAATGCTATAAATTGATTTGTTCAAATTGTCGGCAAAAATGTGTTTTTTATGGAAAATACATTCAAAACTTGTGAATATTTTGTTTTCTAACCAAGCGTAATCTCCATCAGGAATTTTATTGTAAATACAATAACTATCATCACATTCCATTATTTTGTTTTCACAAAGTTTTGTTTCTACCATTGCGAGACATTCAATTCGACTTAATCGTATAGTTTCTTTAATAATATTGTCTGTTTTTCCTAGAAAAAATGAAGTATTCATGTATCTTATTACTTTTTTCTTAAAACACTGATGTCCGAAATCATTAATTACATAATTCTGCTTTGCTAGAATCCAAATGTTAAAATTTTCATTGAATGAATATGTTTTGTCAAGGAAATTTGAACGTTTACAATTGTTATTTAAATCAGCTAATCTATTATTGTCATTGTGTTCACAATAGTAAAATTTGTCATTTATTGTTTGACCATTTAGATAATGAAAGAATGAAAAGAAACTAAGAATAGAAAGAAGAAGATTAGAATTTATTGTTTTCTTTTTTCTTCCACGTTTAGGCCTGTTTTGAAGATTGTTATGATATTCATTGATATGATTCTTATCTTGAATATCAGTGGATTTTTTCCATTCATTTTTCTTATGTGGAAAATTTTTCCATTTAATTAGGTATCTAAAACCTCTTCCAATTTTCTTGTGGTCAAGAATTTTTTCAATTTCAGATATTTCATCTTTCTGTTCATTTTTGTCATCTGAAATATAAGAATTAGTTGTACTTACTTCTTGTTTTGCCAATTTCAAACGCCATCTAGGGTAACTTTCTTCAATTCTTTCTCCTTTTTCATTTTTCAAATTATAATTACCGTACTCGGTAATTCTGTCAATGAAAAATGGACCTGTATATGATGGTTCAAATTTATTCTGTATTTTTTCGTTTTTTATATAAACTTCATCATCTATTTTAAGAGTATCGAAAGTAACTTTCTTTTGTCTATTTTGGGTTTTTATCTGCTTTATCTTGGAAGACCTTAAGTTCTCTATTGTTTTAGGTATTTTATTTTCTAATAAAAATTTTATTTCAGCTGTTCTTCTTAACAAAGTTAATTCTTCTTCATCCGCTATATTTGAATCTATTTTATCAAAGTTATTCATAAACCTTCCAAATAATAGTTCATAAGGGGTAAAATTTGTCGAGGAATGAATTTTATTTCTATAGGACATTAGAACTATTGGTAAATACTTATCCCAATTTTCTTTATCATTTGCTGCTTGTTTTCTTAAAGCAGAAACTAATGTTTGATTAAAGCGTTCGGTTAAACCGTTATCTCTTGGGTTGTAGGGAGAAGTGAATCTTCTGTTAATATTGAAAGTCGAGCATAGCCTATCTAATAGCTCATTGACAAATTCTTTGCCACGGTCCGAAAGCCATTCTTTTGGGGGTCCAAAGATTGAAATCCAATCTAAAACTTTTTCAAAAATTTCATCCATTGATTTGGATTTAATTTTATAAACAAATGGGAATTTAGAACAGTGATCGGTTATTACAAGACAACCGATATATCCTTTTGAATTTTCAGGAAAACCTAAAACAAGATCAAAACTTACACGATCTAAAACACTTACAATAGGTAAAGCAAGAGCAGGATGTTCTACGACTCCTTTTTTATCATATTTTAGACAAGTATTGCATCTATTTATATAATTTTCAATTTCTTTTTTCATTGATTTCCAAAAATATTTAGACGAAAGATTGGAATAAACTGTTTCACTTTTAAAATGTCCTAATTTGTGAGTGTTTTTAATGATATCCAATCGTTCTTCCATTTTTGGAACTATCAAATTAAAATGTTTATCCTTAATATTTTTTCTATACTTAAGTAAGTCTCCTTCTAATGTATAAAATTTAATTAATTTGTTAATTCTTTTTACTTGCTTTTTCGAAGATCCCTCCGTATGTCTATTATATTTTAAGAAGTGCATTAGATATGGGTCTTGATATGGGTCTAAATGTTTAGTAGATAAGTCTTCACTTTCATCATTAATATTATCAACTTCATTTAAAAGAATGGGTCTACTTAAAGAGTCAACATTTGTATGAGTTTTACCTTTTCTATGAATAATTTCAAAGTTATAAGTTTGTAAAAGTATCGCCCATCTTGTTAGTCTAGCGTTGGGGCTTTTAAGTGTTAATAACCATTTTAAGGAATAGTGATCGGTTACTATTAGAAATTTGATGTTAAATAAATAGTTACTGTATTCCTTACAGCCAAAAATTACAGATGAACATTCAAGTTCAGTAACGGAATAATGTTTTTCATTGGATTTAAGTAATCTTGAAGCGTAGCTTACTACATATTCGTTACCTTGGTTATCAATTTGTGCTAATATAGCTCCCAAAGCAGTTGTTGATGCGTCTGTGTATAAGATAAACCTATTATTAAAGTCTACTTTTCTAAGAATGGGATACTCTATTAATTTTTGTTTTAATGTGTCAAAAGCATTTTGGCATTTTTCTGACCAGAACCATTTATATTTAGGCGAAGTCAAATAATGTAAGGGTGAAGTAATTTTTGCATAATTTTCAATGAATTTTCTATAGTAATTAGATAATCCTAAGAAAGTTTGTAGTTGCTTAACTGTTTTTGGTGGTTTCATATCTCTAATAGCAGAAATTTTTTCAGGATCCATTTTGATACCTGTTTCGTCAATAATGCGGCCTAAAATTTTTATTGTCTTTTTTAGCCATTGACATTTTTTAGGATGAATTTTCAAATTATTTTCATTTAATTTATCAAAAACAATTTGAATATGTTCAAGGTGCTCATCTTCATTTTCTGAAAAAATCACTATATCATCAATATATACTTGCACAAAATTCTAGGTTTCCTAATATAGACTGCATTGTTGCACTGAAAAAAGCTGGTGAATTTGTCAAACCAAAAGGAACTTTATTGAATTCGTATATTCCAAATGGAACTATGAATCCAGTTTTATGTTTTGAATTTTCTGCTACAAGAATTTGAAAATAACCTTTTCTTAAATCAAGATGCGAGTAAATTCTACCTTTAGACAGTTTGTCCAGTATGTCATCAATTCTTGGTAAAGGATGAAAATATTGTTTGGTTATACTGTTAACTTTTCTATAGTCTACAACGAAACGATAACAAGACTTCTGCTTAATAAGAAAGGCTGGACTAGCCCAAGTACCCGTTTTACCATGACTAATTATACCTGCGTCTAGGATCAATTTGATTTCTTTTCTCATTTCATCAATTAAACCTACGGGTTGGCGAAAAGGTTGTGTCATTATTGGATTTTCACTAGTCGTTTCTATTTCAAAAATAACTGATTTACATAGACCAAGATCATTAAGACTTAAAGAAAAAGAATTCTTGTTCTGTACGAAAAGAAAATTAAGTTTTTTATTATCACTTAAGGGAGGACAATCATCATAGTTCAATTCGACTATCTCGTTTGTTAGATCATCATCCTCAATACTATAAATAGAATTATAAGAATAATCATCATCTGATTCCTCAGATTTCGGGTTTAGACATATTCTTTTTCCTGGTATAGAAAGCTGTCTTTTAGAAGGGTCGATAATGGCTTTTGTTTGTTCAAACCAATCTAATCCTAATAGGATTTCGATGTGTAATATATTAGTTATTACGAAATTTAAATAAGCTACGGTCTCTTCAATTTCTATTTTAATTAAGTCTGTCTCACCTAACACTTCGTGGGTATTTCCATCAGCTGTGTTTATTTTCTGATGTGATGGATTTATATGTAAATTGAGTTTTTTGGCTACACTTAGACTAATTAAAGAAATAGTTGCACCCGTGTCAAATACAGTTTCTATTTTTTCTCCTTTGATATAAGTGAAATGTCTTAGTAGTTCATTACTTTTATATAATTCATTAATGTGTAATACATTATTAAACTTATTTTTAAATTTTGTTTTTTGGTTATTACCTCTTTTATAATCTACTTTAGGTTTTGATTTCTTATTATTGTAACAAGAATCTGTGTTATGGTTGTCTTTTTTACAAATTTTACAGTAAAGTTTTTTTGTATCTCTGGTATTATTAGCTTTTTTATTATAAAAAGGATAATTAAAATGTTTACCTCCTACCTTAGAAAATTTGTTTCCAAAATTTTTTCTGTTAATCATTAATATATCTGCATTTCTTGGATGACGGGAAGTATTAAACCTATTATAATCTTCTGCGTATTCAATTGCCTTTTGCAATGTTTCTGGATTGCGAAGTCTGACGTAATTTTCAGTTAGTTCAGATAATCCTTGAGTAAAATATGTAATTTGATCATATTCACTTATTTCAGATATTTGATTTAATATTATTCTAAAGTCATTGATATAATTTCCTATATCTTTAGATTGTCTAAGACCTCTTAACTTATCTCTCATGTAAAGTTCATGATCTTTACGTCTATAACGTTCTTTAAGCATGTTTTTAAACTGAACCCAACTAATAGAATTCCTATCTCTATTTTTGGTAAATGCTTGATATTCGTGAAGCGCAGAATCTCTTAAGTATGAACTTGCAAAAAGGATTTTGGACTTGTCTTGTGTTACTCCATGTCCTTCAAGTATTAGTTCAACAATGTAAAGCCAATCTTCAATTCTTTCATTTTCTTTTCCATGAAAGGGGCTTATGTTATTATTTGTTTTAGGAAAGGGAAGATGGGTAAAGTAAGGCGACGGATTTTGGGAAAACTTATTTTCTTCTTTATCCTTAACGTACAAAGAGCCTAATTCAAGATTGTTACTGGTTATTTTTTCTTCAATATCCGGTATTATTTCACTTCTATTTGTTAATTTATAATCTACGACCGATCGTTCTTTTGAAGATTCAGTACCTAACGATTTCTTACCTGTTGAGAAACTAGGTGTATTAAAAGGTAAAGAGTAAGAAAATTCTAAATTTGGATCTAAAGCATTTTTATCTAATTTATTTAATTCTATTTTTCTCTCAGAATATCTTAATTTGTCATTTAGATTATTCTTTAAAGTGAGTAGTTCCTTGTTTGTCCTTACTAATTCTGTTCTTTCTATATTTAGAGTCAAATTTTCTTTATTAAGATTGTCGTTTTCATTTCTTAAATTATTGATTTCGAATTCGAGATCAGCAATTTTTGTCACATCTGATTCCCTATTTGATTTAAACTGAGAAATTTCATTTTCATATGAATTAATTTTTGATTCACATGCTGAAATTTTACTAACCAAAGTCATGTTTTCACTTTTTATGTGATTATGGGAAAAATTTAACTTTTCAAAATTTTCATTTAGTTTACTATATTTTATTTCTATCGAGTCGTTAACTTTTGTTAAGTTTGCTAGGTTAGTGTTTAGTTCACTATTTTCCGATTCTAGCTTTTTTATTTGTTCATCATTTGACTTTAATGTTTCTTCGAAACTATTTTTATAGTTGTCAATGATTTCTAGTTTTTTTCTATCATCGAAAAGTTCATTATTTATAGTTTGAATTTTTTCCTTTGCTAGCTCTAATTCTTCAGATTTCTCCTTATGAGAACTTTTTTCAATTGCTAACTCCTTAGAAAGCTGTTCTTTTTCAGAATCAAGTCTTTCATTTATTTTACTAATCTCATCATTTTGAGACTTTAGTTTTTTGTAACCTTTCTCACAGTTATATAAGTCATCTTTTAACTTATTTAATTTTAACGCGTCATTTTTTCTCTCTAATTCCAAATGTATTGCGTATGCTTCGATACGCCTGGCTAAATTTTTAACCGATTCTAACCCCTCCTTATCAAAATTATCTGGTAATCTTTCTAAAATTCTTAACTTACCTTCCATTCTTGATTTGAGTTTTGGTCAGTTGATTATTTGAATAGGATCCTTTGAGTGTGAGATTGTTACGATTTATCACGATATCGTTTAGGAGTATTTCTTTGTTTTTATTGTTTTTCTTGTTTTTCGCTGCTACCAATTCTGTTAACCCTCGGATAAGGTTAAGTTAATTAAACTCAGTTTATTTGTTTTTTTAAATTTTATTTTATTAAATGATAAAATTACACTTATAACAAATACGACAATAGGCCTAGGTAAACGTTTAAGTTGTTTGTGGAAATATTCGAATAAGACGAATAAATGAAATAAAGTATTACATTTTTATAGTAAAAGAAATAATTAAAAAACATCAATCACAAATCAAGATAATATCAAATAAAATATTAAAAGTAGGAAAGATTGTAGACAATGGTCATTGAGATAACGATGACACTTTATATTAAATTAATTTAATTAAAACATCAAGATAAATAACTTGATAAGTTATTGAATTTGAGGATCGTAGATCATAGTAACATGCCACTTTTTACATTTGAAATTGATTTGCTGGTTGCCCCAACAAGCTAAAATTTTTTGTTTTTGGCATGGTGGACGATTTTTTGAGATATTTTCACTGTTCAAAAAAATAGGAGAATTTAGTTAAATACTAAGAAATACAATAGGAAATTCCTAATACAACCATCACGTTTTTCACTATGCTAAGAAGAATTATTTTTTAGTTTTCAATTAAGTGGCTACATAATTTTTAAAATTGAATTTATTTTGTAACAAGAATGATTCACTGAATGATTCTAAATGAAAAACAATTCGTAAATTGAGGACTAAAGATAGAGAAAATCAAAAAACAAGCATCAGATTCGTATTCTATGAAAAAATCAACTTTTCAAATAATTCTAAATCATTGAACATAATTTCCAAACTGTAAATTTTTCTTTTCGAGATGATAAAATTGAGATTTACGCGAAATAACACATTTAATAACTCCAAAACGAATTTAATCAAAAATTCTGAAAATCCAATTAGACGCTAAGTTTTTGGTTAGATTTTTTAAATTTTTAATGAAAATTAAAAAAAGCTCATTTAGGCTATAATTACAAAAAATCTTATGCCAACCAGAAATCGGATAAAATTTCATGGCGGTGTTTAAATAATAGTTAGGCACGTGACTATTCAAGCACAAAAAATGTTGGTGACAACTTGGTAATAAAATGGAAACAAATTGGTTGAAGTTAGAAATTGATAAATTATTTTTAACTTCCAAGACTGCTGACGATAATGTAATGATATAAATGATATTTTGTACTATTTATTTTAAGATTTTATGAATTTCAAATACAAATTGAACAAAAATTCTTCATTTTTTAATAAATTAAAAAACCTTAAATTAAATTTTTATTATCTTTTTAATCTATCTAAATCTTATTGATTCTCTGATTTTTTGTCATTTTTAACATGAGAAAAAATATTATAGGTGAAAATGGTGTTGTAGTATTTTTTCTAATATTTTTAATTAACTTTGATTTTAATTTATTAAAAAATGAAGATTTTATATTCAATTTGTATTTGAAATTCAGAATACCTATTTCAAAAAAGCTATTTTAATTTTTTTTTGTCATTTTGATGATGCTTTTCTAATCTTGTTATTTAATTTATTTTTTTGCTATCTTTAATTGATGCTATTATCTAATATAAATGATCATTTTATTTTGATAATTTCCCGATTCAAGATATATCGAATATCCGGCTCCATTGTGTAATGTCTTCCTTTCATGAACTGTTCAATACTTAAACATGTCGCACTCGCTATTACTTTTTCAAGTTTTCTATTCTTATTATTTTTTAATTTGATTTTTTTTGAAAGATTTTTTTTGCCTAAAAAGAAAATAAAAAAAATAACAAAAAACAAATAAACAAATTAGTTGAAAATATAATTATTTTTAAATGTTAAAATATAAATGATGTAAATTTATTTGTTTTTTTTTTGTAAGCATGTAATCTTGAATTTTAAAAAGCCACATCAAAGAATTTTCTTTATTTTTTTAGAAGAATTTTTTACTTTTATATTTATTTCATTTTTTTTTATTTAATAATAATAATAAAATCGAAAATCTGGCTCTATTGTGTAATTATTATTATTCTAAGCAAAAAAAAGCCACAAAAAGATTATTTTTTGGTTCCTAATTCTTAAATAATATTTTTAAGTTCTAATATATTTTTAGTTCCAATAGCCTAGCTATTTGGAAAAATATTCAATTTAACAAAAAGGTTCCTTTCCAACTCATCTAAGGATCTAGTACAAATTCTAATTTAGCAAAAAAGCTTTTGGTCCTAAATGCAAGGAACTGAATCTCATAAAAAGTTATTTGATGATTTTATTTTTTCAATAAAATAAAATATGTGATTTCGTTCGCAAATGTTTTATCGATATACATTAGTTAAAAAATCTCTAAAAATTGATACAACAATTTTCTCTTCTATTGATACAATTATTTGATATTATCTTAAATAAACTTTTACTATTATTTAAATTATTTTTACTACGAAAATAATCTACAAGCCTTAATTTAATTTCTAATAATAAAAATAAAAACCTTGTTTATGCAAATCTTTCCAAATCATTGGAAACACTTGATCAACATACTTTCCTTTTGGATCGTATTTGTGAGCACTTGGAAGTTCGTCAGGGAATTTTCCTGTGTACAATGGTGTTAAATTGTTGAATGTGCCATCACCAACAATCGTGTGACCATAGAGAATAGTTGCTTTTAAATTGTTCAAAATGTAATAAGTTGTTTTTGGCAATCGTTTAAACCAAGAAACTCTTGACATTGAGTCATAGCTCAACACTAAAATATTTAAAGGCTAACAGGAACTACTCTTTTTGTCTAATGGCTTAGCTTCAATCAAATTCATTTTGTTTGCTATCTGAACATGAATATTTTTATACACTTTGTCAATCAGGTTATTTGAAAGAGAATAGGATTTTGCCTTACAATTGACTACAATTAGTTCGTCAGTTATCAAAGCTCCTTCGGTCAACTCTCTTTCAGATCTAATTCCAATTCTTTGGTCATTGACAAAATAAATTGATTTGTATGTACAATTCAACTTGATTAAATTGGCAATAACTGATTGATTAAAGTGCCATTTGAGGTCTTTCAGAAAGCCCCATTCAGCTTTTAATTTGCATGCAATGTTTTTTTTACTTTTCTTATGTCCGGTCAAATTTAATTTGGGAAGTTTACAGAACAACTGTTGATCAAATGTTTGACGTGGATTCAATTTTGATTTTAATTTGATGAATGATGATTTTACTTTTGGTTTGGATAAGAATGTTTGATAAATCAATAAACAAGCAAAAATCGAAAAAAGTACTTTTAGCGAAAAAAATTTCTTACACTTATTCTTGGAAAAAGGAAAAAATTTCCTTTTATAAATAGTTAAAAACATGGCTAGATCGAAAATCAAAAAAGCGGCTTAATTTGAATTAATCTAAATCACTTTATTATATTTTTGTTTCAATTCTTTCTACGTGATAAAGTAGTATCTAAAAATTAGAAATTATTTAAAGAAATTTAATAAAACTAAAAAATTGAATTAGTAAAAATAAACCAAAGAAATTTAAATTTTTATTTTAAAACAAATTTGATATTCAAATTAAAAAATACATATTTAATATATAAAATAATTGATAACATACATCTATGCCTTTTTTATTAATTTCAATATGGTAAATCTTAAAATTTAATAAGTTTCTTTAAATTATTTGAATCTTCTTCCAAATGAAACCCGTGTTAAATAATTTTTTAGCATTCTGAAAATTCTAGCTTCTCTTAGACGTGACATGTTTACTGATCAAAGATTATTTTTACACATTTTCTTAATTAGTCATCTTTCTTTGAAATAGTAACTTTTTTCTCTGCTACAAAACTCACAATAAAACAAGTCGAAATAATTTATTAACTTTTTAACAAAATAAAAAAAAAACTTTTGACCATGTAAACCTCTTTTTGGGAATATCTACCAGAAAAAAAATTTCTGTCAGTGGGATTATCTACCTGAATATCGATGTAATCTATAATTTTCAGACAAAATGTTTTGTGAATTTAGAATACAAAATGAACAAAAATTTTGTCATTTTTTACATGAGAAAAATTATTTTAGGTAAAAAAGGTGCAACAAAGTATGTTGTATAATGTTGCAGTATTTTTTCTAATATTCCTTATTAACTTAAATTTTAATTTATTAAAAAATGAAGAATTTTTGTTCAATATGTTTTTTGAAATTCACAATACCCAGACAAAATATCGATTCTTTTTTTAAAATTAAATATGCGTGTTAACATAAGTATATATATGTAATAGTAAATTTTAATAAAACGCAAATATCAAAATAAACTGATCCATTAGTAAATCTTGAAATAAATATTCATTTTTTCTATTATCAAATTTTACTTAGTTAGTTTTGAAATTTACTGATGCAACCGTAAATATCAATAAAAAAATAAACTTGCTTTAGCTAAAAACTACTGAAACTCCTAATCAAATTTGTCGAATAATCGACGTTGATTATAAATTCAGTCTTCATGAACTTGCATGTCAAGTTGGCGTATTTTTGGACTTCCCGTAACGCTTTCAAAATTGTCAAGTTGAACTGGAAATTAGAACCGAAAAGTCGCTCAAATGCGTTAGACAAGCGGCCAATGAAATGTAAATTGGTGATGGTAAGATGCAATTGTACATCTCAATGTATTACAAATCGATGCGGTTGTAGAAAATTGAACCTCTTGTGTAATTCCAGATGTTATGGATCAAATACAATTTGCTTCAATAAATAAACTTTTTATCAATAATTACGCTTTATTTCAGATTATTACTATATTTATTTTTTTAATTTCAGCTAATTACGACAGCAATAGAAAAAACAGGAAAATTTGATAATTTTATTTATTCCAAAATTTACGTCTAGTAACGTTAATATCGATATTTACGTATTATCAAAAAAAAAACGATAACATATATAATTTGATTTTTTTTTGCTTTAAATGCATCTTATCTATTCCAATCTGATGTAATAGAACATTTAAAAAGGTAAAAACTTATCGTCCTTCATTGGATTATTGAAATTAAAACAAAAAAACTCTAAATTTTTTTTAAATCACAAATTCAAAGCTTAAAAAAACAATTCAAAAAGCAAATAATGAACTACCTTGAATTTTTCGGTTGAGGCTATACAGTATGTTGCAAAAGTTAACAAAAAAGCGGCTTTTTTTTTTAAATTTATCAGTCATCAATCCAAAAACATGTAAACAAAAAAAAATCAAGTGAAAAATAAAATCACAGAAAAAATACAAAAAAAGGAAAAGCTATACAATTAATAAAAGAAAAAATCGGCTCAAAAGTTTAGAAATTTTTACAGTTTAATAGTTGGAATGACCACCTTTGGACTTATAACAAGCCAAAACTCTTTTTTGCATTGATTCAATCAATTTTTGTACGTACTCAGTCGGAATCTGTAATCTCTCTTTGAGTATAACCTCTTTTAAATGCTCAATAAAGGTCACTTAAGTGTTTACCATTTTGGCATCCATGTATGACCATAAGTTCTCGATTTGATTGAGAACTGGTGAACGGACACACAATGGCAGAACCTCAATGTTCTTTTCTTTGAAACAGTCGCTCACTAAATGAGTGGTATGTTCCCAAGGGTCATTTAGTTAAAACAGAAGTTCAATAGATGGTTAAAGGTTGTTTTCCAAGGTGTTGATGTAGACAAATTGATTAATTCGTCCTGTATAAATGTTGCATATACCAGTGCCTTTGTAGGAAATGCATCCCCAGATACCAGCTGACCCTCCACCGTTTTGTAACCTTGGTATACAGAACTTCGGGTGAAAATTTTCACTTTTAAACCTTTTTACTTTTACTCTTAATTTACGATTAAAGACCTCAAAATTGGACTCGTCACTGAAAATAACTCTGGACCAATCATTAATTGTCCAATTAAGTCTCTGTTTACACCGCTTATATCTTTTGTTTGTCTATCTTTTATGTTAAGAAGCGATTTTCTGACCGCTGTATGAGACTCTGAACCTTTTCATTTGAAAACATCTCATTATAATATACTTATTTATCCTAACTCCTCGAGTCTTAGAATTAAAATCAGTGGCGAGTTGTTTATAACTAAATGTAGAATATTTTCTAATCTCTCTAAAAATGTATTTTTCATCCCTAAAAGTTAGCTTCCGAGGTCTACCAGAACGGCTTCGATCAGAGACAGACTCAGTCTCTTCATATCATTTCTTAGTTGAAGAGACACTTTTTGGAGATACACCTAACAACTTATTTCGCTGTTTCGTTTTGCTTTTTATCTCCATTTTTGACCCACGATTTGCCATATTTGTGGGCTAGACACATTTTTTTACCCATTTTTTGCCAAATTAATGATTTTTTGGTAATGTTATTTTGAGATCTAATGAGGAGTTGGAAAAGTTTTAAATTAAGCAGTTTAAGAGCAAAATTTACTCAAAATTATAAGAAATTTAAGTATTAATCATAAAGGTTTGAAAAAAGGTAGTAATGATTGTCATAACTTTTGAATTACCCAAATTTCTATAATTTTGCACAGACTTTTATTTTTTAATTTTTAGAGGCAGTTTTTTGATTATAAATTTTTAAAAGATAATTAAATTTTTATGCCGAGTGTGATATATCAAATTGAAGAGAAAAAATATTCATATCAGTGCTTTTATTTTTTTTCTTTTGCACTTAAATATTTGTAAAATTCAATAAATAAAAAATTTTAGATAAATAAAATGATTAATTTCTAAGCCTAAGCAGCATACTGTATATAATTCAATTCTGAATACAAATTTTTTTTATTAAAGTAAAATTTACAGTGGTGTTCTGGATTAAGTAATTTACGATAATTAACGTAAAAATTGGTAAATTTACCAAATTTACGAAAGTAAAAAAACGTGAATTTATCAGATTTTACGTAAAATTTGGTAAATTTCGTACATTTTACGTAAATTTATGCAAAAAAAATGTCCAAAAAATTTAATTGAAATTGTAAGCCAAAAATGAAATTTCATTTCAATGTCATTTCATTCGTAGTGTTAATTATTTCATTTTTTTGGACATTTTTTTACACAAATTTAAAAAATTTGACACTAAATTTAGTCACAAATTAAATTTCATTTAAATGAAATTCCAATTTTGGCGTTCAATTTCATTTAAATTTTTTTGACATTTTTTTTTTAAATATAATATCTTTTAAAAATTTATAATCAAAAAACTGCCTCTAAAAATTAAAAAAGAAAAGTCGGTGCAAAAGTATAGAAATTTGGGTAATTCAAAAGTTATGACAATCATTACTACCTTTTTTCAAACCTTTATCATTAATTCTTAAATTTCTTTTAATTTTGAGTAAACTTTTGATTACAGTAGCGCTACGCCACGTGGATTTTACGTAAATTTACGTCAAATTACGTTAATTTACGTAATTTTGCGTAAAATTACTTTTTTTACGTAAAATGTAAAACGGCCAAAAAACAGTCGAAAATACAGTATTTTAGACGATTTTTTTGAAAATTTGAATTTTCTGAGTTTTTTAACTAAAATTTTCAAAAAAGTAAATTTACGTAAATTTACGTAAAGTTTCGTAAAATTTCATTTTTTTACCAGGTAAAATTTGGTAAATTTTCGTAAAAAAAAAGTAAAAAAATGTAAATTTCTCAGATTTTATTTAACTCTTTAGTTTCTAAGTTTTAATTTTTGTTTATAAAGATAATTCAATAAAAAAAACACAAAAGTTTATGTCTATACTTGTTTTTTTGCAGCTGCTCGATCGGTTTTCATACTGTTTGTTGCATTAAACCAGGCCGTACTAAAATCACTTTTAGACGGAACAAACTTTTTCAAATAAGTTTAAGAAAATTATTTATTTTTTGAACAAACTCGAGTTAAAAGTTTAATTTACCTTTGATTTCCAAAAACAATTTATCATCTTTTTTTTGATAAAATCCGATGGTTTTGTTCAAATCATCCGGGAATTTTTCCTTCAACTTTTTGCGAAGCTCGTCAGTAAAATCTTTTTGAGTGTCTAAAAATTAATATTTTCTTTAAATTAAGCTTTATCTTCAATTTAATTTTTACATAAGTTTGAGAGCTCATCCTCGGATTCAATTAATTCAGGTGTAGCCGCTCTTCGCTTCAAACGCGGGGATATTAAGGTCTCAGGTTGAGCCGATTTCACGCCAATTCGGTCTGAATTATTTTGATTGACTGGCTGGTTAAATTTTATGAATTTTGTCGCCTAAAATTTTGCGAATATTAAACAAAATAAAATAAAGAACCCTAGTTTTACTTTTTTTTTTGGAACTTTGAAAATTGTGTCATTTGAAATAACGGCATCAACGAGGACATACTTACCCTCTTTTTCATGCAAAAAACTTATTCTAGTGCCTTTAATCAACTTAAATAAAAAAAAATTTAGTATCAAAGCAAAATATTTTGCTCACAAAAAATAAAATATAATTTTGTTATATTACTCTGATATTTATTGAAGTTAGTTCTAAATTATTTTTTGGTTTTCTACTAATTTTAATCTTCACTTATTTGTAAAGGTACTAAAAATAATTTAGAACTAACTTCAATAAATATAAGAGTAATATAACAAAATTATATTTTATTTTTTTGTATTCTACTAACTTTAATTTTTACTTTAATTGTAAAGGTAGTTAAGAAACCCAAACTTAAAAAAACTATCAAAAATAATTTTAATATAATTTAAAGTAATGTTCTAGATGGATTGTCTTCTTACCAAAAAAAATCTTGACCTTATACATTTCTTTTAGAGTCCTAAGTAAACAGAAACCAATTAAAGTTATATAACAAAAACTTCAATATTCTTTATTTAAAAAAATCTGAAAATTCTGATTTAGAAAAGTTTTTCTCAAGATGTACCGAGTGATTAATTATAAATAAGAAAATTACCTCTTCCTTATCCAATTCCTCACATATTTTTCTTATATCGACACTCGCGGGCTTTTTGTTCAGATGATGGAATGGATGATCAATATCAGGAACTTCATAAATGATCGGTATAATCTCGATTTCATCATCCTTTGGCTTCGGTTTTTGAGGCTTTTTTTTTCTTCTCTAGTCTCTTCTCTCTCCTCGACCTCAGTCTCGCTCGAATCAGTCTCGTTTTTTTTCTTTTTTGTTTTTGGTGGATTTTTTTTCTTTTTTTGTACTTTAGGTGGCATTTTCTAAATTTTAAAATCAATTCGACTTTAGATTATCAATAAATTAAAAAAGAAAATGAGCAAAAAAATTAAGAGAAAACCACGTTTAAACAAAAAAAATGAATTTTTAAAACAAATTCTATATTTAAAGAATCGAAGAAAATGTTCTGTAAAGAAAATTAGAGCAACATTGAAATTGTCTTATTCAAAACAATCCATTCCTTCAAAAACCGTAAATTTCACAACAATTGTTTTATTTCTAACTAACTTTTTTTTAAAGTATGTTCAGAAATTGATTTTAAGATGTTCGAATAAGAGAAAAAATGTCAAGGTGAGAAATCAAAGATCGATGCCAAATTCAATTATTCGATTTATTAAGGTTTTTTAAGTAAATTTAAGATATATTTTAAATAGTTTTAATTAAAGTTAAATAAGCAAAGGACTATTAAAAAAAAAGGACTTGAAGCTTCTTATAAAACGGCTCATAAAATAGAAGAAAAATTTGGGGAAAAATATAGCAGTAGTGTAATAAGGAAGTATAGATTTAAACTAGGTTAAACTAACATTATTTTTAATTAAAATAAAATTTAAATATTATATTAAGGCTTTAGGCTGAGACGTTTAAGAAAATGCCCTAAACAGAACGATTTGCAAAAGTTCCAGCGCTTAATTTGGTGTCAACGTAATAGGGACTGTGATTTTAAAGATTACATATTCGTTGATGAGACAACAATAGTAGTGTATGATCAGCCTATTTATCATCTAAGACTACCGTCATCAAGGCCTGAAGCTATCCCATCTAGCTCAAAATTTGAATGTAAAATCCATGTATGGGGTGGTATCTCGTATAACGGAGCCACAGAATTTGCAGTAAATTTTTATTCTTTAGCAAATTAAAATGAAATTTTTTTAGCTTTTTAAGTGCACTATGGATTCTGAATTGTATAAGGATATTTTAGCTGAATATTTACTCCCATTTGTGTCTGAAAATAATTCATTTAATTTTAAATTGCACCAAGACAATGATCCAAAGCACAAATCAGCTCTTTGCTGTGATTTTTTGGAAAGAAACAGCATAAACTGGGTGTGTTTTTTATAAAAAAAATAATAATATAAAATAGCTAAGGAATATTTTTAAAAGATAAGGTCTCCTCCAAAGTCTCCAGACCTAAACCCAATTGAAATGGTTTGGAATGAGTTATAGGATTCACTTAGAAAAAAAAGGAATCAAAAATGAACAAGAAGCAGTTGAGGCAATTTTTGATTTCCAAAAAAGTCTAAGTCCATCAAAATGCCAGTCTTATATAAACCATTTAAAAAAGGTATTTTCATAATTTTCATTTTTTTAAACTCTAATCAAGTATTAAAGGTAATTGATATAGTGATTGAAAAGAATGGAGAATGGTCAAATCACTAAATAAAATTTATTAAGATAAAATTAATTCACTTTTGAAAAAAAATTCTAATAAAATCTGAGAAATTAACATTTTTTTACTTTTTTTTACGAAAATTTACCATATTTTTAACAAATTTTACCAGGTAAAAAAATGAGATTTTACGTAAATTTACGTGAATTTACTTTTTTGAAAATTTTAGTTAAAAAACTCAGAAAATTCAAATTTTCAAAAAAATCGTCTAAAATACTGTATTTTCGACTGTTTTTTGGCCGTTTTACATTTTACGTAAAAAAAAGTAATTTTACGTAAATTTACGTAAATTTACTTTTTTTAAGTAAAATTACGGAAATTAACGTAATTTGACGTAAATTTACGTAAAATCCACGTGGCGTAGCGCTACTGTATTTTAATTTACAAATGAATCACAAGTATCATGATTTACATGTTATTTGGTTTCAAAATGTTCAATTCTCTTCAATCTCCTCTAAAAATTCTCTTCTAAAATTTGTTCATATTTTTTGATATGATAAAACTTCTTCAAATCGCATAGAATCAAGAAATAAAATAGATTTTTTAAATTGATAATTTTGGATTTATTCTGTCCGTAGGATATTCATCAAGGCTCATTCTTCGAATTTAAAACTCTGCTTAGTTTCATGTTTTATTAAGTAAGTTTGCTGGCTCAAAAATTTATTTATTTTTATGGAAAATTTCGGTTTATTTGTGAAAATAAATTTTTAGCTTTTTTGTTTTTTGAGCTTTTTATGACATGGATGTACCCCTTTAAACAAGTGATAAAAAACATATTCTTGTAATAATGTCATGATTTTAGCTTTTTAACAAAATTTTTGTTTAAATACAATGGAACATTTAGATTGTTGAATGAGTGAATCTTTTCATTGCATAAAAATGTATTGTATATATTTATTATGATCTATATATTCATTTTTATTTTATTTCGGTCTAAGGCATTTCGATTTAACGAAAATATGCCTTTATAAAAATTAAAAAAGTTTTAATTTTAAATTTTTAAAAAAATTTTAAAAAGCTTACCAGTTGCCTCGAAACCACACACAGCATGAGCCCTCTTAAAAGATTTTATCTTTAGCCTAGCGAGGAGGCCTGGAAAGTCTTCCTTCTCAATATTCCCCTTTTTCGTTTCTAGAAAAAAATCCGACACTATTTTACTCCATGCTGTTTTCACTGGTTAAAATACACCAACATCAAGTGGCTGTAATAAATGTGTCGAATGTGATGGCAAACAAATTATATGAATTTGATTTTCCAAAGCAGCTCTAATTAAGGGTAACGAATTGTGCGATTAATAACCATCCAAGATTAGAAGCTTAGGGCCATCGATATTTGAAGTTGAAGGAATAAACACTGAATTAAACCATTCAAAAAAATGAGGTTGCTCCATCCAACCACTTTCCGACGCATTATAAAAACAACCTTCAGGTCTGTTTTTACACCGTGAAGTCCAGAGATTAAATGCTTTGAACAAAACATAGAACGGCAAATAAATTCCCATCGCATTTGCACCAACCTAAAAATAAAAAAAATAAAAGGATAAAATTATTAATTTAAATTAATTAAAAATTACTTGAACTGTAAACATGGTTTTATCGTTGTTAAAAGATACGTTGGCTACTCTAGATTGACCTCTTTTACAAAACACTTTTTTCTTTCCGGTAGCACATAAAAAACCGCTTTCGTCGTCGTTAAAAACATTTTGGGGCTTGTTTTCAAGTCCAAGTACTTTTAATTTTCTTTCTTGCAAATCCTAAAAGTGATCTAAAACTTTAATCGTACATGACGCAGCTCTCGTACTACTTAAGTTGTTGGTTGTTCTAAATGAAAGTCGTTCATTCCATCGATGCCTAAAACTTAAATAACAAATTAGAAAAACATTAAAGTGAAAATAGTTAGCTCTACTTACGAATACATCCAATCATCTCCTGGACTACCATCATTGAATCTAGAGCTGACTACCCATTCTGCAGCATAATATTTAACCACTTCCTTTAAACTATCCTTATCCAAATCGTAACCCCAATCTGATACAATTTAGATCAATTCAACCAAAGCCTCTTCTTGGCTTCCATTAAAAACTGTTGACCTGCCAACTTTAGTTGATTTATTTCTACCATTTAAATGGTTAACTAACGTTTGTCATGGAATTCCATAACGTTATGCAGCTTGAGTGGGATTCATTATTTTTTTTTACAGCTTTTAAAGCTGACTTTAAGTGTTTTGGTTTATAATTTTTTGGCTTAGCTTCATAAGAGTGTGACATTTTTTTTAAAGAAATGAAACAAAAGTAAGAAATTTTTTTTGTGTTTTTTTAAACTTTTTGACGCTGTATTTAAAATATTGCAATCGTTTTTCACTTTTTTTAGCACGCATTTTTTAATAAAACGCTCTAATTTGTTTCTCTAGACTTGAAGAATATGTTTTTTAAAAAAAATTTTGCATAGTAACAAAAAAAACGTCTTATAAATATTTTAGGGATAAAATAGTTAAAATGGTTAAAATTTGGGGTAATTTTGTTAAAAACCAGGGTAAATATGGTAACTTATTTAACCGTTTTACCCCTAAAAATAACCCATTTAGAATTTGGCTTCAAAAAAAAATTTTTTTCTTTCTGTCTCTTAATTTAAAGTTGTTACTAGTTGGTCTTAGCAATGGCTAAATAGTTTTGCAAAATCTCATTTCGAACCGAAGTTATCGCGCGTAAATCAAATTATAATTTTGATTGATTTTCACCAGTTTTCCGAACTTGATCGATTTTAAGACGAATGGTATACAAATGAAAAATAAAAACTATATATTTGGATTCCTTGACCTGTTAGCTACTTAGAATGATACTTCGTTTCTCTCTTAGATGTATAGTTCTCACACAATTTCACAAAATAAAAGTTCTCACCCAATTAACCAATTAAATAATTACCCCATCTTACGTTATATCAAGGACGAAAAGATAAAAACGTTGCAGTATTTAGCTCTTTTCATGAAAAGCTTTTAACGATTTCTTTGCATGAAAGAAATTTGCCAAATGTGATTGATACTTACAATAGGACAAAAGTCGGCGTCGATTGTGCTGATAATATGACTCGTTTATATTCTGTTAAGACTAAAACAAGGCGTTGGTCAGTTGCAGTTTTTTACAATATTTTAAATTTAGTCGGAATTAATAGCTGGATCTTGTTTAAAACTTGTAACAAAAGTAAGATTTCGCGTCGAATGTATTTGAGATCATTGGCAGACGAATTACTGGAAATGGTAAATAAAAGAATACAGCCTACAACTACAATTACTCCATTTGCTTCTAGAAAGCGCTTAGCAAGCACTGAGATTGATTCATCTGGAAAAAAAGTGTCAAATTAGGTTATGTAATGGAAACAAATCGAACTTTAATTGTGACAAATGCAAACAATTTACAGGTCCTTGTCTAGGAGAGAAGGTTTTCAAATCGATTTGTAAAAATTGTTCCGATCAAGGACTGAGAATTTAGATCAAATTTTAATTTTTCTGGTAAAAAAATTTTTTTCTTGTATTTTTATCAAATTTTTTTTAGATATAATTTTTGGTTTTAACTTAAATCTAGACATAATTTTTTTTGAAAGTATAACAAAAAAGATAAAAAAAATTTATTTTTGCAATTTGAAACATTTTTTAATAATATTTGAATAAAAAATCTAGTTTATATTATCTAAAAAGCAAATCTAATTTTAGGGGTTTTTAGGACCCCTTTGGTCCTTAAAGTAAAAAAAAAATTGGGCCTTTGAGTGTTAAAGGGCCTGTCTATCATTCGACGCGTGTGAAGCTTGCAGGTTGGATCCAGGTCGATTATAATTTCTTTTACAACTCTTTTGGTCACATTTCTTTCGGACTTTTTCTGTTCGAAACCTAGTCTCATCCGATTATTTTTGATTTTTACTCGCTCCCATATTCGGTCGATCTTTTCTTCTGCGTCTTTACCATGTACTTGGCATAAGAGTCGTCTTAAAACCTCATGCGTGAATGTTTTTTATCTGGGTTCGATCGCCGGGGTGTTTCGACTTTTCCTTCATATTTGTTTGAGTCTCTCTTCTCCTCTCGGTGGACCAGCATGTCCTCTCTCTGCAGGTCGTTTATCCTTACCTCGGTATGGGGGAACTCAAACTTGGCGTCAAATTGTTATTCCGGTTGGTCTTGATTTGGATTTGGTTAGTTAGTTCGTCCGGATTTTTTAGACGTACATTTCTTTCACGCATTTTCCGAAGTTTTCTTTGTCGTAAAACGCTATGAAGACGACGGTATCGACCTTGTCCTGTTCTGCCAAGAATCGAGCATATCTTTTAGGTTCGATTCTTGTTCTAAGAATGTCAAAGAACTAGTGAATATTCGATAAGTTGAGTGATAATGGATAGCATCGTACCACTACTTTGTTGGCTTCGGATTGCATTCTGGTTCGTTTTTTTTTTTTTTGAATTTGAATTTAAATTTTATGTATAATTTTAGAAAAATTTATTGTTAGTGATTTACGAAATTATGAAAATTATGTATGAATATTTAATTTAAAGATGTTGAGTTTTTTTTTTTTTGGCTAAATATAGTTTCATTGGATTTTTATTAATTTAATAGTCAGAATGAATTATTTACAGTATCAAATATACAATATTTTAAGAGCAAAACGTCTTATGTGTCTCTTTGCCCGAACTAATTCGGCTTCTTCCTGTTTCTTACCGGTCTATCTTGAGCGAAGGTGTCATCCACTTTTGTTAAAGGTTGGGTCCTCTTTCTCCTCGTAACTAAGGTCATTCTGTTGCCGACTTCGGTATCCTCCTCCTGGGTGTTTCTTCCTTCCGATGTCAGACTTTGTTGGTCGATTACGGGTGCTTGTTCGGGCAGCAGAGGTCCCTTGCTATTTTCGCTTTGTTTTGGTTCTTGGTCGTCTCTGGACATGTTTTTTCTAATTTTCTTTGCTCTTTCTAGTACTTGTTTGGCTCTTATCGATAAGTTCCAATTCTTCTTTTCCGGAAGTTAATGCCTTCTTCGTTTTCTTTGTTTATGAGTTGATCGGAGCTGCTAAAATCCTTTTGAGCCTTACGCGGTTTACCGTTATCGGACTTTCTTATTTTAACAGTGGTTTTATACATAGTTGATTTTGTTAATATTTTTGATGAAAGTGTATGGGCCTTTACAACTAAATATTAATTTTATACACTCTCCCTTTTTAGATTGTTCGTTTTGTAACCAGACTGTGTCTCCTTTTTTGAAATTAGCTACCATTATGTGTCGATCGTAAATCAATTTGTTTCTTTGAACTCTGATGTCCATGTTTTTTGCGGACTTAACTGAATACTTCTCTTAAACTTTCTTTTGAGGATTTTGCAAAACTCCCCGGGTTAAATTTCAATGTTTACCTCATAGACCATGTCGATGGGTAATTTTGGTTTTCTTCCGAACATGAGTTCATAATGTGTATACTTTGTAGTTGAGTGGACAGCTGTATTATACGCCATACTCAAGGCGGGTAGTATCTCAATCCAATTGTCGTGATCCTTATTGATGAATCACGCAATCATGCGCTTTAAAGTCCTGTTAAACCTTTCCGATAAGCCATCGCATTGCGGATGAAAAGGGCTGGTTCGGAGACGTCTCACGTCCAATAACTCCTAGATCTACTGTACCAGTTGAGCTTGATAATTCTTATCTTGGTCAGACAAAAAGGCGTCTGGTATACCGAACAGACAAATAAATCAAAATAAGTATTGTGATGTTTTTTTGGCGTCGATGCTTTTTAGAGCAAAAAGGAAAACCCATTTTGGAAAATGGTCGAAAATCACTCATATATATTTATAACTGTTTTTACTGACTTTTAGCGTCCCCAGGATGTCTGTGCTCACTATTTCTAAGGTATGACTTGGCCTTAGTGGATTTATTGGTATTCGAAGTTTGTTTTAAGTGTTGGATGTTGGCACTCAGTGCACTCTTCGATGAACTTTGAGACGTCATTGTTCATTCTAGGCCAATAAAATCTTCTCTTAATCCGGTCTCTTAATAGTTTTTTCGAATTTTAAGTGTCCACTCATTATAGAGGAATGGTTTTTTTCCATTATTTTCTTTCGGTCTGCTATTGGAACAACCAAATTAGGTATTTGATGTTCTATGCTTCCTTCTATCTTCCATAGGTGTCTTTGTGCACTTTAAGGCTTTTCAATAATTAAGTAAATCAGTCTGCTCGCTTTTTAGATTTTTTTTTTGGGTTTATCTCGCCAAATATTACCATTTTTACCCATTCGATGTTTTCATCTATATTTAAATTACTCAAATCGACCTCTATATTTTTGAGCATGATTGTGTTAATCGAGCTCCTTCCTATTAAATTATTTATGATGAAGGTTTCTTTTTCGTCTAGGGACGTCTCTGTTGGATTGTCGATTGGCCGCCTCGAAAGTCCGTCTGCCGCTTGACTACAATTTCCAAGTCTGTATTCTATCTCGAACTCGTAATTTTTGAGTCTGATTATCCATCGGACTAAACGTGGTTCAGGGTTCTTTACGCTACTTATCCATTTTTGCAGTTGATGTTTCATAATTATCGTGAAATATGTACCGTAAAGGAATTCTTTGAAGTGTTCCACGGCATTGAGGATGGCGGGCATCTCTCGTTCTGCTGCGGAGTAATTCTGTTCTGCTTTATTTAACTTCCTCGAATAAAAAGCTACATGTCTAAGTCTGTTTTCTGAATCCATTTGTGATAGCACGGCGCGAATTCCTTTATTCGAAGCATCTTTTTCCAAATAAAAACGCTTTTAAAAATCTGGAATGATCAAGACTGGTTGAATAGCAAGCGCTTTCTTTAGCTTGTCGAAGGCGATTTGACATTCGTCATTCCAGACGAAAGGGATGTCTTTGGCGCAAAGTTCATGTAGAGGGTATGCCGTTTTACCGAAATCCTTGAAAAAAACTTTTTATTATGTGAAGCCATACCGATAACCGATTGGATTTTCTCTACATTTTCGGGTTTCTTTTGATTGTTAATGGCTTCTACCTTTTCGGCTAATAGTCTTATTTCACCGTTGATAACTGTTTGTCCCAAGAAGTCAATGGACGTTTAAAATAACTTGCAATTTTTTCGGTTTTATCTTTAAATTTTGTTCTTTTATAATATCATATACTTGTTTTGGGTGTTCGAAATGTTCCTCTATTGTTTCTGAATAAACAATAATGTCATCGATGTAGATTATAAAGAATTTATCAATTAAGTTCTTAAACGCATTGTCCATATTCCTTTGGAAAGTTTCTCCGGAGTTGGTTAATCCCATTGGCATGACGTTGAATTCGAACAGTCCGTACTCGCAACTGAATGCTGTGTGTTAGTGTTCTTCTTTCTGGATTCGTAAGTATTTGAAAGTACCCTGAATGGAAATCTATCTTTGAGAAAATATTTGAATTTTTAATGCTGCATAGGATGACTTCTATTCTTGGCAGGTGGTAATTGTCTTTGACCGTTCTTTTGTTTAATTCTCTGCGGTCGATCGTTATGCGAGTCCCCTGGTTTATAGACTAAATGGATAGGTGATGAATGAGGTGACTTTGAGCGTCTTATTAAGTTTTCTCCCAGCATATCTTCGATTAAAGCTTTAAACTCCTCTTTCGTCAAACTTGTTTCTTAAACTGGACAACTCTTGGATTTTATTTATCACGTTGGTCAATGTAGACTCACAAATTTTTCGATTGAATCTCGAAGCATAAATTGCTTTTAAAGATCTCGTTTGCTTCTTAAAAACCTGTCAAGATTTTGATCGTTGGTCTTTCAATGGATTTCCGAACTTCCCTGGTTCGAAACTGTATAGGGTACTTAAAGTCCACTTCCTCAATGTATTCAAGAGACGTCTTGAATTACTGAACTTCTTAAGATCATTTAGTCCCAAGATCTTCTCATTCAAAAGACTCTCGACAATAATCACTTTGACCTTTTCTATTTGGTAATTGATTTCTACATCTACTTTAGCGTTTCCTAGGACCTTGATTTCATTTAAATCAGTATTTCACAGTTCCATTGAACATGATTTTATTTTGATATTTACTCTTCTGCAAGTGTCGGCGCTGATTATTGATTTTTTGAACTTGGATCCACCAAAAATCTAACTCTGGTTTTGTTTACTTTGTTGAATCCGTGCATCGATGTTGTTTCGATATTGCTTACTGTGTTTTTCTCCTTTTGCGGACAGTTATTACTGTAATGTCCCTTTTGCTTGCAGTTGTAGCAAGTTGATTGGTCCTAACGAGGTTGTTGTTGCTGTTTTGTTTGAAAAAATGGCGTCGATCTTTGTTTTTAGAAGTTCTTGTCATTTGTCTTCAAATTCAACCTTTGTGGTTCTTTCCGGGAACTCTTGGACGTCCTCAACTGCTCTTTCGTATCTGGCCGCCTCCTCTACGATGTCCAATAACTAGATGTCTTCTCTTATGATCTGCAGCTGGATGCATAGGAATTTGTCTCTTAGTCCACGTATGAACTGTTCCTTAACCAGATTGTCCCTTTGATATGGTAAAAGTTCATAATGAGACTGATTAGACATTACTTTAAGTTGCGAAGCATAAAGGTAGACGTTTTCATGGAAACTTTGAGCTCTTTCTGAAAACTATCTGTAAAGTTCCAGGTTCGGTGTGGTTTTCTTCCCTTAGAGTTGTCTTAAAAGTGTTTTCAATTCCGCATAAGCAACTTCTTCATTCGGACTGAACTGGCTGTTTTCAATGATCTTTCTTGTTTCATGGTCCAAATGTGCTATGACGATGTTCGATTTGCGTGAGTTGATGTTGTTTGATTCGATGAACATCTCGAAGTCTTTAATCCACTGTCTGTCGTCAGTTCTTTTGGGGTCATATTTGTCATCATATTTGTCAGGTGGTGAGACAAATAGTATCGGGTATGGACTGATTGTCTCAGTTTTTCGTCTGGGATCATGTGGACCCAATGTATCAGGCATTGTATATCTCACTTGTCTGCTCAGGTGAAGTAGGGTTTACTTCTTTGATAAGTAGTCTTTTTGGTTGACCTCCAATCCTGTTTCGCTCATTGTCATAGTCTCTCCTTTGATTTGAAGTCGGTGTGCTACAACTTTCTGGTGGTCCGATTTACCAAACACTCAAAAACTGGATGGGTTTTTCAATCCTTCTTTGTTCTTCTTTTGTTTGTTTTTCCAATAATTTAATCTTTTTTGAAAAATTATTTTTTCTATCAAAACTAAAATCAAAAAAAATATTTTAAATATTTAATTTTGATTACAAAATAATGTTATTTTCATGATAAAATAAAAGTATACATTTAACCTGGAGACGGGTTTTTTGGACTTTACGTGAATATTGTCGTTTTTTTTTTATGTACTAAACAAAAAAACACGGTTAATTAAGCTTTTATCTTCAAACACTACTTAAATTCAATAAATTTCTATAATTTAAAATAAAATTTTGAACAATGCCTAGATGAAAAGCTCTTCAACTTCTAATTAATGCGAATGATACATTACCTCAAGTCTCTGATGATAATTATAATGATTTCAGGAAAATGATAACTTTGATAATGATTTTGAATAGGAAAAGTAAATATCGAATCAACCTTATACTGAATATGACTGAGATGAAGACTCAGATAATAATTAACCTGAATAAGAAGAAACTTACAATAAAAAAACTTCCAAAAAAGGGACTATATGGGTCAAAAGAATGGCGGAGAAGAGATAAGTCTCAGAGAAAATATTAAATTCTAATCAGAAAGTTTAGCCAATAATCTTAGCATAAAAAAATATGACCAATCTGTCAGCATTTTGACTTGTCTATGTTAAATTTGTCTTTGTTTATGTTAATGCTGTAGTCCAAAACATTCATTTACAAAAGGATAAACATCTGCTTTATCGATATTTATTATGCAAGAAGTGTTTTATGCCAAAATGTTCCTCACAAAGTAATGTGGTCAAGAATTTATTCATGCTCGAATTTTTCCACCACGGAAAAAAAATTAATTGCGATAAATGTAAACAATTCAATTGTTTACTTTTTCATAAGGATCAAATTTAAGTTAAATTTTGTCCTTATGTAGAGTAGATGGTTTTTAATCGTTCTGTAAAAATTTTTCGAACCAGTAATACGAATTTAAAAAAAAAAATTTAGAAGATATTTTTTTCCTGTATTTATAAACAATTTTTTCTTAAAAAGAGTCAATTTTTTTAAATCAAAAACAAATTAATAAAAAAACATTTATTTTTACATTCAGTATATTTTTTTACATATTTTGGGTAATTATGGTAATTTATGCAACCTAAAAAGTATATTATAATTAAAGGGGTTTTTTGGACCCCTTCAGTAAATAACGTTTCAAAATATTTCTGGTTTTTGAGTGTTAATGTGCTATCTGGATTTAATACTAAAAGATCATTTAGTCCAATTATGTCGCTTCCTTGTTTCGACGACTGATTAACTTTTAGTCTCCATTGCGTTTTTTTATGTCTAACCTGTTTGTGTTAACATTTGAGCATATGAGGTTTTGAGGTTTGTTATTGATATTGCCAATCAGTTGATCGAGTCCCGCGTCGATTATGTTGAACTTGTCGTCTAAAGTATTGGTTCGATGTGTAGTTCCATACCACGTGCTGATCACTATAATGCTGACTAGTTTAGCTATGAACACTTTGTAATAATTAGTCCACGTGGTTTCTATTAAATCTTATTTGTGTTCAAACCATGTTTTTGGGATCTCGACCATGACCTCTTCAATGACCTTATTTGGTCCCTCTGTATTCCGAACAAAGCCGTTGCTATGAACGACAGGAGTTCCACTGTTTCGTCCATTAGAATGGTTTTTTTTTAAGTTTCATATTTTAATTCACCGATTAAAAAGGATATGGTAATAATTTACTACACGGTTTGGATTACAATGACGTCACACCGCTGCGTCCCTGGTCTTGTTATTTTCAAACCCAACAAGAATTAAAGATTCAGTCTTTGTCTTGTTGTCTTTTCACTCGTGCTTGCAGTACTAAATCGCTCAGTTAGGCGTCTCGTCGCTGCGTCCCTAGTCTACACAAATCCACTCGCTGCTTCAGCAAACTAACCTACACTACCACCTAAATTCTTTCCTTCTCGTGAGTTCGTTCCGAACGTTTACTGTTTATAAACTGTTCAGCTAATTGGGCACCACTATAATATTTCTTGGTCTGCTGGTAGACTCTTATATTCTCCAGTCAGACTTCCCAAGTCCTATTCTGGACTCGAGGGTTTCGGATGAAAACAATAAGGTTTTTTAATAACTTTATTGGGTCACGAGGATCGAATCCAAAACCAAATAATAACTAAAGTAAATAGTATAAACAACCAAAATTCTAATAATCTGAATTACTATTTAGCAAAAAAATTCAATCAAGTTTTAGACTAGCATGAAATTATTTTACTTTTTATAAAAATCTAGTCCTTTTTTTCTAAAATAACCTGCTTGAATATTTTTTATCCTTAAAAGTCTAATTTTTATTGAAAATAAGATAAATTTAAATTCTACATTTTTTCATTTGTAACTAGGCTTAAATTAATACCGTATTCCCTCGTATTAAAAAGATGTATCAGTTGCTACAATATACAGAACATGTTTTGGTCCTTCAGAACTTTAGCTTTGACACTTTTAATATTTAGTTTTTGAATTTTTGAACCAAAATTCACAATGCCTTTCGAGTCTAAGATGACGTTTAAAGTAAAATATTTTAATTTAATGCAGCATTAACAAAAGAGAATAAAGTCATAAAGAATTTTTTTTTAATATTTTTATTATTCGATTTAAAAAAAAATACTAAAATTTGATTTTTGAAGCGGAATTATTTCTAAGAAATAAAGAAAATTTTTTTCCGCTACATGGGCTCAAAGAGTTTTTTAATTTTCAAAAGTAGGCTTCGGTCCGACGAGAATATCTTTTGCAAATATATACAAAAGATAAACAAAATATAAATCACATACCATCTTGTAGAGCAAACAATTCTTTACTAGAAAAAAAAATTTTTTTTCAAAATAAAATTTAGTCTCGAGATTCATCAAAAAAAGCCGAAATTTTACCCATTTTTTCGTTTTTTTAGTATCTAGTTACCCTGACCCCAAATCAGATACAAAAATTCTGAAACAAGAGAAAATTTTGAACATATTGTTGGTTTTACAATTTTCTCAATTTTTATTAAAATTATTAATTTTTTTAAAAGTTTGTTTAAGTCATTAAAAAAAGAAGAAAAATAGAAGAAAATATGGGTTTAAAGGGATATTTATTCAAAAGTTTCATTGTGAACTTAATCCAAATGAAGGAATATATTGACAATTAAAAAACTTTGAGCCCCTGTAGCGGAAAAATTTTTTTTTTAATTTTATCTCTTAATTTTTTTGTAAGAACGAACTTATTTTCAGGTAATTTATCTGAAAATAAACAGTTTTAATTCACGTAATTTACCTGTAAATAAATAAATTTTTTCGTTTACCTGTAGTTATTTTTATTTATTTTCACGCAAATGTCAGTTAATGAAAAAATAATGCTTAAAAATTATTACACTTTTCCATCAAAGAATTGAAGTTCATTAAACAAAAATATCATGAAACCCAAAGTATAATTTAATTAAATAAGCTTTAATTAGAAGCCTTGATATACTTTTTGACTCTTAAACTTTTAAAAAGTCCATTAAATATACCATAAAACACGATATTCTTGATATTATATTCAAAAAAATGTCTGAATCTTTACACTATGGCCAATTATTTGACAACTTTGATGATTTTGAGCAAGTGTTTCATGAATTTACCAAAAAATCTTACACTTTATGGACGACCGTTAGTAGTGCTTTAATAAGAGGTACTAATAATTATAAGTATATGCACTATAAATGCATTCATTACCGTACTACTGACGAAATAGCTACTAAAAGCAATGGCGTTCGACCGAAACAAGCCTATGTCGCACCTTGCGAATGTTTAGGCGAGATACGAATAAATTTTGAAGTAGCTGGTCAAACGAAAAATAAATACAAAATAGTAAAATGTAACTTAAATCACGAGCGTATCAATTCTACAACAAATCAAACCGAAGCAGCACATAAAATTAGTCAAGAGGACTACATCAAACATCCGAGTAATCGTCGATTAAGTGATGAAGAAGAAAAGGAGATAAATTAGAAATTCGAAACTGGAGGGGATGCTAAAATGATCGCACAACACATGTCTCAAAAAACTGGCAAATGGTTAACAAGAACCGATATGTGGAATATACGGAACAAATTTTTGTCTAAAGAGAAAAATAAAGAAGAAAATCAATATCCTCTCAAAGATTTTGAGCGAGAAATGAATAGTCGAATTACTATAGACCAACAAAATTTCGTGTTGATGACCAAATGGATTCGTCGGTTCCGAGTTATATTTGCGAAACATCTCCTGTTACCGAATCAGCACCACTTTTAATATTGAAACCAACAATTGATTTATCGGATAAAAATTTCGCCAAAGATGTCCCAAAACGCGGCGCCCCAACTTTAAAAGAACGAAAAAGAAAAGCGAACTTTCAAGCAATTACAACTCAAAAGTCAAAGTCAACAAAAGCAAGTACTTCAAATAATGTTCAACTTTCTGAGTTTATGGGTTCAATTTTATTAAACAAGTCGGATGAAATCATTCAACATATACTTCAAAATAAAAAACTGGTTGATGAAGAGCTTGTGAAAGTCGATCCAAATTCAATTCCGCAATCAATACTCGATACTGGTTATATAGATTCAAATGGTATCAAAAAAAATGAATTGGTTCACTTTTTTACTTCAGATGGTTTCACAATGTTAGAGAGTACTCTAGACTTATTTTTAAAAAACCTTAATTTTTGTAAAACTTGTAACTTATCTTGTAATTCAAAGTCAATTTCTTGCGGTGAATGTAATTTACATTATCATTTGAAATGTGTTAAAAGAACTTATGTTCCATTAAAAAAAATTTGGAAATGTAACAACTGTTCTAATTGAATTATCTTTTTCTAATATTTTTTCATCAATTAATTGTTAATCTCTTTTTTGAATTTTTATTTTTTTATTCTTTTTTTGCGTGAAAATAAATACTTTTTTTACAACACTTACACGTATCTTACGTGAATTTCTTTTTATTTATTTTCAGATAATTTACGTGAAAATAAACGTGTCCTTTTTGTAAATACTTTGTCAGCAAATAATTTCATAAATCAATTTAAAAAATTAACTAGAAGAAAATTTTTAAATTGGTTAGATTTAGTCAAATTTCTTTTTCTTATCTAAATAAATATTTTTCTTTTAAAAATGTTTCATAATTTCTATGGAAATGTAAAAAATATTTTTTTTAAATTGATTATTTTAATTTATATTTTGTTTTTTTAAAGAATATTGATATACCATTATCATCAAGATTTTTATCTAATTTCACAAAACTAAATATGGACAAAAAAAAGTATCCAACGCTGAGTTCAGTAAATATTTCCAAAGTACTTGTTGAAAGCTTTGTTAAAAGATTTAAAAAAATTGATCATTGCATTCTAAATTTAAACTTGGATTTTTTATGATAAATATTAAAATTGCATAAAAAAATTTATTCGTGAATAATTTTTTTGAAAATTAGAAATAAGTTTCTTTATTTAAAAAAAAATAAATGCCTCTTGAAAATATTAAGTAAAACGATTAGAGAGATATATTTTAAAAACTTTATTTAGAATACAAAACTATTGAAAATCAAAATAAACTGCAAAACTAGTTTAAGAGACTAATTAAATGAAGAAGTTGGGTTGCAAATTGAAAGCAAATATCAAATAATGTTTTTATTTTTTACAAAAACAAAATTTTCTCAGATCCTTGGTTATGTGAAATTTTTGGCTAAAGTAGGGTACACAAAAAGTTCTAAACCCATAAACATCAAGTCTACTTATTGATGAAACAGGCTCGATAAAATAATTCTGATTTTTATCATAAACAATTGTGGCCTCATATATTCCATTATTTGGCTTGGTCACAAATTGAAGCCTTACCAATCTACCTTCATATACATTCGTATATTTCACTAATTTTAACTCTTTTAAAACAAGAGTTTCACAATATTTTTCAAATTGGGAAATCAAATTATTCATTTCTTTAAGAACATCAGCAACTGCCTTTTTAGAAAACTCATCATCTCTTTTCAAATGTATCCAGTCACTTTGACAAGTACAAAAATGCAACGGTGCTCCAACATGCTCACATGTTCTATTAGCAGGGATTTGGTCAAGAAGACTCATCGATCGAATGCCATGTACATGTTTGTCTTGTTTGATACAAGCCAAGTGTCTGATGGTTTGATAAATGTCCAATGGTGTTGTGAACTGATTTGAATTTTTGTCCAAATTTAAAATCTTTTTCTTGTTTTTTTGTTTGAATTCTTCGGGCAAATAAACTGAGAAAAATGGAAGACGTTCTTCTAAATCGCCTTGTCCAGCTTGTCGATCAGGATTATAGCGAACACCATGATCTGAAAAAAGCAAAAGAGCTGTATTCTCTAAATTTCCATTTTCAAAGTTATATCTTAAAAATGACTCTAAATCATCATCCAGATGATTTGCTCTTGTATTGTCACCATGAGTATTCTCACCGTAGTGCATCAGAGCGACATAGTTCGCTTTAGAATTGTACATTTCTATAAATTCTGTGATTAAATTTAGTGCTTTTTTGGAACGCTTAATTGAACCAACACATAAATCATCTGGTCTGCATTTTTTTATTTTTTCGATTGCTAAATTGTAAGCTCTCATGTAGTGATGTGCAGTGTTGTTGTAGAAGCCACGATGTCGAAAAGCAAAAGGACTAAAACTAGGGTTGTCTTCAAAGTGAAAAGACATGTAACCTTTTTTTGTTTATTAATAAATATTAAATTAAAGATTTTATAAGTTTTAGAGAAGTTTTTTTTTTTTTTTAACATAGCAATAGTGTTGAGCGGTGGCCACATAACGGTCCAAAAAATAAATTTCACTTAGATGTTTAAAAAAAATTTTAAGGCAGTAAAAATAACGTAAGGTTCAGACTTTTGCGTAAGTCAGTAAGTCAAAGTCAAAGTCAAGTCAGGGACTTGACTTAAGAAATGAATTAACCCTTTAAAGGCTGCTAGGTCTTGACTGGTTTATGTGTACAGAAGCACGTCCTAACCCAATTGAAAGAAGCTTAAAGTTTGACATGTGACCAATTCTGAATTTGATAATCATAAAGTTTTTAATAAAAATATCTTCAAAGGTGCAAGCAATTCGCCAAAAGTTTTCAAAATGGGAATTTTGAGAACTAGAAAATAAAAATTTTTCTCTTTTCAAAGGAAGAGACGATATCTGAATTGATCTGAAAGCTTTTAATTTCAATTGAACAATACAATTTAAAACTCACTTATACTTTCTTTTTCCTCACCTTTCCTACACGTTATGAATTTCAAATACAAATTTATCCAAAACACTTTCTTTTTTAATGAATTTAAATTAAAGTTAAAAAAACTGCAGCTTTCTTTATTGCAATTTTATGGTCTAAAATAAAATCTTTATTTTTATTTTCGTTAGCAAATCAAATCAATAATCAATTGATGTGTCACGCCAATAAATGGGTGACACAAGCAAGGATAAATAAAAGATTTATTTTATTTCACTTGCCAGTGAGTCAAAGTAGAATTAATTCTCTTCTTGGTAGCTGGCTTGTTCATTTGTTTATAATAAAAGATTAAACAAATAAATAAAGTTTTCAAGATCAACTTGGAATATATAAAAACGAAATCTTTAAAATATTATTAAGTTACTTTGTTTTCAAGATATTATAAGTTATACCAAGGGTATGACAGATGCTTATTTTTGCCTTATTTTAATACAAAAAAAATTATTTTAAGTGAAATATGTCCAACAAAGTATGTGACAGTTTTTTTAAGTATATTTTATTAACTTTTATTTTAATTCATTAAAAAGGAAGAATTTTGCTCGATTTTTATTTGAATTTCAAAGCATTGTTTTCTCCCTCTGATTCCTTTCCTTACGTTTATTGGAGAAGATTTTAAGCTTTCTAATTTTTAATGATGATAAAGGAAAGGTAGAGGAATAAGAAAAGAAAAGTCAAAGAAGAATTGATGGACAAAAAAAGACGAAGAAAGGAAGAAAACGCCAACAGTCAGTTAATGTAGTATGTAAAAATTTTTGATAGTTTTTTGATCAGATAGACCCAATAATTTTTATTAATAAAGTAGTAAAAAAAATTTAAATAATAAAGTAGTGAATGACTCCTGTTCATGACGTTTTGCAAAATTATTTTTTTTTAAAAGTTTTTGGTCTCATTCTAAAAGTCAATTGGTAATCAGACAAAACTTTTTCTGCTACGAAAAAATATTCGTTAAGTTATTAGTTTTTAAAGATATACCAGTAATTCAAACTGATTTAATATTTTTTTTTCTAAAACTAAATGTACAAATAATTAATATAAAGATTCCTAATGTTAATTGGATAAAAATTTCACATTTTCATAGAATTGTTTTAATTTTGCTTTACTACTAACATGAATTGAAAAAAAAAAACAGTCTTATCTAGAAAAAATCCAAGCGTTCAAAAGATACCATTTATTTAATATGATAAATTGCTATTTTTTTTATTATATACTGATATATTTTTTACTGGTGTTGTGAATTTCAAATATAAGTTGAACAAAAATTCGTCATTTCTTGTTAAATTAATATTAAAGCTAATAAAAATTGAAAAAAAAAATACAATCATAAAGTGCAATCTATACTTTGTTGCACCTTTTTTACATAAAATAAATTTTTTATTTTATTTTTTCTTAGCAAATAAAATCAACAATCAGTATAAATTTTAAATTTAAATTTTCATCAAAAAAAATTTTATTTCTGCTAAAAGAGTTCGAACTGTTGCAGTATTTTTGGTATCTTGAAGTTGATGATCAATTCAAAATATCATTTCAATTCATAAAGTTTATCCTAAGATATTAAACATAATCTTTAATTTAATTTAAATAATTGTAATGTAACATGCTTTACATGAAATGTAGATTTAGAAAATTAAAAAAAAATTGAAAAAACTTTTTCACAGTGCATTGATAATCGATTTCAATATTTAAATATATTAACTGATTTTTTGTAAAGTTTATTTGAGATTTTTTATTTCAAAAGCATTTGTGTTTAGCATTCACAATTAAATTTAAAAAAGAAATTCAAAAAAAAATTCAAAATAAGTTATAAAATGAAAACAAAACTTTACAAAAAATCAGTTAACTAAATTGAAAATCGATTTTATCATTGGATTGAGAAAATGTTTTTACAATTTTTTTTTATTTTCTAAATCTACATTGCATGTAAAGCATATTACATTAAAATTATTTAAATTAAATCAAAGATTTATTTTAATGTCTAAAGATTAACTTTTTGAATTAAAATGATATTTTGAATTGATCATCAACTTCGAGATGCCGTATTTTTTTAACATTATTTTTAAACCTGAATTTTAATTTAACAAAATATGACGAATTTTTGTCCAATTTATATTTGAATTTCACAATATATTTTTTAATTATCTTTTAAATAAAAAACAAGAATAAATATTAATCTTTACTTTAAAAAATACTAAAAATTAAATTTTTTAATATTTTTAATAGTGAAAAAAATAAATTCCTTTGAATTAATTTCGACTCAAAATTAATATTTGGTCTCATGGTGAATAAGTTAAAATTGAACTCCAACTCAATATTTAATTTAATTGAATCATTCCTAATAATTAAAAAGTCTTAAGCCCAAAACATTGAAAAATTCTAACAATAACTTTTAAAAAAATTATTCTTTTCCCTGTTGAAATTCATTCAATATTATTAAAAGAATACAGTGGTAATTCAAAATTTATCAATTGGATTCTTTTTAAAAATATAATATGATGCTTCCTCCAAAATTTAAGATCACGAGGCTTAACTTAAAATAAACTTAGAATCCTCTCACTTTTAAATCGAATTTTTGAGTTGAATGAAGAAAATTTCAGCGCATGATTGAGTCGTTCTGTTATTATTTTTAATATTTTTTTTCTTTTTAGTTTTAATTATTAATTAACATAAGAAACATTAGCTCGAAACAGATAAAAAATAAAATATTTAAATAAATTTTTCCACGTTTCTAATCAATTTTTGCGACAGCTCTTCTCCAAAAAGCGCAGAATCGCTTAAATTACGTTATTTTACATAAGCTAACGTAATTTAAAAATTAAGTATGTGTAATTTTAAGTAAAATTAAGTAATTTTATCGTTCAAAAATGCTTAGTAAGGACAAATGAAAAAGTGCATAAATTTTTCAAAATGTTGAATAAATTTTGCTTTGAAAAAAATTCATAACTTACCATTTCTTTATTTTTCTTACGTAATTTTAATAAACTACTATTTATTACTTACTTATTTTTATTACTTATTACTTATTTCTATTTTATTACTTATTATTTAGCAAAATTTGATAAAATTTAGCAAATAAATTTAGAATATTTGATCATAAAGTTAATTAATAATTAAAAACAGGTTCATCTTTTAAATTATTATAAATATTTTGTTGATTTTAAGTCAATTTAAAAAAAAAATTAAGATGTTAAGTTTCTTTCATTTTTACAATTCGATGAGTTTAATATCTTTGATAAATTTTACTAAAAAATTTTATTATTTAAAACCCAATGTGTGAAAAATAGTAAAATGTTCACACATATGCTTACGAAAACTAACTTAAATATTTAAATACAATATTCTCATAATTGTCTTAATCTATATTCTAGAAGCAAACAGATCCCAGAATTGAATTTTTTGTAGCCAAATCAAATATGAATCATATTATTTTAAAGTTTTTTTAATGATAATTTTTCAATTAAAATAAAGCAATGTAAACTCAATTTTTCGTTTATTAAATGTTATCAAAAAATTAAAAATCCAATTAAAATGTTAAAACCCAAGACTTAATATTTTACATTTTACTTAACATTTTATTGACATGTCTCTACTTATTATTAAATCTTGAATTAACTGCATTTGAAGCACATGCTCTAGCTACTACATAAACCACTACCTCTTTTGTTATAACTTTGGATTCTATTTAATTAACTATTAATTAAATTTAATTTTTTTATTTATTTCTTGGCTCAAATTTCTTTAGTCCAAAATCGAGACTTAACAAAAAAAAACACCCCGGATTTGAATTTTTTGAGCCTTTTTTTAAATATAATCTGAAGAAAGGTGGCGGTGTGTATTTTCTTTTTTCCTAAACGATTTAAAAACATTTAAAATAGATGCATGATAAAGCCAATACAGTAGTCTTGAAAAGTGTCAAATTATCTATAATTCGAGCTATAAAAGCTAGGGTACCGCTAGACAAGTAAACGAAATAAGTTGGGATGTACTTGTATGTTCTCATGTTTTTAAAAAAAAATCAAGTTTAAAAAATTTAAAACCAAATGTTGTTAGAAACAAAATAAAGCTTTTTAGATGGGATTTTTTTTTAACTTTAGCCTGATGGGCCGTCCTTTATCTGAGTTAGACCCCCATGTGTATTTTTGGATTTTGGGGTGCTTGTGCGTTTTTCAGGTATCCAAAAAATTAAATTCAATTCCTCTTTTTTTTTTTAATTTTTAAAATTCCGACAGCGAACCAACAGGTAAGACTTTGTGTATTAATTACGTAATAAAAGGAATCAAATGGTAAGATATTATTTTTTTGACAAATAAAATTCATTCAAAATTTCTTTTTATTTTTTTTTCCCAAAAACCCATTTATTTGTCCGTAAGCATTTTGGAACGACTTTACTAAAGTAACTCAATTTAATTTAAAATTTCCTAATTTTTCGTATAATTGCATATTCTTACTGACTATAAACTCCATAAAACAACGTAATTTTAGCACTTATGCTACTTTTTATTTTTTAATAATTTTTTACTACAAATTTTCTTATGTTTACTACAAAAATTATTTTTATCTATTATTTATAATTTCAAAAGTAATAACCTTGTTTATGCAAATCTTTCCAAATCATTGGAAACACTTGGTCAACATACTTTCCTTTTGGATTGTTTTTATGAGCACTTGGAAGTTCATCAGGGAATTTTCCTGTGTACAATGGTGTTAAATTGTTGAATGTGCCATCACCAACAATCGTGTGACCATAGAGAATAGTTGCTTTTAAATTGTTCAAAATGTAATAAGTTGTTTTTGGCAATCGTTTAAACCAAGAAACTCTTGACATTGAGTCATAGCTCAAAACTAAAATATTTAAAGGCTTACAGGAACTACTCTTTTTGTCTAATGGCTTAGCTTCAATCAAGTTCATTTTGTTTGTTATCTGAACATGAATATTTTTATACACTTTGTCAATCAGGTTATTTGAAAGAGAATAGGATTTTGCGTTACAATTGACTTCAATTAGTTCGTCAGTTATCAAAGCTCCTTCAGTCAACTCTCTTCCAGATCTAATTCCAATTCTTTGGTCATTGACAAAATAAATTGATTTGTATGTACAATTCAACTTGGTTAAATTGGCAATAACTGATTGATTAAAGTGCCATTTGAGGTCTTTCAAAAAGCCCCACTCAGCTTTTAATCTACATGGAATGCTTTTTTTACTTTTCTTATGTCCGGTCAAATATAATTTGGGAAGTTTACAGAACAACTGTTGATCAAATGTTTGATATGGATTTAATTTTGATTCAACTTTGATTGGTGATGAATTTACTTTTGGCTTGGATAAAGATATTTTGTAAAAAAATAAAGACGCAAAAATCAGAAAAAGAATTTTGAGTGAAAAAATCTTTTTACATATATTTACTAAACAAACATTAAAAAAACTCTTGGAATAGCAACAAAATTTCCTTTTAAAACTTGGTAAAAGCATAGTTAGATCTAAAGGCAGTTTAAATTATCCAATTGTTTTTGGTTAACACATCTTCTAGAAATTGGAAATTATTTTGATAAATTTGATCCAAGAAATTTTGGTCTCTGGTCTCAATATCATAAAACCATAAAACTGAATCTATCAAAAATATACAGAAATTTAAAAATATTTTTTTTTTTATCTAAATTAAAAATTATCTTATCAAGAATTAAATGTCTGATAAATCATATCGCATAAAATTACACAATATATAGTAAATTTTGATAAATAAAAAAATCAATTTATCTCTTTCAATTAATTTTTTTATCCCACAATAAAACAAGTTGAAAAATAAAAAAATTTCAAACTTGTTAACCTTGTTCATGTAAATCAGCCATTTAAAAAAAATACTAAAATATTAAAAGCTTAAAAAAATAATTTTTGGCAATTTTTTAATAAAAATTAACTTTTTTCCTTTTTTTAAATATTTTTAAAAATCAAATATTATTATTTAGAAAACAAAAATACTGAATTTCTAATTAACAATAACAAATTTAATAAAAAGTGTCAAATATAACTAAAAAACATATCCATTTTAATGTATTCGCAACAAATTTAATAAAATGAAACAAATTTAAAAGGTAATCAAAACACATTTGAAATGTCTTTTTTAGTAGAAATATCAAATAATTTATTTTTGAATCTTCTAAGAACAGAAGCTTTTCCCAAAAAAAAGCTTGGGGAAAAGGCAGTTTGCCAGTTTGTTTTTTTCAAAAATTAGATTTGACCAAAGAACATATTGCCAGCCTCAAAAGGTAATTCTTGGACATGCAAGCGTGCCTTCCATCAGTATTATTGTTTTTTTTTGTACATGAAAATAAAGTTGATGATATTTATGTACCATTTTTTAACGAATTTTCCTTAAAAATTTCAAGTTTAAAGTAAAAAAAATTATAAAAATAAAGCAAATTCAGAGCTGTCCAAAAGTAATCAAGCCACTAAATTATTTTTTTAAATATTCCTTTGACTTGACTTGTATATTTGAAGTTGAGAATAAATTTATTCTTAGATAGAAAGGCTTAATACTGTATTTTTTCAAATAGATTAAATTTTATTCGATTAAATTTTATCTTCAGCTTTTAGGCTTAATTCTTTTTTTTACTCTTTTATTTTAAAAAATAAATTGTTTTGACTCTGGTCCAAAGTTGGTCAATTTTTTTTTTAAAAGTCTTGACTTGGACATGAATTTTAGTGATTTAGACTTTAACAAGGCCGCCACAATAACAAGCTGGAACGGCAAAGAACGGCAATCCATCAGTCAGGATAATGGCCACATGATTTTTACCGTTCTAGGTATCTATTGTGGCGTCATAAATAAAAACGCAAATTTGGACTTTTAAAAAAAAAATTGCTTTGGCCCCGACTTTATAAAAAATTATCATTAAAGTCAAATTTCCGATTTAACATTTGACCAACTCTGCTCTGGCCCAAACAAAATAGAATTATATTAAGAAAAAATTGTTCTAAAGCTTTCAAAAAATCCTTAAGTTTTTTTTCTAAAAATTTCAAAACAATGTTGTAGATAAGCGCTAATATATAAAAGGTTAAAATAAATACATTTGGTTTGATTACAAACCATCTAAAAATTATCAATGGAATAAACTTCCTCGTTGCATTTTTAAAATTAAAACAAAACAAAAATTTTGATTTATTTTTTATTTAAATCTGGATTTTAAAGTGCACTAATTCAAAGCTAACAAAAAAACACAAATAGGAAAATAACTTAAAATGCAAATGCAAATAAATTGAATTAACGATTGATAAACCCAATTAATTTATGAGCATAATTAATTAATTTCAAATATTCTATAATTTTATCTATAATTGATTGTCCCATGTTTTTAGTTCTAAATCGTTGCAGTAATCAAATAATGGGTAAATTATTTTTAAATTAAAATTTTGAAAAATTTTAAATCCTATCTTTAAAAAAAATCTTCTCAAATTAATTTGGTTTAATTTTTTTGACAAGATAAAAGTTCGATGATAAAATTTTTTAGAAAAATTAAAATTTTATGCTATTTTAGGTGAACAAAGATATACAAGAGAACTTTTTAAAAGCTTCCTGAATCGGATTTATATCTTGGATTCTGATTGACATCTTTTAAATAATCCATTTTCTTATTTCTTAATGTTGTAAGAAGGAGTGTCTTATTGTAGTTATAGAACAGATCCAACGGGTGGATTTTAAATTACCTCTGTATTCTTTTAAAATTAATTTCTGAGAATGAGTTAAGACAGTACTCCAAAGTTAGATTTAATGATAAACATTTCTAAGCCTTCAATAATATCTGCTATAAATAGAAAGGTAAAAAATTAATTTCAATTAAACTTTTTAATCAAAATTTTGAACGAAACTTTGTCAAATAATGTTTTATAATTTCTAATGATATAGAAATTTTTTTGTTGTGCCCTTATTACTAATTATAAATTTTTATTTTAGATAAAATATAGTGTATTTTTTCATTATTTAATGAAAATTTTCAAAAAATCTTGAATAACCACGAAAAAAGTGTAATGTTTCAAATTTATTTAAAAAAAAGATAAATGAGATTTAATTAAAATAAAGCAACGATTTATTGCTTTGTTTTTATTAATTTTTATAAGAAAAAATAAAGATGGATGTGATTTGAAAAATTTTTTGTTAAAAATCATGAAAAGAAAATTAGAAAAATCTTTATTTAAATTTGAAGAATTATTTTTAAGTAAGAATAAAATCATTTAAAAATTTAAAAAATTTTATTTTTAGTATTATTATTTTGTTTTTTTATTTTTTTTTAATTTAGGCCAATTCTGGCGATGATTTTAAAAGAAAATTTATTTAGCAAAAAATAAAAAAATAATAAAAATTGTGAGAGTTTAATTGAGCTTTTTTCTTTTTTTTTCTGAGAGAAATAAATAAAATGATCAAAAAAAATGGAAAATATTCAAGATTATTTGTAAATGTATTTTTCCAAGAACATTTATTGATTTCAATAATGAAAGGAATAATCTAAAATTGATCCGATTAAAGATTTATATAGATTTTCAAATGATTTAGGTTAAGAATTTTAAAGATATTTAATTAAATTTAGTCTTAAGTTACAGCTCCCTTTTAACTCATCCTTTATTTTTATTTTTACTAAAAATCAAGATGAATTTTCAATAGACATTTTAATTTAACATTTAAAAAGACAACTGCTCAATTTTTTAAGGTACTTTTTAATCACAATTTCGACCCTTTCTTGCTGAAAAAATGTAGCTATATCATCCGCAAAACGAAGTGAGCATTGATTGCTTACAAAACATAACTTACAGATCTATGTTGAACCCTTCTTTAAGACATTTTAAAGTTCATGATCATGATCACATGATCAAAACCTGATTATGTAAGCCTCAATAAAAATAATTAAATAACCTTTTTTTTTCTTTTTTTAATTAAACATACAATTTTGATATTTAAAATTTTTTTAATTGATGCTTCTAAAATCTTTATTTGAAAACTTTATAAACAAATTTTAAATACACATTGAGTTATCCTAATTATAATAAAAAACTCTTTAAATAGTATTACTAATACTATTTAAAGAGTTTAATTAAATTGTTTAATAAATATTATGATAATATTAATTTAACAATTTTAAAGTTGAATTTTGAACTCCAAAAGTTCATAATATTAAAAAATATCCAATTTTTACTTCAGATAAAAATTAATAAAATTTCCTGTAATAAAGTTTAGTAATTTGCTGTTAAAAAATTTAAAAAAAACTTTTTATATTAATTTTATGAAATTTTTTTAGTGATCAATATCCATTTAAAATAACCTGTTTGAAGTTTATAATAAAATGTAAATTTAAAATTAAAATTTTAAGTTTTTATGATAAAAAATTTTTTTTTCAATTTTTTGACAACAAATTACTAAACTTTATTACACGAAATTTTATTAATTTTTATAAAAATTTTATTCATTTTATTAATTTTTGGCATTGATCACTTAAAAATTTCATAATGTTAATAAATATCCAATTTTTAATTCAGATAAAAATTAATAAAATTTCGCGTAATAAAGCTTTGTAATTTGTTGTTAAAAAATTTTTTTTTCAAATTTAAAACTTAAAATTTTGATTTTGAATTTACATTTTTTCATAAACTTCTTAATGGCTTCTTTAAGTGGATATTGATCACTCAAATGCTCATTTACAGTGGCTGCTGTGTTGTTAAACGATAACTACGGTCTTGCCGATGATGGCCATGTGCTATTTGCTCAGGCACGCGAACAAAACATGCCGCTGATTGAGAATGTTCCTCAACGTATGAACAATCACATGAAGTTTATCAAGCTGCGTGATCCAAATTGCGTTCCAATGTGTTTTCCGCTCTTATATCCTTATGGTGAAGCTGGATATGATGAGCGGTTATGCCATACTAACGCCGAGACGACAACCAACAAGAGAGTTACCCTGCTTGAATTTTATATACTTTTTATTCATTACAGGGTAAACAATCTCAATTTGATGTTTCACGGATCCAAATTATTTCAAGAATATGTCGTGTGTTCGTGGATCAAAGTCGAGTTGAACAACCTCTATTACCTGCGTAAGAATCAGAAAAAGTTAAGAATTGAGTTTTATGCGGGTACAATGGATCATGCCTCCACAAATTTAAATCCTGGCAATGTCGTTGGAAAGGCCTTTATTTTGCCGTCTCCTTTTGAAGGTGGTGACCGGGCAATGGGTCAAAAATTTTCGATGCCATTCAAATAAGCAATAAATATTGGAAGGCCGATTTGTTTATGACATTTACTACAAATCCTGGGTGGCCTGAGTTGCAGCGTATGTTATTACTTGACAAGAGCTATTTGTCCCGATCCGACATATGTGCTCGAATGTACGATCTCAAGTTCTAAAAGTGTTTGACAGGAATTACAAAGGAGCACCGGCTTGGAGTTGTTAAAGCATTTGTTGTTGTCAAAGAATACCAGTATCGAGGACAACCACATCACCATTGTCTTATACGGTTCGAAGATCAAGGCAAACCAACAAGTGAAGACCAGTTCGACGATCTTATTTGTGACGAATTATCTGATCCTGCTATTGACCGCGAATTGTTCGATTTGGTAAGAACTAAAATGGCCGAAGACCTTAGGAGAACTGTGGTGGGTTCTGTTCCTACCACTTCAACATCTGATTTAAACGAAGATCCAGTTGTTGAAAATGACGACTATGATGTTCAAGTTGATCATGATGTAAATAAGGGCGTCGAATCCAATGAGCCTGCTGATGATCAAAACGATTTGGCGGGCAATGGAGACAAATATGTATACGATTAAATCAAATCGTTTGAGTGAAACGTTAGTTCAATTGAGTTTTGTGACAAGTTGTTAGGCAACTGGCGATATTTGTTGTCGCACACTATTGTCAAGCTTGATTTGAACTTACCTGATGAGCAGCCGATTATATTCGAAAATGTTCAAGATGCCGCAAGCAGACCACCAAGAAAAACAATGCTTGCTGCATATTTCGAATTAAATGCACATTCTATTCGGGCAAGACAATATTATTTTATTCAAATTCCCGAATATTTCAGATTTGTTGAATCAAGTCGTGAATGGCAACCACGATTTAATGTCAATCAAGACGAAAAAATAATTGGTCGCATGTATCACGTATATCCAAGCAATCGTGAAAAGTTTCAAAAGAAACTTCTTATTTTACATATCAGAGGTGCAACTTCGTATGAAATGCTTCGTCCTGTGAATGTAGTTGTGTATGGCACTTTCGAGGAAGCGGCAAAGGCGCTCAATTCAGTCGAAAACAATCAGCAGTGGTATGAGCTGATGGAAGAGGCTGTGCGAACAGAACGTCCTCATCGATTACAATATTTTTATTCTAAAATATTTTACCACAATAATCCAGTTCGGCCAAATGCTTTGGAATTGTTGATCTCATTTCGAGATTCGTTGAGCGATGATTATTTACCAGCTTATGATGATATACGATACGCAAAAGCTCTTGCTCATATTCGTTTCTTGCTTGCAAGTCACGATAAAACGCTGCAAGAATATAATTTGCCCGAAACTGACGCCAGAGGACTTGATTGGAATCATCGTTGAATTCCAAATCATATGAACAATATGACTTGTGGTCAACTTGCTCTGGAGGTAAACCGATTGTTGCCGACGTTAAAAAGTCAACAAAAATTTGCGTTTGATCGTATTTTGAATGCTGTCAATGACAACAATCTCAATTCTGCCAAATGTTTCTTTGCAGATGGAACTGGTGGAACTGGCAAGTCGTACCTAATTAACCTGCTGTATCATAAGATGATGGAACTCAATTATATTTTGTGTTTAAACAGCTTTTACTAGTATAACAGCTGCGCTACTAAACGGAGGTGGTCAAACTATGCATTCGCGATTTCGAATTCCAGTTCCCCCTGATGCCAATATAACAAGCGGAATCCATGCCCAAAGCACTCAAGCTCAAACTTTGCTTTACACCAAATCGTTTGTGATTGATGAGTGTTCAATGATATCACGAGAAATGTTGGGGTTTATCGAAAGGTTTTTGAGAGAACTAATGCAAAAGCCCAATGTTCCTTTTGGTGGTAAAGTGATGCTGTTGCCTGGTGACTTTAGACAATGTGCTCCTGTGCCAACCAATGAGAATTTAGAATCCAGTATTGTCATGAGTATTAAAAAGTCAAACTTATGGCATTATTTGACAAGATGGCATTGTGTGAAAACTTGCGTGCAGGCCGAAACGAAAATTTTTCATAGATTGGCTAATGTAAGTAGGCAATGATAGAAGTCGAGTTTAATGATGCAAAAATTTGGTTCGATTGCCGAGTGATGTAATCTGTGTGGGAAACATTGTTGACGAAGTGGTTAGTGCTGGCGAGTTGAATTTGGATGCTTACAATCGTCTCAACAACGCCATTCTATGTCCGACCTATGTTGACTTAATGGAAATCATCGAAGTGGTACTTGAACGACTGCCGTCGATCAATAGAGAGAACCTGGGTGTAACGCAGATATTGCATCGAGAAACAGGACTTGTGGATGACAATTCAGAGTATCCAATTGAGAATGCGATGGCCTTGACACCTCAGGGCTATATGCCGCATCAGCCCAATGTTAAATTCGGGGCAATTGTGATGATGACGAAAAATTGTCGGTTGCCGAGGGTATTTTGCAATGGCATGAGGTTAATTGTAGTTGAATGCAATTTAAATTAAATCAAGTGCGTTGTAATGGAGGGTCCCACTCAAGGCCAAGAATTTCTGTACATTCGGAGCGAGTTTCGTTCAAAAGACGATGAGCCGGGAGTTGGAATCAGACGAATACAATTCCCATTTCGTCTGGCCTTTGCAATGACAATGACAAGTCACAAGGCCAAACATTTAACTTGATTGATCTTTTGTTGCGTCAACCTGTGCTTAATCATGGCCAGCTGTATGTTGCAGCGTCGAGAGTTCGCAATTTCGGGTCATTCAGGGTTATTGCTGTTGCGCACATGCATGGTACGTTTAGACAAGGACCACTTTCTGGCTATGTTCCTGATGTCCAAGTGTACACCAAGAACATTGTTTTCCAGGAACTTTTGGAATCATTTTCTCTATATTTTTTTGTTTTCATTTTATTAATAAACATTTATTCAATTATTCATATTTTTTTATTTTATCCGATACTTTAGGGGCTGTTAATCATTTAGCTTTATTTTAAAGGGTATTTATCCGCATTAGATGGGCATTTACTTCCTTTACATAAAGGAGCATTTGTATTTAACTATTTCAAAATTAAAGATCACGAATAGTCGAGTATTGTGTGTAGTTAAGTGTGATGGAATAAGGGAAATGTAAGTTAGAGTTGCCTAATAATGTGTTAAGTGAGTGAGTAGTTAATTAAAAAAAAATATAGATTTTAATGAGCGAAAGACATAAAAGGGGGTAGAAGGTGCAAAAGGGGCAAGAAGGACAATAGGGGGACAGACTCTGCTAGGGGGCACTTAAAATCGCCAGATTTTATCAAAAACTTCATATTACCATGACACATTTCTGCTTGTTGCTTGTATATAAAACCATGCTCTTTTTGGGTTATGTTCATTATGTGGTCGATAATTAATAATGATAACATATAATGAATTAGTAAGGAGCACGGACGTCTCCTTGTATGACACCTGTTTTTATATCAAATTCATCTGAAAGTTTACCAACAACTGACACTGCAGCTTTAGACCTCGTTTAAAAACTAGAGATTACGTCAACAATTACCTGTGGGATACCATATGCTCTCAAAATTGCAAAAAAAATCTTTCTATTTAATGAATCGAACGCTTTTCGGAAATCAACAAAGGTGACTACCATCGGTATTTGTTTGGCAATGGAGCCTTCGATTAATCGCCTCAAGGCGCAGATCATCTGGATCGTAACGGGTGTCCAATAAAGCTTGTCCGAAATTTTAAATTAAAAAAAAAATATGAAAGGAATGTTTGTTTCAGATTAAATTTAACACAGATATAGAATAACTACTTATATATATAAAACATTTGAAATTTCGTTGATCTGACAACCAGGTCACAAGGAACCCTGGTGACTTTGAATACCAGTCAATCCTAAAAATGTCCCCGAGGTTTTCATTTTTTACCTATATATTTTTATATATCAGTGAATAGAGAATTTTATCAGCTCTCTAATGACACCAAGGTCAAATTTTTCCAATTCTCTGTTCAAAAAGTATTATCAAAAACATCCAAAAATCGCTAAAAATATATTAAGTTCAAAAAAAGGGGTTTTTGTGAATAAAATGTAATATCTTTTGAATGGAATGATATTTTTTTACCAAATTTTGTATGATTATAGTAAATACTCTATTTTACACAAAAAACTATGAATAAAAATCTTCATGAAAATTTAAGACACTCCATTACCATTTTATAACTAAAAGTGTCTGTCTTTAAAAATAATAATCAAGTTTCAAAAGTACTTTGAGTAAGAACGTGATTATACACTTAAAAAATAGCAAAATGAATCAAGTTTAAGATTTAATGTTATATTAGTCACCGGTTAACTTAGTTTACTAAATTCTGCATTTGAAAGATGTCTTTTTTAAGTCAATTCTAAAAAAAATTGAATTTGAATTCTAAAGCATTAAAACATCAATTAAAAGTAATAAAAAACTATTTTTAAATAAATTATTTTAAAATGAATTTTTTAATCAAGTTTAACTTTTTATTTTTTTAAGGTTATTGAAAAACTATTTGTTACAATAATAGCCCCTTCAATTTTCATTTTTACGAAGTCTTGAATCGAACGTTTCTATTGCTTTTTTAATTTCATCAATGGGAACTCTCTCGGCGGCTTTTCTTATCTCTTCTTGGAAATTTTCCCTTGTCGAATAACATTTTTTCTCCATTCTTGTTACGATTGCGTTCCATAAGTATATATCACACGGATTTTGGTCAGGAGAATTTGGTGGCCATTTATCTTTTCCAATAATGCAATGTAAATTTTTTTGACAATATCTTTGACAAATATTCGCTGTGTGGGGCTTCGCTCCATCTTGCTGAAATACCCATTTAAAGTTACCACATAATCTATTCCCTTCGCGTTTTGCAAAAGATAATATTCTGAACTTATAATATTTTGAATCTATTGTTTCACCTTATCATGAAATTTTTAAAAATATTATTGAACATTTTATTAAAATTTATTACCATCTTTTATAAAATATGGTTTAGTTAAGCCAAACTTGGTCATACCCATCCAAACCATTACAGATAAAGGAAGTTAAGAAAAAGCATAGACTCCTAAAAACAAATATCAAGTTGAACGTACAGCTAAATACTCAATAAAGTAAATCAGTTACCGCCATTTAGATCAGCTTCATCCCTATATATTGCATAGCTACGAATATTTTGTTTGTTTAAACCTCCATGTATAGTGAAATTCTTTTCATCAGAAAACATAACTGGAAGATTCCTGAATACTTTTTTTTTATTTTTACGCCAAAATTGGGTGAATCTCAAACGTTTTGAAACATGATTTTGTGTTAGTTAAGGTATAATTCGCTTTTTATATGCCTTTCAAATAATAAGTTTACTAATTTAAAAATATTTCCAGTTAATCACCTTTAAGTTAAACTGCTTTATAATCCCAGAGACTGTTCTTAGCGAGATCGAAAGTTTGCGACTAATTAATCTTTGGGAATAAGTTTTCGTAAAGTTGAAAATTGAAGGGGCTATTATTGTAACAAATAGTTTTTCAATAACCTTAAAAAATAAAAAGTTAAACTTGATTAAAAAATTCATTTTTTCGAATTCAAAATTTTGGAAACACTAGTTACTAATAACACAAGAAATGAATCAGATCATTTTTTAGACTGGTTTTAAAATAATTTATTTAAAAATAGTTTTTTATTACTTTTAATTGATGTTTTAATGCTTTAGAATTCAAATTCAATTTTTTTTAGAATTGACTTAAAAAAGACATCTTTCAAATGCAGAATTTAGTAAACTAAGTTAACCGGTGACTAATATAACATTAAATCTTAAACTTGATTCATTTTGCTATTTTTTAAGTGTATAATCACGTTCTTACTCAAAGTACTTTTGAAACTTGATTATTATTTTTAAAGACAGACACTTTTAGTTATAAAATGGTAATGGAGTGTCTTAAATTTTCATGAAGATTTTTATTCATAGTTTTTTGTGTAAAATAGAGTATTTACTATAATCATACAAAATTTGGTAAAAAAATATCATTCCATTCAAAAGATATTACATTTTATTCACAAAAACCCCTTTTTTTGAACTTAATATATTTTTTGCGATTTTTGGATGTTTTTGATAATATCTTTATTATTTATTTGAATATAATTTGGGAGAGACTCCCAGGCAGTTTGGAATGGAACTTAGTCCTCCCTTTCAGCCTCTTGCTTGAAGAAACATAAAAAAAAAAAAAAATTAAAAAGTTTGAATTTAAAATCAAAATAAAATAAAAATAAAAGTGTTTTGTTAGCTTGGAATTAAAAGTTGAAAGATATTGTTAAGTGATGACCAAATGTACTTTTTGAAGATTTACATAAAAAATAATAAAATAAAAAATTATAAGTAAAGTTAGTGTTAGTTTAGTATTTTTGAATAATTAGATCGAATAAAGTTTTGAATCTAGGTTTTGTTGTTTAGACGTAATCGTTTAGCTCTTCTTGGATTAGGCTGTGGCTCCGTTTGGCCGAAATGAAATTTGCGAACAGTTTATTGAGTCTTATAACAAGTAAGTCGACTTTGAGTTTTTGGTGAATATCACTGATTCTTGTTTTTAAAGGGAAGTATTGAATGATTCGAAGAACACGGTTTTGGAGTTTTTGAATGTCGCTTTTGATTCGTTGCGTGTCTGTCATTAGTAGGATGAAGATGTAGTCAAAATTGGGACGGTTAAGGCTTTTGTAGACTATAAGCGAGAGATAAGTATTGTTTTTTAAATTCATACACTTTAATTTTCTAATCATATTTATCTTGCTAAGGACTTTTTCTTCAATCATTGAAAGGTGATTTTTGAAGTTTAGCTTCGGGTCTAGTTCGTGGCCTAAGAATTTTGGAAACGGTTCAATTGGAATCATGATGTTATCGATCGAGAGGTCTAGTTTTTATGTGTTTTTATAATTGATTCTGCAACCGGCCGTGGTAAAACACAATATACAGTTTTGCTCATGTTGATTTTTAAACGCCATGCTTTACAAAAGTCGTTTATTATTTCAATTGCTTGCTGTAGCTTTTTTTGTATTTTTTTAAGGGTTTTGTCAACTGTCCAAATTATGAGATCGTCAGCGAATAATGCTTTGAGAATATGGTTTGGAAGTTTGAGAACAACGTCACTGAAGAAGAGTGAGAATAAGGTTGGGGACAAGCAGCTTCCTTGTGGAACACCAGTGGTTATGTTGAAAGTTTTTGACTTCAGCTTATTGTGTGATATGTAGAATTTTCTATCTCTTAAGAAGTCACCGATCCAATTATATAGGTATTTGTTTAATTTAATGCTCTTTAGTTTGTTTAGGATTGCAAAGTGGCTTATTTTGTCAAATGCCTTTTCCAAGTCAAAGAATACAGCTCCTGTGATTTGGCGGTTGTTGAATCCGTTTACGATTGATTGATAAAATCTAAGAAAATGATCATGTGTGCTCATTTTCTTCCTAAAACCTGATTGGCACGTCGGTAAGAGATTGTTGATTGTAATAAAGTTTGTTACCTTGTTGTTTATTATTTTTTCTAGCCATTTGGAGAGACATGAGAGCAGTGAAATTGGACGGTAAGAATCAGCTTGGTCCGGTGGTTTTCCTTTTTTGGGTAACATAATTATTTTCGCAATTTTCCATTTTTTAGGAATGTATCCAAATTTAAGTGTCGCGTTGAAGAGCTCGTATATTCTCGAATGAATGTTAGCAGGGCAATTTTTGAATAGTTTGTTGGTCATGTTGTCTTCACCCGCAGCAGAGTTCATGTTCAAGTCGTTTAGCGAAGTCTTGTATTCGTTGATCGTTATTTTTTCAAGTGTGCAGTTGTATGTGTCTTGCTGTTTATACGTACTTATCGTATTGCCTAGATGCGTAAAGCAGTCGTTAAATATCTCGCTTAGATTTTGGCCAAATAGTTCTGCTACTTCTTGATCGTCTTTTGAGAAAGTTTTATCTGGTTTTAGCAGTTTAATGGTTTTGCTTTTATTTAAGTTCGAATTCGGATTTTCTAGTTTTTTTAATAACTTCCAGCTTTTAGATTCTGATTGGTTAAAATTGGCCAGTTTGTTGAATTGGTTCTCAAGTTGCGCGTTTTTGAATTTTTTAATCGCTGTTTTTAATTTACGTGCAAGTAAGTTGAATAATTTGGTTATAATTTGTGATTTAAATTTGATCCTACTTAACTTTCGTTTAAGATTGATCATTTTTACCAGGTTATGAGGTAGTGTGATTGGGTTTGATGCTTTGGTCGCAAAAGTTTTTTCAACAGTTTAGAACAGTAAGGCCTGATTCAGGTCCGTGAGTAGGTCAGAAAGGCATTGCTCAATGTTATCCGGGCCATTCAGATCGTGTGAGTTTTTTTTGGAATCCAAGTAAGCATTAAATTTATTCCAATTGATTCGTTTAATCGTGTGTTTTTTGATGGCTGGCTTGAGGTTGTGGAAAATCGTTAGTATGGGGTAGTAATCACTAATGTTCGTTTTCAATACTTTGATAATAATAATATCTTTTGAGCAGAGAATTGGAAAAATTTGACCTTGGTGTCTTTAGAGAGCTGATAAAATTCTCTATTCACTGATATATAAAAATATATAGGTAAAAAATGAAAACCTCGGGGACATTTTTAGGATTGACTGGTATTCAAAGTCACCAGGGTTCCTTGTGACCTGGTTGTCAGATCAACGAAATTTCAAATGTTTTATATATATAAGTAGTTATTCTATATCTGTGTTAAATTTAATCTGAAACAAACATTCCTTTCATATTTTTTTTTTAATTTAAAATTTCGGACAAGCTTTATTGGACACCCGTTATTAATTTAAATTTTGTTTTTTTTAAAGAATATTGATACATCATCATCTTTAAGATTTTTATCTAATTTCACAAAACTAAATATGGACAAAAAAAAGTATCCAACGCTGAGTTCAGTTAATATTTCCAAAGCACTTGTTGAGAGCTTTGCTTAAAAATTTAAAATTTTGATCATTGCATTCTAAATTTAAACTTGGATTTTTTATGATTAATATTAAAATTGCATAAAAAAATTTATTCGTGAGTAATTTTTTTGAAAATTAGAAATAAGTTTCTTTATTTAAAAAAAAATAAATGCCTCTTGAAATTAATCTTGAAATTAAGTAAAACAATTAGAGAGATATTTTTTAAAAACTTTATTTAGAATTTAGAAAACAAAAATTTTTAAAATCAAAATAAACTGCAAAATGAATTTAAGAGATTAATTAAATGATGAACAGTTGGGTTACAAATTGTAAAAAATATCATCTAATGTTTCTATTTTTTACAAAAACAAAGTTTTCTCAGATCCTTGGTTATGTGAAATTTTTGGCTAAAGTAGGGTACACAAAAAGTTCTAAACCCATAAACATTAAGTCTACTTATTGATGAAACAGGCTCGATAAAATAATTCTGATTTTTATCATAAACAATTGTGGCCTCATATATTCCATTATTTGGCTTGGTCACAAATTGAAGCCTTACCAATCTACCTTCATATACATTCGTATATTTCACTAATTTTAACTCTTTTAAAACAAGAGTTTCACAATATTTTTCAAATTGGGAAATCAAATTATTCATTTCTTTAAGAACATCAGCAACTGCCTTTTTAGAAAACTCATCATCTCTTTTCAAATGTATCCAGTCACTTTGACAAGTACAAAAATGCAACGGTGCTCCAACATGCTCACATGTTCTATTAGCAGGGATTTGGTCAAGAAGACTCATCGATCGAATGCCATGTACATGTTTGTCTTGTTTGATACAAGCCAAGTGTCTGATGGTTTGATAAATGTCCAATGGTGTTGTGAACTGATTTGAATTTTTGTCCAAATTTAAAATCTTTTTCTTGTTTTTTTGTTTGAATTCTTCGGGCAAATAAACTGAGAGAAATGGAAGACGTTCTTCTAAATCGCCTTGTCCAGCTTGTCGATCAGGATTATAGCGAACACCATGATCTGAAAAAAGCAAAAGAGCTGTATTCGCTAAATTTCCATTTTCAAAGTTATGTTTTAAAAATGACTCTAAATCATCATCCAGATGATTAGCTCTTGTATTGTCACCATGAGTATTCTCACCGTAGTGCATCAGAGCGACATAGTTCGCTTTGGAATTGTACATTTCTATAAATTCTGTGATTAAATTTAATGCTTTTTTGGAACGCTTAATTGAACCAACACATAAATCATCTGGTCTGTATTTTTTTATTTTTTCGACTGCTAAATTATAAGCCCTCATGTAGTGATGTGCAGTGTTGTTGAAGAAGCCACGATGTCGAAAAGCAAAAGGACTAAAACGAGGGTTGTCTTCAAAGTGAAAAGACATGTAACCTTTAATTGTTAATTTATAAATATTAAATTAAATATTAATGCAATATGCAAAATGACTGGACAAAATGCTTTGACAGCAGTTGAGATTTAGGTGGAAATTTTTAATGAACTTCTGTTGAATATAATTTTCCTAGAACAATTACTCTGCATGAATGAAAAAAAACAGAAAATTTATTTGATTTATTTTTAAAACTGAAAAAAAGTGATCTTGGCATCTCTGAATTTCGAGAAATCAAGATTAATACAATTTATTATTTTAAAATACTTTAAGAATTTTCTAGTCATGATATTCATTTTGAAAAAAAATAGAAATTTTTAAACTTTTTGAAAATAAAAAAAAATTTAAGTCCGCACTCAGACTTAAGACTTGTGAATGCTAAACAATTCTGATTTTATTTAATGACTACTAATTATTGCAGTAGTATAAATAACTTTTTTAATATACAATAGAAAAGTTATTGACTATTGATTCATAATTTTTGAAAAATTTGTGATTAAAATTATTAATTAATGCGATTATGTCGTGGCCTTTATTATTTTGAAAATTTTACTTCAAAAGTTGTGAATTTATAAAAATTATTTTCAAGATCTTTCTTTTGACTTGATAATCTTTTATAATTAAATAATAATAATGTAGAAAATGCAACCATTAGCGAAATGAATGAAAGAAATAGAAGAAAAAAAATGTGATTATTTATGGTGTGCCAGAATCAAAGCAAGAGATTTTAGCAGACAAGAAAGCAGAAGATGAAGCAAAAATCAATGAAATTCTATCCACTATTGGAAAAAGTGATATCAAGCCAGCGTATTCGAGACGTTTGAGATCTAAAGACCAAAGTAAACCAAAACCAATTCTAGTTGAACTCAAAGAAGAAGCAAACAGAAAACCACTACTACTAGCAGCGAAAAAGTTCAGAGATTCAAATATTTTCAAATCTGTTTATCTTAGTCCAGATTTGACTGAAACCGAAAGAGCTTTAGACTATGAATTGAGAAAACAAAGAAATGAAGCAAATAATGGTCTTTCACAAGACTCGCCCTTTCGATATGGCATCCGTGGAAATCAGATCGTCAGTTTCAAGAAGCAATAATCGTTCATCAGAAGCGCCATCACGTGTAGATAGTCTCGAATCTTTAAAATGTATGTATTTAAATGCTACTTCTTTGGACAATAAACTAGATGAAATCAGTGTTGTTATTGAAACGTATAGCCTACAAATTGTAGCAGTTAGTGAGACTTGGTTCAAGAGCATCTCAATTACGAACGTTAAAGGATACAATTTGTACAGAAAGGACAGAAGTGATGTATGCAGAGGCGGTGGTGTATGTCTTTACATTGATGAAAAAATCGACTCATTTGAATTAAATGATGTAGGTTTTAATTTAAGTAAAATAGAACAAATTTGGGTAGTAGTTAATTTTAACTGTGAAAAATATTTAGTTGGCTGTCTTTATAGGCCAAACGATTTTGTTGATATGAGCGATTTCGATTTAGTCTTCAAACAAGCTAAAGACTATGTGGACGAGAGAGATTATAACGATCTTCTAATAATGGGTGACTCTAACTTTCCATCAATCATCTGGTCAAATGGCTGTGTGTCAGAAATCTTAAACGAAAATGGACTCGAACATAAATTCAGAGAGACACTAAGCGATACTTTTCTATATCAGCATGTAAATATCCCAACTTTTCAAATGTCAAACGAAAAAGCTGTCAACACTTTGGTTTTCACGACTCAGCCTGGCAGTGTGTATGCAATCGATACAAAATTTATTCTTGGCAACATTAATAAAGGACATCTGGTTATCTTTTTCAATTTTGTTCTCAAAAACAAGGTAAGTAAGGAATCATATACCTGTAAAAAATTTATTTATAATAAATCTGACTTTGGAAAAATTTCTCATTTTCTATCAAATATTGATTGGTTGCACCTATTTGAGAATTTAAATATTCAGGAAATGTACAATGAGTTAATTTTCTATGTCAGCGAAGCTAGTAATCGATTCATTCCAGTGACGGATGGCTCTAAAAAGAATCTATATAGTGATTACAAGCGTATCTGTAAATTAGTCTCATCAGAAATATAAAGAGCCAGACTAACTTATGAACAGAATTTAGTTGAAAAAGCTAAGAAGAATCCAAAAATATTGTACAAATAACTAAATGATCAACAAGTTATAAAGAATCTATCAAAGCATTAAAAAATTCAAACAATTTATTAACGCAAGAACCGAAAGAGATATCAAATCTTCTTAATAAATGTTTTCAAGATGCTTTTGTTATTGAACAAGATGGTGAGCTTCCTCCTTTTGAAGTTGAATTTAATGAAAATTGGTCAGAATATATTGACATTGAGCCAAATGACATTAGTTATGAAATGGTTTTCAAAAAATTACAAGACCTGAATCAAAATAAATCATGTGGTGTAGACAAGCTTCATCCGTTATTGCTAAAAAACTGTACAGAAGCCTTTATTGTTCCTTTAACTTTGATTTTCAGAGAATCATTATCGCTTATATCATACACCTCGTATTCAGAATCGATGAACTTAGTGATCAGTAGCACATTGAGTAAAATAAAAATATTTCTAAAATATTTTTATTAACACATGCATTATAAAATTAAGATTTCATTAAAACTTATTAGAGGTTATAAATTTTTTTTTATTCGCTGGGAAAATGTCCAAAAACACCTTTTAAACAACCGTTTTATATTCGTCATAAAACACATCCGGTGCTCTTAATGATCGTGGCCAATATCTTAATTAAGCCCTCATAACCAATCTATCTTTAAAAGCGAACCAGCACGATACGATTTGCTCAATTTTTGTATTATTTGGTTCATTAAAAAATACGTTTACCTACTGTTTAATGTAAGAACAAAAGTGCATTCACAAGGTTTATTTAAAGAGAACTCAGACAAACTTTCGCTATTGATCTAAGAAATTTTGATATTAAATCAGAAAGTAAAGTGATGGTTGACAAGCTAGCCAGCATTTTTTTGGATCCGTGTCCGGTTCAAACTTTGGTAAAATCAAAACTTGAAATTAATGTCAAAATGAATGGCTTAATGCAAGATGATAATTTTAAAATATATTTTAACGACAGAATTAAAATTCAAGGACGCCGGTCTAAAAAGTGTTGATAGTGTAGGAGAAAATTAATTTTAGAACTGTTTTTATTTATTCTGTAATTTTTTTTCAAATGTATTTTGTTAACTTTTATTGTTTTTCTTAAATCTTTTTAAAAAGCTGATCAATTTTTTGATCTTATTGTCTCTGTGGCAAGAATAAGCTCTCTGAATTTATGTTCGAGTCCATTTTCGTTTAAGATTTCTGACACACAGCCATTTGACCAGATGATTGATGGAAAGTTAGAGTCACCCATTATTAGAAGATCGTTATAATCTCTCTCGTCCACATAGTCTTTAGCTTGTTTGAAGACTAAATCGAAATCGCTCATATCAACAAAATCGTTTGGCCTATAAAGACAGCCAACTAAATATTTTTCACAGTTAAAATTAACTACTACCCAAATTTGTTCTATTTTACTTAAATTAAAACCTACATCATTTAATTCAAATGAGTCGATTTTTTCATCAATGTAAAGACATACACCACCGCCTCTGCATACATCACTTCTGTCCTTTCTGTACAAATTGTATCCTTTAACGTTCGTAATTGAGATGCTCTTGAACCAAGTCTCACTAACTGCTACAATTTGTAGGCTATACGTTTCAATAACAACACTGATTTCATCTAGTTTATTGTCCAAAGAAGTAGCATTTAAATACATACATTTTAAAGATTCGAGACTATCTACACGTGATGGCGCTTCTGATGAACGATTATTGCTTCTTGAAACTGACGATCTGATTTCCACGGATGCCATATCGAAAGGGCGAGTCTTGTGAAAGACCATTATTTGCTTCATTTCTTTGTTTTCTCAATTCATAGTCTAAAGCTCTTTCGGTTTCAGTCAAATCTGGACTAAGATAAACAGATTTGAAAATATTTGAATCTCTGAACTTTTTCGCTGCTAGTAGTAGTGGTTTTCTGTTTGCTTCTTCTTTGAGTTCAACTAGAATTGGTTTTGGTTTACTTTGGTCTTTAGATCTCAAACGTCTCGAATACGCTGGCTTGATATCACTTTTTCCAATAGTGGATAGAATTTCATTGATTTTTGCTTCATCTTCTGCTTTCTTGTCTGCTAAAATCTCTTGCTTTGATTCTGGCACACCATAAATAATCACATTTTTTTTCTTCTATTTCTTTCATTCATTTCGCTAATGGTTGCATTTTCTACATTATTATTATTTAATTATAAAAGATTATCAAGTCAAAAGAAAGATCTTGAAAATAATTTTTATAAATTCACAACTTTTGAAGTAAAATTTTCAAAATAATAAAGGCCACGACATAATCGCATTAATTAATAATTTTAATCACAAATTTTTCAAAAATTATGAATCAATAGTCAATAACTTTTCTATTGTATATTAAAAAAGTTATTTATACTACTGCAATAATTAGTAGTCATTAAATAAAATCAGAATTGTTTAGCATTCACAAGTCTTAAGTCTGAGTGCGGACTTAAATTTTTTTTTATTTTCAAAAAGTTTAAAAATTTCTATTTTTTTTCAAAATGAATATCATGACTAGAAAATTCTTAAAGTATTTTAAAATAATAAATTGTATTAATCTTGATTTCTCGAAATTCAGAGATGCCAAGATCACTTTTTTTCAGTTTTAAAAATAAATCAAATAAATTTTCTGTTTTTTTTCATTCATGCAGAGTAATTGTTCTAGGAAAATTATATTCAACAGAAGTTCATTAAAAATTTCCACCTAAATCTCAACTGCTGTCAAAGCATTTTGTCCAGTCATTTTGCATATTGCATTAATATTTAATTTAATATTTATAAATTAACAATTAAAGGTTACATGTCTTTTCACTTTGAAGACAACCCTCGTTTTAGTCCTTTTGCTTTTCGACATCGTGGCTTCTTCAACAACACTGCACATCACTACATGAGGGCTTATAATTTAGCAGTCGAAAAAATAAAAAAATACAGACCAGATGATTTATGTGTTGGTTCAATTAAGCGTTCCAAAAAAGCATTAAATTTAATCACAGAATTTATAGAAATGTACAATTCCAAAGCGAACTATGTCGCTCTGATGCACTACGGTGAGAATACTCATGGTGACAATACAAGAGCTAATCATCTGGATGATGATTTAGAGTCATTTTTAAAACATAACTTTGAAAATGGAAATTTAGCGAATACAGCTCTTTTGCTTTTTTCAGATCATGGTGTTCGCTATAATCCTGATCGACAAGCTGGACAAGGCGATTTAGAAGAACGTCTTCCATTTCTCTCAGTTTATTTGCCCGAAGAATTCAAACAAAAAAACAAGAAAAAGATTTTAAATTTGGACAAAAATTCAAATCAGTTCACAACACCATTGGACATTTATCAAACCATCAGACACTTGGCTTGTATCAAACAAGACAAACATGTACATGGCATTCGATCGATGAGTCTTCTTGACCAAATCCCTGCTAATAGAACATGTGAGCATGTTGGAGCACCGTTGCATTTTTGTACTTGTCAAAGTGACTGGATACATTTGAAAAGAGATGATGAGTTTTCTAAAAAGGCAGTTGCTGATGTTCTTAAAGAAATGAATAATTTGATTTCCCAATTTGAAAAATATTGTGAAACTCTTGTTTTAAAAGAGTTAAAATTAGTGAAATATACGAATGTATATGAAGGTAGATTGGTAAGGCTTCAATTTGTGACCAAGCCAAATAATGGAATATATGAGGCCACAATTGTTTATGATAAAAATCAGAATTATTTTATCGAGCCTGTTTCATCAATAAGTAGACTTAATGTTTATGGGTTTAGAACTTTTTGTGTACCGTACTTTAGCCAAAAATTTCACATAACCAAGGATCTGAGAAAACTTTGTTTTTGTAAAAAATAGAAACATTAGATGATATTTTTTACAATTTGTAACCCAACTGTTCATCATTTAATTAATCTCTTAAATTCATTTTGCAGTTTATTTTGATTTTAAAAATTTTTGTTTTCTAAATTCTAAATAAAGTTTTTAAAAAATATCTCTCTAATTGTTTTACTTAATTTCAAGATTAATTTCAAGAGGCATTTATTTTTTTTTAAATAAAGAAACTTATTTCTAATTTTCAAAAAAATTACTCACGAATAAATTTTTTTATGCAATTTTAATATTAATCATAAAAAATCCAAGTTTAAATTTAGAATGCAATGATCAAAATTTTAAATTTTTAAGCAAAGCTCTCAACAAGTGCTTTGGAAATATTAACTGAACTCAGCGTTGGATACTTTTTTTTGTCCATATTTAGTTTTGTGAAATTAGATAAAAATCTTAAAGATGATGATGTATCAATATTCTTTAAAAAAAACAAAATTTAAATTAATAACGGGTGTCCAATAAAGCTTGTCCGAAATTTTAAATTAAAAAAAAAATATGAAAGGAATGTTTGTTTCAGATTAAATTTAACACAGATATAGAATAACTACTTATATATATAAAACATTTGAAATTTCGTTGATCTGACAACCAGGTCACAAGGAACCCTGGTGACTTTGAATACCAGTCAATCCTAAAAATGTCCCCGAGGTTTTCATTTTTTACCTATATATTTTTATATATCAGTGAATAGAGAATTTTATCAGCTCTCTAAAGACACCAAGGTCAAATTTTTCCAATTCTCTGCTCAAAAGATATTATTATTATCAAAGTATTGAAAACGAACATTAGTGATTACTACCCCATACTAACGATTTTCCACAACCTCAAGCCAGCCATCAAAAAACACACGATTAAACGAATCAATTGGAATAAATTTAATGCTTACTTGGATTCCAAAAAAAACTCACACGATCTGAATGGCCCGGATAACATTGAGCAATGCCTTTCTGACCTACTCACGGACCTGAATCAGGCCTTACTGTTCTAAACTGTTGAAAAAACTTTTGCGACCAAAGCATCAAACCCAATCACACTACCTCATAACCTGGTAAAAATGATCAATCTTAAACGAAAGTTAAGTAGGATCAAATTTAAATCACAAATTATAACCAAATTATTCAACTTACTTGCACGTAAATTAAAAACAGCGATTAAAAAATTCAAAAACGCGCAACTTGAGAACCAATTCAACAAACTGGCCAATTTTAACCAATCAGAATCTAAAAGCTGGAAGTTATTAAAAAAACTAGAAAATCCGAATTCGAACTTAAATAAAAGCAAAACCATTAAACTGCTAAAACCAGATAAAACTTTCTCAAAAGACGATCAAGAAGTAGCAGAACTATTTGGCCAAAATCTAAGCGAGATATTTAACGACTGCTTTACGCATCTAGGCAATACGATAAGTACGTATAAACAGCAAGACACATACAACTGCACACTTGAAAAAATAACGATCAACGAATACAAGACTTCGCTAAACGACTTGAACATGAACTCTGCTGCGGGTGAAGACAACATGACCAACAAACTATTCAAAAATTGCCCTGCTAACATTCATTCGAGAATATACGAGCTCTTCAACGCGACACTTAAATTTGGATACATTCCTAAAAAATGGAAAATTGCGAAAATAATTATGTTACCCAAAAAAGGAAAACCACCGGACCAAGCTGATTCTTACCGTCCAATTTCACTGCTCTCATGTCTCTCCAAATGGCTAGAAAAAATAATAAACAACAAGGTAACAAACTTTATTACAATCAACAATCTCTTACCGACGTGCCAATCAGGTTTTAGGAAGAAAATGAGCACACATGATCATTTTCTTAGATTTTATCAATCAATCGTAAACGGATTCAACAACCGCCAAATCACAGGAGCTGTATTCTTTGACTTGGAAAAGGCATTTGACAAAATAAGCCACTTTGCAATCCTAAACAAACTAAAGAGCATTAAATTAAACAAATACCTATATAATTGGATCGGTGACTTCTTAAGAGATAGAAAATTCTACATATCACACAATAAGCTGAAGTCAAAAACTTTCAACATAACCACTGGTGTTCCACAAGGAAGCTGCTTGTCCCCAACCTTATTCTCACTCTTCTTCAGTGACGTTGTTCTCAAACTTCCAAACCATATTCTCAAAGCATTATTCGCTGACGATCTCATAATTTGGACAGTTGACAAAACCCTTAAAAAAATACAAAAAAAGCTACAGCAAGCAATTGAAATAATAAACGACTTTTGTAAAGCATGGCGTTTAAAAATCAACATGAGCAAAACTGTATATTGTGTTTTACCACGGCCGGTTGCAGAATCAATTATAAAAACACATAAAAACTAGACCTCTCGATCGATAACATCATGATTCCAATTGAACCGTTTCCAAAATTCTTAGGCCACGAACTAGACCCGAAGCTAAACTTCAAAAATCACCTTTCAATGATTGAAGAAAAAGTCCTTAGCAAGATAAATATGATTAGAAAATTAAAGTGTATGAATTTAAAAAACAATACTTATCTCTCGCTTATAGTCTACAAAAGCCTTAACCGTCCCAATTTTGACTACATCTTCATCCTACTAATGACAGACACGCAACGAGTGTCAAATGTTTCCCATACTGGACATTAAATTCAGAGAAAAACAAATTTTCTAACAATTTAGAAGAACAGCGAAAATCTGAATTTACAGAAAATCAAAAGAATGGTGCAAATGAACAAATAGAAATGATTACAATTTCAAAAGAAAAAATAAATGTTGAGCCCAATATTCAAAATCAAGAAATTAGCGAAGAAAGTTTGGACTCAATCACAAATAAACTAATTTTTTCAACAAATTAATGCTATAAATAATCTACCCTTGTTTAGTCCATTCGAGGACGAATGATTATTTTCAAGGGGGGGTAATGTTACGGTGTGAAAATAACCGTTTCAATTATTTAAATTAACCTTATCAATTTTCACAACTTATCTAGATTTTATCTTTATGTTTTTATGAATCATTTATCATATGTCATAAATCTTTATGACCGATTTAATTCACAACTTATCTTTATTTAGATTCTTTATGATTAATGACCTTTTTAAGATACAACTACTGAATATAAATAGAAGTTGTAATTCTTAAAAAGGAGAGCTTTTTAACTTGTATTTTTCCTATTTACTTTAAATTAATAATAAACGTTTATTCAACACGATTTTGTTCTTTGTCTTCATTCTATCTCCTCTGAAGTTAATCGAAGGTATTCAGGCCAAATTCCCTAGACTAACATGTTTTATTCAAAAAAATCTAAAAATTATAATTTTCAATGCGGCTCTTCAATTTAAATATAAATATTAATTCAATTCTTTAAATGAACTATGTAATTGACAAAATATGTCAAAAATAAACTTATTAAAAACAAAATAATAACTACATTAATTTCGCGCTTATAATGAAAGATTTGCTCCAACCTGCTAATGTAAGCTGGTTTGGTAATTATAATGCCAGATGGAAAAATTGGTTTATAGCAAAAGTCAGAAAAATGAGTATTTTAAAATCTTTTAAAATTCAAGTGGGTAAATTGACTTTTAAAAAAACTTGATTACTTGATTTTCAAGTCATTTGACTTGACTTAAAATTGACTTTGACTTAAAAATCAAGTCATTTCTAGGTTCACAATTAAAATTAAAATTTCTGTTTTTTTATTTTAGCCAATTTCTTTGAAATGACTTTTTTAACTTTCAATAAAAAATTCATAATTCTTTATTTAATTTTTCGCTATATTTAAGTAACATTTTATAAATCTCGAGTCGTTTTAGACTCAATTTAAAATTAAATTTAAAATATTTTTCATATTAGTGAAAATAAATTTCAAATTTCAAAGATTTTGGCGCATTAAAAATTAGAATTTTAATTTTAATAAAATATTTAACAAAAATGTTTTTAACGAAGCACCAAATGTGTGTACTAAAATATTTTTTTGAAAAATTTTTAATGTATCCTGAATAACTAAACTCGGACTATGCCTCAAACCACATCTTCATTATTTTCTTCTTTTTTCCATTGAATTCTGGGAAAAATTTTAAAAAATTAGAAATATTAAGAGAAAACCTGTCTTTTAAATAATTAATTAAAAACCGTACTTAAATTACTAAAATTTCAGTCTTTCGACATTATTAGCTATGACTACATTTTTTACAATTAAAAGTTTTGTCAAAGCTTTTAAAAAATTCAAAGATAGAATAATTTAAGAAAAAAAGTTTTTGAAAATAAAAATAAAAATTGAGGATAAAGAGTCTTTTTTTTAAATTTATCCTTTTTCCAAAATATCTTCAATATTTTCTTTATAAAGCTATTCACTAAAGATTTTTGGAAAATTCTTAAAGAAACAAAAAACTCCTAAAATTTTTTTGACTTGGTTGTCAAAATATTTTTCTAAAATTGTGAGAAGAATTTTTCTTATATTTCGCTTAATTAATAAAAAGTTTTTGACTTTATTTTTTCTTCTTCAGTTAACTCAAAGCTTTAATTTGAGGTCACACGAACTCTGAATTTTATAAAGGAAAGGAAATAGAAAAAAATATAAATACAATTGCTAGTTGTGGTAGTTGTAGTGGTAGTTGTAGTGGTAGCTGTAGTGGTAGTTGTAGTGGTAGTTGTAGTGGATGCTGAAGTAGAATTGAATTGCTCTACACTTGTTGAAATTGAAGCTGATGCGACAGAAGAACTTGATGACAAACCATTCGTAGTTGGAATAATTGATGCCGGACTTGTATTTAAGGGTAAAGTTGAAAAAGTATTTTTTTTTCCATTGACTCTTTCATAAACAAAATTTTCATCTGAAGCAATTAAAGCTGCATTTTGATTGAAAAGATTACAACTAGTTGAATTGAATGAAGCGTAAATACAATCGAAATGTGCCTTACAAATTACCAAGCAGTAAAATTCAGTCATCATAACTCTTTTAAAACACTTAAGCAAAGATGATTGATCAAGAATCGAAAATTTTATCTTGGTAAAAAGCGCAAAGTTGTTTGCCGAACCAAGTAAAATGTTTGAATTGAGTAAAATTAATGCCAGATAAATCATGTGTTTCATTGTCAAAAATTAATTTTTTTTTTAACTAAATGAAATAAAGAAATAAATTTAAATCTAAAATAACTAAAAGTAAAAGTATCAGAAATTTTTTTAACAAAAAAAATGTTTTTGGAGATTGAATTTTTTGATCATTGAACTTTTTCCAGCCTTATTAAAATTTCAATAAAAAACAATGTTTATTAAAGCTATTATTTATTAGAATGTTTTTGTTGATTATTTACCTTTTTTTTAAAAACTGAATTTTACCAAAATATTTGTTTAATATGCTTTTTTGACTGATTAAGTGGATATTAGCTTTTAAAATTTTTTTCCCATAAGACACATAATGCAAATAATTAAAAAGTCTTTGACGTAAATTCTAATGGATTTTCTGAAAATAAATGAATAAATAAAATAAAATACCGTGACAGCTATATTTTTTTTTCTGATCAATTAACAGAACAAAAATTTAAAAAATTTAATTTCTTTTAAAAAGAAAATAATTTGTGCAGATTGTAATTAAAATTTTTGCAAAAAGAAACTTAAGTTAATTTTTAAACTTTTTTTGCTAAAGATTTCAAATTTCAAATAATCAAAATTCAATTTTACTGTTTTTCTATGTGTTTTGACAGCTATCTTGTCACTATTTTTGGTGTCTATAAACTTTGATTCTTAGGAGAAAAAAATTATTTTTTGATTATAAGGAGGAAAATGTATTTATCAAAATCATAAAGAAAAAAGGAAAAGGGATTATTTGGATTAATGATTTAAAATTTCAACAAGAATTTTCAATATTTTTTAATCTTTTGATATTTTCTCATTTAATTTTTAATATTTACAATTTAATCAGAAAAAAAAATAATCAATAAATTAATAATTAAAATATTTCCAGGCTTTTTGATTTTTCAATTGTAAATAAAAAAAATAATCTCAATAAAATTTATTAAATAACAAAAAATAAATAAGAAATAATAAGAAATCCTTACTCTCAGGCAGTACACTAACATGTTAATTCCCTGATAAAAAAACTGTCAAATTTTCAAGTTATATCACGAGATTTTTAAATAACTACCATTTTATTAAATCAACAAGCAAAATTTTAATTTACCACGTTAATAAAATAATGTTAAAAATAAAATGAAGAAAATTGAAATAAGTTTTTACTATAAAAATAGTTAAGGATGTAAAACAAAATATTTTTTTTTAATTTTTTTTGAAATTTTCTATTTGTCAGCAGGTCACCAGATTTTTAAATAATGAAAAAAAAATCAATTTCAAAAAAAAATACTTTTAAAATTAATTAAAATTGCTTAAATTGAAAAATGACTTTAATTTATTCGAATCATTATTATTGTTTTTATTATTTATTTCAAAAATTACACAAAATTCGACGATGATAAACAAATTAAATATAAATATAAAAGTATAAGATTTTATAAAAAAAATATAAATTTTCTTATAAAAGTTAGGGCTATTTTATTTTGTCTCTTCCAGAGTTGGTTAAAAGGGCAAAATGTAAATAATTTTAAATTTTTACATTTTCATATTTTTACATTTTCTAGTATTTTTTGTGCAATATTTCAGATTTTTTTTTTTTATAATCATGAATTTTCATAATTAATTAATTTTTCTTTTTTGAAGGAGTCAGAATAATGAAAAATTTTAACCATAAATAAGTTTATAAAATCTTAATTTTTTTAATATATTTGCAAAAAAAAATATTTGAGTATAAAAAAAAGTTTACCGGCGTTTCAAGAAGAATATAAGAAAATGATTTTTCAAAAATAAAAATTTCACAATTTTCATAAATATAAAATAATATATCTATTTGAAAGATACAATTAAATATAATAGTTTTTTGTAACATCAATATTTCATATTCTTATTATTCGGAATATTTCAACCTTTTTAGTGAGTTAGTTATTCATTAATTTTATTGATAATAAAAATTCAGAATTTTAAATTATTTTGTTAAATAAAGTTTATTAAAATTTTTTAATTTTTTAAAGATAAATTAAGTTTTAAAAAATAAATCAATTTAGCTGAATTAAATTTGATAAATATAATTATATTTTAATTCCCTTTTTAATTGTAATTTTCTATTTTAGTTTCAACATTTCTGGATTTTTTTAATAAAAGCTTAAAAAGTTTTTAAAATTATCTGTATAAAAATAAATTTAACTATTTTCATTCTAAAAATTCTAAATTTATCCCAAATTACTTCTTTTAATTTTTTATAGCGAGATAGTTGACTTTTATTATAGTCTGTAAAGACTATTTATTTGAAAAATATTATCCAAAAATAATATTTTTAAGGATTCTTACATTAAATTATATAAATCAGAAGTTAATGAACTTTCAAATATACAGGACAATATCAAAAAGATGAGTATGATTTTTATTTTTTTTAATGCTTGAAAATCAAGAAACATTCACTCTCTTAACTTATTAATATTTTATTTCTGAGATCTTCACGTTCATTGTACTGATTATTCAGTAAGTTTTGTAAGTTTTTTTTATAACTAATTCGTTCCGATTTTTTTGTGAAGTTATTCTAGGGCCCATTAAAATCGGTTACACAATTTTTTAATAGAATACCACAATTTTTTAAAATGATACTACAATTATTAAATAAATGTACACAATTTTTAAAATAATCCATAAAAATAAAGATTAACACTTAATTAAATAAAAAAACACTTATTATATAAAATTGACACTTATTTGATTAAGAAGACCACTAATTAATTAAAAAACTCATTCTTTTTAATTTTTGACACTATTTTCAAATGTTGAAATTACTCAATATAAAAAGTGGAAGTAAAATAGAAATAATTTAATTTCATGAAAATTAAAAAAATTTAAAATGTCCAGTGCAAGCATTTTAGAAAATAACTTTGACGACACAGTCGAAGATGCTGAACCTTTAACAAAAAACAAAAGAAGCACAGGTAGGATTTTTGATTTTTTGCATGATTGCGAATCTTTAGATGTATTCAAGCGGCTAATTAAAGATCTTAGGTTCGATAAAATCGCTTGGCATTTTCATTTGACCAATCGACTAGCCGATTGTGACAAGCATATTTACAATTGCAAACATCGGCGAAAAGGCTGCAAAAAGCCATTTTTTTTCAAGTCAAAGCTGGTCAAACGCGTGGTACCGTGCACGTATCCGACAACGAGCATTCGAATCATCCCGAAGAAGAAGATTTTGTAGCTATTCCGATTGCAGTCAAAGAGAAAATTAAATATTTGCGACAATTGGGTCAAACCAAAAGAAGCATAAAGAAGAATTTGATCAAAGAAGGGATACAACCGCCGACCGATAACCAAATACAATACATCATCAACTCAGTTTCGATCGATAACAACAAAAACTGCACTATGAATGAATTGAAAGAATGGTGCGAGTTGCATTCAACTATACCAGAGAACGACGACGATAAAGTGTTTGTTGGAAAATTCAAGTACGTAGCGATTCCGAATCAGATTTTTCGCGTTTTTTTGACCTCAAAGCGTCTAATCAAAACTATAGAAAATTGTCAACATTTTTTGAGCGACGCAACATACAAACTTACGTATGAAAATTTTCCGATCATAACTGGTGGTACAACCGATCGTAACAAAAGTTTACATCCCGTTGGCGTTGCTGTCACTAGAAACGAGACTGATGAAGATTATGGTTTTTTCTTTTCTTCTGTCAAAGAAACTTACGAAAAATGTTACGAAAAAAATCTTAACTTAACGATTTTAATCGCCGATAATGCGCCAGCAATCACAAATGGTTTTCAAAAAGTTTTCGAACTCAAACAACGGGTTAATTGTTGGGCACACGTTTATCGAAATATCGAGTCACATTTGAGACCGGTTAACAAAGTTGAAGCAGCAAGAATTCTTTAAGATTTCAAACAAATTCAAAAAATTTTTGATCCACAATTATTTGCAACATCCGTAAAACTGTTTAGAGAGAAATTGAGCAGGGTTAACAGTGCGTCGATTCAAACATTTTTGGATTATTTTGGATCTCAATGGTGTGCATATGGTCAAAACGGTTGGTTCGAAGGATACGCTCCTGGTTTGCCTAGTACAAGTAACGCGCTCGAGTCGGTTCATGAGAAAATCAAGAAAGCATTAGGCAAAAAACGACTAGGTTTGATTCCATTTTTGAATGTATGTCGAGATAATATCATAAAAGAGTGGACTGTTGAACGTTCACCAACTCTCGTGTTACAAGATTCAAGTACAAGCGAAGTCAGAAATGTCGAAAATTTGAATCAAAAAGTATTCAATCATCATCCAATTATAGCTAAATCAAATTTAGTTGAAGCTTATAAGTGGAATAACCAAAATAAAACAATTATTCATTTCAAAGATGATAATTATTATTATTTAAACTCTTGCGACAAATCTGACTTTTCGAAAGACGATTGCAAATCGTACAATCAAGCGTTAAATGGCAAAAAGTGGTCGAATTTCGACGAGATGATGAATCAAATTTACAACATTCACCGCGTGAAATACGACGAAAACGACTGGACGTTAAGCTCTTGTACTTGTTGGTTTTGGCTTAAGCATTATAAATGTCATCATCAAATTGCAATCGCAGCACGCAAGAAAAAGTGGAATTTTGACTCTGTCGATATGGATATCCCAATTCAATCAAATCGAAAAAAAGGAAGACCAAAAAAAACACTAAAGGCTCTCCTTTTTCAACCAAGCGATACACAAGCTTCAAGTTCGTCTCCAAAGGGAATTGTATCTGACGAAGATTCAGAAGATGAAGTTTTGTCAAAAAAACCAAGAATCGAATCTGATCAGAACGAAGCGTTTGACAGCGAGTCAAAATCATGCGAAAACTGTGGCAGTAAAATGACGAAAAGAAGATATTGGGCTTGTCCGAATAAATGTGGTAAAAAATAATTTTTTTGTTTTTTTTTAATAAATTTTTTTTCAATTTTTTGTGTGGTAAAAAAAAAATTTTTGTGAAATAAAAAAAAATGATATAGTTTTTTTTTTAATATTTGTGTTTTTTTTAATAAATATGTGTTGAAATATACAAAAAAAAGGTTTTTCTTAATTTTTAATGAATATTTTTAATAATTGTGGTTTTTTTAATAAAATTGTGGTATGTAACTTAAAAATTGTGGTATTTTATTAAAAAATTGTAGTATCAAAAATGATTTCGCGTTATTCTAGTTACAGATGAGCAGTCTTTTAAACTGGTAGATACTTTATGAGAAGCTCTATTTAAAAAGTTTTTTTTTTTCCAATTTTATGTAAGCATTTTATGCCGTAGTAGAGTATAATTTTTTTGTTGTGTCTGAATGTGTCTTTTAAGATTTCTTCACAGTCTTAGGATAATTAAGCAGGCGGTGGCCAACTGATCCTTTAACTGATAATCATTATAGTGGGTCTTTATAGAAAATACCTTATAAAGCTAACAAAGAGATACATTGGGCCTTTTGATTTTAATTATTTAAATTTTTTAAAATGATCGGGTACAAAATCAGTTCAACACTTTTTAATGGTCGTTAACACCCGAGGCTAAAAGCGCAAAGTTTAAGGTAAATGTTTTTGACTAGAAATAAAAAGCAACTTTTACAACAAGGAAGAAAACAAAAATTTATTATTGTTAAATACAGTTAATTAAATATAATAATTTATTTAGATAAAATAAGTTTAAAACTATACAAATTTTGCCAAAATAGATATGAAATATATTTGAATATTTTACCCAATTTATGAATAATTATTGACATTTTTCAAAAAATAACAATCTTTGTTTCTTATAAGAATCATTTACAATTTCTTTTACTTTATCAAATTTGGGAGTCAGTAAAGGAACAAATGATGATTCAAAAAACCTATTGTAATGGGTTTTTCTCGGTTTTCACACATACCAATTTTTGAACTATAGGGAATTTTCTTCAACAAATCAAAGTTATAAATAAAAAATCTTTTTTTTAAGAAATTTGAAAGAGCCATAAAGCTAAAATGCTAAAATGGACAAATTTTTAATAAATTGATCAAATGATTCTTCTTGACACATGTTTAAGAATATTTCCCTAAAGAAATTTTCATACTCAAAAAAATGAAAAAACAGGCAAGTTTAAATAAAAAAAAATAATTTTCAGTTCCAAAATAAAAAATTGAAACCGAGTTATATAAACAATTTCCATCTTTTTTTGTCATTACAGGAACTAAATTAAATAAATCATTAGCTTCAATTAATTGCATATAGTTTTCATCTTTTTTTTGATCAGAATAATTACCTATTTTTAAAAAACTTTTTAGATAATCTAGTAAATCAATAAAAAGTCCTCTTTCATTTAAAATAGTTTTTACTTGAAATTATTTTTCATATGAATCATTTAAAGTTCTTGAATCATTCGAATATGAAAATAAAATTTCATTTTCCAAAAATAAAAATATTTTTTTTCATTTCAAAAATTTAAAACACTTTTCGTATCAAAATGTGAGACTCTCTAAATAAATAAATTAATTAATTTTACTTTAAATTTTTAGAAGGGAACCAACTCCCAGAAAGCTTTATTAACACCTCCAGATGAAAACGATTTATGCAGAATTTGTAAAGTAATACTAATTGTCTAAAATAATTTTCCTTTTTATTTTTTTTGCTTAAGAAATCAAGCTGTGCTTTAAAAAAACCGTGTTTTATATGTGGTCTTATGTTTCACTACACGAAAATGCATATTTCCAAATCACACAAGTGCAACAATTGCTTACAGTCTTTGCTATATTGCACTTGTAACTCATGAAAATAATCGACTAAAAAATAAAAAAATTATTAAAACATTTATTTTAGCCATAAGTTTATTTTTTTAGCTTAATTTATCTTTAAAGAATATATAATAAAATGATATCTAATAAAATGTATTTAACCAAATAATTTATAATTCCGTTTTATATTTAAAATTTGTAAAATTAATTTATAACTAACAAGCTTTAAAGATTGAAATAAGCCGAATGAAACTTTATTCAAAGTATCCATAACTCTTATTTAATTTAACTGTAGCCCTATTATACTTTCAAATTTAATCACTTCCCTTCTGTAGTAATTACCTTGGTCGCGGCTTAAATAACTGTACAACAAAACAAAACTTTCATTTTTAATTTTTTATAATAAAAAATGTATAGTAAATATTCTAATATTTTTTTCTAATTTTTAAAGATTAATTTTAAATTAAAAAGCTTATTCTTGCCACAGAGACAATAAGATCAAAAAATTGATCAGCTTTTTAAAAAGATTTAAGAAAAACAATAAAAGTTAACAAAATACATTTGAAAAAAAATTACAGAATAAATAAAAACAGTTCTAAAATTAATTTTCTCCTACACTATCAACACTTTTTAGACCGGCGTCCTTGAATTTTAATTCTGTCGTTAAAATATATTTTAAAATTATCATCTTGCATTAAGCCATTCATTTTGACATTAATTTCAAGTTTTGATTTTACCAAAGTTTGAACCGGACACGGATCCAAAAAAATGCTGGCTAGCTTGTCAACCATCACTTTACTTTCTGATTTAATATCAAAATTTCTTAGATCAATAGCGAAAGTTTGTCTGAGTTCTCTTTAAATAAACCTTGTGAATGCACTTTTGTTCTTACATTAAACAGTAGGTAAACGTATTTTTTAATGAACCAAATAATACAAAAATTGAGCAAATCGTATCGTGCTGGTTCGCTTTTAAAGATAGATTGGTTATGAGGGCTTAATTAAGATATTGGCCACGATCATTAAGAGCACCGGATGTGTTTTATGACGAATATAAAACGGTTGTTTAAAAGGTGTTTTTGGACATTTTCCCAGCGAATAAAAAAAAATTTATAACCTCTAATAAGTTTTAATGAAATCTTAATTTTATAATGCATGTGTTAATAAAAATATTTTAGAAATATTTTTATTTTACTCAATGTGCTACTGATCACTAAGTTCATCGATTCTGAATACGAGGTGTCTGATTTGACTTTTAAACAACCGTTTTATATTCGTCATAAAACACATCCGGTGCTCTTAATGATCGTGGCCAATATCTTAATTAAGCCCTCATAACCAATCTATCTTTAAAAGCGAACCAGCACGATACGATTTGCTCAATTTTTGTATTATTTGGTTCATTAAAAAATACGTTTACCTACTGTTTAATGTAAGAACAAAAGTGCATTCACAAGGTTTATTTAAAGAGAACTCAGACAAACTTTCGCTATTGATCTAAGAAATTTTGATATTAAATCAGAAAGTAAAGTGATGGTTGACAAGCTAGCCAGCATTTTTTTGGATCCGTGTCCGGTTCAAACTTTGGTAAAATCAAAACTTGAAATTAATGTCAAAATGAATGGCTTAATGCAAGATGATAATTTTAAAATATATTTTAACGACAGAATTAAAATTCAAGGACGCCGGTCTAAAAAGTGTTGATAGTGTAGGAGAAAATTAATTTTAGAACTGTTTTTATTTATTCTGTAATTTTTTTTCAAATGTATTTTGTTGTTAATTAATAAAGATAATATTAAACTAATAGAGAAATTTTTTTTTTTTTGATCAACTTGCTAAATTTGTCCCAAAAGGAGCATCTAATTTAAATTCTAATTTAATCTTATAAAGTAATTCTTTTTTTTTTAAATATAGAAAAAAGTATTTTTTTTTCTAAGTAAATACTTGACATGTTTTGTCAAGATTTTTTTCATTTATATTTTAAGATATATCTTTTTTATTGAACTCTAATAGGTTTAAATTTTTTAATTGATTTGAATAAAAACTTTAAGAAAACGACTTAAAAAATTTAACCTTGTAAAATATATAATTTGTTTGAGTGAAAAAACAAAATTATTTAAGTTTGAATTAAACAATTTAGGTTATAAATTCGAATTTCTGAATTAACCTCACCTGAATTATTTAAATTATTATATCGAGATCAAAAATACCCAACTTTTTCATTTAAATTTTCAATAAAAATTGTCCCATATCCTTTTTATTTGAGAAAAATATAAAATAAATTAAAAAAAATAATATTACTTAAGATATTTTTACGTAAAAGATTTTTTTCAAATTTTAAAAATACATTCAGTATATAAGTTAATTAATTTTTTTTATATAAATTGGTATTAGTAAATTTTTTATAAGAAAATTTTCTTCTACCGTTCTTAGACGGATTTTTTCAAAATATTTTGATCAAATTTAGACAAATCAAGCTAAATCTCCTGAATAGAAAAATCCATTTTAGTTTCAAAATTATCTAATTAATGGATATAAAATGCAGATTAATAATTATTGGACATTAAACAAAAGCAAGTATGCAAACAGTACCTAAGAAAATCACGTATTTGATTAGCTAAATTTTTTAATAAAAATTAATTCTAACAATTTTAATTTGCTTAGAATATTAATTCAGCAATTTATGGTCAAAATATACGACCATAATTTTTCAATCGGATTGAGATCAGGTGAAATTGGACACCATGGGAGAATCCCAAAATCATGCTCTCTAAACCCCTCTTTTACCGAGTTCGCCGTATGTGCAGGTGCGCCGTCCTGTTGGAAAATCCACTCTTTGTCAGGCTCGATTAAAAGCTGTACGGATGGTTTTAAGTGGTTTTCTAGGGTGTCCATATAAACATATTGGTTTATTCTTCCGGTGTATGTGGAGCAACAACCCACTCCTTCGTAAGACATGCATCCACATATACCGACTGAGCCTCCGCCCTTCTGAACTCTTGGGACACAAAACTTTGGATGATATTTCTCATTTTGGAATCGTTTGACAAAAACTCTAGATTTTCTATTTAGGACTTCAAAGTTGGACTCGTCGCTAAAAATAACTTTAGCCCAATCTTTGTCGGTCCAATTGCGTTTTTCTTTACACCACTTGTACCGTTTTATTCTATCGCTGAGAGTCAAAAGCGGCTTTTTAGAGGCGGAATAAGACTCTATACCTTTCTTCGCAAGCACTCTTCGGACCGTTTCTCTACTAATCTTATGTTCCTCGAATTTCGAATTGAAGTCTGCAGCGATTTGCCTATAGCTCGTTGTAGGGTTTTTTCGGACCAATCTAAAAATATAAGATACGTCACGATCGGATAACTTTGGCGGTCGTCCGCAGTTGCCAAAGTTGTGTACTCTAGATGTCGCTTGGAAATTCCGCTTGGTTGTATTGACGCATTTTTGCGAAACTCCAACTAATTCGGCTATTTCTCTTTTAGTCTTTGTCTGATCTTTCAAAAGACCTACAATTTGCCATCTTTGTTGATCGGTTATTTTTTTTTTACCCATTTTTTCTCTATTTTGGCAAATTTTTAGGTAGTCTTACTTTAATGAGATCAAATGTTTCCTTCAAAAACAAGAAAAATTAATTAATTATGAAAATTCAAGAATAAAATTTAAAAAAAATCTGAAATATTGCACAAATAATATTAGAAAATATAAAAAAATGAAAATGTAAAAATATAAAATTATTTACATTTTGCCGTTAAAAGTCACAAGTGTCAAGTCAAGTCCAAGTCCCGACTTCAAAATTTTGAATACGGAAGAAGAATTGTGAAGAAATTTATGCTAAAATTGCAAGAAAATTCTGATATATGGTAAATCTGTTACATTAGACAACCCAAGAGTATATACAGTATGTCACAAAAAGTTAGAATCAAACTAAAAAAAAAAAAAAATATTGTTTTTTTGCAATTAAAAAAATAGTTAATTATGAATTTTTATTCTTGATTTAGGTATCAAATTAAAGCTCATTTTTTCTAATTTTTAATCAATTATAACACTTACACTTAAAAATAATAATCTCATAATTAATTCACTTCAAAAAAAGTAACTATCTTTTAAATAAAAAGAATTGGCACAAAAAGTTAGAATCAAACTTTTTTATCGAAATAAAAATCGGATATCCGATGCTTTGTATAATTTTTTTACCGAATTTGCTAAAAAACTTAATTATCTTTGATTTGAGACCATGCTTGCCAATATATGCGCAATTTACTTATTTCTTGATCTCATTAAAGTAAGACTACCTAAAAATTTGCCAAAATAGAGAAAAAATGGGTAAAAAAAAAATAACCGATCAACAAAGATGGCAAATTGTAGGTCTTTTGAAAGATCAGACAAAGACTAAAAGAGAAATAGCCGAATTAGTTGGAGTTTCGCAAAAATGCTTCAATACAACCAAGCGGAATTTCCAAGCGACATCTAGAGTACACAACTTTGGCAACTGCGGACGACCGCCAAAGTTATCCGATCGTGACGTATCTTATATTTTTAGATTGGTCCGAAAAAACCCTACAACGAGCTATAGGCAAATCGCTGCAGACTTCAATTCGAAATTCGAGGAACATAAGATTAGTAGAGAAACGGTCCGAAGAGTGCTTGCGAAGAAAGGTATAGAGTCTTATTCCGCCTCTAAAAAGCCGCTTTTGACTCTCAGCGATAGAATAAAACGGTACAAGTGGTGTAAAGAAAAACGCAATTGGACCGACAAAGATTGGGCTAAAGTTATTTTTAGCGACGAGTCCAACTTTGAAGTCCTAAATAGAAAATCTAGAGTTTTTGTCAAACGATTCCAAAATGAGAAATATCATCCAAAGTTTTGTGTCCCAAGAGTTCAGAAGGGCGGAGGCTCAGTCGGTATATGTGGATGCATGTCTTACGAAGGAGTGGGTTGTTGCTCCACATACACCGGAAGAATAAACCAATATGTTTATATGGACACCCTAGAAAACCACTTAAAACCATCCGTACAGCTTTTAATCGAGCCTGACAAAGAGTGGATTTTCCAACAGGACGGCGCACCTGCACATACGGCGAACTCGGTAAAAGAGGGGTTTAGAGAGCATGATTTTGGGATTCTCCCATGGTGTCCAATTTCACCTGATCTCAATCCGATTGAAAAATTATGGTCGTATATTTTGACCATAAATTGCTGAATTAATATTCTAAGCAAATTAAAATTGTTAGAATTAATTTTTATTAAAAAATTTAGCTAATCAAATACGTGATTTTCTTAGGTACTGTTTGCATACTTGCTTTTGTTTAATGTCCAATAATTATTAATCTGCATTTTATATCCATTAATTAGATAATTTTGAAACTAAAATGGATTTTTCTATTCAGGAGATTTAGCTTGATTTGTCTAAATTTGATCAAAATATTTTGAAAAAATCCGTCTAAGAACGGTAGAAGAAAATTTTCTTATAAAAAATTTACTAATACCAATTTATATAAAAAAAATTAATTAACTTATATACTGAATGTATTTTTAAAATTTGAAAAAAATCTTTTACGTAAAAATATCTTAAGTAATATTATTTTTTTTAATTTATTTTATATTTTTCTCAAATAAAAAGGATATGGGACAATTTTTATTGAAAATTTAAATGAAAAAGTTGGGTATTTTTGATCTCGATATAATAATTTAAATAATTCAGGTGAGGTTAATTCAGAAATTCGAATTTATAACCTAAATTGTTTAATTCAAACTTAAATAATTTTGTTTTTTCACTCAAACAAATTATATATTTTACAAGGTTAAATTTTTTAAGTCGTTTTCTTAAAGTTTTTATTCAAATCAATTAAAAAATTTAAACCTATTAGAGTTCAATAAAAAAGATATATCTTAAAATATAAATGAAAAAAATCTTGACAAAACATGTCAAGTATTTACTTAGAAAAAAAAATACTTTTTTCTATATTTAAAAAAAAAAGAATTACTTTATAAGATTAAATTAGAATTTAAATTAGATGCTCCTTTTGGGACAAATTTAGCAAGTTGATCAAAAAAAAAAAAATTTCTCTATTAGTTTAATATTATCTTTATTAATTAACAACAAAATACATTTGAAAAAAAATTACAGAATAAATAAAAACAGTTCTAAAATTAATTTTCTCCTACACTATCAACACTTTTTAGACCGGCGTCCTTGAATTTTAATTCTGTCGTTAAAATATATTTTAAAATTATCATCTTGCATTAAGCCATTCATTTTGACATTAATTTCAAGTTTTGATTTTACCAAAGTTTGAACCGGACACGGATCCAAAAAAATGCTGGCTAGCTTGTCAACCATCACTTTACTTTCTGATTTAATATCAAAATTTCTTAGATCAATAGCGAAAGTTTGTCTGAGTTCTCTTTAAATAAACCTTGTGAATGCACTTTTGTTCTTACATTAAACAGTAGGTAAACGTATTTTTTAATGAACCAAATAATACAAAAATTGAGCAAATCGTATCGTGCTGGTTCGCTTTTAAAGATAGATTGGTTATGAGGGCTTAATTAAGATATTGGCCACGATCATTAAGAGCACCGGATGTGTTTTATGACGAATATAAAACGGTTGTTTAAAAGGTGTTTTTGGACATTTTCCCAGCGAATAAAAAAAAATTTATAACCTCTAATAAGTTTTAATGAAATCTTAATTTTATAATGCATGTGTTAATAAAAATATTTTAGAAATATTTTTATTTTACTCAATGTGCTACTGATCACTAAGTTCATCGATTCTGAATACGAGGTGTCTGATTTGACTTTTAAACAACCGTTTTATATTCGTCATAAAACACATCCGGTGCTCTTAATGATCGTGGCCAATATCTTAATTAAGCCCTCATAACCAATCTATCTTTAAAAGCGAACCAGCACGATACGATTTGCTCAATTTTTGTATTATTTGGTTCATTAAAAAATACGTTTACCTACTGTTTAATGTAAGAACAAAAGTGCATTCACAAGGTTTATTTAAAGAGAACTCAGACAAACTTTCGCTATTGATCTAAGAAATTTTGATATTAAATCAGAAAGTAAAGTGATGGTTGACAAGCTAGCCAGCATTTTTTTGGATCCGTGTCCGGTTCAAACTTTGGTAAAATCAAAACTTGAAATTAATGTCAAAATGAATGGCTTAATGCAAGATGATAATTTTAAAATATATTTTAACGACAGAATTAAAATTCAAGGACGCCGGTCTAAAAAGTGTTGATAGTGTAGGAGAAAATTAATTTTAGAACTGTTTTTATTTATTCTGTAATTTTTTTTCAAATGTATTTTGTTGTTAATTAATAAAGATAATATTAAACTAATAGAGAAATTTTTTTTTTTTTGATCAACTTGCTAAATTTGTCCCAAAAGGAGCATCTAATTTAAATTCTAATTTAATCTTATAAAGTAATTCTTTTTTTTTTAAATATAGAAAAAAGTATTTTTTTTTCTAAGTAAATACTTGACATGTTTTGTCAAGATTTTTTTCATTTATATTTTAAGATATATCTTTTTTATTGAACTCTAATAGGTTTAAATTTTTTAATTGATTTGAATAAAAACTTTAAGAAAACGACTTAAAAAATTTAACCTTGTAAAATATATAATTTGTTTGAGTGAAAAAACAAAATTATTTAAGTTTGAATTAAACAATTTAGGTTATAAATTCGAATTTCTGAATTAACCTCACCTGAATTATTTAAATTATTATATCGAGATCAAAAATACCCAACTTTTTCATTTAAATTTTCAATAAAAATTGTCCCATATCCTTTTTATTTGAGAAAAATATAAAATAAATTAAAAAAAATAATATTACTTAAGATATTTTTACGTAAAAGATTTTTTTCAAATTTTAAAAATACATTCAGTATATAAGTTAATTAATTTTTTTTATATAAATTGGTATTAGTAAATTTTTTATAAGAAAATTTTCTTCTACCGTTCTTAGACGGATTTTTTCAAAATATTTTGATCAAATTTAGACAAATCAAGCTAAATCTCCTGAATAGAAAAATCCATTTTAGTTTCAAAATTATCTAATTAATGGATATAAAATGCAGATTAATAATTATTGGACATTAAACAAAAGCAAGTATGCAAACAGTACCTAAGAAAATCACGTATTTGATTAGCTAAATTTTTTAATAAAAATTAATTCTAACAATTTTAATTTGCTTAGAATATTAATTCAGCAATTTATGGTCAAAATATACGACCATAATTTTTCAATCGGATTGAGATCAGGTGAAATTGGACACCATGGGAGAATCCCAAAATCATGCTCTCTAAACCCCTCTTTTACCGAGTTCGCCGTATGTGCAGGTGCGCCGTCCTGTTGGAAAATCCACTCTTTGTCAGGCTCGATTAAAAGCTGTACGGATGGTTTTAAGTGGTTTTCTAGGGTGTCCATATAAACATATTGGTTTATTCTTCCGGTGTATGTGGAGCAACAACCCACTCCTTCGTAAGACATGCATCCACATATACCGACTGAGCCTCCGCCCTTCTGAACTCTTGGGACACAAAACTTTGGATGATATTTCTCATTTTGGAATCGTTTGACAAAAACTCTAGATTTTCTATTTAGGACTTCAAAGTTGGACTCGTCGCTAAAAATAACTTTAGCCCAATCTTTGTCGGTCCAATTGCGTTTTTCTTTACACCACTTGTACCGTTTTATTCTATCGCTGAGAGTCAAAAGCGGCTTTTTAGAGGCGGAATAAGACTCTATACCTTTCTTCGCAAGCACTCTTCGGACCGTTTCTCTACTAATCTTATGTTCCTCGAATTTCGAATTGAAGTCTGCAGCGATTTGCCTATAGCTCGTTGTAGGGTTTTTTCGGACCAATCTAAAAATATAAGATACGTCACGATCGGATAACTTTGGCGGTCGTCCGCAGTTGCCAAAGTTGTGTACTCTAGATGTCGCTTGGAAATTCCGCTTGGTTGTATTGAAGCATTTTTGCGAAACTCCAACTAATTCGGCTATTTCTCTTTTAGTCTTTGTCTGATCTTTCAAAAGACCTACAATTTGCCATCTTTGTTGATCGGTTATTTTTTTTTTACCCATTTTTTCTCTATTTTGGCAAATTTTTAGGTAGTCTTACTTTAATGAGATCAAGAAATAAGTAAATTGCGCATATATTGGCAAGCATGGTCTCAAATCAAAGATAATTAAGTTTTTTAGCAAATTCGGTAAAAAAATTATACAAAGCATCGGATATCCGATTTTTATTTCGATAAAAAAGTTTGATTCTAACTTTTTGTGCCAATTCTTTTTATTTAAAAGATAGTTACTTTTTTTGAAGTGAATTAATTATGAGATTATTATTTTTAAGTGTAAGTGTTATAATTGATTAAAAATTAGAAAAAATGAGCTTTAATTTGATACCTAAATCAAGAATAAAAATTCATAATTAACTATTTTTTAATTGCAAAAAAACAATATTTTTTTTTTTTTTTAGTTTGATTCTAACTTTTTGTGACATACTGTATATACTCTTGGGTTGTCTAATGTAACAGATTTACCATATATCAGAATTTTCTTGCAATTTTAGCATAAATTTCTTCACAATTCTTCTTCCGTATTCAAAATTTTGAAGTCGGGACTTGGACTTGACTTGACACTTGTGACTTTTAACGGCAAAATGTAAATAATTTTATATTTTTACATTTTCATTTTTTTATATTTTCTAATATTATTTGTGCAATATTTCAGATTTTTTTTAAATTTTATTCTTGAATTTTCATAATTAATTAATTTTTCTTGTTTTTGAAGGAAACATTTGATCTCATTAAAGTAAGACTACCTAAAAATTTGCCAAAATAGAGAAAAAATGGGTAAAAAAAAAATAACCGATCAACAAAGATGGCAAATTGTAGGTCTTTTGAAAGATCAGACAAAGACTAAAAGAGAAATAGCCGAATTAGTTGGAGTTTCGCAAAAATGCTTCAATACAACCAAGCGGAATTTCCAAGCGACATCTAGAGTACACAACTTTGGCAACTGCGGACGACCGCCAAAGTTATCCGATCGTGACGTATCTTATATTTTTAGATTGGTCCGAAAAAACCCTACAACGAGCTATAGGCAAATCGCTGCAGACTTCAATTCGAAATTCGAGGAACATAAGATTAGTAGAGAAACGGTCCGAAGAGTGCTTGCGAAGAAAGGTATAGAGTCTTATTCCGCCTCTAAAAAGCCGCTTTTGACTCTCAGCGATAGAATAAAACGGTACAAGTGGTGTAAAGAAAAACGCAATTGGACCGACAAAGATTGGGCTAAAGTTATTTTTAGCGACGAGTCCAACTTTGAAGTCCTAAATAGAAAATCTAGAGTTTTTGTCAAACGATTCCAAAATGAGAAATATCATCCAAAGTTTTGTGTCCCAAGAGTTCAGAAGGGCGGAGGCTCAGTCGGTATATGTGGATGCATGTCTTACGAAGGAGTGGGTTGTTGCTCCACATACACCGGAAGAATAAACCAATATGTTTATATGGACACCCTAGAAAACCACTTAAAACCATCCGTACAGCTTTTAATCGAGCCTGACAAAGAGTGGATTTTCCAACAGGACGGCGCACCTGCACATACGGCGAACTCGGTAAAAGAGGGGTTTAGAGAGCATGATTTTGGGATTCTCCCATGGTGTCCAATTTCACCTGATCTCAATCCGATTGAAAAATTATGGTCGTATATTTTGACCATAAATTGCTGAATTAATATTCTAAGCAAATTAAAATTGTTAGAATTAATTTTTATTAAAAAATTTAGCTAATCAAATACGTGATTTTCTTAGGTACTGTTTGCATACTTGCTTTTGTTTAATGTCCAATAATTATTAATCTGCATTTTATATCCATTAATTAGATAATTTTGAAACTAAAATGGATTTTTCTATTCAGGAGATTTAGCTTGATTTGTCTAAATTTGATCAAAATATTTTGAAAAAATCCGTCTAAGAACGGTAGAAGAAAATTTTCTTATAAAAAATTTACTAATACCAATTTATATAAAAAAAATTAATTAACTTATATACTGAATGTATTTTTAAAATTTGAAAAAAATCTTTTACGTAAAAATATCTTAAGTAATATTATTTTTTTTAATTTATTTTATATTTTTCTCAAATAAAAAGGATATGGGACAATTTTTATTGAAAATTTAAATGAAAAAGTTGGGTATTTTTGATCTCGATATAATAATTTAAATAATTCAGGTGAGGTTAATTCAGAAATTCGAATTTATAACCTAAATTGTTTAATTCAAACTTAAATAATTTTGTTTTTTCACTCAAACAAATTATATATTTTACAAGGTTAAATTTTTTAAGTCGTTTTCTTAAAGTTTTTATTCAAATCAATTAAAAAATTTAAACCTATTAGAGTTCAATAAAAAAGATATATCTTAAAATATAAATGAAAAAAATCTTGACAAAACATGTCAAGTATTTACTTAGAAAAAAAAAATACTTTTTTCTATATTTAAAAAAAAAAGAATTACTTTATAAGATTAAATTAGAATTTAAATTAGATGCTCCTTTTGGGACAAATTTAGCAAGTTGATCAAAAAAAAAAAAATTTCTCTATTAGTTTAATATTATCTTTATTAATTAACAACAAAATACATTTGAAAAAAAATTACAGAATAAATAAAAACAGTTCTAAAATTAATTTTCTCCTACACTATCAACACTTTTTAGACCGGCGTCCTTGAATTTTAATTCTGTCGTTAAAATATATTTTAAAATTATCATCTTGCATTAAGCCATTCATTTTGACATTAATTTCAAGTTTTGATTTTACCAAAGTTTGAACCGGACACGGATCCAAAAAAATGCTGGCTAGCTTGTCAACCATCACTTTACTTTCTGATTTAATATCAAAATTTCTTAGATCAATAGCGAAAGTTTGTCTGAGTTCTCTTTAAATAAACCTTGTGAATGCACTTTTGTTCTTACATTAAACAGTAGGTAAACGTATTTTTTAATGAACCAAATAATACAAAAATTGAGCAAATCGTATCGTGCTGGTTCGCTTTTAAAGATAGATTGGTTATGAGGGCTTAATTAAGATATTGGCCACGATCATTAAGAGCACCGGATGTGTTTTATGACGAATATAAAACGGTTGTTTAAAAGTCAAATCAGACACCTCGTATTCAGAATCGATGAACTTAGTGATCAGTAGCACATTGAGTAAAATAAAAATATTTCTAAAATATTTTTATTAACACATGCATTATAAAATTAAGATTTCATTAAAACTTATTAGAGGTTATAAATTTTTTTTTATTCGCTGGGAAAATGTCCAAAAACACCTTTTAAACAACCGTTTTATATTCGTCATAAAACACATCCGGTGCTCTTAATGATCGTGGCCAATATCTTAATTAAGCCCTCATAACCAATCTATCTTTAAAAGCGAACCAGCACGATACGATTTGCTCAATTTTTGTATTATTTGGTTCATTAAAAAATACGTTTACCTACTGTTTAATGTAAGAACAAAAGTGCATTCACAAGGTTTATTTAAAGAGAACTCAGACAAACTTTCGCTATTGATCTAAGAAATTTTGATATTAAATCAGAAAGTAAAGTGATGGTTGACAAGCTAGCCAGCATTTTTTTGGATCCGTGTCCGGTTCAAACTTTGGTAAAATCAAAACTTGAAATTAATGTCAAAATGAATGGCTTAATGCAAGATGATAATTTTAAAATATATTTTAACGACAGAATTAAAATTCAAGGACGCCGGTCTAAAAAGTGTTGATAGTGTAGGAGAAAATTAATTTTAGAACTGTTTTTATTTATTCTGTAATTTTTTTTCAAATGTATTTTGTTAACTTTTATTGTTTTTCTTAAATCTTTTTAAAAAGCTGATCAATTTTTTGATCTTATTGTCTCTGTGGCAAGAATAAGCTTTTTAATTTAAAATTAATCTTTAAAAATTAGAAAAAAATATTAGAATATTTACTATACATTTTTTATTATAAAAAATTAAAAATGAAAGTTTTGTTTTGTTGTACAGTTATTTAAGCCGCGACCAAGGTAATTACTACAGAAGGGAAGTGATTAAATTTGAAAGTATAATAGGGCTACAGTTAAATTAAATAAGAGTTATGGATACTTTGAATAAAGTTTCATTCGGCTTATTTCAATCTTTAAAGCTTGTTAGTTATAAATTAATTTTACAAATTTTAAATATAAAACGGAATTATAAATTATTTGGTTAAATACATTTTATTAGATATCATTTTATTATATATTCTTTAAAGATAAATTAAGCTAAAAAAATAAACTTATGGCTAAAATAAATGTTTTAATAATTTTTTTATTTTTTAGTCGATTATTTTCATGAGTTACAAGTGCAATATAGCAAAGACTGTAAGCAATTGTTGCACTTGTGTGATTTGGAAATATGCATTTTCGTGTAGTGAAACATAAGACCACATATAAAACACGGTTTTTTTAAAGCACAGCTTGATTTCTTAAGCAAAAAAAATAAAAAGGAAAATTATTTTAGACAATTAGTATTACTTTACAAATTCTGCATAAATCGTTTTCATCTGGAGGTGTTAATAAAGCTTTCTGGGAGTTGGTTCCCTTCTAAAAATTTAAAGTAAAATTAATTAATTTATTTATTTAGAGAGTCTCACATTTTGATACGAAAAGTGTTTTAAATTTTTGAAATGAAAAAAAATATTTTTATTTTTGGAAAATGAAATTTTATTTTCATATTCGAATGATTCAAGAACTTTAAATGATTCATATGAAAAATAATTTCAAGTAAAAACTATTTTAAATGAAAGAGGACTTTTTATTGATTTACTAGATTATCTAAAAAGTTTTTTAAAAATAGGTAATTATTCTGATCAAAAAAAAGATGAAAACTATATGCAATTAATTGAAGCTAATGATTTATTTAATTTAGTTCCTGTAATGACAAAAAAAGATGGAAATTGTTTATATAACTCGGTTTCAATTTTTTATTTTGGAACTGAAAATTATTTTTTTTTATTTAAACTTGCCTGTTTTTTCATTTTTTTTGAGTATGAAAATTTCTTTAGGGAAATATTCTTAAACATGTGTCAAGAAGAATCATTTGATCAATTTATTAAAAATTTGTCCATTTTAGCATTTTAGCTTTATGGCTCTTTCAAATTTCTTAAAAAAAAGATTTTTTATTTATAACTTTGATTTGTTGAAGAAAATTCCCTATAGTTCAAAAATTGGTATGTGTGAAAACCGAGAAAAACCCATTACAATAGGTTTTTTGAATCATCATTTGTTCCTTTACTGACTCCCAAATTTGATAAAGTAAAAGAAATTGTAAATGATTCTTATAAGAAACAAAGATTGTTATTTTTTGAAAAATGTCAATAATTATTCATAAATTGGGTAAAATATTCAAATATATTTCATATCTATTTTGGCAAAATTTGTATAGTTTTAAACTTATTTTATCTAAATAAATTATTATATTTAATTAACTGTATTTAACAATAATAAATTTTTGTTTTCTTCCTTGTTGTAAAAGTTGCTTTTTATTTCTAGTCAAAAACATTTACCTTAAACTTTGCGCTTTTAGCCTCGGGTGTTAACGACCATTAAAAAGTGTTGAACTGATTTTGTACCCGATCATTTTAAAAAATTTAAATAATTAAAATCAAAAGGCCCAATGTATCTCTTTGTTAGCTTTATAAGGTATTTTCTATAAAGACCCACTATAATGATTATCAGTTAAAGGATCAGTTGGCCACCGCCTGCTTAATTATCCTAAGACTGTGAAGAAATCTTAAAAGACACATTCAGACACAACAAAAAAATTATACTCTACTACGGCATAAAATGCTTACATAAAATTGGAAAAAAAAAAAACTTTTTAAATAGAGCTTCTCATAAAGTATCTACCAGTTTAAAAGACTGCTCATCTGTAACTAGAATAACGCGAAATCATTTTTGATACTACAATTTTTTAATAAAATACCACAATTTTTAAGTTACATACCACAATTTTATTAAAAAAACCACAATTATTAAAAATATTCATTAAAAATTAAGAAAAACCTTTTTTTTGTATATTTCAACACATATTTATTAAAAAAAACACAAATATTAAAAAAAAAACTATATCATTTTTTTTTATTTCACAAAAATTTTTTTTTTACCACACAAAAAATTGAAAAAAAATTTATTAAAAAAAAACAAAAAAATTATTTTTTACCACATTTATTCGGACAAGCCCAATATCTTCTTTTCGTCATTTTACTGCCACAGTTTTCGCATGATTTTGACTCGCTGTCAAACGCTTCGTTCTGATCAGATTCGATTCTTGGTTTTTTTGACAAAACTTCATCTTCTGAATCTTCGTCAGATACAATTCCCTTTGGAGACGAACTTGAAGCTTGTGTATCGCTTGGTTGAAAAAGGAGAGCCTTTAGTGTTTTTTTTGGTCTTCCTTTTTTTCGATTTGATTGAATTGGGATATCCATATCGACAGAGTCAAAATTCCACTTTTTCTTGCGTGCTGCGATTGCAATTTGATGATGACATTTATAATGCTTAAGCCAAAACCAACAAGTACAAGAGCTTAACGTCCAGTCGTTTTCGTCGTATTTCACGCGGTGAATGTTGTAAATTTGATTCATCATCTCGTCGAAATTCGACCACTTTTTGCCATTTAACGCTTGATTGTACGATTTGCAATCGTCTTTCGAAAAGTCAGATTTGTCGCAAGAGTTTAAATAATAATAATTATCATCTTTGAAATGAATAATTGTTTTATTTTGGTTATTCCACTTATAAGCTTCAACTAAATTTGATTTAGCTATAATTGGATGATGATTGAATACTTTTTGATTCAAATTTTCGACATTTCTGACTTCGCTTGTACTTGAATCTTGTAACACGAGAGTTGGTGAACGTTCAACAGTCCACTCTTTTATGATATTATCTCGACATACATTCAAAAATGGAATCAAACCTAGTCGTTTTTTGCCTAATGCTTTCTTGATTTTCTCATGAACCGACTCGAGCGCGTTACTTGTACTAGGCAAACCAGGAGCGTATCCTTCGAACCAACCGTTTTGACCATATGCACACCATTGAGATCCAAAATAATCCAAAAATGTTTGAATCGACGCACTGTTAACCCTGCTCAATTTCTCTCTAAACAGTTTTACGGATGTTGCAAATAATTGTGGATCAAAAATTTTTTGAATTTGTTTGAAATCTTAAAGAATTCTTGCTGCTTCAACTTTGTTAACCGGTCTCAAATGTGACTCGATATTTCGATAAACGTGTGCCCAACAATTAACCCGTTGTTTGAGTTCGAAAACTTTTTGAAAACCATTTGTGATTGCTGGCGCATTATCGGCGATTAAAATCGTTAAGTTAAGATTTTTTTCGTAACATTTTTCGTAAGTTTCTTTGACAGAAGAAAAGAAAAAACCATAATCTTCATCAGTCTCGTTTCTAGTGACAGCAACGCCAACGGGATGTAAACTTTTGTTACGATCGGTTGTACCACCAGTTATGATCGGAAAATTTTCATACGTAAGTTTGTATGTTGCGTCGCTCAAAAAATGTTGACAATTTTCTATAGTTTTGATTAGACGCTTTGAGGTCAAAAAAACGCGAAAAATCTGATTCGGAATCGCTACGTACTTGAATTTTCCAACAAACACTTTATCGTCGTCGTTCTCTGGTATAGTTGAATGCAACTCGCACCATTCTTTCAATTCATTCATAGTGCAGTTTTTGTTGTTATCGATCGAAACTGAGTTGATGATGTATTGTATTTGGTTATCGGTCGGCGGTTGTATCCCTTCTTTGATCAAATTCTTCTTTATGCTTCTTTTGGTTTGACCCAATTGTCGCAAATATTTAATTTTCTCTTTGACTGCAATCGGAATAGCTACAAAATCTTCTTCTTCGGGATGATTCGAATGCTCGTTGTCGGATACGTGCACGGTACCACGCGTTTGACCAGCTTTGACTTGAAAAAAAATGGCTTTTTGCAGCCTTTTCGCCGATGTTTGCAATTGTAAATATGCTTGTCACAATCGGCTAGTCGATTGGTCAAATGAAAATGCCAAGCGATTTTATCGAACCTAAGATCTTTAATTAGCCGCTTGAATACATCTAAAGATTCGCAATCATGCAAAAAATCAAAAATCCTACCTGTGCTTCTTTTGTTTTTTGTTAAAGGTTCAGCATCTTCGACTGTGTCGTCAAAGTTATTTTCTAAAATGCTTGCACTGGACATTTTAAATTTTTTTAATTTTCATGAAATTAAATTATTTCTATTTTACTTCCACTTTTTATATTGAGTAATTTCAACATTTGAAAATAGTGTCAAAAATTAAAAAGAATGAGTTTTTTAATTAATTAGTGGTCTTCTTAATCAAATAAGTGTCAATTTTATATAATAAGTGTTTTTTTATTTAATTAAGTGTTAATCTTTATTTTTATGGATTATTTTAAAAATTGTGTACATTTATTTAATAATTGTAGTATCATTTTAAAAAATTGTGGTATTCTATTAAAAAATTGTGTAACCGATTTTAATGGGCCCTAGAATAACTTCACAAAAAAATCGGAACGAATTAGTTATAAAAAAAACTTACAAAACTTACTGAATAATCAGTACAATGAACGTGAAGATCTCAGAAATAAAATATTAATAAGTTAAGAGAGTGAATGTTTCTTGATTTTCAAGCATTAAAAAAAATAAAAATCATACTCATCTTTTTGATATTGTCCTGTATATTTGAAAGTTCATTAACTTCTGATTTATATAATTTAATGTAAGAATCCTTAAAAATATTATTTTTGGATAATATTTTTCAAATAAATAGTCTTTACAGACTATAATAAAAGTCAACTATCTCGCTATAAAAAATTAAAAGAAGTAATTTGGGATAAATTTAGAATTTTTAGAATGAAAATAGTTAAATTTATTTTTATACAGATAATTTTAAAAACTTTTTAAGCTTTTATTAAAAAAATCCAGAAATGTTGAAACTAAAATAGAAAATTACAATTAAAAAGGGAATTAAAATATAATTATATTTATCAAATTTAATTCAGCTAAATTGATTTATTTTTTAAAACTTAATTTATCTTTAAAAAATTAAAAAATTTTAATAAACTTTATTTAACAAAATAATTTAAAATTCTGAATTTTTATTATCAATAAAATTAATGAATAACTAACTCACTAAAAAGGTTGAAATATTCCGAATAATAAGAATATGAAATATTGATGTTACAAAAAACTATTATATTTAATTGTATCTTTCAAATAGATATATTATTTTATATTTATGAAAATTGTGAAATTTTTATTTTTGAAAAATCATTTTCTTATATTCTTCTTGAAACGCCGGTAAACTTTTTTTTATACTCAAATATTTTTTTTTGCAAATATATTAAAAAAATTAAGATTTTATAAACTTATTTATGGTTAAAATTTTTCATTATTCTGACTCCTTCAAAAAAGAAAAATTAATTAATTATGAAAATTCATGATTATAAAAAAAAAAAATCTGAAATATTGCACAAAAAATACTAGAAAATGTAAAAATATGAAAATGTAAAAATTTAAAATTATTTACATTTTGCCCTTTTAACCAACTCTGGAAGAGACAAAATAAAATAGCCCTAACTTTTATAAGAAAATTTATATTTTTTTATAAAATCTTATACTTTTATATTTATATTTAATTTGTTTATCATCGTCGAATTTTGTGTAATTTTTGAAATAAATAATAAAAACAATAATAATGATTCGAATAAATTAAAGTCATTTTTCAATTTAAGCAATTTTAATTAATTTTAAAAGTATTTTTTTTTGAAATTGATTTTTTTTTCATTATTTAAAAATCTGGTGACCTGCTGACAAATAGAAAATTTCAAAAAAAATTAAAAAAAAATATTTTGTTTTACATCCTTAACTATTTTTATAGTAAAAACTTATTTCAATTTTCTTCATTTTATTTTTAACATTATTTTATTAACGTGGTAAATTAAAATTTTGCTTGTTGATTTAATAAAATGGTAGTTATTTAAAAATCTCGTGATATAACTTGAAAATTTGACAGTTTTTTTATCAGGGAATTAACATGTTAGTGTACTGCCTGAGAGTAAGGATTTCTTATTATTTCTTATTTATTTTTTGTTATTTAATAAATTTTATTGAGATTATTTTTTTTATTTACAATTGAAAAATCAAAAAGCCTGGAAATATTTTAATTATTAATTTATTGATTATTTTTTTTTCTGATTAAATTGTAAATATTAAAAATTAAATGAGAAAATATCAAAAGATTAAAAAATATTGAAAATTCTTGTTGAAATTTTAAATCATTAATCCAAATAATCCCTTTTCCTTTTTTCTTTATGATTTTGATAAATACATTTTCCTCCTTATAATCAAAAAATAATTTTTTTCTCCTAAGAATCAAAGTTTATAGACACCAAAAATAGTGACAAGATAGCTGTCAAAACACATAGAAAAACAGTAAAATTGAATTTTGATTATTTGAAATTTGAAATCTTTAGCAAAAAAAGTTTAAAAATTAACTTAAGTTTCTTTTTGCAAAAATTTTAATTACAATCTGCACAAATTATTTTCTTTTTAAAAGAAATTAAATTTTTTAAATTTTTGTTCTGTTAATTGATCAGAAAAAAAAATATAGCTGTCACGGTATTTTATTTTATTTATTCATTTATTTTCAGAAAATCCATTAGAATTTACGTCAAAGACTTTTTAATTATTTGCATTATGTGTCTTATGGGAAAAAAATTTTAAAAGCTAATATCCACTTAATCAGTCAAAAAAGCATATTAAACAAATATTTTGGTAAAATTCAGTTTTTAAAAAAAAGGTAAATAATCAACAAAAACATTCTAATAAATAATAGCTTTAATAAACATTGTTTTTTATTGAAATTTTAATAAGGCTGGAAAAAGTTCAATGATCAAAAAATTCAATCTCCAAAAACATTTTTTTTGTTAAAAAAATTTCTGATACTTTTACTTTTAGTTATTTTAGATTTAAATTTATTTCTTTATTTCATTTAGTTAAAAAAAAAAATTAATTTTTGACAATGAAACACATGATTTATCTGGCATTAATTTTACTCAATTCAAACATTTTACTTGGTTCGGCAAACAACTTTGCGCTTTTTACCAAGATAAAATTTTCGATTCTTGATCAATCATCTTTGCTTAAGTGTTTTAAAAGAGTTATGATGACTGAATTTTACTGCTTGGTAATTTGTAAGGCACATTTCGATTGTATTTACGCTTCATTCAATTCAACTAGTTGTAATCTTTTCAATCAAAATGCAGCTTTAATTGCTTCAGATGAAAATTTTGTTTATGAAAGAGTCAATGGAAAAAAAAATACTTTTTCAACTTTACCCTTAAATACAAGTCCGGCATCAATTATTCCAACTACGAATGGTTTGTCATCAAGTTCTTCTGTCGCATCAGCTTCAATTTCAACAAGTGTAGAGCAATTCAATTCTACTTCAGCATCCACTACAACTACCACTACAACTACCACTACAGCTACCACTACAACTACCACTACAACTACCACAACTAGCAATTGTATTTATATTTTTTTCTATTTCCTTTCCTTTATAAAATTCAGAGTTCGTGTGACCTCAAATTAAAGCTTTGAGTTAACTGAAGAAGAAAAAATAAAGTCAAAAACTTTTTATTAATTAAGCGAAATATAAGAAAAATTCTTCTCACAATTTTAGAAAAATATTTTGACAACCAAGTCAAAAAAATTTTAGGAGTTTTTTGTTTCTTTAAGAATTTTCCAAAAATCTTTAGTGAATAGCTTTATAAAGAAAATATTGAAGATATTTTGGAAAAAGGATAAATTTAAAAAAAAGACTCTTTATCCTCAATTTTTATTTTTATTTTCAAAAACTTTTTTTCTTAAATTATTCTATCTTTGAATTTTTTAAAAGCTTTGACAAAACTTTTAATTGTAAAAAATGTAGTCATAGCTAATAATGTCGAAAGACTGAAATTTTAGTAATTTAAGTACGGTTTTTAATTAATTATTTAAAAGACAGGTTTTCTCTTAATATTTCTAATTTTTTAAAATTTTTCCCAGAATTCAATGGAAAAAAGAAGAAAATAATGAAGATGTGGTTTGAGGCATAGTCCGAGTTTAGTTATTCAGGATACATTAAAAATTTTTCAAAAAAATATTTTAGTACACACATTTGGTGCTTCGTTAAAAACATTTTTGTTAAATATTTTATTAAAATTAAAATTCTAATTTTTAATGCGCCAAAATCTTTGAAATTTGAAATTTATTTTCACTAATATGAAAAATATTTTAAATTTAATTTTAAATTGAGTCTAAAACGACTCGAGATTTATAAAATGTTACTTAAATATAGCGAAAAATTAAATAAAGAATTATGAATTTTTTATTGAAAGTTAAAAAAGTCATTTCAAAGAAATTGGCTAAAATAAAAAAACAGAAATTTTAATTTTAATTGTGAACCTAGAAATGACTTGATTTTTAAGTCAAAGTCAATTTTAAGTCAAGTCAAATGACTTGAAAATCAAGTAATCAAGTTTTTTTAAAAGTCAATTTACCCACTTGAATTTTAAAAGATTTTAAAATACTCATTTTTCTGACTTTTGCTATAAACCAATTTTTCCATCTGGCATTATAATTACCAAACCAGCTTACATTAGCAGGTTGGAGCAAATCTTTCATTATAAGCGCGAAATTAATGTAGTTATTATTTTGTTTTTAATAAGTTTATTTTTGACATATTTTGTCAATTACATAGTTCATTTAAAGAATTGAATTAATATTTATATTTAAATTGAAGAGCCGCATTGAAAATTATAATTTTTAGATTTTTTTGAATAAAACATGTTAGTCTAGGGAATTTGGCCTGAATACCTTCGATTAACTTCAGAGGAGATAGAATGAAGACAAAGAACAAAATCGTGTTGAATAAACGTTTATTATTAATTTAAAGTAAATAGGAAAAATACAAGTTAAAAAGCTCTCCTTTTTAAGAATTACAACTTCTATTTATATTCAGTAGTTGTATCTTAAAAAGGTCATTAATCATAAAGAATCTAAATAAAGATAAGTTGTGAATTAAATCGGTCATAAAGATTTATGACATATGATAAATGATTCATAAAAACATAAAGATAAAATCTAGATAAGTTGTGAAAATTGATAAGGTTAATTTAAATAATTGAAACGGTTATTTTCACACCGTAACATTACCCCCCCTTGAAAATAATCATTCGTCCTCGAATGGACTAAACAAGGGTAGATTATTTATAGCATTAATTTGTTGAAAAAATTAGTTTATTTGTGATTGAGTCCAAACTTTCTTCGCTAATTTCTTGATTTTGAATATTGGGCTCAACATTTATTTTTTCTTTTGAAATTGTAATCATTTCTATTTGTTCATTTGCACCATTCTTTTGATTTTCTGTAAATTCAGATTTTCGCTGTTCTTCTAAATTGTTAGAAAATTTGTTTTTCTCTGAATTTAATGTCCAGTATGGGAAACATTTGACACAGAAATTGCATCCTAGGAATAAAAGAAGTAATATGAGAATACTAGTACAGACTAACGCAATAATTCCAAATGTTTTCGTAAAAATCATATTTAAACCATTCTTTATTTCCAATTTTGTTTCGATGACGTTCGCTTTGATATTAGAAGTGTCTGACGAATGTGAATACCAAGTCCCAGCCGACATTTCATGATTTACTATTTCTTGAAACGTTGATAGAAGATCTATTCCATCAAGCAATAGTGGATTATGATGAACGTTTAATTCTTTTATCTTATTTTCCAAGTAATCAAAATTAAAAAATTGAATTTTTGAATTAGGTACAACACTAGATTGAAAATTTTTTCTAACAATAGTGTTGTTTTGGTTTAGCAATTGTATATATTGTATGACTCTATTACAATGTACAAGATTAGATACTTGCCTAATAATATTGTTATAACTTAAAAATCCTGTTTTTGACGAATTCTTTATATTAAAAATTATAGGTTGATCTGTAAAGCACTGCGAAGTATTTCCATTGCGAGTATCCGTCAAAATTTCTATTTCGCTTACAGACAAACAGTCCGCTTTATAAATTGTACCCATAGTAGTGTAGAAGGTAATTGAACTTCCATCTTTAAGAAAATGTGTAAGATATTTGTCTTCATTTTTTGAAAAAAGGTTAAGCGTCGATTTAAAATTTAAACATTCGTTAAAAAGTATTTCATTTTTTTGTTTTATATCTTCGAAAACTCTATAGTCATTGTCAGCAAGTAACAATTCTTTCATTTCTTCTACAGTTGAACTCTGAGGTACTTTGTTATTTATATCTTGGTTAATTTTTCTACTCAGATAAATTCCTTCAACTGTTGTTAAGACTGAGATATTACAAATTAATTGAATTCCGGAAGTTTGAACTGCTAAATGTGATTCACTTATTAAAATATCGCTATCTCTTTCAAATTTGAAATCTTCCAACGTGATTTTGTATAGTGGGCATTCGTGATAAACAGTTTTATCCCATATTATAATGGAATCATGAAGATAACAAAAAGATCTTTAGCTTGACATTTTAAACCGAATAAATGATCAAATTGATTTTTAGCTGTTATTAATTTTGGTGAGAAAGAACAAGAAAATGTTTCGCTTTTTCTTTCATTTAACCATGAAAATATTGCTTTTGGATTAGCAGAATAAGTACAATATTCAGCATCACAATTCATAGGTGATTCTCTGCATTTTCTAGTAATAACCATTATTTTGCATTCATCGTTAGTTAGTTTTACAGGTTCTGTTCTGAGTGATTCAAATTTTTCACCCCAAAACGACATCGATGTAACTAAAATATGTTTTTTCATTAAGCAATGATATCCATTTCCATAAACTTGGTGTTCCAATTTTCCTAAAACATTTAGTTTTATTTTCGAACTGACAACATTTTGGTTAGATTTCAATTCAAAATACTTATTCAATATGTGATTAGTATTTTTGGGTTTAGTTTTACATAGTGAATTTAGATCAACAATCTTTCTATGATAAGAATGCGAACATAACATAAAACTACCGTTTACATTTATCCCTTTTATTTTATTTACATTTTCAGTGAATATTGAAGGGATAATGCTAAACAAAAGTAAAAAACTTACAAAAAATGCTTTGTTTAATGTACATTTTCGCTTTGGACGTTGAGATATAGCGAATTGTAATCCTGATTTATAATCGTTTATTAGTTTAAGGTTGTTAAAATACTTTTCAGGAATCCAAGATGATTCCGATAATGGAAGATTTTTCCATTTTACAAGATAAAGATTATCGTTATCGATTATTTTATGCTTTTGAATTCTTTCAATTTCGGCACTCTCTACTGGAAGAGACGAATCGTCTTCCACCAATTTAATTTTATGTCTCGGATAAGAGTCCTTTAAAGTTTCGTTAAGAGCATTCTTAATAATATAATTACCACGTTTGGTGTGACCTGATACTTTATATGGTCCCTTGAACCTTGGTTCTAATTTATTAAGAAGTCCTTCGCATTTTAAGAATACAGTTTTTCCAATGTCAATTCGTTTCTCAACAATATTAGTAGATTTATTTTGTGTTTTAATTTGACGTTCTTGAAATGCTTTTAAATTTTTTAGCGCTAACGGACGTGTACTTTCAAATAGTTGTTTAATTTCTTTACTTCTTTCCAAGATAGCATTTGAATCTTCTTTTTCAGTTGAATAATCATTAAATGGGATCATGTTCCTTCCGAACATTAGTTCAAAAGGTGTGTGACCCGTAGCCGAATGAACTCTCGATTGGTATGCGATTAAAACAAACGGTAGGAACTTATGCCAGTTATTGATATTGGCTTCAGCATGTTTTCTTAAACAATTTGCTAAAGTCTGATTAAATCTTTCTGTTATCCCATTAGTTCTTGGATTATAAGCTGAGGTTGTGATATGTTTAAAACCTAAATTTGTTTTTAAACTTTCTAATACATTGTTACAAAATTCCCTTCCCTGGTCGGATAAAAGTTCCTCAAATGGACCAAACATACTAATATATTCAGTTAATATAGAAGCTACTTCATTAGCTGATTTTGATCGTATTGGTTTAGCAAACGAAAATCTTGTTACAAATTCAATTATTACTAATATACCATTGAAGCCTTCATCAGTTTCAGGAAGACCAAGAATAAGGTCTATCATAACACGTTTAAAAATTTTGCTAATGCTACTTGTTTGTGCAGGATGGTATTTTACAATTTCTTTGTTATTTCGATTGCAAACAGTGCACTTTTTTACAAATTTTTTTATATCATCAAATATATTTTTCCAATAAAATGTGTCTTTCAGTCTCTGATATGTGGATTCAGTTTGAAAGTGTCCAAAATTGTGTGCCTTTTCAATAATTTCTGCCCGCAATTCTGGCTTAGGTACTTCTAAATATTTTCCAGTTTTATGGATAAAAAGTTTATTGTTTTCATAACGATAATTTTTTGCCAAATTTTGAATATTTGTTGCTAATTTTTTTGAAATACCTGGTACAAGCTTTCCAAATTGGATGAAGTGGATTAAGTTGGGATTTTCCCACACGTCTAATTTAATTTTATCATTTAAAACTTGTGTTGTTGTCATACAAATCACAAAGTCAATTACAGGTCTACTGATTGCATCCACATTTCCATGTTCAGAGCCTTTTCTATAAACAACGTCAAAGTCGTACTCCTGAAGAAATATTGACCATCGGGTTAATTTTCCTGTCATTTTTTTAATGTTCTTAAGCCATACAAGCGCAGAGTGGTCTGTTATAACTGTAAATTTTATTCCATACAGGTACTTTCTGAATTGTGTTATACCATAGATAACAGCTAAGCATTCTTTTTCTGAAATACCGTATTTTATTTCTGTTTTTGAGAGTGTTCGTGAAGCACAAGCAACCATGAATTCCTCTCCGTTTTCATCTTTTTGAGTTAATATTGCTCCAAGTGCGTACCCAGAAGCATCGACATAGAGTCTGTAATTGGAATTAGGATTTGGTATTCTTAATATTGGATATGAGGAACATTTTTTCTTAAGCATGTTAAAAGCTTCTTCACATTCACTACTCCATTCAAATACTGAATCTTTCGCACACAAAGCAAAAAGTGGATGAGCAATTTTTGAATAATCCTTAATAAAGCGTCGATAAAAGTTAGGTAGTCCAAGAAAACTTTGTAGTTCCTTTAAATTTTTTGGTCGAGCTCTTTCAACAATTGCTTTGATTTTTTCAGGATCCATTTTAACTTGATTATGAGACACAATGTGACCAAGCACTTTAATTTCATTTGCAAACCAGCTACATTTAGTTGGGTTTATTTTTAAATTTGCTTCCTTTAATTTTTTAAAAACTTGTCTTATGTGAGAGATGTGTTCGTGAAAGGTTTTTGAATGTATAGTGATATCATCCATATAAACTTCAACGAAAGGAAGGTCACCTAGGGTCATCTGCATAATCCTACAGAAGTCTGTTGGCGCATTCTTTAAGCCAAAAGGTAGTCTTAAAAATTCAAAATGACCATCTGGAGTGGAAAAAGCAGTTTTATGAATTGAACTTTCATCCATTTTCACTTGCCAGTAGCCTGACTTTAAATCAAGTGCAGTGAACCAATTCGAGTCCCTCATTCTATCAATTACATCTGTAATATTTGGAAGTGGCCATCTTTCTGTTAAAGTATTTTCGTTTAACTTTCTATAATCTATACAAATTCGTTTATTTCCGTCTTTTTTTGGAACAACAATTACAGGGGAAGACCAAGCCGATTTAGATGTTCGAATGATTCCTGCTTTTATCATCTTACTGATTTCGGTTCTTAAAAATTTGCGTTCGTTTTCTGACATTCTATATGGTCGTTTATAAATAGGAGCTACATTTTCATCAATCAACCTAATTACGTGTTTATACACCTCACAGCTCCCTAATTCTTCTATAGAATTAGCAAATAAACATTTTGCTTCGGTTAATATTTTATCAAAAGCTTTTTGCTGATTGAATGATAAAGGACTTAAAGGGTTAACCTTATATGATTTGTTTTCCCAAAAATAATCATCTGAGGTTTCTGGATTAACATCAGATAGAAAAATATCAAAAATATTTTCTTCTTTATTACTTTCGCTACTTTCTAATTTAAAATCTGAACCTGGAAATTTTATAAGTCCTTGGGATGGAAAAATTCCTGAATTTGTTTTTTGAAACCAATCAAGACCTAACAAAACATCATGGTCTTCATGATCGAAAACAATAAATTCGATTAAACATAAACTGTTACCTAGCTTAATTTCAATTGGTTTCGTTTTGCCAGATGCATGAGTAATTATGCCTGTTGCTGTCTTTATTTTGTTTTCACATGCTAAAATATCTATATTTTATTGAACTGTCGCATATGGTTCATAATAGAATGGGTAGCCCCGCAATCTATTCCTATTTTCATTAATTTACCTCCTACATAACCTGTAGTTGATGGTATACAGTTAATATTTTTCGAGAGAGAAGAAACCATATAAATCTTTTCTTCCGAATCAGAAACAATTTCTAAAGAATTTATCTTTTTTAATATTACCCTGCACTTATTAGCATAATGTCCTTTCTTTTTACATCTAAGACATGTAATATCATGTGATTTATTGTTTCTTTGATTTAAATATTTATTAGATACAGTTTTTTGTTTTTGTAAATCTTTGAAAGTATCTCTTTTATATGAATTATTATTTTTCTTTTTTACATTAGTTTTAACAAAGTTAACTTTAGATATGCAGCTAGCCGCTGATTCTAATTGAATCGCAAGTGGGATAGCCTCCGACAGCTTAACGATTTTTCTACAAATAATTTCTCTTTTTGTATTTTCTTTTAAACCTTCTCTAAAGTAAAACATTTTTTCTTCCTCAGCCATAAAGCCTAACTTATTGGTCAAAGTCAAAAATCTGTTTACAAAATGTTCAACATTTAATTCTTTATGTTTTAAATTAGAGAGTTCGCTTCTTATCTTATGTTCTTTATCGACGTTTCTAAAGGTATCTTTGAGCTCTTTTTCAAACTCGAACCAGTTACTTTTTGACTCAATATGTCTTTTTAATATTAACAATGGTAACTCAGCCACAAAATTGACGACTGCATTCAGTCGATCTTCATCAGGAATTGTTGCTGCTATAAAACCTTGCTTGATCATAAAAAGCCAATCTTCTATATCATCTTTACTATTACCAGAAAATTTTGGTGTACTTACATGAAGATGTTTTGGTTTATTCTCCATATTTTGGTTGAGCAAAAATTTATAGATTGGATCGTTCGATAAAGGAAACATTTGTTCTCTCATCTCGACCGGATGATTTATTGAATTTCGTTTATTATTTATCATGTTATTATAATCATTTGATACATAGTCAGACATTTTAGGTGTTTTTTGTCGATCATAATCATGAATAACCGAATTTGCTTGGTGAATTTTTGAATTCCAATCTTTTATTACATCTTTTCCATAACAATAAGATTCTGGTGTTTTTTGTGCATCATCATCACTGATAAGTATTGATTTAGGCGTTTTTTTGTTATGATCCATATTATATAACATTTTGTTTAAATTATTCGATTTCGACTTTATTGAAACATCATTTTGCGAGCGATTATTTATAGCTGAATAATCTAGCTTGTAAAAGTCTTTATTCATTATTAGAAATTGTTCTTCTTGTTGGCTGTTGCTGACAGTTGAGTTGTTAAGAAGATCCTCGTTGAATTGTACATTTTTTTTCTTATCAGAAGCTTGTAAGTCAAAATATTGACTCTCGTTTTGATTTAACTGTTTCTTAACTTCTGATATTATTTTATCTTTCTCAAGATTATCCTCTTTTAGATTTTCATTTCTTAATAATAATTCTTCATTAGTCAGACGAAGTCTGTCAATTTCTGAAGATACATCATCTTTCTGCTCATCTACGTCATCAGCGTCCAGTTTTATTTGTTTTATTTTGTTAACTTTGCTTTCAAAATTACTAATGCATTCTATGCACTTTGATTTCCTTGTATCAGTGGCATCATTGCTTTCCGCAATATCCTTTAATTCTGCTACAGTAGCCCTGTAAGCAGCCACTACCTTATCCAGGGAGTAAGCTAAGGATTTAGCCTTGCAAATATTAAGAGCTTTTATTTTTTTCCACTTTTTTGAATCGATATCCTCGATTATAGAGCCTATTTCACTCATTGCACAATTAATAATTAGTACTAATATAAAATTATCGCGCGGAACAATCTGCTTTTGTCTATTATCTATCTGTTTATATCGGTCTTTATCGCTGCTACCATATATGTTAGTCTAGGGAATTTGGCCTGAATACCTTCGATTAACTTCAGAGGAGATAGAATGAAGACAAAGAACAAAATCGTGTTGAATAAACGTTTATTATTAATTTAAAGTAAATAGGAAAAATACAAGTTAAAAATCTCTCCTTTTTAAGAATTACAACTTCTATTTATATTCAGTAGTTGTATCTTAAAAAGGTCATTAATCATAAAGAATCTAAATAAAGATAAGTTGTGAATTAAATCGGTCATAAAGATTTATGACATATGATAAATGATTCATAAAAACATAAAGATAAAATCTAGATAAGTTGTGAAAATTGATAAGGTTAATTTAAATAATTGAAACGGTTATTTTCACACCGTAACAAACATTTTTTAAAATTTCTAATTTTTAAATTAAATAACGTTGCCCATTGAAAAAAAAACATTTCTTTTTCTTTTTTTAACTCTTCATTAAGACCCAAATCTTCGATTTGAGAACATGGAATTGATGTTACGGGGCTGTGTATCAAAACATAGAATAGAAAATTATGTAGAATTTTTTTTTCCTAAATAACATAAATAATTAATTAACGTAGAATTAAAACATTTTCATGTGGCTGAAAGGAAGGACTTCCATTCCAACCGGCCAATATTTAAAATATATTAATTTATATATAAAATATTTACATATACAATATATTATATATAAAATAAAAAATTTTAAAATAACATATTTATAATTATATTATAACTATATTATAAATATTACACTATATTTAAAATAAAATAAATAAATATAATAAAACATAGAAAAGTTTTTTATTGTGATAATTAGTTTACAATATAATAGTTTTAATTAAAATTTTAAATATTAATATTTTTTTAATTTAATACAATTTTGTGCAATTCTATTAAGGTATTCAAGAATATTTCCACTATAACCATTGACTAAAATCATTTAGTATTTTAAGATTTTTTTTATTTATTTCTCTATTTCTTATGCTTAAAAAAAGGTGAGACAATGCTTCTATTTTCTAAAGCTAGATGATTCATATTTAATTCAAATAATTTAAAAGAACAATTTTCAAAATAAGCTACAATTTCTATTTTTCTAATTACATGCAATGAATTTTTTTAATTCAATGTTTAATTTTTTCTATAAGGTATGATTCTATGTTTTTTGTCTTTTCTATGTTTTATTTTCTTCTATGTTTTGATTCATTCCCTGTTACGGTTCCCTTACACAATACCCGAATTTCGGGTTTTAGGAGACTGGCTTCTTTGTAAGGAAATACGTCAATAAATAAAAAAAAATAAAAATCCCATACAACCTCAAAAGAACCATAAAATACCGAAAGTTTTTTAATTTATCTTATTTTAAACCATTTAAAGTTAAATTTTATGTTTTTAAAAATATATTAATTAAAAAACTCATTTATTTTTAGATAAGTTAGTTTTTAATAATTAAAAAGATACCGATTAATTCGGTAGCTTTTTTTACCTTACAAAAAGACGAAAGAAAGTTATTTTTTTAATTTTAAATCAAAATTTTAATTTGAATCATGGATATTTTTCAATTTTTGACTTATTTTATAAAACTTTAATACAATTTATTGTGAAATGTTAGCAGTTTCGGTCAGAATTTGAATTTTTTTCAATTTGTATTATATTTTAAAACTCTTTGATTTCAAAAAATCTAAAAAAAACTTTTAATTTATTTGAGGGTTAATATTCTCTTTTTTGAATCGTTTTTTGTTTAAAATTTTTTTCTCATAAATTTTCTTTAAGTGAAATTAATTGACCAAGATTGTGATAATGATGAAGATTGTAAAGGCTATTCGGAAGATTTAGAAATTCATACAATCAAATGCAATAGTCAAAAGTGCACGTAACTTTAACCAAAATTTAATTTTAATCAAAAAAGTTTAAAAGCTAAAATTAGATGTGAAGGAGATTTCATTTTTGCTCCGAGTGAAAATGCGGAACCTTATGCTTGTTCAAGTTTGCCATTTTGTTTTTTTACTCATTTGAAAAGAACGATGAGTTAATAAAATATATTAGATTATTGATTTAATCAGATTTTTATCAAGATTATTTTCCAGACATTTAATAGTATTAAATGTTTGAATTTAGAAAATATTAAGCTCTGATTTTTTGATCACATACTTATTTTATAAACTAGTGTAATCTCCTCATTAGTTGTTTTTAACATGTATCTAGATTAAAATTTAAATTAATTGCATTAATTTTTTGTAGCAATTATCGACGGGCCTTGTAAGGAGGATATTCATTGTAGAGATGATAAACACAATGGAGCTGTGACTATTTCTTGTCAAAATGACAAATGCAAGTAATTAATTCAAATTTTATTTATATTTAAATTTGGTTTAATTTTTGATTTTGAATATAAGTATTTACTCAATCGTGAAACTAAATAAATATATTAAAAAAGTGTCAGGTAGAATAATATTTCAGTCTCATAAAAAATCAATTTATGACTAATTTTTAATTATTTTTTTTGTTTTGGTTAGATGAAGTTTATATTTACCTGCTTTTACCATCATTTGTAAAAATAATCAAATTTATGTAAATCTGCCAAAAGAATAAAATGTACAAAAAAACACTTGTTTCTTTAAGAATTGTGATTATGAATTTAAAATTAAAATGTTTTATTTGACTAAAAAAATTACTTGATTTTCAAGTGACAATCAATTAAAAAAAAAATAAGGTCAAGTCAAAATAAGGTTAAATTCTATTCAGTCTATTCAGTTCTATTTAAGTTCACCTTTTGGTGAACAAAAAACAAATTGTTCACTAAACCCGAAAAAAAAATTTATTATCCAAACAAGAAATGCTAGTTTGGAGAAAAGTGATCCATTGCCAGATTCGGTCGAGACCAGAGTTGAGAATTTATGCATTAGTGAGACAAACTAAAAAATCAAATTAGATAAAAGAGCTAGTAGAAGAGAAAACATCGATTCCTCAAGAAACAGTCGATAAAGTTGAGATTTATAAAGCAACAAAAAAAATGCTACAAAATGTATAATCTGACGAGGCTATTTTGAAGACTAGAGGGGTTTAAAACTACATTTTTCGAGGTCTCATAAATATTAATTTGATTTGTTTATTAAAACTTTAAAATAATATTAGCTATAAAAAACTTTGTTTGTATCGGATTGATTTTAATTGAGCATTGGCAGCAAATAAATATTAATATATTAATAATAATTATACAGTAAATAAAATAAAATTGATCATATATTATAATTGATTATATTATAAATTGATATAATTATTAATACTTCTTAGTTCACTTAAATTTGTTCACCTAATTGTAAAATAGTTCACATAATCTAAAAATAGCTCACCTAATCCTAGTTTTGGTGAACAAAAAACTTATTGTTCACAAAACCCGAGAACAAGATTTGTTCTCATAATAGGTGAACCACAGTTCACCTAACCGACTAGACCCGGAATTTTATAAATAACATTTGCTCTGATCTAGTTGGCCAGGTAGTACCCTTTCACAATCCAAAATATCCAAATGCCCTCTCTACTTAAATATTTGCCTCTAAAAATAATTAATAAAAATTATAGAAAATTAAAATTAATTTATAAACCCAAGTGTTTGACTTTTGGAAACCTAGATTCATCTATATCGTAAATTTTACCTACTCCGCCCAACTTTAAATTTTTTATCTAATTTTTTTTTCTATCTTATTTTTTAATTTTTATTTATCAATTGAATCATTTGTTTTTTAAATTTTCTAAATAGTTGATTAAATATCAAAATAAGTGAGCGATTTTTAGATTAGGTGAACCGGTTGCCGTGATTTTCGACAAATTAGTTTCGGCAAACTTAATTTCGAAATAATTGATTAGACAAGTATAAACTCGCAAGTAGTTTTTTTCGGACAATATATTTTCGACATGTGTTAATTGGACAATTTAATGAAAATTAGACATAATTTATTTGACAAAAAAAATATTTGAAAAAATATTTATTTTATTATTTATTGATTCAACGTCACAATAAAGATTTAAATTTGATAAAAAAGAAAATAAATAAATATAAAAGTTAGTATAGTATAAATAGATTATTAAAACGAAATTTTATAAAAAATATAAATAAAAAAATAAATAAGTCTAAATAATTTTAATTTAAATTTGATTTTTGTCTATACAATTATTTATTTTCTATCAGCATTGACAAATTCTTTAAATAATCCACAATTTTAAGAGAATCAAAATCAGAAATAGCTTGATTTAATTTTTCTTCCAAGTAAATATAGCCAGGCTTTCGTTTATTAACTTGACCAGTACACAATTTCACAGATAAATTTTCTGTATTTGATTGCTCTAGTTTAAGGCTATCAATCAAACTTAACAAATGCGGATGTGATTTTATCGTAGATTGCAATCCATTATGCCACCCCTCTAAATTATTATTAGTACGCGGCAAGCCAAGTTGAGTACGCTGATAGCAATTCCATAATAAAATTGAGTATTTGGGTTCTTTACGAATAACATATCTGCCTCTGCCTTTGACACCGATGCATATTTCCTCAAAGTACTTGTACAATTTTGATAATTTTGAAGGAATATTTTGCTGCAATAAAACAAACGCTTCAATGACTAAATCTGAAGGTACAAAAGCTAAACATGCTAACATTTTTGAATACAGCCTAAGTAAGTTTTCAGGGTTAGTTACTTCGGTGTATTCAGATGACAAACCTTCTGACTGAATATGACGCCAAATAGATTTTTTCAAGTGAAAAAAGCATCCACATACTTGTGCGTCTGGGAAAACTTCTTCTATGGCATTTATGATAGCTAACTCAAAATCACACGAAATTGAATCTGGTTGATTTAAAATTTTGTTTTTAATAAATTCAAAAATTATTTTGTAGGTTTTTTCGAGTTTGTTATTTAAAAGTGCATAGACAAGTGCTAAACTTTTACCATTTTTAATAATATGAATGCTAAATAATTGTTTAAAAATAGCTGGCGCTGCGTCAAATGTTCCGTCACACAACCAGAATTTGTACTCATTTAACAATTGAAGATTTTTGTTGGTCGAAAATATCAAAATTCGATCACTCTTGTTTTCACAACTTGAGTAATCGAATAAAACAAAATCTTCTTGTTTAAGTGTTTTTGTAAAAACTTCATCTAGTTGGAAATTAAGGTCAGTAGGAATTTCAAAATCTGCATATGGGTTCACTCGCGAGTACTTACATAATTGCCTTGCGGCGTTGTAAGACGGTATGTTTGCTGCAACCTCAGAACTCACGCTTTTCTGGGACCCATGATTATTTTTCTAGGCTTGGTGTCCGGATGGTTTGTAGCCATTTCTTTGATATAAGATTTTACTGATTTTACTTGGGTCTTAATTGTCGCTGTGTGCTCATGTTCTCTTAAAACTGTAATTGGCTTTTTTTGTCCTTGTGTATAGACAGCCCCGTTACAATTAGGAAATTCGGTGTTGTTACAGCGCCATGTAATTTTTCCATTTTTCCCTTCATAGCTGACCTTGTACTCAAAATTATTATCATCAACCAACAACCAACTGGGAGAACCATCTTTTTTATTTCTTGTTGATCTTATTAAGTTAAGATTCAAATTCAAAGTTTCTAATGAGTGTAGTAGCTAGTCCAGTGTAAATTTAATAAAAGAATTTTCTAATTTTTCTAAATCCGAATAAATTAATAAATTAAATTAGATTTATTAAAATTAAATAAATTAAAAATAATAAATCTAAATTTTCTATATAAAGTTAGTCGAAAACACAAATGTCAAAAATAAACATGTCTAAATTATCTCTGTCGAGTATAAAATAATTTTGCGAAATTATACATGTCGAATTTAATTCTTGCGAAATTTACTTGTCTAAATTATCTCCGTCAAAATTAACTTGTCTAAACTAAGCATATTCAGGTGAACCAATAGTTTTTCTTGCTTGCAATATTAACTAAAAGCTATTGTTTTATTTGAAATTGATAAAATTATTTGAAACATCGCACTTTTTCACATTGGCAATGTTATTTCAACATTGGATACATTTGGGTATCATGATTAATAGTAAGCTTAAATGGACTGAGCAGATAGACAAGGCAATCCAGATGGCTAATGGAGTCCTTGCTCAACTCAAAAATGCCTTTAAATTTTGGCATGGACAATTTTAGAAGACTCTTCACTGCGTCTGTAAGACCGCATCTTGAATACTGAGCAACAGCCTGGAATCCTTTGCAAAAGAAAGACACTAAAAGGTTGAAAAAAGTCCAACGTAGAGCTACCAAACTAGTGCCTGGTCTCCGAAATCTCAATTATCTCTCAAGATTAGCAAAAATTGGTATCACTACGCTTGAAAGTAGAAGGAAAAGAGGTGATGCAATCCAACTTTTCAAAATTGTCAGTAAACAGAGCATTGTTCACGTGCATGCCTTCAAGCCAAACTCCAAAAATCAATCATACATCGATGAATCTACGTAAAAAACCAAGACTAAGGAAGCAACTCTGCTTGTCAAAACCTAGGTAAAACTTCACGAACAGAGTAGCTTCCTTAGGGAACGAGCTACCGGACACTGTAGTTTCGGCAGCATCAACAAATGCATTCAAAGACAAGTTTGACAAATTCAGATCTCAGCAATTGGCGGCTAATTATACTACTATAGTCGAATAACCCATTGGTTATTCTTCTTCATCTGATTCTCATATCGGATTGGAGTCTCTCCTTCATATCATATCACATAATTTTGTTATTAAAACACAAAAAAATAACTCCCATTCTAGCCAACCTCATGTCAAATGACATATTTCTTAGCGACACAGGTATCATTGTTGTCCACTCAACCTTACAATTTTCTCGCCTAAACCATAACCATGCAGTTTATGAAGAAGGCGTTGGTGCGGTACAGTATCAATAGCTTTTGAAAAGTCTTACATTATTTCATCAACAATGTTACCCTATGAAAAATTGCTCGTAATCATGGCAAGCGTTTCAAGTAGGTTCGAGACATCCTTTCTTTGGAACGAATCCATGCTACCTTCCAATTAAAGGATTATTCTCTTTAAGATAAATCATTACTATTAATGCAAGATATTTTTATATTCAAACTCAAATTAAAAAGACAATTTTGATTTTAAATTAATTATATTATTTAATTAAGATGCAAAAGTCCATTTAATCAAAAGCCGGCTTCAGATACACAAAACCCTTACAGATGTACATAGCAAAATAATGATGCACGTCACCAACTTATCATATTATATATGAAAAACGAAATGATTTTTATATATTTATTTGAATTTTAAAAGTTTAATTCTTACTTAAATTTTAGAAATTTTAGCTTTAATTAATAATTAATATTTTTTTATTTTTTTTATTCTTGCAAAAATGATTTAACTTTTTTTAACCCTAAAATTTTTATTGTATATTTTTATCAGTGTTTTATCTCATTATGTGCAACGAGCTACCATAGGCGACCTCTCATATAGGACGCCTCCGCAAGCTAGTCTTGCTGTAGCTTCTTTATAATAATAATAATAATAATAATAATATTTATTAGTTTAGGCTGAGCAGTCATTTTGTCATTAAAAATTAGAATTTTTTAAAATAAAATATTTTAAAAGTTCTTTTGCATTCATTTTTAGCAGAATCTTTAACAAAGTTTTGAAAAATGTCTGAGATATACAGTGCTTTTATTTTTCATGGTTCTTAGAACAATTACTGTAATTTTACGCGAAATTACGTAAAACGCAATCTTACACTTTCTTGCAAACAAAATCAAATTTAAGATTACGTAAAATTAAATCAATCAATCTGTAAGACACAGTAAAAAAATATTTATTAATATTTAATAAATATTTAAATGAACACAAATTTTTTGATACAATTTTTTTAAGTTGGTGGATTGGCGCGCCGAAAAAACAACAAATCCTTATCTGTATATGTACAATTGTTGATACTTAATTTTTTCTCCTTTACTCGGTCAGCATTCGGACAATTGGCCTTGGATCGGTGACCTGCAGCCGATAACTGACTTGAAGAATTGCCCCCAGTTCTTCCAGACAAATAGTTGCCGAACACAGACACCGACTTTCGGTACTTTTGGTTGTTATAAAGAAGAATTAGCGGCGTGAAAATGGAGTTAAAATAAGCCAGCCAAAAAGAAACAATGTACAAATTATCTGACACAAAGCACATGCTCGGCCACTTGTTACACAACGAGACCAACGACCAGAGCACACAAAACGGTGCCCAGCTCACTATAAATGTGACCATAATAACACCTAAAATTAAAAATATATGAAAATAAAATTGAAAGTCAAAAGGAAATCTAGTCCTTAGGTATAAAATTTGATTCAAAATTAACCTTCACCCCTAATGATTGATGAAATAAAGCAGTGTTCACGGCTGAACTTAATAAAAATAATGTCAAACAAAAAATGGGGTCTTAACTATTGGTCCACACTAGGAAACCTATATAAATCTTTAATCGGATCTTTAATTGATAACTCTTTTCCGTGTCTCAATTTATTTTCGGAGACAAACATTAAAAAAATTCAGCAGTACGTTTTATACTTAAATTAAAATATGATACTCCTTCCAATATTTGCATCACGAGGCCTTTAACAAACTTAATAACCTTTAATAACCATGGGATTAACACGTTTTTGTCGACAATTTTTTTAGTTTTTTGTGACGGGACTACACATGTTTGTACCGGGTACAAATCCGAATTTGAACCATGGTATAAAAAATGTTAAGTTACTTTTTGAGGAAAAAAGCAAAACTTAAACTAATAAAATTTTTTAATGTAAGAAAAAATATCTAGAATTGAATAACTCTAAAAGAAAAAAAACGATGCATAAAACTTTATATTTAAATTTGGTTTTTCTTAAGTCCTTTTCTTTAAAAAAATAACTTCACCTCCGAATAAAATAAGTTTAAAATCAAAGAAAATAAATTTTTTTTCAAAATCCTCATTTCAAAATGTCTCAAAAAAAAGAATTTTGGCCGTTAACACTTCAAACCATAAATTTTATTAAAAATACCATAAATTTATTAAGGCTCTATGTTTTTCTGTCAATTAATTTTACAAAAATCAATTAATATTTTATTCAAAACGTCAATTAAAATAAATAAAAATCAATTGATAATTTGAATGTCAATTAAAAAAACAAAAATCAATAAAATAATTCAAAAATCAATTAATTAAACAAGAGTCAATTTTAAATTAAAGAAATCCATAAAATTGAAGAATTTTCAATAGAAAATTCTTATGTCAATTAAATAAATAAATGTCAATTAATTATAATATGTAATCAATAAAAATAATATAAATGTAAATAAAATTTAACTCAAAAATTTAAAAATACTCTAAATGAACCTAGTTCCAGATATAAACGAATTTGAGGCTTCTGAAACCTCTTCATCCTAGATTGTTCCTGTAAAAAATCCTCTTCAAAGAAAAAAACAACAAGAAAAACGTAGAAAGCCTTCAGAGGACGAAACTGACGAAGACGGAGAAGAATTCGAAGGTATAGAAGAGCCGGTTAATAAAAGAGGTCCAAATCTAATGTATGACCATATAGCTTCGTCAAAAAATCTGTCCCTTGCACTTCTTACAATCAAAAATAAATCGATATTCGATCTAAAGTGGGCTAAATCTGTAGACAATCAGTGCGATGGCCTTACTATCAGAAACTACTATTATGCTGAAGCTGGTCGCTACAAATGTCCTGTTAAGTTAAGATGCGTTCCGTGTAAAAAATCTATACATATGTTCATTCAAGTATCAGCCAATGAACATAGCCACCCCGATCCAAGTCAAGGTCTAAAAGAAGCTACAAAAGTAGTTATAGAGGATCCCTTCAATGAACAAAAAATCAAAACTCCAACTCAGATTCAAATGAGATTAAATCGAATGGATATTCAACCTCTCCCAACAGTCGGCCAAATTCGAACTTATATAAGGCGCTTAAAACAAGAAAGCGTTCCTAAAATAGCAAAACTGAATGAACTCTTCAGATGGTGCCAAGAAAACGAAGATATTCCCGAGACTGATGATAAGATGTTTTGTCCTATTGTTGACATCAAAAGAAATCAAAATGCTGTTAAATCTATTAGACTGTTTGTGACAACCAAGCGACTCATTTCACTTGCTGATCACGAAGGTAATTTATTTTAAAAAATTTTTGTTATTCTTAAAAAATCTATTTTTTAATAAAAAAATTTTTTTAAGTCGAAATGCTTGCTACTGACGGTACCTACAAACTAATTTGGCAAGGCTATAATATTCTAGTTGTGGGCTCTTGCGATCGTAATAAAGCATTCCATCCTTTTGGTGTCGCTATTACTTCCAGTGAAACCGGCGCGGATTACGAGTTTCTATTCAAAGCACTAAAATCAACTGTTCATAGTTTGTTTAATAGAGATATTCAACCGACAATTTTATTGGCAGATGGTGCTGATGCTATCGAAAACGGATTTTCAAGTGTTTTTGTTTTAAAGCGAAAAATCATGTGCTGGGCTCATGTTAGTCGCAACTTTATCAAACAAACCAAACGCTTCGATTCTGATCTAATCCAAAAAGTTTACCAAGATATTCAGCTTCTGCAATTGTCCATATCCGATTCAATGTTTGACAAAGCCGCACAGTTATTTGTTCAAAAATGGATCATTAATGAAGAAATTTCAGAGTATATCCAAACCTTTGAAAAAACATATATAAAATCTGGTATCAACGGTTGGTTTAACGGTAGAGCAGGTTGTCATCCAGTTACAAACAATGCTTTAGAATCTTGTAATAACAGACTTAAAGATTTGTGCGAACGTCGTGAGCTGAAATTGGACCAGTTTTAGGTAACTCTTGACCAAAATGTATTACAATTTTGGTCTTTTTTAAGAAGTGAAGAACGACCAGATGTAAAACATTTCAGTCACGAAATCGAGATCGACATTTCACATTATATACGCGGTTTTCATTGGTCGTGTCTTGAACTCAAAGTCCAGAAATTAACAAGAAATTCCAAAAAGTATTTCTTTGTTTATCGTACTCAGACAGTAACCAATGTCCATACTACTCAGCCAATTCCTACCAAATCAAAACGGGGACCAAAACCTAAAAACACAACTCAAGCTGGTCCAAGTCAATCTAGCCAAATGCAAGAATTGTCAACTCAAGTTACTCCTTCAAATCTTGAGCTAACTAAAAGTATATGCACACAATACCTAACAATGATCAAGAATTCAAATTGGGAGTCGTTCGAAGAATTTTCAGAATCGTTTCAAAAGCTAAGAGTCATATGTTTAAACTATGAAAACTGGAAAAACAGCACATGTACTTGCCCTTCTTGGTTTAAACACTACATCTGTAAGCATATTGTTGGTATTGCTTACAGAGAACAATTGTTCGACGATTTTCCAGACCAAGCTTTAGACGTTCCTTTGGGAATAACAAGACCTGTCGGAAGACCAAAAAAAATCTCAAGTGCTTTAATGCTCAATTAATTTTTTGTGAAATTTTTCTCTACTTTTTTTTAATTGATTTCCTTTTTTATTTAATTGATAAATAAAATTTTAATTGATGAAATAAAAATTAATGGACTCTTGTTTTTTTAATTGACGACTTATTTATTTATGTTTTTTTTTTTAAATTAATTGATTTTTGAAAAATTAATTGACGGAAAATCATATTGTCATTTATTAAATTATAATAAAATAAAAGGAAATACAACAAATTTATTATATTATTATCAAATAAAAGAAATAAGTAACAAATTTATTAAAAAAATATCAAATTCATTAAAGATATACCAGATTCATTAGAAAAATAATTAACTATTTTTTTTTGTTTACATTTGTTTATTGCGCAATAATAATATAATTTTTTTGTAAAGGCTTGCCGCAAGTATCACATAATTTACTAACACTGTCATCAAATCTTGGTCGCTTGGAAGTATCATCTTGAGATGTTAAGTCATCATCGAAAATGGCATTTTCTTCAGGTGCTTTAATTAGGTCAGAAGCTTGAACTTCTAGGCTCTTTACAGTTTTAGAAGAAGGGCCTCTTTTTTTATTATTATGTATTGGTTTGTTTTGTTTGATTGACTCTTTGTTTGGTTTCTCTTCCTCTATCCACTTATCAGTGTCAGGACATTGTAAAATTAATGAAGATGAACGATCTTGTGACCAAAACTTGATTAGTTTATTTTTGCATTCGTTCAAAAATTCTATTAAACCTAAACGCTTTTGTTTTAGTGCCTTTTTTATTATTTATTTATTTATTCATTATTATTTATTATTTATTTGTAAATCTGTATCGAGCGTTAGCTCCTTCAGAGAAAAATAAAAAATAAAAATAAATAAAAAAAATGATTAAAATAAAAGTTAATGAATAAAATAAGAATTAAAAAATATAGTTAAATAATTGAAATTTGAAAAGGAAATAAAAGAAAAGAAAAAAAGAAAGAAGAAAAGAAATAAAAAATTGTTTTTGAAAGGCAGAAAATAGACACCATAGTTACAAGAGTTATATCGGTTTAGTTTTCAGAGAAAAAAAAGTCTATGACAAGGTAACAATTACACAATGGAGTTGGATAGTTAACAAATCTAGATTCGAAACCTCGTCTATACTCATTTACCAGTCAAAGAATTAATGGAACAGAACTAGTAAGTCCAGCCCTAACATATCTTTCGCTCAATTCAAAAAGCCGGTTCGAAATTGTATGAAATTTTAATTTGTTTTGGGCCTCGTGGTATTAAATACTTGAGGGGTTATCAAACCTTAGTTTAAGAATGGATCGAACTGTTGAGTTTTGAATAGTTTGAAGTTTTTTAATGTTAGTATCAGATAAAGAGTTTAAACAGGGAAAATTATAGTCTAAAATGGAACCAATAAGCGATTTATATAAATTTCCAAGTGTTTTGTGATGTAGACGCCAGTTTTTATTAGAAAAAATTTTAATTAAATTTAGCCTAGAGTTGCATCGCTCTTTTAATTCATCAATCAATGGACTAAAGGTTAGCCGTGAGTCAAATCTGATGCCTAAGAATTTGATTTCGTCCTGTCGTTTTAAATTGTCCCCATATATTTTCAAATCAAGATTGAGCTCTTCTCTAGTTGATTTTGTGAATATCATTTAACAAGATTTTTCAATTGAAATCTTCATTTTCCATTTTGTTAACAATGGTTCTAATTCTTTAAGGTAGGTATTGATCCTAAGTTCAATGTTTCTTCTAGATTTATTGATAAAAAAGGTAACTAAGTCATCAGCGAAAAGAAGAGAGTATTCATTATTTGTTTTGTCTTTTCTTGGTATATCGTTAATAAAAATACTAAATAGGAGGGGGCTAATTACTGAGCCTTGCTGTACTCCGGCTTTGATTGGGAAATCATTGCTTTTTTGTCCATTCACATTTACACAAAATGATCTTGAGTTTAGAAAAGATCTGGTCCAAGAAATTAGGTACTTTGGCAATTGCATTTTTATCGTTTTGTACACAAGCCCCTCATGCCAGACTCTGTCAAATGCTTTTGATATATCAAAAAAAAGACAACACATTTTTTTTTTCCTGTTAAACGATTCAGTTATTTTTTGAATAAGAAAAAAGAGATTGTCTGCTGTGCGTCTATGTTTTCGGGATCCTGATTGCTCTTGAATGAGTAAAAAATTTCTCTCAATGTAATTGTAAAGCCTTGTATAAATAATGCGTTCAAGTAATTTGCCAAGACAACTGGTCAAACTAATAGGGCGATAGTTCGACGGATCCTGTGTTGGTTGAGCTTTTTTTGGTATCATTGTAACTTGTGCTTTTTTCCAGTTATTTGGTATTTGGCTAGTTGTTAAACTTTGATTGAAGAGGTTTAAAATGTCATAAAAAGTTGACTTAGGCAGATTTTTGAGCATTAAATTGTGAATAAAGTCAGGACCAGATGCTGAATTTTCTTTAATTTTATTAATTGCAAGTATTATTTCAGTTATGGTAATGGATTCGAAAAGATTTTTCTCGTTTTTTTCAGAAAAAAAATTTGAAATTTCATAGTTGACTTCGTATTCCGTGGTTGAGTTTATTAGGTCAGGATTTGGAGTAAACGTTGAAACCAGTAGCTCACCAAAAAGCTCACCAAAAAGCTGTACTTTTTCTTCATCTAATTTGTAAAAAATATTATTTAAAACTAAAGTTGGTATAATGTTTGAACTTTTTTTTGTTCGAAACTTATTGATCTTGCGCCAGAACGGCCTAGTTGATAAAGGATTTTTCCCCATTTTTTCGATGAAATTGAGCCAATTTAGATTTCATTACTCGCATAGCTTTTTTCGTAAGTCATTTGTAAGTTGATTGAATTGTGTTTTTAAAAGCGGACATTGAGTTTTTTTAAATTTTCTCCTTACTTTCCTACGTAATTTAATTACGCCGACAATGTCTTGTGGTAGTGTTGATTTATACGATTTGTTTGATTGTTTTGGGATTTTTTTTCAGCTGCTTCAAGGATATTTTTAGTAATGAATTCATTTAGTTCATTGATATTTGTTACACTTAAAGTCTGGCCACTACTTTAGGCGTAGTAAAAGATAACGAATTCGTTCTAAAATATTTATTTAATAAATAAGAGTGAATATATAAAAACAAAAAATATAGAATAAGTAACTAAAATTATAGTGAAGTTCTTAATGCTAGATTAAGAATGAATATAAATAAAAACTGGGAAGTAAAGCTTAATCATTCCACAATAAAATAAATTTTTACTATACTATTATTAATTGACTGTTGCAATAACCGTTATAAATTGTCGTTTGATAGCGGATCTAAAATCATTGCTTCTAAATATTTATGTTATCCATAAATATTAATCTACTGTTTAAAATCAATATAAACAAAACTATGGAGAGTCGGTTATATACCGTAACATATCCCCACCATGAAAATTGTTATCCGTCCTCGAATCAACCATTTTTGAAATTTATTTTCTTTTATTGATTAATTAATTCTTTAGTAACCGAGTCCAAACTATCAGTTTTGATTTTTTGGTTTGTCTTGAAGGCACTATATCATTATGTAGAAAAACATAATAAAGACTGACTATATAGACACATATAATATAGACGTAGACTTTAATATAGAATAAATTATTTAGATTATCTATTCTTTATTGATACACATAATATAGACTTAGACTATTATTTCGAATTAAAAATGTAGAACACCTTTGCTATATAGAAACATAGAATTTTTTAAAAGTTTTATTTCTAAATAAAAAAATTAATTAATACAAAAATACAAATTTTATAATAAATAATAAAAAAAGCTCCATCCTATCTGACTCAGTGTTTTATCAAAATTTATATAATATTAGCTAGAAAATCTTTCAATTCATGCCGTATAACAGACTTTTCTTCACTTTGACCACCTTCGTTTTCATATCTCTTAAACTCGGCTTTCAAAAGATTATCTTTTAAAATTTCTTTAGGTTTTCTAGAGTATTTTTCACCATTCTTAACTTGATTTAAATGCACCTCAGTCGAGTGTTGCTCTTTTTTAAAATGTAAAATTATCTTATTTACTGTTGGATGACTTCTTATTGAGAGTGAAAATGACTTATGCCATGCTTCTAAGTTATTATTTGTCCTAGGGGTATCATTTAAAACTCTATCAAAAACATTCCATATTTCGGGTTTATAAGTAGCAGCCAGCTTTATGTTTTTTTTGACTTAATTTATACATATAATGCTTTTCAAAAGCATCTAAAAAATTCACTCTAAATTTTCAGAACACTCTTCTTTTATCATTTTGTATGCCTCTATCAAATCGTATAATGGTACGAATGCCAAAGCCCTCAACAAATTAACACCCTCCCATTCTTCTTGAGTAAATCCAAATTTAGTAATTCTGTATCGTTTGACTAGATTTTGGACCAAATGAAAATAGAAGCCAGTGACAGAAGTATTTTTAAACTCCTCAACAACAGATTTTAGAAGACCCGTCTCATAATCAATTAATATAAACTTAGGTTGAAAAACGTCTAGTTTTTTACTTAGAGCTTTAAAAAATGAAGTTTAAGTAGGAGCTGACTTATCGGGTAATAAAGAGTAAACTAGGTGAGTACATTTTCCACCCCATTTAATATTTAAAGTAAAAACTTGATAAAATAAGTCAGGCGAGGTATCAAAAGTTCCATCCATAAACCAAATCTCAACTCTTTTAAGTATTTCTAGATTTTCAGCCGTAGCAAAAATAATAACTCTAGGCTCTAGTTCAGAGTCATACATTAAAAACTCCTGATTAGTTTTAGTAAATTTTAGCTCATTAGAAATGACAACCTGCTCTCTTGTACTCGCATTTTTACCATTCCATTCTACATTTCTCCTGGCTCTCAAAATAGCCTGAGTCAAATTCATTTGATTTGGTAAATTGGCAACATTTTCTACATTTAAATATTCATATTGGCACTCTTGTATTATAGTTCTTCATTCAGTTGTAGATTTGGCTCTTGCAATGATTTTTGCATAGCATTCGTCTGATTCAAGTTTATCAAAATAAAGGTCATGAGACTGGTGAGGCTGGGTTTTAATTAGAGTTCTGTCATTAAGTGTTGTTTTAAAAATTCCACCTTTTTTTAAATTTTTTTCTTATTTTTTAAATTTTATTTATAATTATTTTTGAATAAATTTACCGACAGCCCATTGTAAAGAAGAATGCGGATCTAGTTCACACGTATGCACACGACCACTACAGCCTGGGACATTACATTTCCAATAAGTTTTACCAGTTTTCGGTTTTTGTTTATCGAAAAGTTTTCTATCGCCTTCATGTAACAACTAAGACTTAATTTTTTTTGAGAGACTTCTTATGTAAGATGATGCATTAAAATTATGAAGAGAATCATAAATAAGTAAAATTTCGAATTAGTTAATAATATGAGATGCATTTATGCATGTATGCTGAATCTAATTAACAATTTAAGAATGCGTTCTACATTTTATTATTCGATGTACTAAGTTTTTTTTATTCTGCATAATTTATGAATCTACATAAATTTATTTAATTTTTCCAGTCTATGTCTATATAAAAAAGAAGTCTATATTTTGATATGCTCCCGTCTTGAAATCGTGAAGAGATTTTTCTTCTTCTATTGACTTATCTTGTTCGAAGTTTGTTACTATTGTTGTTAAGCTCAAGTTCGTGTCAGTATTGTATTTACTTTTTTGCGTTTATTATTTAATTTTAATCCAAAGTAAAAACCAAATAAACTTAAAATCAAAAAAATTATTGAAAATATAGAGAAGTAAAATTTGTTAAATAAATATTTCATCTTCTCTTCTAGTTGAAATTCTGTATCAACAATTTTTGACTTTGCTTGCGTATTGTCTTCATTATTTGTTAGCAAAAATTCATCTAGCATTTCATTATTAACTGTATCTCGGGAAATAGATAAAAAATATATGTTTTTTAAAATAAGTGGATTATGATGTGCATCAAAATTTTTGATTTTATTCGCTAGATAATCGATCGTATAATAATTAATATTTTCATTTGCTATAATTGTTGACCTCTGTTTATTTCTTATTAAAATAAATTTTGTGCTTTTTATTTTTTGAATCTGGTATAACGTTCTACATTTCACTTTCTTAGTTGTTTTAGTTATTAAACCATCTGTGTTTAGGAAACCATCATAAGACTTATTATTTGAATAAAAATTTACTGGTGGCTTTTTAAAACAATATTCATTGTTTTCTACAGAAACGTTGTTATTTAGGACAATGTTAATAACATTAGTTGGCACACATTCTGCCAAATATATAGTTTTCATATTGACATAAAATGTGATAGAATCTCCCTTGCTTGTAAAATGATCTATATATTTATCGTTTAAAAGAGAGTAAAGTTTTAATATTTCTTCAAACATTTAACATTCATTGTACAAAATCATATTTTTGTCTTCGGCTTCTTTGAAAGAGTTAAAATCAATGTTTGATAATAGGAGTTCTTTTATAATTTCAACATTTGAATTTTCTTTTGGTGTTTTTGTAACAAGTTCATTTGTTTTTATACCTATGTATGTCCCCTCCATTGTTGTCATTAGATTTAGATTACAATGATTTTCAACTTTATCTACTTGAAAAACTAAACTTGATTCGCTTATTAATAGGTCACTATCAATTTTTAAAGCAAATTTTTCATAGCTGATAATAAATAAGGGACATTCATGAATAATCACTCTATCCCAAATAATTATTGAATTGTCTATGGTGCATTTAAGGTCTGTAGCTTTACAATTACTATTGAATAATGCAGAGTTGTTTAAAACTCACAAGTCTCAAGTCAAGTCCAAGTCAAGACTTTTTTTTTTTTTTTTTTTTCAAAAAAAAAGTCCCACCAAAGACTTTTTTTTTGTTTTTTCAAAAAAAAAGTCCCACCAAAGACTTTTATTATTTTTCTAAAATATACGGGCTGCCAAAAAAAAGGTAAAAAAATAAAAATTTAAGTTTATGTAATATATTTATTAATTAAAAAAAATAGTTTTTTAATTAAAAAAAAAAATTTAAAAATAAAAAAAAAAAGAAAAAAAAATTTTATTAAAAAATTAAAATAAAAAAAAAAAAAGAAAAAAAAATTTTATTAAAAAATTTAAATAAAAAAAAAAAAGAAAAAAAAATTTTATTAAAAAATTTAAATAAAAAAAAAAAAGAAAAAAAAATTTTAATAAAAAATTAAAATAAAAAAAAAAAAAAAGAAAAAAAAATTTTATTAAAAAAAAAAAATAAAAAAAAAAAAAAAGAAAAAAATATTTTATTAAAAAATTTAAATAAAATAAAAAAAGAAAAAAAATTTTATTTAATAATAAAAAATAAAAAAAAAAATTAATAGAAACTAGTTGTAGGTACTTGGTATTTATAGTGGTTGGTAATTTATGGCCGTTAGTACTTTATGGTCTTTGGAAGTTGTTGGCGATTGGTTGTTCGTAAACGTCCAATCACAAACTCCCAACAACCCCCAACCTCAACTACCACAACTTCCAACGTTCAAAAAGTACCAACGGCCAAAAATTACCAACCACTATAAATACCAAGTACCTACAACTAGTTTCTATTAATTTTTTTTTTATTTTTTATTATTAAATAAAATGTTTTTTTCTTTTTTTTTTTTTTTAATTTTTTAATAAAATTTTTTTTTTTTTTTTTTTTTTTATTTTAATTTTTTAATAAAATTTTTTTTCTTTTTTTTTTTTTATTTAAATTATTTAATAAAATTTTTTTTTCTTTTTTTTTTTTTTTATTTTAATTTTTTAATAAAATTATTTTTTCTTTTTTTTTTTTTTTATTTTAATTTTTTAATTAAATTTTTTTTTCTTTTTTTTTTTTTTATTTAAATTATTTAATAAAATTTTTTTTTCTTTTTTTTTTTTTTTATTTTAATTTTTTAATAAAATTTTTTTTTTTTTTTTTTTTTTTATTTTAATTTTTTAATTAAATTTTTTTTTCTTTTTTTTTTTTTTTTTAATTTTTAAATTAAATTTTTTTAATTAAAAAACTATTTTTTTTTTATTAATAAATATATTAAATAAACTTTAATTTTTTTTTTTTACCTTTTTTTTGGTAGCCCGTATATTTTAGAAAAATAATAAAAGTCTTTGGTGGGACTTTTTTTTTGAAAAAAAAAAAAAAAAGTCTTTGGTGGGACTTTTTTTTAAAAAAAAAAAATTTAAAAGTCCTGACTTGGACTTTTTTTTTGGTGACTTAGACTTTTTTTGGGACTTTTAAACAACTCTGGAATAATGTATCATTTTCCTTTTTTGCTGATATAATTTTTGGTGTTACTTTACAAGAATAACTTGTTACTGAAAGGTCCTGCATCCAAGAATATCTTGATTCCGGTATTTTCGAAAAACTACAGTGTTCTCCCACGCAATTCATGTTGTATTCGTTGCATTTTTTTGAAAGCACCATTATTTTGCATTCATTTTCATTAATTTTAATATTTTCTGTTCTAAGTGATTCATATTTTTGTCCAAAGAATGACATTGATGTAATCAGGAAATGCTTCTTCTTTTCACACTGGTATCCATTACCACAAAATTGATTTAAAAGTTTTCCAAATAAGTAAAATTTTTGGAAAGCTAATTTTCCTATCATTTTAGATTTGTGAACTTTTAAATAATCTTGTAAAATATTTGAAGCATTTTTTGGTTTTTTGCTACACATATCGTTATTATCAATTATTTTTTAATGAATTGAATGAGAACAAACTTTGAATTTACCATTTATTTTAAATAATTCCTTATTATTTATTGGTTCATTTGTTTCTCCCATTGCGTTGACAATTAGAAAAAATAATAAAAAATTTACAATGTAATAAAGATTTTGGTTTAGGTAAGCATATTTAGCTGAATTTCTCGTTTGTCTTTTGTTTTCACTCTCATGTTTGCGTTTATATTCGTTTATCAATTTTAAATTATTGAAATATCTTTCAGGTATCCAAGTCGATTCTGACTTTGGCAATCCTTTCCATTTGATAAGATAAAATATTTTTTTATTTGATATTCTGTGTTTTAATATATCTTCGATTTCAGCACTTTCTGCTGGTAATGTCTCATCATCAATTACTATCTTTAATTTATGTCTAGGAAACGAATCCTTTAGTACTTCACCCAAGGAATTGCTTAATACATAATTTCCTCTTTTTGTGTAGTCGTTTACTTTGTAAGGACCTTTAAATCGAGGTTCCAGTTTTGTTAAAAGTCCTTCACATTTAATAAATCCTGTACTATTATGAATTCTCGACCTGTACGCCATTAAGGCTTAGGGTAAGTAAACATGCCATTTGCTTATGTTTGCTTCTGAGTGTTTCCTTAAAGCCTAGATTAAAGTTTGATTGAATCTCTCTGTGATACCATTTGTTCTAGGATTATAAGCAGAAGTGGTGATATGATTAAAACCAATGTTTTTGCTTAATTCGTCCATAATTTGATTGCAGAATTCTTTTCCTTGATCTGAAAGGAGCTCTTCAAATGGTCCAAATAAACTAATATATTCCAAAAGAACTGTAGCGATTTCACTTGCATTCTTTGAGCGTATAGGTTTAGCAAAGGGGAATTTTGTTTAGAATTCGACAATTACCATTACTCCAACATATCCTTCATCGGATTCGCTTAAACCTAAAACCAAATCAACACAGACTCTTGTGAAAGCATTGCTTACATCCGTAGCTAACGCAGGATGATAATATTTTACAGATTTACCATTTCTCTGACAAGTTGAACATTTCATCACAATTTTTTTTGTATCTTCAATCATCTTATACCAAAAATAATTATCTTTAAGTCTATTGTATGTTGGCTCTGTTCGAAAATGGCCGAAATTATGAGCCTTTAATATTATATCATCTCTATCGTTTATTCTAGGAATTTCAAGTAGCTTTTTTCGTTTAAGAATATAAAGCTTATTATTTTAAAATCTATATTGTTTTGCAATATTCTTTAGTTTACGCTCTTCACTGTTCGATAAGTTGCTAGGAACCTTGTTGAATTGTATAAAATGTAATAGGTTTGTATTATCCCATATTTCGTTTTCAACAATTTTGTCTGGCTCAACTGATGATAAATTTATTATAAAATTTATTACTGGTCTACTGCGTCAGCATCACAGTGTTGTGATCCCTTTCTATGTATTACGTCGAAATCAAAATCTTGAAGCAATAATATCCATCTGGTTAATTTTGCTGATGGATCGCGAATTTATTTTAACCAAACGAGTGCCCAATGATCAACAACAAGAAGAAATTTCGTTCCATGCAATTAATTTCTGAATTCTCTGAGACCTAAAATGATGCTTAAGCATTCTTTTTCGGTTATTGTGAGATTTAATTCAGATTTAGATAGTAATCTTGATGCAAATGAAACAATATATTCCTTTCCTTCTTCATCTTTTTGCGTTAGTACAGCTCCTAAAGCGAAGCCAGATGCATCTACGTACAAAACACAAGGATGTTGTGGGTCAAATATTCTAAGTATCGGATATGAGCATAATTTGATTTTTAATTTTTCAAATGCTTCTTCGCATTCTTTGTCCCACTCAAATTTAATATTTTTTGAGGATAGCTTAAACAATGGTTGTGCAATGGTAGAGAAATTTTTAACGAAACGTCTATATTGGTTGCACATTCCTAGGAAACTTTGAAGCTGTTTAAGATTGACAGGTGAATTTCTATTTTTTATCGCATCAATCTTTTTAGGATCCATCTTTATTATATTTTGGGAAATAATATGTCCAAGAACCTTTATTTCCCTTGCAAACCAGCAACATTTGTCTTGATTTATTACTAGATTGGCTTCTTTGAGTTTATTAAAAACTTACTTTTCATGATCGACATGCATTTCAAAACTTTTTGAATGTATTGTGATATCATCTATGATTTCTACAAAATCTAGTTTGCCGAATATAATAATCATTATTCTGCTAAAATCAGTAGGAGCATTCTTAAGGCCAAAAGGTAATCTTAAGAATTCAAAATGTCCATCTGGCGTGGTAAAAGCACTTAATGGGATTGAATTTTCATTCATTATTATTTGCCAATAACCAGATTTAAGATCAATTACTGTGAACCAATTTGAGTCCCTTAATCGATCTAGTAAATCAATTAAATTTGGTAAAGGCCATTTTTCTGTAAAAGTCAATTCGTTTAATTTTCTATAATCAATACAGATTCGCTTCGAGCCATCTTTTTTGGGTACCACTTTTACTGGAGAAGACCAGGGCGACTTAGATGGTCCAATTATTTTTGCGTTTAGCATTTTCTCACATTCTATTTAGAGGAAATCCCTTTCAAAATATCAATCATCTTTCTTTATAAATCTTTAAAGATCAATTGTTGAGACTGATTTAGTTCACTCTTTGGTTCCATTCTAAAATCAGGAGTTTGCCAAAAATAATCATATTTTTGTTCAAATTCATCTATATCCGCTGTGAAAACCTCAAAAACATCACAGCTTAACTCCAATTTGTCTCTATCAAAACTTAACTCACATGATGGGAATTTAATTAAACCATGAGCTGGGAAAACCCAGCTCTTGTTTTATGGAACCAATCTATTCCAAGAAGAACATCATGATCATCATGATCAAAAACGATGAATTCTAAAATACATTTATTCCCACCAATATCGACTTCAACTGGTTTAGTAACACCAGAAGCCTCAGAAATAATACCTGAAGCGTTTTTAATTCTCTTATATGAACGTAATATTTCGAATTTATTACTAATTGCGGTCATGTGATTCATAACAGAATGAGTTGCACCGCTGTCCAAACCTATTTTCATTGAGATACCTTCAATTCTACCAATAATGCTAGGAATCTTTTTTTCAGAACTTGGATCATTTAAAACATATATTTTATCGCTTTCCAAGTCATCAGAGTTAAATGAGACACTATTGATCTTTTTAAGGTCTGATCTACATGTATTAGCAAAGTGTCCTTTACGTTTGCACCTTGAACAAATAATTTTTTCATTTTTGTTTTTATTTTCGACTGAAGAAAAATTTTTAAACTTTCTAGAATAATCTGATTTATATTTAGTTTGTCTATTATTTTGAACCTTTTCTAAATTGTATCTATTGTATTGCTTTTAAAATAAAACATTATTCTTGGATTTGTTATTTTTGAAATAATTAATTTTAGCAACACTTTTTGTAAAAGATTCCAATTGAATAGCTAAGGGAATGGCTGAATTAAATTTTGTGATATTACGACATACGGTTCCCTTTTTGTAGATTCTTTTAATCCTTGAATAAAGTGAAACATCTTTTCATCTTCTGCCATGAATGATATTTTATTAGAAAGGGTTAAAAATTTACTTACATAATTTTCAATTGATAGACCCTCCCTGTTTTTTAAGGATATTAATTCAGATCGAATTTTTTGATCACGATTTATATTTCTGAAAGTTGATTTTTGTTCATTTTCGAAGAAGATCCAATTGCTTTGTGATTCAATATGTTTTTTCAGAATCAGTAGCGGCAAGTCAGATACAAAATTAACAATAGCTTTTAATTACAATTTTTCCTCAATGTTTACCGATATAAATCCTTGCTTTACCATAAATAACCAGTCGTCTACATCATCTCTTGGATTTCCAGAAAATTTCGGTGTAGAATTTTCAAGTCGTTTAGTCTTGGTTATCATAATTTTATCTTCGTAATTAAAATTTGACTTATTTAAAATCGTGTTGTCGATAAATTTGCTCTGATTTAAATTTAAATCATAAGAATCCTTTAGAATAGGAGTAGGGGGCAATCTAAAGTTTGAAAACCAATAATTGTTTACATGATATGATTTAGTTCCAAATTTATTTTGTTCATTAACTTTTTGCTTGGCGAATTGAGTTTGTTTAAAGCTTGTCTCACAATAACTTGTTTTTGGCATTGAAATTTTAATCTTGTTTATTTTCGATTGATTGATCTTCAGTCTCGGATGATTGTTCATCAGTACTAGGGCTATCCTGGATTTTTGACTCAGTATGTTCTGATACATTTTTTATTTTATAGAAATCTTTATTTAAGTTGTTTTCATTTTCTTCTGACGTTTTTATTATTTTAAATTTTACTTGTTTTTCCTTTTTCAATGTATTAATATTTCTTTCTCCTCAAGTTCAGTTGATAATGAATACAATTTTGATTTTAGGCATTCAAGCTCGTCATCCTTATCTTCACTTGATATAATTTGTTCTTCGGACTTCAAATCTTTGATTTTTAAATTGAGACTAGTTTTCAGGTCTTCAACATTTTTAACTCTGTCGACAAATTCATCTTTGCTAATTGCTATTGAAAAAGCAGATTCAAGCGTCTCCTTGTAGATTTTTGTAAGTTTGTCCAATTTAAAAGCTAATGATTTTGCTTTCATGTGATGCATACTTTTTATTTGTTCCCAACTTTTGGAAGAATCTTCTTCAGTTTTACTTTCTCTATCCATATTCAAATCGTACATTCGCTGCTACCATATATTACACTTAAAATCTGGCCACTACTTTAGGCGTAGTAAAAGATAACGAATTCGTTTTAAAATATTTATTTAATAAATAAGAGTGAATAAATAAAAACTAAAAATATAGAATAAGTAGCTACAATTTATTGTGAAGTTCTTAATGCTAGATTAAGAATGAATATAAATAAAAACTAGGAAGTAAAGCTCAATCATTCCACAATAAAATAAATTTTTACTATACTATTATTAATTGACTGTTGCAATAACCGTTATAAATTGTTGTTTGATAGCGGATCTAAAATCATTGCTTCTAAATATTTATGATATCCATAAATATTAATCTACTGTTTAAAATCAATATAAACAAAACTATGGAGAGTCGGTTATATACCGTAACATATTTGAAGGTGGTTGTTTTTGTTTAGAGCTCAAAATTGCTCTAAAACTGTTCCAATCGGCTTTTTTAAAGTCAAGTTTGTCTTGTGCTTGTTTGTCCAAGTATTCCACAGAGATGCATGTCCGAATCGGATAGTGATCACTTGTCATGTCATCGTTGTCAATTACTTTGAAGTCAGTTATTTTGTCTAAGAGTGAAGAAGGTGTAAGAAAAAGGTCTGTCTGTTAAAAATAATGGAAGTTGGTGACTTATCGTTGATTACTGAAACATTGAGCTCATTTAAAACTCTTTCAAGTACTTTACCATTTTCATTTTCTCCAATACATCCAATTTGTTTTTTTTTCGAATTGAGGTCTCCGCCAATTATAAATTTAGTGCATTTTTTTGAAATTTTTGAGAAAAGTTCGAAAAGAAGGACTTTATTAGGAGGGTTGTATAGGCTGAAAATGAAAAAAAGACAGTCTCTAAGCTTTATTTGAACACACAAGAGTTCAAGTGAAAAATTATCAAATGAGGAGTCTATAGAAAATTCGATACAATTCTTTATTAAGATTGCAACCCCGCCACCTCTCTTATCTCGAGGTTTATCAATCGATTGATAATTTTTGAAGTCTAAGTAAAAATTGGACTGGGTTGAGCCAATTTTTATTTCATTAAGCAAAAGTATGTCAGGGGATTCCTTTGATAAAAAATGTTCCAATAGTTCAGTCTTACTGGGTAAATGATTACAGTTCCAATGAATAATTACTAACCTGTGTGTGTGGATTTTATTTGGGTCTATGTTTTTTTCACATTTTTTTATGCTTTTTCGCATATTTTTCTCTCTTTTTCACACACATTATTTATTTCGCATAGCACACTTAAAATCACACAAAAAATCCTCGAAAACACATGAAAAGCACTCTTTTTTTCAAACAACATCTCTGATTTAAATCTCTCTTTTTCGCATAAAAGAAATATGAATTAAGCATACATTAAAATCGTGATCAAAAGAGTTTTTCATTATGTTAAGCACTAATTTTTTTAAGCTAAGAAATAAGCTAATTTTCCAAGTTTTACATTTAGTTTGGATACTTACTTCGATGCATGTATATAGTTATATTTCTTAAAAGTTTTTTTTTTACAAATTGAACCATGAATTAATGAATTAAATAAAACAAATTGAATTCATAAAATGATTACATAAAATGAATTCATAAAATGATTACATAAAATGATTACATAAAGTCTTTATGTAATTTTGTCCAATAATAATAAATTTTGTAGTATTAAACGTTTTTGTGAAAATTGAAGTTAAAACAAATTAAAATTAGATTTAAATTCCTTTTTATATAAACATAATTTTATTTTAATTTCAGATTTTATAAGATTCCTTTTTGTATGCTAAATAACCTAAATTTTGTTTTAAATAAAGATTTGTCAAAAAGTTAATCTTATTTTTAATTCAGCTTTTTTCATGCTAAAAAGAGAGAAAAATTGTGCTAAAAAAAGATGTTATGTGAAATAAATAATGTGTGTGAAAAAGAGTGAAAAATATGCGAAAAAGCATAAAAATTGTGTGATAAAGTAATTTACCCATTTTATTTTTTTGTTCATTTTAATATCGTTTAAAAAAAAAAAAAAAACAACTAATTCATCGAGTTTCGTTTCGATTTTGGACATGATTCTGATCCGAATTCGTAATTGAGTTATTCGAAAAAAAGCTCTCAAATGCTTGCGTCTTTTCTTCTTCGCGACTTGTCAACTGTTTTTTCGGTTGGTTTTTCGATTCGCTTTCTGATTGAGGTTTGGGACGGTTTTTTGTAAAAACTGGAGTGTGATTTGTTTTTGGATTTGATTTGTTCTGGCTAGTGACCTGAGACTGGTCATCACTCGGTTTCTAGGACTGGGGTGTTAAGACTGTTGTCACTTGATGCTAATTTTTGTTCCATTTTACAGTTTTCAGAAAAATCTGTAGTTTTTGGAGATGCAGTGTAGGACTCAATATTTGTTGAAGGTTCAGTTTCTTCAGATTCATTGATATATAGATCACTATAGTCAATTTTATTACGCTCGAGTGATTTTAACTTTTCAGCCAAAGAACATTTTTGGGTTAAGTGTCCTTTTTGTTGACATTTGCCGCAAATTGACTGTTTGAGTGGGCACTTTGCAATGTTGTGCCCGTCATCGTTACAAAAGTAACACTTTGGCTTTTGTCCAGCTATATTAAAAACACATTTTAACCCATACATAACTGTTGGTCCAGATAAACTTTGAATTATTGGATCGGCATCTTTCGGAAAAGAGATTTAACTCGTTTGACTCCGTTTTTAATGGTGCTGTCTTTGTATGTTTCCTCCGAAATGTCTACAATCTTGAGTCCATCGATTTTCAAAATGTTGAAAAAGTTGTGAAGTAGTTGCGTGTTGAAATTTGTGGGTAAAAAATGAATTCGGAATGTACAATATTTTCTTGAATCTATAACTTTATTGGCGTCTTCAAGTTTGAATTCTTGATCGTTTAATTTAACTGGACATTCGAACAAATGGTTTAGTTTTAGCGTGGAATTGAATTCGATTATCCAAAATTTGTTTGAAGCAAAATTTTAAATCGATGTGATTTGATTTTTTTGGAATCAACTTAAGACTTTGTCAAGTAATTCGAAGATAACTTGGTGGTTAACTGGTTTATCAAGCTTTTTAATCAATTTAGGATAATTTTCTATTAATTTTTTATTCAATTTGATAAATAACTGTTAAGTTTATTCTATTTTTAATATATTGTCTCAAGCCCATAAGAGAATTGTAATAAACAGTATGTTTTGTATATGAATGTTTGTAAAAATGGAGAAATTTCCCCTTTTTTTAACCCCAAATATGAGAGAGAAAAAAAGGCGTTTTGTACCATTTTCCTGATATACAACCACCTTCACTACGAGATTTTTTAATCCAATTAACTAAACTTTTTTCGATCTTTGTAGAACTTGTAGAACATGAAACCTTCCTACCCCTGATGCATAGACTTTTAATTTTTCTTTTTGCCTAACCCACATTCTAACACATCGACGGTTAAAGCCTATACTTTTTCTCCACTTCGGTATAGTTTCGAACAGTTAAGAAAATTTTAATTTTCTAGTTTTTCCACCAGCAAGCTAACTTAATTTTTCAATTATATTAACTTGATTCATCCAGTTTATCTTAATATTTGGAAATGAATTTAAAATTTCTTATTTGATTTGACCCAGCAAAAGCCAATCGCCCGTTAATAGATTTACAGTGCTTTTATCATAATCTTACAACAATTAGTGTAGTTTTACGTACAATTACGTAAAATGATATAATTTTACGTAAACTTATACTTTCTTACTAACAAAATCTAATGTAAGATTAGAAAATCTTACGTAAAATTACATCAATATCTGTAAGACACGGTAAACTCAATTAGGCCAAAAAAAAAAGGTTTTTGGTATGAAAACTGTAAAAATTGATTGTTTTTCCAAAATTTTGAAATAAATTCTTTTGAAAAGATAAAAAAAAGCTCAATATTTCGTACCGTTTAAAATAAAAAAAATTATTTCAAATTTTGGAAAAACAGTCAATTATTTCAGTTTTCCTATCGAAAAAAAAAATTTTTTTTTGGCCGAAATGGATTTTACCGTGTCTTACAGATTGATTGATTTAATTTTACGTAATCTTAAATTTGATTTTGTTTGCAAGAAAGTGTAAGATTACGTTTTACGTAATTTCGCGTAAAATTACAGTAATTGTTCTAAGAACCATGTAAAATAAAAGCACTGTATATCTCAGACATTTTTCAAAACTTTGTTAAAGATTCTGCTAAAAATGAATGCAAAAGAACTTTTAATAAATTTATTTTAAAAAAATTCTAATTTTTAATGACAAAATGACTGCTGAGCCTAAACTAATAAATATTGTTATTATTATTATTATTATTATTATAAAGAAGCTACAGCAAGACTAGCTTGCGGAGGCGTCCTATATGAGAGGTCGCCTATGGTAGCTCGTTGCACATAATGAGATAAAACACTGATAAAAATATACAATAAAAATTTTAGGGTTAAAAAAAGTTAAATAATTTTTGCAAGAATAAAAAAAATAAAAAAATATTAATTATTAATTAAAGCTAAAATTTCTAAAATTTAAGTAAGAATTAAACTTTTAAAATTCAAATAAATATATAAAAATCATTTCGTTTTTCATATATAATATGATAAGTTGGTGACGTGCATCATTATTTTGCTATGTACATCTGTAAGGGTTTTGTTTATCTGAAGCCGGCTTTTGATTAAATGGACTTTTGCATCTTAATTAAATAATATAATTAATTTAAAATCAAAATTGTCTTTTTAATTTGAGTTTGAATATAAAAATATCTAGCATTAATAGTAATTATTTATCTTAAAGAGAATAATCCTTTAATTGGAAGGTAGCATGGATTCGTTCCAAAGAAAGGATGTCTCGAACCTACTTGAAACGCTTGCCATGATTACGAGCAATTTTTCATAGGGTAACATTGTTGATGAAATAATGTAAGACTTTTCAAAAGCTATTGATACTGTACCGCACCAACGCCTTCTTCATAAACTGCATGGTTATGGTTTAGGCGAGAAAATTGTAAGGTTGAGTGGACAACAATGATACCTGTGTCGCTAAGAAATATGTCATTTGACATGAGGTTAGCTATAATGGGAGTTATTTTTTCATTTTAGAAAATAAAAATTAATTGAAAAATGAAATAAAATTTCAAATTCAAATGGTTTAATTTTTTGTGTTTTAATAACATAATGATATGATAATTAAAGCTTTATGAGTATTTTTTTTGAAGAGTTGGCTAAAAGTCAAAAGTCCCATGCCAAAAGAAAAGAAAAGAAACAAAAAAAATTACTATTACTAATAATTACATAAATTTAGAAAATATGACAAAAAATTACATATTATTACATTAAATTGTGTAATTTTACGTAAAATGATGTAAAAAATGTAGTAAAGTGTAATGTTTTTTTTTCAAAAATTGTTTTATAAAATTCAAATATTTTTATTTATTTACCACTTTTTCCTCTAAAATCCAATTTTTTTTTGGTCGTAAGCGTTTTTGGCCAAACTTACTTAAACTGGTAACTTAAACTTACGCAAACTTACATTTTCTTACATACAAGAAATGATGTAATATTTCGTAAGCTTACATTTTCTTACGTAAAATAACGTAATCTTACCCATTATACAGTTTAACTTTAAACATTGTACGACTGTTTCTTGAGGGATCGATGTTTTCTCTTCTACTAACTCTTTTATTTAATTTGATTTTTTAGTTTGTCTCACTAATGCATAAATTCTCAACTCTCGTCTCGACTGAATCTGGCAATGGATCACTTTTCTCCAAACTAGCATTTCTTGTTTGGAGAATAAATTTTTTTTTCGGGTTTAGTGAACAATTTGTTTTTTGTTCACCAAAAGGTGAACTTAAATAGAACTAAATAGACTGAATAGAATTTAACCTTATTTTGACTTGACCTTATTTTTTTTTTAATTGATTGTCACTTGAAAATCAAGTATTTTTTTTAGTCAAAATAAACATTTTAATTTTAAATTCATAATCGCAATTCTTAAAGAAACAAGTGTTTTTTTGTACATTTTATTCTTTTGGCAGATTTACATAAATTTGATTATTTTTACAAATGATGGTAAAAGCAGGTAAATATAAACTTCATCTAACCAAAACAAAAAAAATAATTAAAAATTAGTCATAAATTGATTTTTTATGAGACTGAAATATTATTCTACCTGACACTTTTTTAATATATTTATTTAGTTTCACGATTGAGTAAATACTTATATTCAAAATCAAAAATTAAACCAAATTTAAATATAAATAAAATTTGAATTAATTACTTGCATTTGTCATTTTGACAAGAAATAGTCACAGCTCCATTGTGTTTATCATCTCTACAATGAATATCCTCCTTACAAGGCCCGTCGATAATTGCTACAAAAAATTAATGCAATTAATTTAAATTTTAATCTAGATACATGTTAAAAACAACTAATGAGGAAATTACACTAGCTTATAAAATAAGTATGTGATCAAAAAATCAGAGCTTAATATTTTCTAAATTCAAACATTTAATACTATTAAATGTCTGGAAAATAATCTTGATAAAAATCTGATTAAATCAATAATCTAATATATTTAATTAACTCATCGTTCTTTTCAAATGAGTAAAAAAACAAAATGGCAAACTTGAACAAGCATAAGGTTCCGCATTTTCACTCGGAGCAAAAATGAAATCTCCTTCACATCTAATTTTAGCTTTTAAACTTTTTTGATTAAAATTAAATTTTAGTTAAAGTTACGTGCACTTTTGACTATTGCAGTATAGTCCAGACTTGAACCCAATTGAGAACACTTGGGCGATTATTGATCAAAAATTATCTAGCCATACCATACCCAATTTAGCCGAGTTGGATCGCTTTGTGGATAAGTATTGGAATGTAATAGTGGTAAATTTATGACTAAAATTAGTCGAATCTATAGCAGTAAGAATTAAAGCATGTCTAAAAGCCAACGGGGGGAGTTTTAAGTATTAAATTTAGAAGTGTCTTATATTTATTGTACAATATCCCAAAATAGTTTTTTTACCTGTTAAAGTTAAATTGTAAATATTTCGTGTTAAAGATGATATCTTTTTTTTTATTATTTTTTAATTGATAGCCAATACAATAATTTTGTAAATAAAACTGTAAAATTAAATCAATTATTTTTCTTAAGTTTGATTTTTTATGCAAATAGAATTAATTAATGAAAAAATTTATGTGTCTTAAAATTTTGAGAAGAACTGTATAATATAGAATTTTTTAATGCATTTTCAATAAAAATTCTATCAATAAAATGATTTTTCAGACAATTTAATACTTTATATACAAACTGTGAGTGGCAGTAGTAAAGTTTCTTTCGTTGAAAAGTCTTTCCAAGTTCATGTTTAATTCATCCATCAGTACATTAGCACTTTCTTCCTGTTTTTTAACCTTTTCATTTCTTTCCAGAACCTATCTCTATGTACATGAAAGAGAATGTTAATTCTTTTTACCCTTAAACCTTTGATTATTTTTACTTTCTCTCTTTGTTTTGTTCTAAATTTTTAATCGCTTTTCGAGTTCTTCTTAAGTAAAATCTGAGGTTTTCCATTGGAGTTTTTAAATTGATTCTATACAATCTATATTGTCAATTCGTTCCACGCATTGACCACTCGATTTGTCAGAAAAATCTCTCTTAGCTTGATCCTTGTTAATTGCTTGGTCAGTCTTTTTTAATGTCCCCTAATTTCGCCAGCTGGATCGTTGCTTTTTAGTGCATGACTTTAAATATACAGATTCTGCCATTCAATTGTTCTATTGTGCTTATATCGTTCATTATTTTGAAGGCTCCCAAAAAGTCTCCTAGTTCTCATCTTGTCTTTAGTGTCGTCAATCCTTAAATGGCAAGTCTTTTATCATAATCCAGATTTCTTAAATTAAACAATAAACATTTATTGAACAATTTCGTAGCTCGTCTTTGCACTTGTTTCAAAATATTCGATTCCGCGCTGATCATCAACTGAGTGCTTAAAGTGTGGCTTACAAATTGCCTAGGTTCTCTTAATCAAGGGATTAAAATCCAAGGGCAAACATCCGGTACCAAGAATGACGAAATGATGAAATTTGCATAGAAAATCAAGGGAATATTTTTGAACTTTTAGAAAAATAGAAACATCAAAACTTATGGAGAGCCCTTAGTAATTAGATTGCAAAATTACCTCCCAATTTTTTAAATAAATTTTAAACATCACACTTTTTTCATGCTTTATCAAAATTGTACGAAAATTTAAATCAACTAAAAGACGAGAAAATGTACCAAATAATTAAATATTTATTTTATTTTTTTTACATTATAATTTGTTTTTATTTAGACAAAAATTACTAAAAAATATTTATTAATATTTAATAAATATTTAAATGAACACAAATTTTTTGATACAATTTTTTTAAGTTGGTGGATTGGCGCGCCGAGAAAACAACAAATCCTTATCTGTATATGTACAATTGTTGATACTTAATTTTTTCTCCTTTACTCGGTCAGCATTCGGACAATTGGCCTTGGATCGGTGACCTGCAGCCGATAGCTGACTTGAAGAATTGCCCCCAGTTATTCCAGACAAATAGTTGCCGAACACAGACACCGACTTTCGGTACTTTTGGTTGTTATAAAGAAGAATTAGCGGCGTGAAAATGGAGTTAAAATAAGCCAGCCAAAAAGAAACAATGTACAAATTATCTGACACAAAGCACATGCTCGGCCACTTGTTACACAACGAGACCAACGACCAGAGCACACAAAACGGTGCCCAGCTCACTATAAATGTGACCATAATAACACCTAAAATTAAAAATATATGAAAATAAAATTGAAAGTCAAAAGGAAATCTAGTCCTTAGGTATAAAATTTGATTCAAAATTAACCTTCACCCCTTATGATTGATGAAATAAAGCAGTGTTCACGGCTGAACTTAATAAAAATAATGTCAAACAAAAAATGGGGTCTTAACTATTGGTCCACACTAGGAAACCTATATAAATCTTTAATCGGATCTATAATTGATAACTCTTTTCCGTGTCTCAATTCATTTTCGGAGACAAACATTAAAAAAATTCAGCAGTACGTTTTATACTTAAATTAAAATATGATACTCCTTCCAATATTTGCATCACGAGGCCTTTAACAAACTTAAATTACTAACTGTCTCAAATCGACTTTTTGAATTGAGCCAAAGATATGTAGCGGGAGGACTGCGTCATTCTGTTCCATTGGTTATCAAGCTTGTTGATGAATATAAAGCGGGTTTAAAATCAAGAAATGTTGAATATCCAACTCCATTGTGTAATTGCTATCTTACTATTTCTTCTTTCTTTCCCGAACTGTTCAATGCTTAAACATTTTGCAAATGTCACCTCTTACAATTTATAAATTTTAACTTTTGTTTATTTTTTATTTTAACTTATCTTAAATTTTATCTTATTTTATCTTATTTTTTCATCAATTTTATTTAATTTTTTTTGTATTGACTTTTATTTTTTTTTTATCTAAAGGAGCTTCTTTTTTTTATTTGTTTTATCTGTAGCGAGCTAATGCTCCTTCAGAGTTTAAAATAAAAAAAATAAAGTTTATAAAATAAAAAAAAAGTAAATAATGTAAGATAAAATAAAATAGAAAATAAAAATAAAGTTAAAAAGATTTAAATAAACGAAATTAAAAAAAAGATATATAGATATGTAATAAACTGAATTTTTATATTTATTTTAACATGTAGTTAGTTAAGTAAAAAACAAAAAAAATTAAATGGACGAAGGCAATAAATGACGCTATGGTATTTATATAATAATAAATCTATTTTTTAAAATGGTTATTTTTAAATTTTGATAATTATTATTCATTGTGTTTTTTTTTCCTTTTTTTTCATTTTTTTTCTTTTTTTGAACCAAACCGAATCAATCCGAGCTAGGAGTTAGCATGAGCAGTCCAACAGCGGTGGAGATTTTCAATTTTTTTTTGGTAAAATCTTTATTTTTTTATTTTTTATTTATTTTTTTTCTTCAATTGGACTACAAGTTAGACATGTTTAAATATTTTATAAATCAGGAAAAAAAGGAGAATTTACTAGGATGCAATTTCACAATGGAGATAGTAATTCGTATATCTTGATTTGAAACCTTCTCTATATTCTTTCATTAGTCTGACGACCAGTGGAACATAATGACTCAGTCCTGCCCTGACATATCTCTCACTCAACTCAAAAAGTCGATTTGAGGCTGTTAGTAGATTTAGTTTATTCAAGGCCTCTTGGTGCATAATATTTGAGGCTGTATCATATTTTTCAAAATAGATCGAACTGCTGAATTTTAAATAACTTGTATTTTTTTAATGTTAGTTTCTGAGAACGAACAGGACCGCAGGTGACTCGAATGCCCTCGATGCAGCGACCAGATGCGCAACTTACACCAACACATTTAAAAACAGAATTGATAAACAACTGGTTTTCTACTAGATAAGACAACATCCACAAAAATCACTTTACACACACTATGACAAATCTACAGGGCCTGGACGAAATACTCTGGACGTGGAGACTAAGTGACTGAGTGTGACCAACACAAACATTTTTAAAAAAAGAATTTCAAACTACTTTAGTTTTTACAAAACTCTTTGTTGTTACCACTAAGTTCAAAAATTTGTTCTAAAAATAGAATATTAAAAAATATGTAAAAACAGAATTTATTTATAAAATTTGTAAAATAAAGCTATCTAAAAATAGCTTATTTTAAAAAAAAGACAATTGGCTGTTAAAGTGGGGCGTCTACGTGCGCCACTACTTGGAGACCTAAATCTCCCACAGCATTTATACTACTACTACTACTACTAGATTAAGTTTATTCAAGGCCTCTTGGTGCATAATATTTGAGGCTGTATCATATTTTTCAAAATAGATCGAACTGCTGAATTTTAAATAAATTGTATTTTTTAATGTTAGTTTCTGAGAATGAATTTAAACAAGGAGAAGAATAATCCAAGATTGATCCTAATTTCAATGAGAGTAAATGAGAGCTTTAGCTTGGTACAGATAAAACAAATAAATAAATAATAATAACCTAGCTTGTATGTGACACTCTTCTCTTTGTTGATCACAGTGTTCCTTGAAAACGATGACGTAATTGACAACCTAAACTTTGGCCTTGGTTGCCGACACTTTTGCTTGCTCTCTATTTTCACACTTTTTGCCATAATTGCTAAATCCGCACCTGAGCTCCGATTCTTGACTTTCCCTTTCTGAATACTTGTCTGGTCAAGGTCATCTAAAGTAAAGTTAATGCTCGAATGGTAGGTCCGCCTCAGTGGCTGGTTTAGCTGAGCTAAATGTTTGCTGTTCTCCAGAGATTTGTTCAGGTTGATTTCGAGACTGGCACTGCGATTGACCGGCCTCAGGTTGTTGATGGTGGTGTCCGACCGGGACAACTTGGAAAAGTCCGTGTCAGTTCTTGCCTCATGCAGCCGAATTGACTCCTTTCTCGGCTCCATGTACTTGACTATGCAGCAAAATCTGCTCTGAGCTGCACTTGAGGGTTTGTGCGCAAGACTTTTCACCGGTCTCTTTAGCTTTTGGTTGACAATGACTATGGTCTTAGTGTAGAAATAGACAATGAGAAACATGGGTATGTAGTAGACGAAGAAAGAGTGGGGCACGATGATGAGAGGCGAGCCGGCCATGCCACACTCATTAATCAGCTGCGGCTCGTTCAAGCTGGTTGACTTGAAGTAGAGCAGGACTGGTATCCAGGCGGTGCACGAAAAGAACCAGATAAAGATGAGAATGAGACTGGTGGGAAGTCCGTGCACTGAGAATCTGTTGTCGGCGCGCTGCTTGTTCGTGTACTTGAGCGGCTTGGACACAGACAAGTAGCGGTCAAAGGAAATCAGGGCCAGATGCAGCATGCTGGTGGTGCCTGTGGTGAAGTCGAGGCAGTTCCACAAGAAGCAGACGTATGGGTTGAAGGGAAAGTGCCCGAAAAGGGTGTATATGGCCGTGAAGGGCATTATGATCAGGCCCATGAGCAGGTCGGCAAAAGCGTTTGACATGAAGCAGATGTCCACTCGGGTTTTGAATTTTTCTATGAATATGCTGGAGAGAAGGACAAAGTTGAGCGCTACATCGACTATGATGAAAAATGCAAAGAGACAGGACAGAAATAGAAAGTAGTAGTCGGTGGTTAGTTTTTCGTAGAAGCAATCGAGTGAAAATTGGAGCAGATTTTTGTTGTCAGGAATGAGCAGACATTTGGAGAGTGTTTGTTGGCGGCTGGCATTCATTATTTTTCAGAACATTTCCAACAAAAAAAATTTCAATTACTAATCTAAATGAAAAAGGGAATTTTTTTTGAAGTTTTTTTTTAAATTTTATTAACGAAAATTGCTACACCGAAAAAAGAGACCGAAAATTGTTTTTTAATTGAAAAAAAAATTAAATTAATAGCTATTTGAGAAATGAAAATATCCAAAAAATACTTTTAAGAAAACTTAGGTAAGCCATCCTGAAAACAAAATCTGTCTCAGCTGCTGCCCATTTATAACATAATGTTATAAAACTTATCAATTCATACCCTCAACCAAATCAACCAAATCTTCTATCTATCCAATACATATAAGGAAACACACAGAGATATAAAGAATATACTTTCAAAGGCAAAGAGTGCCTTTGCTAGACTTCGACCAGCTTAGAAATCAAACAAATACAGCTAGGGAACAAAACTTGAACTATACAACAGTGTAGTAAAAGCATATTACATAATATAGAAATAATATAGAAATAGAAGCTACGATAAAGACTCTGAAGAACAGAAAAGCCCCGGATATTGACGGAGTCACAGCAGAAATGTTGAAAGCTGACAGTAGGATCACAATAGGGATATTGCAAGAGCTCTTCAGCTAGATATGGCGACAAGAAATCATACCAGAAGACTAGTCAAAAGGCCTCATAGTCAGGCTTCCAAAGCGTTCTGCAGCATGATACTGGAAAGAATCAGGAACACATTGGATGTTATACTTAGAGAAGAACAAGCAGGTTTTAGACGAGTAAGAGGATGCATAGACCAGATATTTACACTTAGGATCATCATAGAACAAAGTCTGGAATGGAATAGCCCCTTGTATCTTAACTTCATTGACTTCAAGAAAACCTTGAAAGCATACACAGAGAAACTTTGTGGGTCATATTAAGATCTTATGGCCTATCACAGAAGATAGTTAACTTGATAAAACTCTTCTACGAGAATTTCGAGTGTAGCGTTATTCTAGAAAAAGGAAAATCTGAGAGTATCAAAGTGTGTACAGGAGTCAGACAAGGGTGCGCGATCTCTCCAACACTATTCCGTATACTGATTGACTATGTCATGAAGAAAACAAATGTAAGTGGGTATTCAATGGGGATTAACTGCAAAACTTGAAGACTTAGACTTTGCGGATGATCTGGTGCTAATATCTAATACAGAAGCTCATATGCATATGAAGACGCAAGACTTGGCGAACAACGCTAAACCAACTGGACTCAAAATTGATGGGGCCAAAACGAAAGTTATGTGCATAAAACACCAGATTGGATCATCATCGATGGTACACGAATCGAATGTGTTAATAAAATTCACATACTTAGGAAGTACAATCAGTACAGCGATGGGAACACACAGAGACATTAAGAATAGACTTGCTAAGGTACTTGATCAAAACAAATTGATTTAAATTAGCCTGTTCATATTAGCTATTTTAAGAAATAAATCGATCAAAATATCTAAATTAAAGTAAGGTGTACAGGTAAATAAAAACACAATTAAATAGTAAATTTTAATTCCTAGCTGACACATTCTATCAATTAATTTGTAAATTAAAAAAAGGTAATAATTTAATATTTTAATAATAAAATAATATTCTCGAAAAAGCTCTCAAAATTTTGTTTGCTATACCCATTGAGCATTTCTTTCAATCTTTCATCCAAATTAGAACTTTTAACATTTTTTGATGCAACCAGACCAGTATGAGCCTTTAACAATTTGTTCTCTATTTTCTTATTTTCACATCGGAATGAGTCGATTAAAGATTAAAAATTTGGATGCTTTTTTAACATGTCTCCAAATGAGTTATGCCAAGAATCGCAATAATTTGTCGTGAGGCGAAAATAAAAATTGACACTTAATAAGTGATTTTAAACATGCTTTTTTTGTAAATGCAACATTATCTTTTTTCCAGAAACTCCCGATCTAATCCAAATATTAAGTTAAATCTCTTTAATGAACATATTCCTTATTCCAGAGTTGGTCAAAAGTAAAAGTCAATTCTGTACTTTGACTTTAAATTGTTTAATAAAGTCAGGACCAAAGTTTTTGTTTTTCTTTTTTTTAATCGGCATTTTTTTGGGTTTTTATTTAGCAAGCCGCTACAATAGCTACCTGGAACGGCAAAAATAATACGACTGTGATCCTGACAGATGGATTGCCGTTCCAGCAAGTTTTTTTGGCGGGCTAGTTCAATTCTAAATCATTTAAATAAAAGAAGAAGCGAAAACTTTAGAATAAAAAAAAATTTCAAAGTCAAAGTCTGACTTTTACTTTTAACAATTCTGACTTTAAAGCTTGACTTTTGACCAACTCTGCCTTATGCCAAAGAAATTAGTTCCTTGGTTTCATATTGGGTGAGATTCTTACTTTAAAACCCCATGTTGAAAACATCAAAAAGAAATGTTCAGATAGACTGAACATTATTAGAATTATGCCCAATAAAAGTTGGAAATTAAGCCATTTCACTTATGCGGATGCTTCTTCCTATAGTTATTTACAATTCTTTCAATACTTAAAATTGATTTTTAATTTTAGATATATTTTTTTTCGTTAATTTTGATTTTGGCATCAATTTAAAAAAGCATATTTTCTATTTTTTTTTGTTCTTTAAATGCTTATTTAGTCTAAGTTTTGTTTATAAAAAGACATTAAAATCATATAACTGACTGAAGGAGTTCTGCTCGTAGCTTTTCTTTCTAAAAAAGAACTATCAAACAACAAACAAATACAAAAATATAGATAATAAGGTCTTGGCACGTTTATGGCCAATTAATAAATTCAGTTCTCCAATATTGGACATATACCGTATTTCCTCAAATAAAAATCGTTCATCAAGGAGTTTCTTTTATTCGAAAATTTTTCACTACAAAAAAGTGACTCAATTAAAAGAAATTTATCCATTTTTTTTACATGACAAATCACTAGTGAATTTTATTTTTATTTATTATTATTTTAATCTAGACATGTTTATTCAAATAAGGCAAATTTTTGACTTAAGTTGCTTTTATTCGATGAAATATGGTAAACTACAAAATCTAACAAAAAACTTTAAAAAAATCTAATAAAACAATAATTAACTAATAAAACAAATTTTCTAATATAATAATTTAAATATCTAGTTCTGTAACAAAAAAACTAAAAAAAAACAAAATTTTGAACAAGCTTTTTTCTAAACATATTATCTTAATTATTAACAAAATAATTGATTTTACATCAAATTGGCATTTTAAGTATCTACTTTTTTTTTAAATATTTAGTGCACTTTTTTTGCTTTTATCCTTGATTAAGAAGCCTAATGTCCCTTAAACACCATATATATCAAATGAAAAATAAGTTTACAACATAGCAATATTATTGTCTCACCATAATCTTTTTTGCTATTTCTTTTTTTTTTGTTTCACGAGTTAATTGTTTGAATCTTTGAAATTCTTTTTTTCCAAAAAAAAGTCTTTGACTTGACTTGAAATTTTTTTTCTGAAAAAAGTCATTTCAAAGACTTTAAATTAATAATGGCCGCCTTAATAACTAGATGGAACGGCAAAAGACTTTTTTTAGAAAAAAAAATTTCAAGTCAAGTCAAATGACTCATGACTTTGTGTTTTTTAAGCAACTCTGATTCATTTTGATCCTGAGAAATTTGTACATTAATTTTTCTAATATTTTTTATTTACTTTAATTTTAGTTTATCAAAAAATTAAGAATTTTTGTTCAATTTGCATTTGAAAATTAACAATAGCTGCAATGATGCAATAAGCCTAAAACTGAGGATCAAATATAACATTTTTTCATATTATTTTGATTAAAAAAATGTTGTTTTTTTTATAAAATATTTTTTATAAAAGAAAGCATTTTAGTTTTACTAAAGTTATTTTAGACAAAAAAGTATTTTAATATCACAACAGTATTTTTAGAACGCAAAGAGAAATTTTTGAAAAATGATGATTTTTGGTTACATAAAATTCTAAGCCAAAAGTAAATAAAATATACAAAAAGTGAATCAAGCATAAACATAAATTTATTTTTTCAAATTGTTACCAAACACATAAATTTTTTTCATTTCACAAATGTTACTAAAAAAAAATTTTATTAGTAAAAATAAATAAAAACCAAGTCAAGTTAGTATAAAATGTCAATCCAAACATTAGAAAAATAGCTTTTTGATTTAAAAAAAACGAAAAAAAAAGTGCTTAAGTTCGACTTCAGAATTAATTTTGGTCATATTTTGAGTTTGCGTCATATTTTTTTATTTCTTTTCTTAAATAATAATATTTAACTTTATGTTTTAATTAACTTTTTAAAAGGTTAGAAATTAAAAATTTTGGTTTATGTTGTTGTTTTTTTATTCATATTTTTATGTTTTCTTAATCTACCTTCAACACGAAGATATATCAAAGAAAATTTATGAAAACAAGAGCTCAACATGAACAATTTTTTGTCCAAAAGACCTAATCCTAATTGATAAGAAATTTTTTATGTGATCATCGATTTGGTGATCGGTAGTGTTCACAGTCACCATGATACCACCGATCATTTTATCAAAATTTTAAAATTTAAAATATCTTTTCAATAAATATATTTATTTAAAATAATCAAACAAAAAAAAATAGATGCATTATAGAAAAAAGCCTTAGATTAATTAAATTGGGCATAGAACATGAAAAAATAAAATGATGAGATTAAATATAATTTCTTTTATGAAAAAGAAGCTGATAAAAATAAAATTAATAAAATATCATTGATAAGTATTCATCAATTAAAAATCACGAGATTAAACCGTTTACAGAATTTTATTAATTACTTCCGCTCTTAAAATTTAGATCAAAAAAATTTTTTTCTATTTTTTTCTAAATAAAGAGGCGCTTTTTTATAAAACCAAATTAGCTTAAAAATTCAATTATTTATCTTATTTTGAGAATTAACTTATGATTTAAACATTTGAATTAATTTTTTTTATTTGTTGTCAAAAAATAATTTAAAACATATTTAACAGATTAAATATCACAAATAAAACCAAATAGATTAATGCTGCTTTTAATCTAAGTATCGATTAGCTTACATTTTAAGAGGTACATTAAATTGGCAAAGTTTAGACAACAAAAATATTATACCGATGTAGCTGCTCTTTAAGCAACGATAAGTGATTAGTCGATTTCAATCTTTTTTTACATTATTTGACTTTTATTTAAATAATTTAGAATTTAAATTTTCTTTTGCCAAATGCTAAAGTCTTTACGTGAATTGTGAATTTGCTTTTTTAAGTCAAAACAAACATTGAATTTTTCGAAAAATCATCCAAAATTGACTTCAAAAACATGGAAATTTTCAGGTAAAGAAATTTTTGTTTTCAATAAAATCGTGTTGCTGACACTTTTTCATTGAGAATATTGAAACTTGAAAAATAATTGCATAATAAAAGACATTAAATATTAAATGAATTTTTTTCAGTAAATAAAAATTAAAAAAAAAAAGTTTTTTCTGTGTAAAGTTCTATGAAAACCTTAGTTAATTATTAAATTTGACAACAATAACAGTTTCGATTTAAAGCTAAACTTTGAATGCATCTCTCTTTTACTTGTTTTAAAAAAATGTAAAAATTAAATTAAAATTTAAAAAATTTTATTTATTTTAAAAATTGTGTTCTAGACTTAAATTAAGAAAAACAAAATTATTTTTAAATTTTATTATAAAAATAAAAAAATTTTACTCGTTCACTTTAAAAATTTAGTTTCAGAAATGGCACGATTTTTTTTCTATTAGGGAATTAGCTGGTTCGTTTAAAGCATAAAATGACAAGCTAATTTAAAAAATTAAAACCAGAAAATCTTTATTATCAAACTGAAATTATCAAAAAAATTAATTTTTGTGTTAAAAATTAGCAATTAAAAATTATATCTCTACGAGGAATTAAAATTTGACAAATTTAATTTTTTTAATTTTAAATTCTATCTCGCGCCAGAGCAAATAATCAAGCAAATTATAAAGATAAATCAAATTAAATCTAGCAATTGTAATTACTTTAAAAATTGATCTCTAATAGAATGTTCTATAAATAAGATTTACTTATAAAATTTAATTTTACACTGTGGGTGTTGAAAGTTATTTTTTAAACACAAATGGAATTTAAAAAATCCGATTTGAAGAGTGTCAGCACTTTTTTCAACAATTAATTTACTTCAAGCCCTTGATAGCAAATAAACTTTTAATTAATGTAGAAAATTAAAAGATAATACAAGCCCGACAAATATTAACATTTTGAATAAATTTTAATTGAAAAGATAAAATTTGCACTTTTTAACTAAAAAAGCCCTGATTTGTAAACACGCTAATTTTATTAAACAAAAAAAATCAATGCCAAAATAAAGTTATTAAAAACAATTAATTAACTTAAGATTTAGATTTATTTAAAAAATTGTTTAAAGTTTTATAAAACCAAAAATTTTTTCCTAATTTCTATATTTTAACATTGAGACAATTTTTCTTCTAAATTTAGTCTCTTCATTAACTTTCTGAAATTTTAAATTCTAAAATTTTTAATTAATTCCTGTGAAAAATAAAAATCAACCAGATTGATTATCTTTTATTTAAATCTTGAAAACTTTTGATAAATCCAAAAGGTTAGGAATCCAATTAGGTACAAGCATTCTCTATTCTATTTAAATAATCATCGAAAGAGTTAAAATTAAAAAGAGAATCTAATAAAATATGAAAAAACTGCTTTTGCAGTACAAAATAAGTTAAAGCGTTCTTTAAAGTAATATGAAAGCGATGCCATTTGGGAAGAAAAAAGATAAGTTTTCATTAATTTACTAAAGTATAAAATTTTTTAGGAGAAAAAAAAAAAAAAAAAAAAAAAAAAAAACTATATTTAAAGCTTATTATTAACTTCTTAGATTACAATATTTATTTATTTTTTTAAAAAAGCATTAAAAAATTTTTGTTTTAAATAAATCTATGGATTACTAGTTCTTACTGCTATAGCTGTACGTTAATACGCTACAGCTTGCGGATAAGATCCACGCAGTAATACTACTACTACTACTAGTTGTGGAGTTTTTTTCATTTCGACCTTTAAATTCAGAAAAACTTGAATTACTTTTTTTGCAAAATGCAGAAGATTGCAGAGTTTTTTCAGGCTTTTTTTACTGCATTAAGCAAATTTTCTTTAAAATGAAATTTTACAAAAAATAAATTTTTTAATGCGTGTAAATTTTTGATAACTCTAATTTCTAATTTTGTCACTAATTTTACATCAAGATTTTATGTTTACAAATAAAATGCTTAAAATTCTAATTTTATTTGAATACATTATTTGAAACTTAAATTTCAGATAAAGCTCAATTCTCTTTAAAAAATTTTATTATAAGAATTAAAAAAGACTAATTGTATTTCACTGTAAACGGTGGTCTCATTTTTCTATAAATTCAAAAAAAATTATTTACCTTTTTTGGGAAATAGAGAAATTTCAATTTGATTTTATAAATCGTTTAAAAAATTTAATGCCTAGCAAAAATACTTTTATTTTAGAAAAATAAATTTGCTTCGCTAAATAATTCTTGTTCAGGATCATTTTATTCAATATTTTAATCTAATTCAGTATTTTATTCTAAAATTCTAAAATCGAAAAATTTAGAAGTTTTTTGATTTAATTTTTACTTCGAGAGTAAAAAAATTTGAACTATAAAATTTTAATTTTTAATCTTAAATTCAGATTCTAAATATTTAAAATTTTATAATTTTTGGGACACAATTTACGAAAAAAATTAAAAAAAAACTATTTTTGTAATTTTAGATTATCCAAATTCCAATGTTAAAAGTATTCTCATCTTAACCTTTTTTTTAATTTATTTAACCTTAATATTTTTAATATATTTAATAATATTAACCTTTTAGTAAACTTTTTTTTATTCTCTAAAAAAATAAAAATGAAATTGAAAAGCCAAAAAGACACATTTCTCTACAAATAGAGTATCTTTTAATGGATATTTAGCAGAGTTTTTATTAATTTACAAGATTAAAAATTTTTATTTTTTTTGGAGTTCCTGTCCGACAAAATTAATGTGAAAACGATCATTACCGCATGGAACGGTAAAAGTTTAATTTAATATGAACCCGGATGCCAAGAACTGCAATATTAATTTAGACTTAAAACTGACTTTATTTTTTAATTCAAAGCAATATCAGGAATTATTTTTAATTTGCTACCTTATAATTTTAATAAAAAATTTAAATTGAAAAAAAATTTAAATGAATTGAAAATTTTGTGTTTTTTCGATGATTTTGTCTTTTTCAAAAAATTAAATTTTTATTTCCTAATCAAGCCTATTTAGTTGTAATTATTTGTTTAAAATTAAATAATCCTTTTAAATTATATTTATCTTTTGAACAAGTTTATTTGTAAACAAAATATCTTTTTTCGGAAGAATGTATTTTATTTTATTAATAAATTTATTACACTTTAAGACTCAACTTTTATAATTTATCTTGTACCCTTTTTTTGCTTTAATCTTTGATGAAAATTAAAAGGAAAAAATTTATATTAATTTTATAATTTTTTAGTTTACATAAAAATCTTTCCTAAACACTTTTACTTTTAAGCTTACTTATTGCTGATAATAATAGCAATTTTGATTAATATACTTAATACCTATTATCGTAATTTTTTTTTAAAAGAAAATTTAAATTAAGTCAAATAAGTTTTAATAAAGAAATTTAAAGTTGAATTTAAATTTACACATTACATATTTAATGACATTTTTACTATAAAAAATTTAAAATTTGAATTCTAATTAATTTTTTTTTAAAAAGTTAAAAGCTTCTTATTATCCATACTCATTGGATGTTCCAGCAGATAAAATTCACTTCTTGACTTATTTGGTCGAAATAATCAAGCAAAAAGATGTCTTAGAAATCCTTCAAAATAAAATATTGAGCATGATTTAAATATCGAGTTATAATTTTCCTAATCAGAACACGATAGTTTTAAAATATATTTTATCGATATGTTCTAGCATTAAAGAGCTTCTTAGAATCTAAATTTTATAATTAAATTTAGCTACAAAATAAAAAGATTAGTCAGCTAATTTATATAGAAAAAAAATTTAATTAGGGAGAATCTTAGAAAAATGCTGAAAATGCACAGCCAACCTAATTAAACTGATTGTCTTACTCAAGTTAAGTTAATCAAAATGACGTCATTTGGCGTAATTATTTACATTTTGTTAAATTGATCGATAATTATAGAATGAGTATATTTTATAACTCATTAGACAGTGCTGTCTGGAGTGATTAATGTTTAAATTCCTCATCTTTTAGTACACTTAATGCACATAAATAATATTTGATGATGCATTAAAAGGTAAAAAATTCCTTTCATATAAATATATTTTTTTACCAAAAAAAAAGTTACCCTCTAATATTACATCTGGAATATAAAAATTTATTTTTAAATGAAAATTATCTACTCTTATTTTTTAATTGTATTAATCAAATATATGGATCTTAAACAAATTGAGCGATTTTATGACTGTTACCCAATGGGTAAAAAAGAGAAATATCCTGTCCAAATGTATTTTTTAATGTATGATAATTCTTGGATAAAAAAATACCATAAATTGCTCGGGATCAACAATTACAAAGCCAAAGATCAAAAATAAAATAATTTTCTCTTATTTTTTGCTTTTTTTTTCTGTATTTTTCATTTTTTTAAATTGAATAAAATCAAACAAATATTTCTGTTTTTTTTTGGCAAATTGAAGTTTGCGATCAAGATCAAAAGATCAAAATATAAACTGTAATTTTTTTTTATTAGACAAAAATAATTTTTTCCTAAGAAATTGCTTGATATTTTTTAAAGTTAATTTTAATCTTTAAAATTTTAAAATATTCCTTTTTATTGAAATTTAAAAGCATTTTATTTTTTTAATTTGTTTTATTAAAAACTTTTAGAGACAAAAAAATTCATTTTTTTGAAATTTATAATTTGTTTAATTGGAAAAATAAAATTATTTTAATTTGAATGAATGAATGAAAATAAAAGTCATGAATTTGAATTTTCTAAATTAACGTTACTTGAATTGTTTTAATTAATGATTGTTTTTTTTTAAATAAAATATAGATCAATCATTTTGTTGATCAAAACTCAAGAAAAATAAAAAGAGAGTTGACACGTACTAATTCTCAAAAGGCAAAAGAGAATTAAATACATAAAAAATTTGTCAGGAAAATAATGAAAGATATTTTTTTTTGTTCTGTATTTTTTGTGATGTAATATAAATTAAAATGAACAATAATTAATATAACATGTCTATTAATGTTTAGCATTTTTTTTTAAATTATCAAAATCATTTGATTTATTAAGTTATAAAATTTTATTTAATCGTTTTGATCTTAAAATTTGTTATTAAGCTTCAATTTGCCTATTTTTGTAGATGTTCTTAAAAAATATTTGAGAATACTACTAAAAAATAAAAACTTCTCTTAATAAATTTTACACTTAATTAAAATAATTAGATACAACGAAAAATAATAGTGAACATTTTTTTCATTAAAAAAATATGTAGCATGCAATTTTAGGTAAAATAAAAAATTTTTTGTTAAAATTTTGTAATAAAATAAAAAAATAGAAACTTAACTTCAATTTTTTTTTTAACTGAATTAAGCTTAAGGTTTTTGGGAAAATATTAAAAAGAAATTTTTGATCTTTATAAAATTAATAGTAAATAAAAATTTACGTAAATGAACTGTAATATTTTTTGATTTGAAATATTTAGGAGAATTTGTTCGAATATTCAGCAAAGTAAAATTTTTGATCAAATTTCAAGCGCTCAATCTTGCTCAAACATTTTTAAATGCGCAATTAAATTTAATTGCATTTTTAGAAATTACAACCCTTTTTCAAAAGTTTACAAATAAAGCTTTGAAATGTTAAAAAAATTAAAAATCTGCGATGAAATTTAATTGCGCATCTAAAAAATTACTTTGCTGAATATTCTCTGAAAATTTGTTCCTTAAAAAAAAATTGTCATTTGTCATTTAGAATAAAAAATATAAAAATGCATTTAAGATATTTCAATTTTTCAAAAAAAGTTAATCGGAAATATTATTAAATGTGTTAATTTTATCTAAAGAGATACTTTGAATTTTATCCTGTTTGTTTTTTTAATAATAAAACTATTTCTTTTTTGCACTTTTTTTTACTTAAAAGTATTATTGAAAAATATGAACTAGAAAATAATCTTGCCAATTCTTTATTTCATTTCAATAAAGATTTTTATAATTTTTTGAACATCCGACTCTGTTTGGAAAAAGACTTCATTTATTTTATTTAGTTGTAAACTCATCGAGTAGTTTACAATCAATACAAGAAAAGAGTTTAAAATTAAAAATATTACATTAATTGAAACAAATTATTAGAATTAAATTAAAATATAATTAAAATAAAGGTTAATGGAACAAAATAAAATAGGAGCAATGAATTTGAAATAAACCAGATAATTAATAAAAAAGATAATTTTGAGGCAGAAATAATGGAGCAAAGAAGCCTTTTCTTTATGAGAACCTATTAATTTTCTTAGGTTACTATCATTTAATCTATATGAGCTGAAGCACAAAAAAGAACATTGTCATGAGTTTATTTATTAAGATGTATATTTTTAAGCCGATCAAAATCTTCAGTTAATTATTTTTTAGATTAATTTTATTTAAATGTTGGTTACATGTCGGATATAAATTGATTCCTGAATCAGTAAAAAAAAAATGAAAAATTAAAATTATTATTCAATTTTTTTATTTATTTATTTTCTGTACTGAGCTAAGGCGGTATTCTTTAAAAACAGCACCCGTCAAAAAAGCGAAAAAACAGCACCTTGTGTAAACCGCATTAAATATTATAAAATACCTTTTTTTTTAAACATTTATTTCTAACAACCTCAATTTTAATAAACATCATTTTTTATATTAAAAGAATATTGTCATTCAAGTGTAAAAATAATTTTTACAAACCACTTTAAAACACCCTGAAACACCTTTAAGATTCTGATAGAGGAGAAAAAGTTCTGCTTGGAAAATTATTTTTCAAAAGGTCTGAACATGTGAAAACCTTATAAAAACCGCTAAAACAGGTTAAGACCGGATTTTTCGAAAAACCTTGAATATTTCTTTTTTAAAAATGTTTTTCAAGGAAAGAAACAACTTTTTTAATCTGAAAATCTAATCTAAATCGTATTTCTTGACCCCAGAAACCACAAAAAAGTTGTTTCTTTCCTTGAAAAACATTTTTAAAAAAGAAATATTCAGGGTTTTTCGAAAAATCCGGTCTTAACCTGTTTTAGCGGTTTTTATAGGGTTTTCACATGTCCAGACCTTTTAAAAAATAATTTGCCAAGCAGAACTTTTTCTCCTCTATCAGAATCATAAAGGTGTTGCAGGGTGTTTTATAAACTTGATAGGGTGTTTCAGGGTGTTTTAAAGTGGTTTGTACAAATTATTTTTACACTTGAATGACAATATTCTTTTAATATAAAAATCGATGTTTATTAAAATTGAGGTTGTTAGAAATAAATGTATAAAAAAAAAGGTATTTTATAATATTTAATGCGGTTTACGTTGTTTTTTTGCTTTTTTGACGGGTGCTTTTTTAAAGAATACAAGCTAAGGCTCCTTCAGAATAAAACAAAAAAATCAAAATAAAGTTAAATAAGTTCAATAAAAAAAAAAGATTTACTGAAATATAGATTTACAATATAAGCAAATTAATCAATTTTAATTATCATTGTTATATTTATGTCGAGTGTTAAAGAGATATGCTTTTGAGTCAAACCAAATTACTGAAACTTTAACTAAAAACACTTAAAAAAATTTTCTACTCTTTTCTTTTTTTTTCAACACTAGAAAGCCCAATTTTTTTCTTTTAGTACAAAATAAATGTCCATATGTAAAATTCAGTAAATTTACGTAAAATTACCAGAAATCCACGTGTCAAATCGGCACTGTATATTAAAAAAAATAGCTTTTTTTAAATAAATTTTCTTTTTATACAGAATATAAAATTAAAGATTTTTATTTAAAAAAAATTAAAATTCTAATTGTGGATGGATTATTTAGACAAATCCAATTTAAGCAAAAAATATTTCCATACATAGTTAATTGATAAAAAATATGATTCGAAAATATTGACATATTTTATTTATATATGATGTAATTGTTCTCAAATTTTTTTAAAAATAAGGTAGAAAATAATCTAAATTAACCAAAACTCTTTTAGAAATTAAAGGTGTGATGATGACATCACTGTGCATGTACTCGGTTCGCTTTGCAGTTGCATGCACTCGTCTGAATCAGTAGACGATGTGCATGTTGAGCGCAGGCGAGACCGTGTACATACACTATATATTAAGCAACTCTTTTTTTGGATTATGATATGAAAAAATCTTAGCTATTGGAATAAAGTTTTATTTTAGTCTATTGGCTTTATTTTAAACGGGTTCACCCCTTCTCCACAAATGAATTGCTCATTAACACCAGACTTGTGCGTAAGTCAGGAAGTCAAAGTCAAGTCAGGGACTTGACTTAAGGTTTTTTTTTTTAAAGTTAAGTCATTTAACTTGACTTGACTTAGAATGACTTGAATTTTTTTTGGGAAAGTCTTTAAAAAATTGGTAACAAGCATCCAATCCTAATTATGATTCTTTAAATTTTAATGTAATGATATTAGAAAATTTATTAATTCTTATTTATCGAATTCCTTCGAAAACACAAATTAAATTTTTTGAAATTCAAGTCATTCTAAGTCAAGTCAAATGACTCAACTTTGAAAAAAAAAATCTAAAGTCAAGTCAAATCTTTGACTTTACCAAAAAATGACTGTAATTTTTGACTAACGCACAAGTCTGATTAACACACTTCAAAATTTTTTAGCACAAAAATTAAAATTTTCTAAAAAAATTCTTCATCACAATTTCAAAAAATCTTTAAAACAAGCAAATTTAATTTTTTCTTTTAATATGCTAACATTAAAATTGCTTTTCCAATGTCGTGTAATGCTGATTGTGAGACTATGAATTAAGTGTACATTATTATTTGTCTTAAATGTGAAGTGTTTTATGTTGGTGAAACATCAAAGACTTTATATGTAAGAATCACTCAGGATATAAATGGAATTAAATGATTTATTCCATATTTTAATATGGAAAATGAGGTTGCATATCATTTCAGAAAAGCTGGTCATGTAATTGAAAATCATTTTAGAGTTTGTGTATTTAAAGACGAGTTAACTAACACTTTATCCAGGAGAAATGTTGAAATGGATTTAATTTTACTATTTAAAAATGTAATTAAATAATTTTATTTATAAGTTATAATTATATTAACAGTTATTATTGTATTTTTATTTTTATTCTTATTAAAGACTATGGGGCAATCTGAGAAAAATCAAATTTTGAATTTTAGGTTGTTTCTTAAAGATCTTGACGAGCTGAACCAAAAAATGTCAAAAATCTCAAAATCCGAACTTTCTTAAAGTATATATATAATTTAAAGTAAAGTTGATTTTTTTTTTCATATTGCGCAATATTCTTAAAAAACTATGTTTAGTAGAATTTTTGGTAATTTTTAATTTTCCAAATAAGGACAAAAATGATCTTTCAATTATTTAAAATGACATAGAAATTTTATCAGAGACCGAATAAAAATAAAAATTAACTAACTAAATTTTCATTCAAAAATTTAAATTTTTGTATTTAAGGACAACAAAATTAATTTCATAATTCAGGCAAATTGAAGTTTTAGATCAAGACCAAAAGATCAAAATATAAATTTTAATATTTTTTTTAATAAATTTTAATAAAATAATTTTTTTCCAGAGCAATTATTTGCCATGTCATGTCAAGTTTATTTTCATATTAAAAATTTTAAAATGTCGCTTTTAATTGAACTTTAATAGGTTCAAATATTTTAATTGATTTTAATGAAAACTTATTTTTAAAGAAAAAAAAATTGAATAATTTAAAATTTATAATTTGTTTAAGTGAAAAAATGAAATTATTTTCGCTTGAATGAATGAATATAAAAGTTATAAATTTGAAGTTGAGAATTTACTTAACCTGAATTATTTAAATTATTGATTGTTTTTGTTAAATGAATTAGAGATCCGTCATTTTGATATTAATTTGATAATAAACCATTATTAGACATAACATGTCTAGTAATGTTTAGTATTTATTTCTTAAAAATTATCAAAATCATTAGATTAATTCAGTTTTAAAATTTTAAATGATCGTTTTGATCTTAAAATTTGATCTGAAACTTCAATTTGCCATAATTCAATGATAAAACTAGCATTTTTTCAATTGCTATCTTTATTTTGATTGTTTTAAGAAAAAATTTAAAAAAAATCTCAAAAATTGACCAAGAAATGTTCATTTAAGCATAATATTGATTATAAATTTTAAGTTACCATTTAATTTTTTTTCATATTGCTCCATACATGAATTTTTATACATTGGAATAATACTATGGGGGAAAAAAATGCTAGAATTTAAATAGATAAAAATATATTAATTAAACATTAATTTATTAATTCATGAGTTCATGATAAGAAATTATTTTCTAGGTAAAGTAAAAATTTATTCACAGAAGGCATCGACTTCAAATAGACCAAGACTTAATGTAAAATTTAAAAGGTAACCAAGATAAAATCAAAGAGTTTCAAAAGTCACTAAGGAAAGTCTTTTGAGTTGAATTTTTTAAAATTTTTTTAAAATTATTTAAAGTAAAAAGACTTTGAAAAAAAAATTTGACTTTGAAAATACTTAAAACTTTGAATAAATAATTTTTTTTCTGATTTTTGCGCAAGTCTGGATAAAATATGTGAAAAATATGTGGACTAAAAACTACTTACCAATTATTCTAGACATGTCCCAATAGATTTATCAATTTGCTGCTATTCAAATATATTTTGTTTTCTTTTTGTTTCTCAAGAATAATTTTTCTAATTAAATTTGTGCTTATCTTTCTAAAATAAAAGTTTTCTTTAATTATTTCGCATTAAGTTTGAAAAGTGAAGTTACGCCGACTTCCCTCAAATAAGTCTCATTTTTTTTATTTTTAATTAATAACGCTTAGACTATATCCTTGAAGTTAAAGCGCCCTTCTTTCAAAATACAGTGTACAAAAGAAGAGAGTTAGTTTGCTAAAATAGTCAGAAAAACATGATCTAAGTCTTAGATCATGATTTTGATTTTCTCTTAGATTCTAAGAAAAAATCAAAATAAAAACAAAAAAGTGCATTACAGTCTGAATTTATCTAAGTATAAAAACACTGTGAAAAAATAAAATAATTTTTTCTTTAATTCTTTTTCCAAAATTATTTTCTCTATTATTTGCTATTTCGAACTTCAAGAGTCCCCTTCACTTAAGCCATTTTAAATATATAAAAATAATCTTAGTAATTTTATTAAAGACTTATTGAAAGAGCTCTGATAGAGATGTTTAATAGAAGCATAAGTCTTTTCTGAGCAAATTAAATATGAAAGACAAATTTTACTAAAATTTAAGGAGGAGGTGGTAGAGTTTCGAAATGACATGAAAAGGGTAATTATTTGGGTGCTAGTCTAGTTTAAAAATTAATCATTTTATTGTTATTTATTTCAGTAAACACCACATGGGCGATGAAAAAAAAAGTTAAAAATTAAAAAGATAATATTCAGTTAAAGGTTATTTTTTTCCTTTTTCAAATTGAGAAATATCATTCAGGAATTAATTTTTTTTTGTTTTGTTTTTTTTTGTTCATAATTTTATTAAATTTTTTTTCTTAATCTTACTTTTGATTCATATAAATTAGAATTATAAAAAGACAGATTTTTTTTAAAAAAAGATTTTAAAGAATTTTATTTTTTTCTTACTTAACATATAAATTCACTAGATTGCAATTTATATAGAATGAAAATAATATTTGATTTACATAAAATTAAACCGTTCTTTTCAAACTATTTAAAAAAAATTCATTCCGGAAAAATAAATTTTCTTATCAGATTTGAGCTGTTTGAGAAAATTTATTAAATTTTTTTGAGTTTGTCACACTTGTTGTTCAAAAAATTAGTAAATAAATTTTATGAACAAAAAAACTTATGAATTTGTTTTAGTTAACCATTGTATTTAACCATTTTGTATTGTATTTTAAAAATTTTGTCAACTTCATGATGTTAAATGTTATATAAACTTTAAATTTATTTTAAAAATTTTGAAATTAAAATATTCTGAATTCGATTATAATCAAACAAAATAGATTTCAATTATTTTAAAGCTTTGCACCCCATGCAACTAATCACCCATCTAATGAATATTGGAAAATGATATAAAATGAAAATCCTTTTTTGCAAAAACTTAATGTTAATAATATTAAATCAAAAAATTTTCAACAAATGCAATCTTAAATTAAACACAAAAATCATTCTTTTTATATCTTATTATTAATTTTTATGATCAAAGTCTTTATACTGGTAGATGTAAATAAAACTTTAAATAATTTTATTCTTCATTTAACTCTGTGAACAATTTTTCATAAAATTTATGTACTAATTTTTTGAATAAAAAGAATTTTCAGCTGTTCACAAAATTTACAAAACCCAGTTTTTAACAACAATTTTTTAATGCAAAAAACGTGACCATTATTAAAAAAAAACCCTCTAGGTTTTTCGTTTTACGGTTCAGTATCAAATATTTTAGTTCAACCTTTTTATTTAAATTAAAAAGAATTTAAGTTTTACTCTCTTCATTTATTTAAAAAAAAATATTTAAAAAATAATTAAAATATTTGATTTGTGGTCTATCAGTTGCAATAGAATAAATAGAAATATAAAATAATGGCGATAAAAATAAATAATTAGAAAATAAAAGTAAATAAATGATTTCAGATTGGAAAATTTTTTTATTAACAAATGTGTTCGATGGAAATTAAAAAAAAAATTTAATTGGAAAAAATTTATCTTTTTAATTTGAGATTAATAATCTGAATTATTTTTCAAATTTGAGTTTTCAAATCTTCTAAACTAAATATTATATCATTTTAAAGCAATCTTAGCAAGCTTTGTGACTATCTAATGAAAAAATGAATTTATATGTCATGAAAAATAAAACTAATAAAACAGCTTTAATAATGATAATTTAAAAAACGTTTTGTGATCAAGATATCAATGTTGATGTTTGAACATTTAACCTTTCAATATAAAATGATACCAATATAAGTTTTAATGTTACTTTTTTGACTTTTAAAGAATATAAACAAAAAAAATCAAGTACAAATTTCAAAAGATCTATGTGGATAAATCTTAATTTTTTTTCGATTTTAAAAAAACATATCAGAAGAGATGCGGTGCGATTTTTAAAATATTTATATTTAAAAAAATAAATAAATTTTTAAAAATATATATTTTAAGGTATTAATTCAAAAATTAAATAGCATGTATTGAAAGATACTGTTCGAAAAAATAAAATAAATGGTGCATACTTAACTTGAGGATTTTTTTCTATAATTCAAGTACCTCATATTTAATGAAATTTAATAAAACCCGATTTTTCATATCACATTTTCATATCGTAAGTTAACCAGTTTGACTGAAAATTTTTCAAAAATAAAATTTTTAAAAATTTGTTAAGTATCGTCACCATAATCTAATTTTGTTTCATTAAAAGCATCAAGTACTTAGCTTGCTGTGTTGAGTGGGTACGTTTTTAATAAAAAAATACCCTTTTTTAACTTTGGCACATAAAAACTCGATTAACAATTTATTTTTATTAAAAAAAATTATTAATATTGAAGTTCAGGCCGAGTGTGTGAATAACAAGTTTAGCACTTAGTTTACAATTTATTTAAAATGAGTTAAAAAAAAAACATAATGATCTCATATTCTCTGTTTCATTCTCTTTTTTAGTAATTGTAACAAGTTATTTTAAAGTCTTATCATGTAATTATACTGCAATAGATTAGCTGCGTTGAATTGAAAAAAAATTAAAAAATATTTACATTTTGAAAATAATGTTATTTTTAAAAATTTTTAAAAGCAAAGAGCCATCAAAAATATTTAGAAAAAAGTAAAAATGAATGTTCAAGAAATGAGAATCTAAAATTTTTACATTTTTTTAGTAAGTTGAAGCCACTGTAAAAAAATATTTCACGATTCGAAAAGATGGAGCTTAATTAAATATTAAAACAAAAATTATATAAAACATTTTTTATCATTTTATTCAACTTCACCAGATTGGATAACAATTATTAAATAAAAAATTTTTAAAGACTTATTTTTCTATTTAAAAATATAAATAAAAAATAAGTTATAAACAACAATTCAGAGTTTAATTTTTCAAAAAAAAATTTTAATTTAACAAATAGAAATTTAACTTAAATAATTGCCACCATTAACAAAAAAAATTAACAAAAAAATTCTAACAAAAAAAAAATCAAAAATATAAATTCAAAATACAAAGACTTTGAATAGAGTTAACAACTAATTTTAATTTTTATATTTTTTTCTATCTAATACTTTTCGGTATTAAGTAAAATTTTTGATCAAATTTCATTTTTCAAATTTGATCAGAAAATTTTTAAATGCGTATTTAAATTTCATCGCAGATTTTTGCATTTTTTTAATGTTTCAAAGCTTTATTTTTAATTTTTGAAAAATGATTGTAATTTGTAAAAAATGCACTGAAATTTAATTACGCATTTAAAATGTTTTGATCAAATTTGAAAAATTAAATTTTATCAAAAATTTTACTTTGTTATACTTTTCTTCGTTAAATTGAAAAAAAATTAGATGCTAAAAATTTACAAAAAAAATAATAATTAAAAAAAATGAAGAAAACACTCGTACTATATTACCTTAAAAATTAGATAATTTTTGGTTAATTTTTTTCCTCTTTTCTAAATGTCTCTAAATATCTGTAAAGAAGTCATTAGCAATTCATCTTGGTAAAATTTAAACATAACATTATATATTTTAGATTTGAAAAATATTAATAATTCTAAAGATCTCATGTTATTCTTTTAAAATCTTTTAAGAAATTTCCTTAATTTTCACTCAAATAATTTGCCATTAAAAAAACATATAACGCTTAAGGCTCCTAATGTTAAAATCTTAATTTCTTTTCCTACTTTCAAGCTTTTAATTTATTTAAAAATCTTATTTAGAATTACATTAAAATAAAAAACAAGCGTGTACCTGGAAATGTAAGTCAAATTTTTTGATATTAAATTTATCAAAAGTATCGCAGCGAGTTTTGATAAATCGCTCAGCTTTTTTTTGTATTTCCCAAGAGAAATGTAACCAAAGTTTTGTTCAAAAATGTATTTAATTTGGGATTAAACAGGGTTTCTTAGATGAGGATTTTGTCACAAAATGATGCCATAATTTCGTCATTTTAACCTTGCTAGAAAACTTGTTTAAAATTTCTAAATTCAAGCGATTAAAATTAAATAAACTTAAAATTTAAAAATTAAGTCTGAAATTAGAATAAAAAATTATCTGTTCAACTTTTCATAATAAAAATAAAAATAAAAACAATTTTTAATTTTTAGATATTGATTTATTATTAAAAATTCTTTCAAAGATCAAAAAAACCACTTAATGATATTATTTTTATTTTTCTTTATTTTAATTTGAACTTTAAAAATCAAAAAATTTCTTGCGTTATTAAAAAATGTTTGATTAAGAGGCAAAATTTGATTTTTTTTAGCTTTTTAATTGGCAAAATTTTTAAATACAAAACTGGATCAATTGTTCTATGCTATTTTATTTCTAAACTTTGAAGTATAATTTGCTCAAAATTTTCTAAGCTCAAATACAATATCCCTAATTAAGTTTATGATTGAAAAGTTATTCCTAATTTGCATACTCAGATCAGATTTTATTTTCGTTTATCAAAGAAAAAGGAAATTACTTCAGTTACATATTTTAATTTTTAAAATAATGAAGCTTCGATCTGAATAATAGTTTATTGATAGTTATAAATCAAATTCAGTGCTGATATATAATTGCGCATTATTACGTATTTTTACCTTTTAATCACAGTGAAATTCAAGTCAAAATTATTTTTTTGAAATTTGAATTTTAAAAATGATATTTTAATAAATTTCTATCTTTTTAAACTTTTCAATTTTATCAATTTAAAAATAAAAATGGAAAAAAGTTTAATTTTTTTTTTTAATTAATTAGATTCAAAAATTGAATTTAATACATTATTTTCACGTTTCGGGTTAAATAAAATTTTTAATCTGGAACTAGCAAATCTTAATCGATTTTAAGTCTGGTGATTTTAGATTTCATCTACAGTACTTTTTTTAAAAAAAATTATCAAAATTATAAGCAGTTATGGTATGGTTTGGAGTTTTCTGGAACATTTCGAAAAAAAAAATTCTACTTTGATTCCATTTATCTTTATCATCATAGGTTAAAAAAAAAAAGAGAAACAAAATTTGAAGAATTTTTTTTTAATTTTTTCAAAATTCGCTTATTTTAAGAAAACATTTTACTTAAGTTATTCAATGATAATTTAAAATTATTTACCAAGACTTTTCAATAAAAAATTTACTCACATTTTTGGCAGAAATATATTCATTTAGTCATGATCATGATAAAATGATCAAAACTTCATTGATTAAAATCTAAATAATAATAATGAAATCAGCTTTATTTATATTTCTTTAAAATTAAACATAAGATGTTTATTATTTTAATAAAAAAAAAATATATTTTTTTTCTAATTGATCTTTAATTGTATCTTCTTAAATTTTTATTTGAAAATTTTAAAGGAAAATTTAAAATTCACATTAAGGTATTCAAATTACAGATTTAAATGATATTTTAATATTAATTAAAATATTTTATGGCGAAACAAAGATAAATTTTGCATTGCAAAATTTCAAAATATTGATTAAGATTTCATTTTTACTTCAGATAAAAATTCATATAATTTCCTATTTAATTAAAGATTAAACAAATCATGCTTAATAAAGTTTAGTCGTTTTTAATTAAAAATTGATAAAAATGGTTTTGTGAAATTCAGTACAAAATGAAAAAAAGAACAGAAAAAAATATAAAAAAATTGAATAACTTTTTTTCTAAAGGTTAAAACTTAATTCTGTAAATGCAACATAGTGCTACATTCAAAGTTGCATCAAATTTTAAGGTCTGTTAAATTTGCAGAGTTTAGCAGAAATTAAATTTTAATAAAATCGAGCTAAGTGCATTTTGCAGAGATTTTGCACATCATTAGCAGACTTTTACAGTTGATGCAACTTTGAATGTTGCACCATTCTGCATTAACAGAATTAATTTTAAGCTTTTAGAAAAAAAGTTATTTAATTTTTTTACACTTTGTTCTGTTCTTTTGTACTGAACTTCACAAAACCATAAAAATGACCTCTTTATTTAAATCAAAATTTAAAATTTTGATTTAAATTTACATTTGATCATAAACTTCAATTTGCCAAATAATGTAGATTAGAAATCATAGAGTCAATTGACTTGTTTAGTGCTTCTAGTGATAATCTAATTGATTTTTGGGCAAGAGATTAAGAATGTGTTTCTAAAAAAAATATAAGAAGATTTAATTTTTTGTTCCAATATACTTGAATATTAAACATTTGATTATTTTTTTTATTAAAATGAATTTGAGTCAGATTATTGTACGATTTTTACTCAATTTTTTAAACAATTCAAATGATTCATTTTTTGCTTCTAGGGGTAAAAAATTCGATGCTTCTTGTGTTAATTAAAAATGATAAAAAACGCAAAATTTCATGACACACCCTAATATTTTTGATTGCAATAACTTAATTAAAAATCTAATTATTTTTTTGTTTATCTGTATCGAGCTAAAGCTTCTTCTTCAACAAAAAATAATATAAAGCAAAATATAATAAATAAATAAAAAATTTAAAATGTGTAAAAGAATTTGAAAAAAAAATGAGAATAACCTAAATATTTATAAAGGTCTCCTAAAGTTTTAAAATTTAGACCTCAATTTTTGTTTGACGAAATCTTGATTATTTTATAGCCTTGATTTTCATTAAATTTAAAAATTAATTTTGAATCATATTTAGTCTGAGCCATTCTTCTAATTTATCTAGATATTCATTGATCTCATTTTCTGAGTTAGCCTTTTTCTTAAAAAAAAAATTTGACCAGATCGAGAAATTAAAAACTGATGATAAATTTGAAACTAATGTTTTGGACCAAATTTTATGATTTTTTTAAATGGTTTATTATAATGATTTTTGTCAAGTTTATAACTTTTATGTAAAAAATTTTTGCCTTTCATTGTGAACATTAAAGATACAATTCCATAAAATTTATTTTCAACCAGCTCTTACTTAATATTTATTTCATTTAGAAAATTTTCAATCAAGAAAACTAAAAATTTTATCTTCAATTTTTTATAGGAACAGGATCAGACTAAAAATAAATCTAATTTTTTATCATTTTATTGAGTTTTGTAAAAAATTGTTATAATAAATAATAATTTTCTCGTTATCTCGCTAGGTCTGTTCTACAATATGAAAAAAAAAATTAATAAGAATATAAGAAAATGTAAAATAATCAAAACTTGTAGAATTTATTTGAAAATTTTTTATATTTAATTTAAAATTTTTTTTTTAATTATTTTTTCTTCTAAAATAAATTGTTTTTTTTTTTAATCTTTTTAATTGTATCTACTAAACTTTAAATTTTGGACTGGAATCGAAAGAATTTATTTTTGCTTAAATGGTCTAGATCAAAATATCTTTGAGACCATTCCAAATTATTTGGTAAAAGTTTTCTTAATTTTAGATTTTCTTTTGAAGTGATACCTTTAAAATTGCTGTCTTTTTCAAAAATGAAAGCAATTTAATCAACAATCTATTTGAAAAAAATTCGATATTTTGATTAAAATGGATTAGAAATATTTTAAGGTTTTCAATTATAGGAAAAAAGTGACAAATTTTTATAACCAAAAGCAGAATTCTATAGCTTTTTTTTCCTGAATCGAACTGCCTAAAATTTATTAAAATGATAATATAAAAATTGATTCGCATTAAATATTCTCGAAAATTTCTTAAGATAATGAACAGAAAAATTGCTAAGAATCCTTTAAAAAATATTCATAATTAAAAAATCAATTTAACTAAAACAGATATTTAAATAAATTGCCATTAAATTGCAAAAAATCTTATTCAATATAAGTTTACAGTTTTCGGTAATTAATAATTTTAACGCAAAAATTTGACCAACTTAATGTTCTTGAGCATCATTAAAAAATTTAGTTTCACATAATTCTAAAAAGGGTTTTTTTTTTATTTAACTTAATATTTCATAGGTTTTAACATTAATATTAAAATAAATTTTAAATTATCCAGAGTTTATCGTAATTTAAATTATTTTTTTTTTTAACTTTTATTACCATCAATATGGTAATGTAAAGGGCTGTGAAATTTTTTCAATTCGATCAATTCAATTCAGGAAATTTTGAATTACTTTTTTACTATAAGGTTAGTTAATAGTTCAGTTCTGTTAATCCGAAAATATGTCTGAAAAAGCTTTGAATTAGTAATTGCACAATTGATTAGAATTATTTTTAACTACGTGCAAAATGCAGAAAATTGCAGATTTATTTCACTACAATAAGTTACTTTTCTTCAAATAAACATTTTAAAGGACTAAATTTGAGAATTGAAAACGCGTATAATATTTTTGAATAGTAATAATATGCAATTTAAAAACTAAAATACTGAATTAGGAACAAAATAAAAACAATTTAGTTTTTTTTTTGTAATTAATGTCAATAACATTTAAATTGATCACTATTTTAATTTATTAATACATAATTGATTGAAATGAAACTATTATACAATCAAAAAAAACAAAATTATTTATTAGTTAACCCTATAATGTTCAAAAAAATTGCCACTTTGAAATTTTTTTTATCTTTCTTGTTTTGTTTATCAAATTAACACTTTTGATTTTCCCTTATCTCTAGTTCGATATAGTTAATTAATTTATTGAATTGAATTAACCTCCTTTAAGGAGAAGTAAAAGAAAATAAAAATAAAATTTTTTTTTTTTTTTTTTTTAATTAATCATTTAGTTATTTAGTTAATCAAATAAATAAATAAATCTCTAAAATATCAAATAAAATAATCTCTAAAACTCGGAAAAAAAAAAGAGCCTGTAATTGAAGAAATTCCTAATAACATATCCAGAGTTGTTTAAAAGTCACAAGTCTCAAGTCAAGTCCAAGTGAAGACTTTTTTTTTTAATTTTTTTTTTCAAAAGTCCGACCAAAGACTTTAATTTTTTTTTTTCAAAAAAAAGTCCAAGTCAAGACTTTTTTTTCAAAATTTTCGTTCAAAAGTCCAAGTCCAGGCTTTAAAATTTTGAATACTGAAGAAGAAATTTATGCTAAAATTGCAAGAAAATTCTGTGAATGGCAAATCTATTGCATTAGACAACCCAAAAGCAAATAAATTTTTTGATATTAAGCCTGATCTAGCAAATTAAAAAAAAAAGTCTTAGAAAAAACGCGGTAGACCAGCCCGATCAAAAAACACAATTAAAAATAAATATTTTTTTGTCCCTAAAAAATATATTTTGTTTTTATTTTCATTTTTTTGTTCTATTTAAATAATTAGTACTATATATTTCTAAAAAAAAGTAATGAATAAAAAATTTTGTTCCAAATTCAGTGTTTGAGTTTTTTTTGCATTAAATAAACACAGGTAATAATTATATGCCAATTGAAAAATTTGAATTGAAATGAAATTGACAACCCTGTGATGTATAGATAAAAAATTTACTTAAATTTTTTATGATGAAATAATAATTTTATAATTTGATTACATTTGATTGGTTCATCGATGTCCAAATATTCCATTATCTCTTTTATTATTGATTCATTACTAAGTTTTTCAAACTGTACATAGAATTGTAAATGTTGAATGAACACATTTTTCTACCCATTTTAAACTATTTATATCTCTCTTTTTTTACTTTTTTTAAATCTTTCTACTCTAGAAACTCGAACTTTTTATTTTCCCTTTTTTAATCAATGCTTTGTAACAATTGGGTTTAAACGAAGGCGCAAGCCATTCGGACGAACCTGGGGTCCGCCCCAAAGTATTTTTTTTAATAAAAATAATAAATTACTAAGTTTTTCCTTTTCAAAATAGCTAAAATTAATTTTATTTTATTATTAATATGTAGAAAGAACAATGTATTTGTCATTACTTACAATTTTTCTATTTTAATTGTCTTTTTTATTATATTTTAGCTTATATTACTTTTATATTATTTTTACTTTACATTTTAATTTTATTTTTTCTTGATTTTTAATTTTTTTTTAATTTGTAGTAGCTAAACCAGATAAAACATAAAAAATAAAAAGTTTCATTAAGTTAAAATAATTTTAAAATTATTAAAATAAAATGATTTCAATTGACGAATTTTTCATAATTTTTCTATTTTTTATTTTTGTATTTTTTTTAGAAAACGTTAAATTAGTATCCATTAGCGTAGACCCTCATTAAACATATCCACAAATCTAATAAAAGTAAGAAAAATAAGAACAAAATCAATTCAAAACACGCTATTATGATAAAAACAATAACATTTTGATTTTAAATATAACAAATTGATTAGGAATGAAATTGATTTAATACTCAATTTTTAATCAATAATTTAACTTTTACATGTATAGATTTACTTATATCTATCTATATAACTAAAAAAATAAACGAAAAATAAAATTTGATTTTATATTTTATTCAGAATGATATCTAGCTCGGCACAGATATATAAAATAAAAAAATCTACCCCTTTTTGATCTTTGTTTACATTTTTTTGATATTTTATTTTATCTCATTTAACTCTATTTTAGTTTTTTTAATTCTGAAGGAGCAGGAGCTCGGCATTATTATTAAATAAAAAATTTAAATATCTCAAAATGACTTCTTAACTAAAAAATATTAACAAAAAGACAGATAATAAACTAAATAAAAAAAATTTAATATATTCATAAAAAATGGGATCTGAGGCTGAATCTAGAAAAAGCATTCTTGGGAATCCGTGCTTGGACGCCGCAACGCCGAACCAATACTTTATAGTCCAAGTGGTTGCAGCAAAAAAAAATAAATTTATCTGTGTTTTTTTTAATTAAAAATTATTTTTTATTATATTATATATTAGAGATGAGTTTATAAATTTTGTATCAATTCTATTAATTATCATAATTATATTATATAATTAATAGATTATATAATCATTATATTAATTTAATAAATTACATTACATTTAAACTAGATAAATTAAATTGGACTAAAATAGATTTAAAAAATTTGTTATTTTTTATTCTATTTGTGGTAATTCTTATTAAATTTGCTATTGAAAAAAATATAAGAATCATTAGTATATTCTTTAGAATATTTGGTTATTAAAGATCAAAAGCGAGTTGAAAGTAAATAGAGAATAAATTGAAGAAACTCTAATTAATTATCACTAATTTTGAAATATTAATTTTTTTTTAATTTTAATTTAAAAAATAATTTCAGTGGAAAACCACCAAGACTTGGGCAAGACAAGACTTCTTTTCATTCACATTTTTTAATGTCATTTTTTTCTTGCTAATGTATAATTCTTTAAAATTATGGAAAAGAGTCCTAAAAAATTGTGATAAAATTTAATTTGGATATTTAATAAAAAACTTTATAGAGATGCACTTTTATATTTTTTGCTTATAGTCTATTTTCAATGTTAAGATTTCTCAGATTATTGTTTCTATTTGATCTTAATTATCAAGTTAAATTTTAATTCTATCTTTCCCGAGCTAAAGATCCTTTAGATTAAAAAATAAAAATAAAAAATAATATAAATTTAATCAAAAAAAGAAATCAAAAATATGCTGAAAATAATGAAAGGTGTTTTTATTTAATTACAGTTCATGAAAAAACAGAAGATAGGAATTTCGAAAAAGAAAATAGTTGTTGTAAATCTTAATTAAAATTTTTTCTTTTAGTTTGTTGATTAATTAAATGTTTTATTTTTTTATGACTCTAAAAATAGCTTAATATTCTTTGAAGGAATTCTTCAAAGTTAAGCTATTTTCTTTCAAAAATCGTTAAAGTTAATTTAAAAATAAGAATATTTTTTTTTGGAGAAAAGCATAGAGAAAAATCTAATATTAATGACCAAATAAAACATCAATATTTTGAGATTTTTTTGTCTCTTTAATCTATTCTAATTGGAATTTTTTCGCCGCCAGGCTATGACAAGATAAACAACAGAGTCTTGAGAAACTGTCCCACAAATATCCTTAGACGAGTACTGAATCTTTTAAACGCTTCTATAACGATTGGCTACATCCCATCAGAACTAAAAATGTTTAAAATCATCATGATCCCCAAGAAGGACAAACCACCTGACAACATTAGTTTGTATAGACCAATATCACTCTTAAGTTGCATCTCGAAACTATTTGAAAAAATAATCAATCGTAAACTTCAAGCTTGGATTGAGATAAACAACATTTTGCCACCGTGCCAATCAGGGTTTCGAAAAAACATGAGTACCCAAGACCAAATATTTCGTCTGTCACAATCAATAATCGTAGGCAAAAAGGAATACACTGTTACAGTATTCTTCGACTTGGAAAAAGCATTTGACATGTCGTCTCATTCAGGTATTTAATTCAAACTTCAAAAAAATGGCCTCAACAAATTCCTTCTTAGATGGATCGATCAGTTTCTCTAGAACAGAAAGTTCAAGGTTTCGGTCAACAATTTATCCTCAAATGGGGTACCACAAGGTAGCTGCTTATCAACAACTCTATTCTCTATTTTCTTCAGTGACATCGCAAAGATCTTACCCAAAGAAGTAAAAGTAGCACTTTTTGCCGATGACTTGTGCATTTGGTTTACAAGCAAATCTCTCAAAGTAATCGAATCAACTTTAAACGTCTCAATTGAACGCATAAAAAACTACTGTCAACACTGGGGGCTCAAATTAAACGAAAACAAAACCCTTCACACCGTTTTTACTACAGCAGGTTATCGTTCGAATTACGAAACCAAATATAAGTTCAACCTTTTTTTAGACAATCAACGAATCCCTTTAGAACCCTTTCCTACATTCCTTGGTATTCAATTTGATCCTAAATTAAGCTTCAAAAATCTGTACGAAAACATCGAATCAAGAACAGCATCAAAAATAAATCTAATCTGTAGAATTAAAGGACTCAAATTAAAAAACTCGTTAAATCTATGTAGAATCGTTTTCAAAAACTTTATTTGTTCTATATTCGACTACGCTTTCATTCCTCTCTCTTGCTCAACTCAAAAAATATCATCCGACATACAAAAACTCCAAAACAAATTTCTCAGACACATCAAGTTTTTCCCAATCAAGACTAAAATCGTTGAAATTCATAAGCAACTTAAAATCGAGCTTGTAGAAACACGGTCAAAAAACCTTTTGAACAAATTTCTATCCAAAAAAACGTCACATCAGCAACTAAGAATGGATCTGGATGAATTCAATCAAAACAATAAAACTTAAACCAAAAATTTTATTCGCTCTACCAAAACTTCAACCATTTTATTATTCCTAATGATTAATTCTTTTAATGTGAGTCTTTATGTCTACGTTTTTTTTTAGTTTATTTTAACATTTTCGAAACGTTATTCAACTTTTTTTTACCTCTTATTTATATATATTTTTTTAAAATTATTTAATCAACCCCATGCAAACGCTGGGCTAAAAAGAAGGATTATGATCCATTCTGAGTAGCCTGAGGTCTACCTCAAATTATTTAATAAAATAAATAAAAATAAAATTGGAATTTTTTTGGACGTCAGAAAACGTCACCACAAATTTAGAAAAAAAAATCCCAAATTCAGTAAAAATATTACTATTTCATTCAAAAAAAACTAATTCGGTTTTTTATTCACAAAATCAATAAAACATATCTAATAGAGCGAAACTGTCACAAATTAATATATTAATTCACTAATAAAATAAAATCTGCACTAATTTGATAAATATATAACTAAAACAGTACTCAATCCACCTCTTTACTTGAGTAAATGGATTAGATCATTTTTATACTCAATGACATTTAAGGTAAATGTGAATGACCATCAAAGCGAAGAATGTCAAATAACTGAAAGTGTTCCTCAGTCCTCCTTTATTTAATATATATATTAATGACATCCCCAAAAGAAAAAAATTATGTAGAAAACAAATGAAATAGCATTCAAATAAGTTGTGAGAAGTGGAACGCAAAAATGTTTAAAAAAAGATGTTTTAATTGTGCAAATGGCTGTACAAAAAAAAATAGGTAATTTTTTTATTTTTTTTATTTTTTTTTTTTTTACTTAATTAGTGAATTAAATTAAAATAAAGTTATGATTTAATTGAATTAGTGTTTTTTCATCTTTTTTTGTGATATTTTTTATTTTTTGTGTTCTTTTTCTGAAATAAATATTATAAACGGAATTAGTTAACTGTTTATTGATTGTGTTATTTTTTTACTAAATTAGTGAAGATTTTTACTGGATTTGTGGATAGATATTATATATGCTCAATTTTTTTTAAAAATTTTTAAATTAATTTAATTAAATGTTAAAATTCTGTAATCGCTCCTTAAATAATTGAGTTTTGAATTGTAATGAAATACAACTTACAGGTCTTTGATGGTTAATTTTCAAAATAATTGTAAATTAACAATAACAAAAAATTAAATTTTCAATTTTAAATTAATATACGATCTGTAAGGTTCTGCTAATTCAAAACATCCACATTATCTTCAGAATTGATTTTCGACCTCAAATTCGAATTATTGGAACCTGAAAACATCCATTATCCAATTTTAAAGAAATCCACCTATATTTTGCTAAAAAAGTATTTTTAATTATATTTTCTATTAAATTTAAACATATATTATAAAGTTTTACAATTTTTAAATATATTTTACTAATTTAGCTGAGTGTTATAAATTTTTAAATGTTCTTGATATTTTTCATTAGACCTTCCACTTTTTAATATCTGTCTAATTTATTAGAAAATATAATGAAAAATTATATTTTAGCAAAATATTATTTTATAGGTGAATTTCTTAAAAATTCGAAAAAAAGAAATAAAAAAAAACTACTTTTGTTTTGTACAGAATTTTCTTTAGTTTCAGAATCTGAAATAAAAAAATGGGGTAAAATTTTTTTTTCAAATCTTTTAAAATACAGTTTTCAGGTACGTCGAAAATCGATTCCGGAGATTTGAAAAATTATGTGATTGATGATGTGATTCTGGAGATGTGTTTTGTGTGTGGACTTTTTTGTTGATGGCGAGGGTATGGGCAAAAATTGTCATAAATCAAAGGGGTAAAGTATGTCATAACAAATTGTCATAGAATATAAAAAAAAAAAATTGTCATCAAAAAAATGTCAAAATAATTAAATTTTTTTGATTGTCAATTAATGATTGGTTTTATCTCTGAAAAAAATTTAGAAACAAAATTTTGAATTTTTTGTATACATCATTTTTATATATAACCTAATTAATATTTTTAAATTTTCTATTTTTATATTTCATGAGGACTGAAAAGAAGGCGATAAGCCGTACGGGATAGTCCTAGGGGTAAATCCCTAAAATTATTTTATCAAATAAAAATAAAAATCTCTGAAAAAAAAGATAAAATAAATAAGTAATATGAAGTCTTTAAAAAAAGAAGTAATATGAAAGTAAACTTAGCCAATCTTTATTCGTTCGAGTTTTACATGCTCGTGACCACTGGGTCGTTGTTTCAAATTATAATCCGAGCTATGTTGATTCAGACGATGGCTATTATAACTGGTTTCTTTATGATAGTATGAATAATCCAGAGTATTATCTAAATTTTATTAAGCCAGTGTTGAAAAGGCTTTCCGGTGGCTCAAGATTTTTTAATATTATTAATGTAAAAGTGTCTAAACAAAAAGGTACTAAAGATTGTGGCTTATTTGACCTTGGATATTCTCTAGCTTTAGCTATGGATATAGATCCTGGTAAGCTAGTTCTCGATCAAAATATTTGTGTTGATTTAATTTAAAATTCATTTGTGTTTTTTTTTCCTATTTTCCTATCGTTTTTTTTTTAATCAATAAATTAAAATTTAACCAATAAAAGTTTATTCCTCTTATTCTTTAGAAAACTTGTCATAGATGACTTTTTTTGACTTTTTTTTTATGACAATTTTTGACATCCCCGATGGCGAGATGTACAGCTCATTTTGAAACGTAGCGCAAATGATTGCGTGATACTTTTCATATATCAGATGAAGGGCTTTTAAAAATATACCCAAATAAACAATTTCTATTTCTAATAAATTTATTTTGAGAATATCTAATCTAATGGTTTTGTAATTTTTTAATGTAAAAAATAAACAAAATTTATAAATGTGATACAAAATAATAATTTAAAAAAATTTTAATTTTTATTTCAATTTGTCCATGGGACTTAAACTTTAATTAAATAAATAAATAAATAAAATTTAAAAAATAGTACTGTTTGTCTGTTTGATATAAAAATATTTTTTTTGATTATACACTGAGCAAATTAACAATAGTTTTCTTTTTTTCATATAGAAAACAAGGAAATAAAATTTTCAATTTAGAACCAATTTAGAATTTTGTTAATATCATCTTCTTTCTAAATTTTTGTATTTATTATTTACGAGTTTTGTTAATTTATTTTTTTTAATATTTTTTATTAATTCAAAATTAAACAAGCTTAAAATATTTAAAAATCAATGCCTATCAAAAAAAAAATTGAATAATAAATCAAGTTGAAATTGTTAAATTTTTATTTTTTGTTTTCTTCATCACAATTAATTTGCTAAAAATTTAAAATGCCTTTATTATTTTTTTTTTTTATTAAATTTATCTTTTAGTTTATTGATGAATAATTGCCAAAGTTAAATAAAAATGCTTATGTGCTCTAGGTGTTGATTTAATTTCAATTTTAATTAAACATTTTTAGATTTTATAAAGAAATATAGATCTTACTTTTTTGTTTAATTTGTCATTAAAAAAATCTAATTAACTTTCTAAACAGTTTAAATAATTTATTTAATTGTTGAGAAAAAAATAATATTTTGATATAAGGAAGTTCTGTTTCGTTTTGTTACTGAAAATACTTAAGTAAAAATTTTGATAAAATTTTGATAAAATTTTGATAAAATTTTGATAAAATTTATCTTCCAAAAAGTCTTTACTAATGAGATTAATTTAAGATTAGAAAAAAATTCTGCATTAATGGATTTAGAAAGCTAGCATAAAAAATCATTAAATGTCGGTATTTAAAGCACTCCAGTTGTAAGAAGAGCTAAAAAAAACAAAATTGAAAACCAAGAACTTTTACTCGATTAAAACGGAAAAAACAGTTGATCGCTTGAGGGAAAATTATTCAATTAAAAGAAAAAAATATATTTTTAATATCAAAAAAAATATTTTTTTGCGCAAATCTATGAAAAATAATCTCTAATTATTGTTTTGTTCAATTAAAACTAGTGTTTTTTTAATATCTTAATATTTAGAGAAATTCTTGTGTAAATAATAATTGTTTATGTGTAAAAAAAAAAATTAAAAATCATACAATGCAAATTAAATTTTAAGTAGAATTTAAATAAGTTAAGATAAAAAAACTTATTCGTCAAAAAAAAATAAAAAAGTTACTTCAAATTTAATAATTTTGACATCTAATTCTGAATAAACAAATCAATTAATTAAAAACCGAATCTTTTTTCAAAATAAAACACAAAAAAAAGTTGATCATCAATTTAATTAGGAAATAAATTTACAAAAAAAAACATAGTAATGTTATAATTAATAATAATATCAAAATTAGAGGTTATTGAAAAATAGTTGCTAAAAATAAGATTATTAATTTTTATCAGACTCTATTTTACACTTAAAAAAATTACTTATAAATTAATTAATTTAAAGTAATTTAATTTGTCTCTTTTCTAAATCAAAATAAAAAAATTTCTTGTAAATATTACTTACTCTTGTGATCGACTAAACCCTAAATTGTACCCACTATTATTTTTTTAGTCCTAAACAAATATCCAAAAATTTGACAATACCTAGATGCATAACTACTCATTTTGCATGGTTGGATCTAACGCAATCAATCGGTTCCATGTCTAATTTGACAGGAATAACAATGAAGGAACTGTTCAAAAAATTAAAAAAAAATTATAAATTTTTTTTTAATTTTCCAATTTATAGACTCGTTTTATCTCGCGTTTCTAAGAGTTAAAATTTTTTTCGAACACCATCAAACTAAGATGCCATTTTTAGGCCAAAATCACCGAATTTCTAAAGAGATGCTCAAAAATCCAACAAAAAATTAATGTCAGTATATTTAAAAATACATACCAAAAAATAAAATTTTAAACCTAATAAACTTTATTCAATTTTTTCAACAAAAATTAAATAAACCTAAATTTATTGTTTCCTTTTATTTTTAATAAATATCAATACATAATTTAATATGTAAAAAAATACTGGAACCAAAGGGCTGGATTATTTATTCTGCTGTTTAAATTCAAACATTTAAAAGCACATTTCTAAGACATGTTTTAAATCCAAGATAAAGCAAATTTTAAAAAGATAAAATTATTGAATATTCTTCGATCTTCGAGAAACTTTTCATAAATTTTTAATTCAATTCATAGGGTTTAAATTAAAAACTTGTTAGTACATGATAAAAATGTAGTAAAAGTATAATTAATACAAATGAAGACAATTAAATTTTCATTGATCTAAGATTTACTTAAATTTAACAATAAAGTGTTGAAAGAAGTCTTTCTAAAAAGAACCTTTTATTTATATTTATTTTTTTTAGAGTGGCTGTCAAATTTTTTTTATTGAATTAAAGTTAATAAATAAGAATTACGCAAAAAAACATATTTTAAAAATTTTACTCTTTTAAATATCACTTTCAATGGGAAACTCTTTTAATAATTAAATCCTGTTTAATGGATATTTAGAGAAAATTTTCGAGATTAATTAAAAATTATGCCTTATGGCCCAAGAATTTTTTTCAAATCCTTTATTTTATTTGCCTCAATTGTTTCCAAATAAATTATAAAGCTTCCTAGTCGCTTATGACTTACTTTATTTTCTAGATTTTTAGTCTTAAATTAATAAATCCACTTATTTTTAATAACGTTTTTCCGAAATACATTTTTTGAAGATTCAAATGTTTATTTGGCATCATCAAAAAGTCAATAATGAAATTGAAGAAATTTATAAAAAAATTTTGGAATTTTATTAATTTATATTTTTTTAGTTCTAAGAAAAAAATTAATAAAAAAAAAATTCTTTTACTATCTAAATTGACAGTGAAAAATTATGAATTCCTTTAGAGTAATTTTCGTGAATTTTTTCTGCAGGATCTGAAAAAAAAAAACAAATATCAAGATTGTCAAAATTCATCATAAAAATTTAATATGAAGAAAAAATCAGGAAATAAAAATTTTTAAACAACTGGAGCTTAGAAAAAAAAATAAATTCTTTTATTTTGAAAAATCACAAAAAGGATATAAAAAATTAAGCGTTCAAAACTAGAAAAAGTTTTAAAAGCTCATTCCATAAGGCATCAAACAAAAATTTTCGCCAAAAGATTCAAAAAATTGGGGTTGTGAAGTTCATTTCAATTCGATCGTTTCAATTCAGAAAAATTTGAATAACTTTTTTACTATAAGAAATAATTTAGTTCTGTAAAATGCTTAATGTTTAAGCAATTTTGCTTAATCCGAAAATATATGTCTGCAAAAACTCTGCAATGTACTTGCACAGTTGATTAGAATACTTTTTAATGGTGTGCAAAATGCAGAAAATTGCAGAGTATTTTGCAGACTTGTTTTACTGAATTAAGCAAATTTGCTTAAATTTAAGCATTTTAGAGAACTAAATTATCATTTTTAGTAAAAAAGTTATTCAAATTTTTCTGAATTGAAAAGATCGAATTGAAACGAACTTCACAACCCCCAAAAAATTTTAAATTATCAGTTTAATTAGGCAAGAATATATTTAAAAAAAATTAAAAAACCAAGATTATTGCGTGTTACAGAAAAAAAATCAGCTTACGGAAAATTCAAAAAACCGCTCATATATTAAAACCCTATTAAAATTCCACTGCTAAGTTTAACTTCTTCCTTTTTTCGAAGCATTCAAATTTTAAAATCTTGATCTAAAAAAAATCATTTCTTTTCTTTTGATAACTTTTGTTATCTTATTTTTCTTATTTTACTTAATTTTAACTTTTAGTTTTTTTAATTTGTTTTTGTAATTTTTTAGAAGCTTTTTATCGTTAATGGTATACAAATAAAAACAACAATTTAAGATGCTTTTTTATAGAGATTAGGATTAAAAAAAACAACCCATTCAAATAAAATTTATTTAAAAATAACTTTAATTAAACTTAAAATAATAATAATTAAACCTGTAAAATAAATAAATTTATAAAAATAATTATCCTAATAAATAAGGAAATAAATATTCATCAAAGTAAAAAAAGTCAAGAAAAACCTTTAATATCTTTCGATAAAATTAAAGATATATAGGAGTAAAATCAAAGAATTATTTTGTTCTAATTTTAAATATTAAATTTCTTAAAACAACGCTTATTTATCGTTTAAAAAAGTCAAAATAATTTAATAGAAATTAATTAAGAAAAAAATTAAACAGACAATAAACAAATACATTTATATTTTATTTTGTTCAATTTTAAGATAACAATTTGGGGCGCTCATTTTAACATTTTTAAAAGAAATAAATACCTCTTTCATCATCATCAAACCCAAAAGACAAATTTTCTATCATTAAAATTATCTTCTAGATAAATTTTTTCTTATTTGGAAAAAATATAAAAAAAAATTTAGACCAGCTACATGTTAGCTTTTTTTTTTATAAAAAATTTTTTTTTAAAAACTTTTAAATGAAATTAAAGAAAAAAAATGCCCACTTCGTAGTTCACCTATTTAATTTTTATTTTTTTTATGCCAAATTCAAAATTAATGTGAATATTAATTTTAAAAAGATTTAGTAGTTGTATACTCTTAAAATATTTTCAGTATACTTGTATTATTTAATTATGATTATTTTTAGTTTTTGTTTCAAGCCAAATAGATAAAAGTACAAAAAAATTACAGTTTTTATCGATATTAGGTATAAATATTATTTTTTATCATATATTGATCAAATTGGTTAATAAAAATGTAAACAATTCGTATCAAAATTTTCTAAGGTAGAGTATTTTAAATAAGTGCAGAAAAATGCATTAGCTGAAAAGATTGGAAATTTAAAGTTTGGAAAAGTCTGACAAGTTTTTAAACCAAATCCTAGTAAATAAATAAATAAATAAATAATTCATAAATTGGCTGAAAAAACTATCTGTGTTTATTTTGATCTACTCTAATTTTTTGTAAAATAAACATCGTATTTTAAAATTTCATATTTGTTATTTAAAATTTAATTTTCTAGCAAAAAGTCACTATGATAATAAGAATTAATTATTTTAAATGTCAAATGTGGTCATGACGACTTTGTGAACAATTGTTCACCAAAAGATGTGATCAAGGGTATCATGACGACTATGTGATCTTGACTGATCACCAAATCACTGATCACTAAACATGTGATCATAATTGATCACAAAAAAATAAAAATGATCACATAATGGTAATATAATTTTGAAAATAAGAAAATTAAAAAAAAATTTAATTATTGTTGGTTTTAATCCATTTGATTTTTAATGCGTGTTTCAATGTTTGTTTATTTTTAAGAATAATACAACACTGGTATACAACGCATCTTTATACTCAAAAGATTAAGCCAAAAAACTAAAAATTTTGTATATAAACAGTTAAAAATATTAAGTTGAAATATCATAATTTCTAAATCCAAAAATGATAGAAAATGAAGATGTTAAATATTTAACAAAATCTGTGAACAAAATCTTGCTCTTTCTCAACAGTTTTGCAATAACTCTAAATGATTTGGGTGAGTTAAAGGATGTTGAAGAACAAGGTGAGTCGAGTTAAGGTGGAGATAATCGATTTTTGGAAGTCGAAGAAAGTGAAGAATTGAACGAAGAGGAAGAAGAAACTTTGGCTCGTACCGAAACAGCAACATCCAAGTCTTGTGATACAAAAGTTGACGCAACATTGAGTGATGAGGAATTGGATACAGATTTGGCCAACGATATGAATAAAATATGTATTAGTTCTGTAAGAGACAAAGTAAACATTTACAAGGAACAAGCCATGGCTGGGTTATCGATTTCAAACGAAACCGAGATGATTGTAAAAAAGGCCTTAAGTAAACACTCAAATCCGGTTCCGTGTAATATCTGTGGCGAATTGATGAAAAATGAGCGAGGTGTAAAATTACATATAGCCAAATAGCACAATAAATAAAACTTTTGATTTATTTCATTATTACTTTGTTTTACAACTTTTATTTGTATTTTATTATTTGATCACATATTGACTGATCACAAAATAAAAATTTTGATCACAAATTTTTTCTTTTAAAAAATGATCACATGTTTAGTGATCAGTGATTTGGTGATCAGTCAAGATCACATAGTCGTCATGATACCCTTGATCACATCTTTTGGTGAACAATTGTTCACAAAGTCGTCATGACCCGTCAAATGTATAGTATGTATTCAGGGTTGAACCGTTAATTGGGTAAAACCGTGAATTCTTCTTTGAATGACTATAACTTTTCTTTGAAAGAAAATTTTTCTGTTAAATAAAAAAAAGAATATAAAGAACGTCTTTGTTAATAAAAATGACCAATAAAAAAGAATTTTTTATTTTTTTTTAGAGAATGACTACGGAAAGATATTTTATCTTTACGTAGAAATTTCTTGTGACCGATAATTATCTGTAAATAGAAATAAAAAATTAAAAGATATAATCTCTTTTTGAATTAAATTAGCTCTATAAAGATACTTTGATAGAGCTAAAATTGATTTTATTTATTTATTTAATTATTTATTTGTTTTCTGTACCGAGCTAGAGCTCCTTCAGAATAAGTTAAAAAAAAAATAAAATAAAAATAAAATTAAAGTTAATAAAATGAGATAAAAAAAAAGAATCAAAATAAAGTAAATAAGCTAAAAAAATGAAAAGACATGAATATGAATTGATTGTTACATGTTGCACATGTTTAAATAGTTCAAGTTTTAGGAAAAAAAGAAGGAATTACTAGGTAGCAATTACACAATGGAGTTGGATATTCGATATATCTAGATTTGAAGCCTCCTCTATATTCTTCTACCAGTTTTACGACCAGTGGGACAGAAAAATTGGAATTTTGTGGCTACCTTTATAGGTTTCACTTTCTTGATTTATTTCAAATTAGTTGACAACTAATTAATCAACTAATTAACTCTTATAAAAATGTTTAGCAAGTATATAATACTGTAAGCTTAACACTTAACACAAATTTACAAACTTTAAATTTAGAAATATTGTATAAATTTTGAAATTCAAAAAAAATTAACATAAAAAATCTTGGTAAAAAGTTTTCCTTTTTAACACCAAATGGTTAACAAACCAGGAAATTCCATCAAATGGAATTTCAGAAATTCAATTAAGCTGAACCTAAAGAGTTTGGACCGGCCTTTAACTCACCATGATTTACTTACTTATCTATCTCGCTCACTATCGGAAGAGGAAAAATCAAAAGTCATCTCAGTTGGAAATTTTTCTTCGAATCGATTTTGGATCATCGAATTTCACCCAAGCCTGAACACCGTTAATTTATTTGATAGACCAGTATTAATTGAAAACAGACAATTTAAATTCGAAGACCCAAACAAACTTAAAATCGATGATGGTAAAAAATCAGCAACCCTAAGGTTCCACTTTTTACCAACAAATATTACTGACCAAACAATTGCCCGCTTCATTAACAATCTAAAACTAAAGGATTTAGAAATTAAAGAGATCTCCAATGAGAAATTTAAAGAAGACGGATGGACTGAGGTCAACAATGGGATAAAAAGAGTTCGTATCTTATACCCAATAGAAATCAATGAGCAAATTCAAAACCTAGTAGGACCAACTACAGTATTTGGACTCAAAACAAACATCACAATCTCTGGTCAGCAACAACGATGCTTTTTTTGCCTTGATCCTAAACACACTATCAAAAATTGTCCAATAAAAAAACTCGAGTGTACTAATTGTAAGCTGAAAAACCACCCAGCAATAAAATGTTCAATGGCCGAAAAAATAAAAAGCATGGAGAGAGAAAAAATAGACTACAATGAGTTAGCTGTAGACGATGACCTTCCAACACTTTCATATCCTGAAGACGGAGACAATGGAGAAAAAATGGAACAAACCGAACAGCACCCATTAGACAGCTATATTGAAAGCTTCGATCCTACTGTAGAAACTATTATTCAAAATGCGATTGTCCAGAGCCCTCCTCCACAAACAGATTTACCATTTCAGATTCCAAATTTACCGCAGATTGTCCAAAAATCCCTTACCGAATCCCCCCCTAATTCAAAACCTCAACCCAAAACGCTTTCAACCGCGATCCCTCATACCAGATCAGTTCAATTGGAAACACAGATATTGAACTCATATGAATCGCACTATGAATCCAACAATGAATCAAATGACAATACTCAAACAAAACTTAAAAAAGAGAGAATGAAGAGAAATACGAGTGTTCTTGCAAATACAAAAAAAAAGAGTTTAAAAAGTACAAGTTCAATAGACGATAATGCATTCTTTGACGCTAATGAAGAAATCCGTAGTCGAAAGAGCATGTTACCAATCAAAAAAAAACAGTAAAAAATCAACCTCAATTCAACCAAATTAAGCAAATGAATAAACAATTTTCAAACAAATCTTTTTCAAAAACCAGGTTAGTAATTACACACTGGAATTGTTTCCATTTACCAAGTAGGATTCATCTTTTAGAAGAATTTTTAACTCAAAATTGTCCTGACATACTTCTCCTAAATGAAATAAAAATAAACACGAATGATTCGAACTTTTACTTTAATTTTAAAGATTACACTTCATTAGTTAAGGCCCGAAATAGATATGGTGGAGGAATAGCTATGTTGGTAAGAGACGGTATTGAATTTAAACAAGATTACTCATTTGATGAGTTTGGTGCAGAGCTTCTTTGTATTAAAATGTATCTAAATAATACTCAATTTTTTATTTTTAGCCTTTATAATCCACCAAATACTGTACTTCCTTTTAAACTTTTCTTAGAAATCTCAAATAGATGTGGAAAATTTATAATAGGGGGTGATTTCAATGCGAAATCTAAAAGTTTAGGTTGTTTTGGAGAAAATGAAAATGGTTTAATCTTGGAGGAAATTTTTAGCAAGCTCAATCTTTCTGCAATCAATGACATAACACCAACATATAATAGATTTAAAACTGATCACTTTGAAGTCCTTGATCTATTCCTAATACCGTCATCACTATCGGATAAGGTCCTTGACTTCAAAGTTCTTATAGACCATGATATGTTAAGTGATCACTTTCCAATTCAAACATGTATATCAGCTGAATATTTAATTACAGTTGAACCCTTGAAAACTAGTCTTAATTTTAAAAAAGCAAATTGGGGACTTTACCGAGATTTACTGAAGTCAACAAATCAACATATAAGTTCTTTTACAAACATTGATGACATAAATAAACACATTTCAGAAAAGATCGTTAATGCTGCCCAAAAAAGTATTCCAGCTTACACTCAAAAGTCTTTTAAATCAAGCTTACAAAAAAACATTGTCTTATTAATAAAAGAACGAAGAAAACTTAGAAGATTTTTCCAAAAAACCAGGTGTCCTTCTTCAAAGATAATTTTTAATAAGCTAACATCTGAGGTACGTCTAGCTCTTAAAGAATTTTGGAACCAAAACTGGCAAGATTTTATAAATAAAATGGGAAAGAATACTTTATCAAGCAGGCCTTTCTGGAAAAAAATAAATAAGTTCAGATCTAAGAAATGTTCAAAACAGATACCATCACTACTCAAAGATGGTGTTGAGTTTAAGACAGATATAGATAAAGGAAAAATCTTTGGAAATATCTTAGCCTCAACTTTTAGTCCTCATCTAGATCTTGTTGAATCAGAGGATAGTTCTGAAATATCACAAACCATTACAGACTTCTTAAAAAATAAGGTACAAAATAACTTGGACGAGCCTATTACTCTTTTGGAAATAAGAAATGCTTTAAAAAAATTAAAAGAAGAAGCAGGCTCTGGATTAGATCAAATTCACAACCTAATGTTAAAAAATTTACCTAAAGAGACTTTAATTGAACTAAGTATTCTTTTTAACAGGAGTTTGAAACTAGGTCAAGTGCCAAAAGCTTGGAAAATAGCAAGTATAACCATGATCCCCAAGAAAACATCTCCCACTCAAGATCCTAATAACTATCGTCCAATTAGTATGACAAGTTGCCTTGGAAAGTTACTTGAACGCATCATCTTCACAAGAATATATAATTTTCTAGAGAACAATAGTCTACTTATTCATGAACAATCAGGATTTAGAAAACATAGACGCACTGCAGATAATCTTTACTTTCTTATTCAAAAAGTTTCAGAGTCCTTTAATAGAAAGAAGAAGGTATGTTGTCTATATTTTGACATTTCTAAAGCTTTTGATAGAGTTTGGCATGATGGACTAATTTACAAGCTAATAAAAATAAATCTACCACCTTATCTTATCTATTGGATAAGATCATTTCTGCACTTAAGATCTTTTAAAGTAAATATAAATGGTCATCTAAGTGATCAATACCCTATTAAAGCAGGAGTTCCACAAGGGTCAGTAATTAGTCCGCTTCTTTTTAGCATTTTTATAAATGATATACCAAAAAGAAACAAAACAAACTGCCAATACTCTCTTCTTTTTGCAGATGATTTGGCTACCTTTTTTCACTTTTAAAAAGATAGGAAATCTTGAAAAAGTGATTAATAAGTATCTAAAAGAAGTTGAAATATGGCTTTTCAAATGGAAAATGAAAATTTCTATTGAGAAATCATGTTATATGATCTTTGAGAAAAAAACTAAAGTTAAATTTAATCTTGACCTTAAAATTAATAATAGTAATTTAAATAAAGAGGAAAAAGTTAAATTCTTAGGAATAACATTAGACTCAAAACTTACTTTTAGTCCAATGGTGGATGAATTAAAAGAGCGTTGTAATTCAAGGCTTAACTTAATAAAATATCTTTCAAATAAAAAATGGGGTCTAAAACCCAAAACATTAGGTAATCTTTACAAATCCTTAATAGGATCAATTCTGGATTATTCTTTTCCTTGTTTAAATTCTTTCTCAGAAACTAACATCAAAAAAATCCAAGTTATTCAAAATTCAGCAGTTCGATCTATTTTGAAGCTAAAATATGATACCCCCTCCAATATTATACACCAAGAGGCCTTCAATAAACTTAATCTCGAAACAATTTCAAATAGACTTTTTGAGTTGAGTGAGAGATATGTCAGGGCAGGATTGAGTCATTCTGTTCCACTGGTCGTCAGACTAGTGGAAGAATACAGAGAAGGTTTCGGATCAAGATATATCGAATATCCAACTCCATTGTGTAATTGCTACCTAGTAATTTCTTCTTTTTTTCCTGACTTATAATATATTAAAACATGTCTAACTTAATGTCCAATTGAAGAGAAAAAAAAAAAAAAAAAAAAAAAAGCTGTAACACATGTAACAATCTATTCCAAATCATGTCTTCTAAACTTTCATTTATTTAGCTTATTTTACTATTTTTTTTTTTTATTTTTTATCTCATTTTATTAACTTTAATTTTATTTTTATTTTTTTATTTTTTTTTTATTTTATTTTTTTTTTTTTATTTATTCTGAAGGAGCTCTAGCTCGGTACAGAAAACAAATAAACAATAAACAAACACTTAGTTCTAAAGAATTAAAAATGTCACAGATACAATTAGAAGAAAAATTTGCGACATTTAAAGAATTTGACAAGGCCCTTGAAAACTACTCGAAGAAGCTGGACCATGCGAACCAAATGAGAGTGAAGAAAAATTAGAAGAAGTCAATTCATCATCATCATCAGCAACATCAAGTAATCCAACACAATCACAGCCAGGTTGTTTCGTCAAAATAAATTCAAAAATCTAATTAAATCTTGTATTCTTTTCTTTATTTTTTTTATTTTAAATAAAATTTTTACACTTAATTATCTTTTTCTAGCCTCTTATAAATTTTTACACACATTTATCTACCTGTAGAAAATTTGTTTTTCAGAAAGTTATCTGTCGTAAGACAATGCTACGGAAAGATATTTTACTTATATGTAGCATCTTCCTTTTTTTTTATTTTATTTAAACGACTAGTCTTCGCTACTTAAAAGAAAATGCCGATCCTCAAAAAAAAACTTTCTTGATAATTGGTAAAAATTTGAACATTATTATATGTATTTTTTGATGCTGATTACGAATTTCTTATTGAAAAATTCAAAAACTTAACTGATCTTCTGTTATTTCAAAATAAAATAAGTTCAAGAAAAAAATGGGATTGGGGTTAAACCGTTAATTTCATTTATTGCATTAAATAGTGTGAATTTTCTATTTGATTGATATTTAAGAAAAAAACTTTTTAAAAATGCCGAGAAATAACTTGGCTCAATCTGATCTCCAACATCTACAATCAGCAAATAAAGAGAAAACGTCAACAAAAAAAACGAGGATTAAAAGAAAGTACGGTGAAGTTTTGACTGAGAATCAAGTTTTGAAACAATTAGAAGATGAGAAGGCAAAAAAGTTGAACAAAAATAGGAAAAAAGTGACAATAATCAGTGATGAAGGAGATGAAGAAGAGTCTGAAATTGTAATATCTCCACTGGACGACCAAAAAAGTTGTTTCAAATGTAAAACAGTATTTGGAAAAGTCAAAACAAATCAAAACAAATGGATTTCTTGTGAGAAATGTAACAATTGGTCTTGTGGGAAATGCCTTCCAAGAGGCTTTGATTTAACTATTGAATTTTTTTGTCCAAAAAAGTGTTCTAAATAGATAAATTTTGTTTTAAAATAGGATACATATATTTTCTTATACTTTTTTTTGTATTTTAATTGCTTGAATTTATGTAATTGACGGATATACCCCAATGTAAGCGTTGAAACGTTAATGAAAGATCTTATTTTATTTTGACTATAACTTTTGAACCGTTCTTTTATTTTAAATAAAGTTTTTTTTAAATTAAAGACAATATTCTCTTTTATTATTTTATATTTTTTTCGAAAAAAAAAAAAAAATCTTGCAACTAATTAGCGATCAAATAAAAGAATTCACGGTTTTACCTCGTTTGACTATGCATTTTAACTTACAAATTAAAATTTTTTCATTTAAAAAAAATAAACAAATAAAAAGTAAATTTTTTTTGACTTTAATGTTGATAATTAATTGAAAACTACAATTTTTTTCAGAATTAAAATTTAATAAAAGAAGCAAAAAGATTTATTTTCCTTTAGTTTTGATTCTTAAGAATGTTATTGGCCCCAGTCTTAGACCATTTATCTTTCGGTACAACTGAACAAAAAATAAGATAATCATCAATTATTTTATAAATTATTTTTTCCATCATTTAAAGCAATTTAAAATATTTTAAGTATATTAATTATCAGCTAATAAAAATAATCATTACTTAAAGATTTTTTTTAAATAGCAAAGTCTTGATTAAATGCTGAAAAAAATTTAACTACAAACAAATAATTCAAGAATAAATTTGACTTTATTAAACTCTAATTTTTTTATTTAATAACTATAATAATTTATTCAGTAAACACCGCGAGGGTGATGTAAAAAAAAAACAAAATAAAATAAAAAAAAGTAAATTATAGTAAAGTTTTGTCTTTCTAAATAATTTTAGAGAATAAATTATAATTTTTTTTATAATCGTATTAGTAGTAACATTATTTAATAGAATTAAAAAGACTCCTAGAATAATTTTTCAAACTAGTTTGTTTTTAGTTTATATATTTTTTTTTTAAGATTTGAAAAGAAGAAATTTTAACAACAAGAAGAAAAAAAAGAAGATCCAAACAAGCAAAATCACAGTTTGGTAAAAATATTTTTTTTTTCTTGCGTTTTTGCCTAGAAAGCTTTCGTTAAAAGTTGAAGGATTTTTTCTTGTTTATCTTTGGTCATTGATCCAGAAATACAAAACTTAATGGACTCAACATTTCCATCTTTTTTACATTCACGATTTTTTACTGAAATTTCTCTAATTTTATCATTTATTTTTTCTTCAAGATCTTCTAGGTTTTCTATGACTCCATTTTCATTTTCTAGTATTTCGTTCAGTTCACTTAGGACCCATTTCTTACTAGTATTTTTTCCGTTTTGCCTTAATTCTTTTAATAAACAATATGTTAGGTCAAGTGAAAGTATTTAATTACCAATTAATTTTTGAGTCATGATGTCACGACTGCCCGGTAGCACTTAATTTTTTGGTTAACTTTAGAAAAAAATAATTTATTTAAAATTATCAAAATAGAAACAAATGCTTAAAATCTTTTACACGTTTACTTAATTGCATAAAAAAATTTTGTAAAAAAATAATTTTCATTTTCTTTTGATTTTATAGAAGAATAAACGAGATAATTCCGCAATATTTGATGTCCGAAAGAATGGTAAAATAAATTGAAAGTGACAAAAAAAAAGATTTTTATTCAAAAATCGGCTATGTGAAAATAATTAAAAATAAATCAAATATTAGTGTAAACTAATAAAGAAAAATTTCGAAAATTCAAAGTCAAAAATTTGATGATTATATTTTTGACTTTGGTTTTATAATATGGAAAAAAAAGCACAGTTATTTAAAGATTCTAAATGAAAAAAATTTCGTGCTAAATTAAAAAAAAATTATGGGACCAACATGCAAAGATTAATTTAGCTATATTATTATTTTTCTTTACATAACAAAAAAAAACCTTTTACGTTTACTAAAAGATAAAAAAAATTAAAAAAAAATGACATTTTTTGTCAATTGTAAAATAAGAAATAAATATTCATTATCACAGTCTTTTTATAAATACTTTTTTCCATTTTTTTAAAATTAATTACTTGTTTTTTTGATCTTTCGTTTTTTTTGTCATTTTCTAAACCAGAATAATTCAAATTTTGCATCGGTTGAACTATGATTCCAAAATTTCGTGTAGAAAATCACTGGCTTAATCGTGAAAAAAATTTTTAAGCTTTTTATCACGAAATTATTAATTTTCTCATCCAGCTCTTTACAATAAAAAAATTCAATAATGCAAAATATCAATAATTAATTGTTAAGATTATCGTTTAAAAATTAAATCATTTTTTTTCTTTTTGAATAAAAAAATAAAAAAGTTATTCTATTGATTTTATTGAATACTCGACGCAAATTTTTCAATTAAAATTAATCATTTTTATGTATAAGAATAGCAAGGGGCCGAAAGAAGACAAAAATCTGCTCGGAAAGCTTCTTGGGTCTTCCTAAATTAATTTTTAAAATATAATAAATAATAATAAAATAGTACAGAAAATTAAGCGTTTTTTTTTTTTTTTTAAATTTAAAAATCGAAATATATAAAAATTATCTTGACTTTTTCGATCGCCAATTTTGACTATTATAATCAGACTGTTTATAAGTTACAGTTTTAAGTCTAAGTCACAAAAATTTAAGTCAAAGTTATGACTTGACTTAAATTTTTTTTTTATAATTAACAAACACAAAAATCATAAAATGCTAAAAAATTAAATATTTACTATTTCTTTAAGAAATGTATCACCTATTTATTAATGTGCGTTATTCGACGAAATATATTTTTTGTCTGAAGGTTGAACCTTATGGATAAATGCAGATATCCCTAACCAAAATAATTTTAAGATTTTGGTTTATTTGTCTATTATGAAGAACCAAATCTTCACTTGAACATTCATTACCAAATAGAAGAGAGCATACAATTCGAAAATCCATTATTTCAAATCATATAAATGGAAAAAATTCAAAAATAATGACTTAAAATTTTTTGACAGTCTTAAATTTTTTATTAAAAAAGAATTAAGTACAAAAAATGAATAAAATTTATTATTTTCTATTTTCTAATGAATTTAAAATTATATTCTACGTAGCGTTTTAATTTATTTTCTTTAAATTTTTCATGCATTTTAAAAATTTTAATTAAAAATTGTAAATACTATTCTTAACAAAAATAATAAATAAACACAAGAAACTAACCAAAATTCTAAAAAAAAAAATTTTAAGTCAATGACTTGACTTAAAAATAAGTCTGATTATAATTATGGTTTGAAAAATAGGACCAAGCTAAAATTCTTTCACAAATTTAAAAAATTTTTAATTTTATCTAAATCGCAAACAAAATAATCATGACAAAATTTTTAATTTTTCCTTCTAATAAAAATATTTTAGTGGAAAGCTTACAAGCCATAATTATCTTAAGTGTAATTTACATCATCAAAGTTATTTTCCTTCTGTATAATTTTGTTTATTAAAACATAAATAAAAAAATGAAGAGTTTCAGCGCAATTTAAGATGTTATTATTGATTAAATTTTATTTACTTCAAATTTAGTTTTAAACAGTTTAAATAAAGAAAAATAATAACAAAATGTTTTTGTATTAAATAACACAGAGGAATTGTAAAATAATCAAAAAACATGAAAGGCTGTAGTATCTTTTACTGATTTTGTAGTTTTCTAGCTTATATAATATTAATTAAATTAATTAAGAATAAATTTTTTTTTTATTTTTACGAAAATTTTGAGAACTAGTTTATTTTAAAGTATTTTTTTTCGTTGAAAATTTTCTTACACTTTTTATAAGAATTTAGAAAAGAAAAAAATCACATACCGTAAACTCGTGTTCACGACTCTAAGAGTAAAGCCCAAATCCAACCTTTTTTCTTTTAGAGTTGATTACATCGTTTCTATGTTATAACAATAAAAATTTAATTTGCTAGAAAATACTCTGAATGTGGGATATTTTCCAAAAATAAAGCCCAAATTTAACTTTTACTCTAACAAAAAAACTGTCTTTGCTCTCAAAAAAAAATTTAAAATTAAAAAAATTGTAGAGTTAATTAAAAAATAGAAAAAAATTCAAATTTAAGCTTTTTTCTATTTTTGAACTTAACTCTAATATTAATTTAACCATAAAATTTTTCCATTATACGTTTCATAATTTTAAATTTACATTTGAAACTTTTTTCACAAAAATGATTTGATGACGATGAAGATGCTCGTGAGCTTAACAAATTTTCTGTCAAAGCAAAATCTAGTGATTCAAGAAAAAGATATACATGAATGAGGATGAACATTATAAACCCTCCCGGCTAGACTTTGATTATCTTGTTTAGACAAAAAATCCAATACTTCTTGTTTGAAATCTAGTGTAAATCTTTTTCTTTTTCTTGAATCACTAGATTTTGCTGTGACTGAAAAGTTGTTAGGCTCACTAGTATCTTCATAATCACTTAAAATCATTTTTGTGATAAAAGTTTCAAATGTAAATTTCAAATTTTGAAACGTACAGTACAAATTAAAACTAATTTATACGCATTTTGTTCTTCGACTCTTCCTCTACCCTTCCTCGGCTCTTCCTTTCATGTTATTTTCCTTTCCTCGACTTTTCCTAAACTTTTGTTTTCCTCGACTATTCCTTTCTTCAACTCTTAGGAGAGGAAAGCAAAAGTTGAGGAAACGAAGAGCCGAGGAAAGGAAGAGTCGAGGAAAAGAAATATACAAGCAAATTACCAAGCAAATGACATTATTAGAGTTAAGTTCAAAAATAGAAAAAAGCTTAAATTTGACTTTTTTTCTATTTTTTAATTAACTCTACAATTTTTTTAATTTTAAATTTTTTTTTGAGAGCAAAGACAGTTTTTTTGTTAGAGTAAAAGTTAAATTTGGGCTTTATTTTTGGAAAATATCCCACATTCAGAGTATTTTCTAGCAAATTAAATTTTTATTGTTATAACAAAGAAACGATGTAATCAACTCTAAAAGAAAAAAGGTTGGATTTGGGCTTTACTCTTAGAGTCGTTAACACGAGTTTACGGTATTTAATTAAAATTAATTACTTTATCATTTAAAATTTAGTCATCCATAATTATCAAAAATCTGACGGATTTTCTTGTTCGCTAGTCTTTAATGATGGGTGTTCAAAGGTTTATTAACAGAAAAAAAATTTTTAAATCTAAATCTTACAAATATTTCCCAATAAAAATTACTCAAATTTAATTCTTATTAAATTTTTTTAAAAAATCTGTCACGGCTTTTTTCTGACAACCACTATGATCTGGGTTTTGTGAAGTTCAGTACAAAAGAACAGAACAAAGTGTAAAAAAATTAAATAACTTTTTTTCTAAAAGCTTAAAATTAATTCTGTAAATGCAGAATGGTGCAACATTCAAAGTTGCATCAACTGTAAAAGTCTGCTAATGATGTGCAAAATCTCTGCAAAATGCACTTCGCTCGATTATATTAAAATTTAATTTCTGCTAAACTCTGCAAATTTAGCAGACCTTCAAATTTGATGCAACTTTGAATGTTGCACTATGTTGAATTTACAGAATTAAGTTTTAACCTTTAGAAAAAAAGTTATTCAATTTTTTTATATTTTTTTCTGTTCTTTTTATCATTTTGTACTGAATTTCACAAAACCTATGATCTGTATAAAACTTTCTTTTTTATTAACTGGATGAGTACCTTTAAAATTTTTTGCATTTTTGGACCTACGATTTATCTAAAGGGTCTACCTAGTTCCCACAAACAAAAAATTTCCACCACACAGAAAAAATTTTCAGCACTAAAATAACTTGACTAAGACAAAAACTGCACTCTACAAATAAAAAAAACTTCTGAGTACTAATTTTTTCATAAATTTTCAAAAATGTTCAACACAAAAAAAAACAAACTTTTAAGCAAAAAATTTTTTAAATATCTATTAAAAACTGCCATTAAAATTTTAAAAAAATTCTATAAAATTTGTTACGATAAGCTACTTGAAAACGACGTATTTGTTAATAAACCTAAAAAAGGTCGTCCAAAATTAGCTGTAAACTGTTTTTTCTTAAAATAGATTTTAATTTAATTTTTTTTACATATAATTTTATAAACACTATTTGAATAAATTATATTACTATATAAATTATTTAAAATATATCACCATTAAAAATGTGTTTTAGCCAGTTATTTGGTTAAATATGTAAAAATTATTTTTTTTGAATTCGGCACAAAAAATTGTGTTTTGTAGTGATGTGTGTAAGAAAGTTTTTATCTCTTTATCTAAATCAAAAAATAAATATTAAATTTTAAAAAATTAATTTTGATTTTAAAATTTTAATCAGTCAAAAATTCATAAATTTTGAAAAATTCAATTTACCTTTTTCTTATTCCTAACTTTTTTATTATTAATGATTCCTTTTTTGAAATTCAATTTTAAAAACCCAAACTGTGCTTTAAATCTTGAAATAAATTTAAAGAAAACAAAACTTCAAAAAATTTTTTTATTAAACAAAATTAAATAATAAAGCTTAAATTTTCTTTTACAAAAAACTTAACCGAGATTTACTTTTTAACGCATTTTCAAATCAAAAAATCGGAAATTCAGCTATTTAGGATCTTAAATTTTAAATTGCGAATTTTTTTTTAATTTACTGAAAAATTGATGCGGAATTTCCAATTTCCCTTTTAAAATTCATTAATTAAGAACATTATCATGTCAAACTTTTGAACAATCGCTTTTGGATGATGTAGAAAACTATTTCATTGAAATATGCTCATAAATTTTTTTTAAGAAATAGATTTTATTCAAAATTATAAAATATGAAATTTGATTAAATAAAATTTTAAAAAAAATTTTAATTTTTCTTATTTTTTTTATCTAAACAAATTTTTAAAACAATAAAATTTATGATAAAATAAATAAAATCTTTAATTTTGTTTTTTCTAAAAAAATAAAAAAAAAAATTTTTTCTTTAATTCAAAATGTTATTAATCCTAAAAATATATTCCAATTTATCAAAAAATACTAACTTTTCACAATCATTTCAATCTAATACCGATTTTATAAAATTATGATTAAAATATCACAAAACCCTGATACTGAACTCACTCTTTTCACGGATATTTACATGATTTAGCCTGACAAATCTCATATTTTCTTCGATGATCTTATCTAAATTTAACTATCGGGTAGAAATTATTTCATTTTAACACTTACTTCAAATAAAAAAAGAAAACTAAACCAGGTTTATTAAATGCAAATTTTAGACGAGTCTATAATTTAATTTTAGAATTGTCTGATTTAATTAAAAATTGAATCGGAATGAGATCAAAGTTGTGCACAAGCCATCTTACAAAAAAAAATAAGCTAATTTGAAAAAAATAGAAAATTTAGGGGCTGTTTCAGAATGGTTGAAAAATAGATTATACTTCTTTTTAAAATGTCATTTTAAATCTATGTTTCAGATGAATATCAGGAAAGTAAAGAATTAATCTTTTTTTAAGATGGAATATAATTGCATAAATTTTTGTTTTTCAAAACGCTGATGTTAAAATAAATTAAAATTTTAATGAAGTATTCAAAGCACTATAAATTGGCTACCAGAGATAAGCTCAATCGATACAATAAATCGATTTAAAAATACATAATCAAAATTTTTCTAATCCTTCAAATTGATTACTCTGCGAATTTTCTTATCTGATAAAAATTTTTTTAATCAAAATTATTGAAAACACATTGTGCTATACGAAAAGAAAAATACTTATTTGATCATAACACCATTATAGTGGGTTAAATCAAAGGCTTTCTTGAATTCAGAGTAGGAAAGAAACTAAAATTAATTTTTTTTTTTAATTTCAAGATTAATCAACAGGCTTGTTCCCCTGTCCATAAAAGACCGATTAACACTTCACTTATTCAAAATAAAATTTAATTTTAATACATTTTTAATAAAAAGAATAAAATTTAAATTTAGTTTTATTGTGTATAAATAAATAAAAAAAATTTCAGTCTTAAAAATCTAAGATTTTAATGCTTAAATTAAAATTTTTAAATTTTTTTACAAAATTTGTTATAATTATTAAATATTGAAGGCTTAAATGTAGAAAATTTCAAGATTGATTCCTTGATCTCAAAGCTATTAATTAATCTTGAACAAATTTATCCCAATGTTTTGGTATTGTGAATTTCAAATACAAATTGAACAAAAATTCTTCATTTTTTAATAAATTAAAATAAAAGTAAATAAAAAATATTAGAAAAAAAAAAAAAAAAATATTAGGACAAAGTGCAACATACTTTGTTGCACCTTTTTTACCTAAAATAATTTTTCTCACGTAAAAAATGAAAAAAAAATAAAGAATCAATAAGATTTAAATAAATTATTGATTTGATTTATTTAAAAAAAAGAAAATAAGAATATTATTTTAGGTAAAAAAGGTGCAACAAAGTATGTTGCACTTTATTGCAGTATTTTTTCTAATATTTTTTATTTAATGTAATTTTGATAAATCAAAAAATGAAGAATTTTTGTTCAATTTGTATTTGAAATTCACAAAACCCAAACTCCATTAATTGTTTTTTCTATTGGTTCGACTAGATTAACACTATTCCTTCAATTATAACCAAAATTTCTTGAGTCATTTTTAGCAATTGAACTTTAAGATTTTTAGGTGAATTATGATAAAGCAATATTTTATAAGAATAAGATAATTCTGGTAGCTTATCTCTGGTAGCCAATTTATAGTGCTTTGAATACTTCATTAAAATTTTAATTTATTTTAACATCAGCGTTTTGAAAAACAAAAATTTATGCAATTATATTCCATCTTAAAAAAAGATTAATTCTTTACTTTCCTGATATTCATCTGAAACATAGATTTAAAATGACATTTTAAAAAGAAGTATAATCTATTTTTCAACCATTCTGAAACAGCCCCTAAATTTTCTATTTTTTTCAAATTAGCTTATTTTTTTTTGTAAGATGGCTTGTGCACAACTTTGATCTCATTCCGATTCAATTTTTAATTAAATCAGACAATTCTAAAATTAAATTATAGACTCGTCTAAAATTTGCATTTAATAAACCTGGTTTAGTTTTCTTTTTTTATTTGAAGTAAGTGTTAAAATGAAATAATTTCTACCCGATAGTTAAATTTAGATAAGATCATCGAAGAAAATATGAGATTTGTCATATTATTTAAAATTCGGGGCTTGTCAATTCTATGACCACATGATCACAAAATTTACATAAATTTTTTAGCTTGTAAAAAATAAGACCCCGTATTTACTTTAAAAAATAATTATGTAAATTACAAGAAAACTTTTATTTCAAAATAAAAAAAAATTAGTAGTGTGCGTCAAATTGACAATTTAGTCAATTTATTTTAAAAAAATTACATAAAATAAAAATTTTAAATAATTCTTTTAATTTTTCTTGATTGGGTTCTCTTCTTTTTTTGAAATGTATTTTAAAGAATTGTATTTGACTATGATCATAGACGCAAAAAATTTGAGTTGGTAGTAGAAGAACCCAGAGTCTATGTTAAGAGTTTTGATATGATTGACAAGGGTATAAATACTGACATGCCACCATTTGTTGAAAAATTAATCAGTAAGCCAAGCACCAACCCCAAAAAACGTTGTGAATATAATTTAAGAAAAAGAAAATAATTTAATTGTTCAAATATTTATTTTTATTGAATTGTCAATTTGACGCACACTACTAATTTTTTTTTATTTTAAAATAAAAGTGTTCTTGTAATTTACATAATTATTTTTTAAAGTAAATTTGGTGACCACGGGGTCTTATTTTTTACAAGTTAAAAAATTTATGTAAATTTTGTGATCATGTGGTCATAGAATTGACAAGCCCCAAAAATTCTATGCTGAAAAGCATATAAATTGTACTTTTCTAAAAAATTGTTTACATCATTGTAGAATCATATTTGAAATTAAACAACTTAAATATTGAAAAATAACAACTTAAAAAAGTTACACAAGTTCAAAGTTAGCCTTGAATAAGGTAAAAAAAATTTTAAAATAATTTTTATAATTTTTTTTTGAAATTTCTTAAGTAAACCTTTAATGGAAAAGTAAAATTTCAATTCACTGTAAAATGTTTGATCAAAATTCATTTTTCATATTTGATCAGAACATTTTTTTAATTTCTAATTAAATTTCAATAGCAAAGTAACATTTTTGACCAAATTTCAAGCGCTCAATTTTGCTCAAATATTTTTAAATGCGCAATTAAATTTCATTGCATCTTTAGAAATTACAATCCTTTTTCAAAAGTTTACAAATAAAGCTTTGAAATTTAAAAAAAATTAAAAATCTTCGATGAAATTTAATTGCGCATTTAAAAATTTTTGAGCAAAATTGAGCGCTTGAAATTTGATCAAAAATTTTACTTTGCTAATTCAATGCATTTTTTACAAATTACAATCTTTTTTCAAAAATTTTAAAATGAAATGTTATAAAAATGTAATAAACTCTGCGATTAAATTTGATAACGTATTTTAAAATGTTCTGATCTCATTAGAAATTTGATCAAAAATTTTACGCTGCCTATGCATCCTCTGTCTTTTCTAGACAATTCTTTTGACTTGATTTAATTAATTTTGAACTATTAATTCCTGTTAAATCGAGTGAAAGGATTCAAAAATTTTTTTTTTAATTTTAATTCATTAATTAATATGTTTAGAATGATTTTAATCTTAGATTTATGACGTAATTTTTCAAACAGATTAAATTTTATTTTAAATTTATGATGATCTAGAACTTATAGGCTTGATTCTTTTTCACTTTTTTTAAAACACTTTTAATTTCAAAAATTTCAAGTCAAATGACTTTCTTTTTTTTTTACATAAAAAACAATTAAAAGTCAAGTTATCCTTAAAAATATCAACTAAATTAATAATTATTAATAATCTTAGTCATTTTTATGTATATTAAAAATTGAATTTTTACTTAATTGTAAAATAGAAATTTAAATTGTCTTTTAAAATTTTCTACCCTTTTTTACTTATAAAAATCATATTTCAATTTGTCCATGGAAATTAAACTTTAACTAAATAAAAAATAATGAAGCAACTCAAATTTTTTAGAAATAATAATAAAAATTTAAAAGTTTTTACTTTTTAAATAAATTTTCATGTCTTTATTTTTTTTAATTATTATTAATCCGGACTTTGACTTAAACAAGGCCGCCACAATAGCTACCTGGAAAAAATCCTATGATCACATTTTTTGTGAACACTTGATCAAAAATTCGACATGAACTTTTAAGTCAAAGTCACTAAATTTTTTTAAGTCCAAGTCCGGACTTGGGTTTTAATTTGTGACTTTGGAAATGAATGTTCATTTTGGAAGGAAGCTTTTAGAGGTGTACAGCGTGGTTCCGCACTGGACCCACTTTTTTTTGTTTCTTTTATTAATGACCTTCCTGATGGAGTAAAAATATTAAACGTAAGTAATTGCCATCTTTTATCTATAACTTTAAATTTATTATATTTATTATTAAAAGAAAAAAAAATTTTTTAATGAGAATTATTTTATTAAACAAATGATAAATTGAATGTAACAATTCTCGATAAAATACTTTTTGAACTTAATCGAATTTTGTATATAATCTTAATCATTTTTATGTATGTTACACTGTCGATTTGTAAAATGATTTTGCAAATATTTAAATTTTCCTTTTTTCTTTATTTTAATAATTCAAGAATAAAATCAAAACAACTAATTTTTAATGTTTTTACCACAAGATTTATTCTTTTCCAAAAATTTATTTTAATTAATAGTAAAAAAATGTTAAAATTTAAATTTTACAAAAATTAAATTTTTAATAGTAAGAATTTAATTTATCAAATTTTTTAACTGAAAAATCTTCTCATGACATTTCAAGCCAAATTTGAGCTCAGCTTTTCTAAAAGAGTGTCTCATAATGCACACTCGACAGCAAAAGAGCACTTTATGAATCCCTGAACATGCCCAACAGAAAGCACTCTGACTACCTTATGTTAATAAAAATATAAGAATTAGAATTTAAACAGAATTTTTTCGTCTTTTAATAAAAATTTTCATACAATTTTGAAAAAGCATGAAAAAAGTGCGATCTTTCAAAATAATTATTTAAAATAATAAATGGGATATAATTTTTCAATCTAATTACATTGAAATAATTAAAAAGATTAAAAAAAACATAGGATATTTAGTTTTTATTACTTTAAAACAAAAATCTTTAGATTTTCTTTTTCTTTTATAAAAATAAAAAAATAAATTACTTTAAAAAGGATAAACATTTTATCGAATTAACTTATTTCATAGATTGAATTGATTATAATATATATTAGAAAAAAAATCAACTACTGTTCATTTTAATATCTCAGATATTTAAAATTTCAAAGATTTAAAAGGAAATTTCTGATTTTGTTTAAAATTAATATTCTTTATACTTTCATTTAGTTAGGTATTTCAAAGGGTATATTTAAAAAAAACACTTATCAAAGAGGTTAAAAATTGAAACCTGGTTTGAAGCACCAAATTTAAAATAAAAGACAGGATTTGATTTTGATACTTAAAAATTAATTACGACATTTGATTTTTATTAAGCATCTTTTTTCATGTAAAAAAAATTCCAAAATTTTATTTTTGGTTTTTTTGATAAATGTTGTTTTTAAAATATGCCTTTTTTAAAATTGCTAGGGCCTTTTAAATTTTTAGATAAAGTCTTTTATTATCTTGAAAAATTCTTCCTGGATTACTAAGGAAAAATACTTTATTTCAAAAATGGAACTTATTATTCCGTATAATAAAAGCCAGTCACCTACTTAAAAAATTTAGAACATTATTTTTCTAAATTGATTTTAAATATTTTTTTAAAATACTGTTTAATAAATTCTAAGCAAAACATTTTAATTTTCTATTTTTTTAAATATTTTAGAGTTTTTAAAAAATTCGTCATTTTTTAAAGAAGGTTATTTACTTTTTTCTATTAAATATTTTTGTTTTAAAACAATAAAATCTAAATATCCTATTTTTTCTTTAATCTATTTAATTTCAATGTAATTAGATTGAAAAATTAAATCCCATTTATTTAAAATAAAAATATAAATTTGAAACATCCCACTATGTTAATGCTTTATAAAAATTGCATGAAAATTTTATTGAAAGAAGGAAAAATACACCATATTTAATTGTTTATTACATTTTTCTATCCTTTTTTATATATAATATTATATTTCAATTTGTCTTAAAATTGAGACATAAACATTAATTACCGTAAACTCGTGACCATTACTCTTGGAACTATGTCAAAATTTGAGTTTATTCTAGGGTTGTTAACATTCAAAAGAAGATTTGGAAGGCTTCCAAATTTTTGTTTCGAATTAGAATTTTCTCTTTTGAATAAAAATGTTTTGGAAATCTATAATTTCAAAATATTTTATTCAGAAACACTCCTTTTGAAAGATTCAAAATAAAACAAAACGGACAAATTTTGACACAAAATTATAAAGTTCAAACTTAAAATTTCAAAACTCTCTATTCTATATTCAGAATCTTAAGAATTATAAATATACAACCAAATATATTATTATTATATAATTTATTTTCTTTTTTCTTTAATTAATATAGAATCTTACTCCAAAATTATTTTTCAAATTAAAAAAAAATCTAATTTCATCTTTTACTAAATGTTATTTTATCTTTTAATATGTAAATAAAGTTGAAATGTCTTCAAATACTGAACCTATTCGATTAGAAAGAAAATACCAAAAACGATCATGGGTCTGGGAGTATATAATTGAAAATGAAAATGGAAAATGCTTTTGTACAATATGTGAAAAAAATGTTCAATTTGATGGTGCTACTAATTCACTTAGTTGGCATTTAAAATCAGTACATTTAAAAGACCGTGAATCCTCGAAATATAATAAAAAAATAAAACTTGCTTTTAATTTCACTATTTTTTAGAGTCATAAAAATTTATTGAATTAATAATTAATGAAAAATGATAAACAAAAATATGCACATGAATGCATTCAAAACGTTTGAATGAAACGATAATAATTTTTGTGTGTAGTATTTAAGTGTGAAAATATTTTTTTAAATGTTTAAACAATTGTTTTACAATTTAATTTATTTCAAAAAATTCGATTTAGTTTTTATAATCTCTTTCAATTATAATAGTTCCTTTTGAAAACCAAAATAACTAAATTTCAATTTTTTTTTTTAAAGTTATAAAAGAAAAGAGAAAATATTATTCCAAAATTTAAAAAATTTGAATGTTAACAACCCTAGTTTATTCCATACGGAACTAATACCATCGAAACCATGTTATAAATTTTTTTTTTTTTAGAATAAACCTTGACGTCTGTCTTTAAACTAAGAGTAAGCGCAAAAGTTTGATTTTATTCTTAGAATAATTTCGAATTTATTTTGTATAAAACTCAAAAAATTGTAGACTTAAATTCAAAATAAAAAAAATTAAAAATTAAACTTTATTCTAATTTTTGTATTTATTCTAAGTGAAAAAGTTAAATTCGATTAAACATTAAAAATTAAAATTAAATTTAAAATTAAAAAAAATTTGATTTAATAGCCAAAAGGAGCTATATTGAAGTTTAACTCTTATTGAGATTATTTGGAAGACGAAGAAACAACCATGGGTTTCACCGATGTAGATAACATCGATGAGAACCTAGAAGAAGTTAATTTGAACTTATTGAAACCCTCTAAGGGAATTGAACCTTCAGACAAACCTAGCCAAATCCCAAATTTCAATTACTTCCAATATCGAAACTTGTTCAAATTAATTAACACCAAAGAAACGTGGTAGAAAAAGGCTACCTGGTGACGAAAATGGTAAAATTAATAGGCAAAATAAAAAATAAATGTTTTAATATAGTTCGTTTTGGCTATTAAATCAAAAGTTTGAAGAGTTTCAGACTACTCTGAAAAAAGTAATCAAATGTTCGACTCGATTAAGACCGAGATGGACAAAGTAAATATTTGTTTGTTTTAATTTAAAGTTTTTTTTTGTTAATTAGTTTATTTAGATGACCAAAAAATAAAAAAACTTGAAGCTGAAACAAGCCAATGGACAAAAAAAATAGGAATCTTGTGACAAATCGCTTCAATCTGTGATGGTTCAAGTAAAAAAATAATGTCAAAAATTAAAATTGGAATATTTTAATTAATTTAAAAAGAAAAATGAGAAATATAGTTCTTTTTGGCTATTAAATCAAATTTTTTTAATTTTAAATTTAATTTTAATTTTTAATCTTTAATCGAATTTAACTTTACACTTAGAATAAATACAAAAATTAGAATAAAGTTTAAGTTTTAATTTTTTTTTATTTTGAACTTAAGTCTACAATTTTTTGAGTTTTATACAAAATAAATTCGTAAGTCAAGGTTTATTCTAAAAAAAATAAAAAAAATTTTATAACATGGTTTCGATGGTATTAGTTCCGTTTGGAATAAACTCAAATTTTGAGATAGTTCCAAGAGTAATGGTCAAGAGTTTGCGGTAATTAAATAAATAAATTTAAAATTCGGAAAAGAATTTCAATCAGAAAATAAATGAAATAACATTTTTAGTTTATTAGTTTTTCTTTAATAAAAAAAAAAAACAAAATAAATATTTTTGTCGATCTTGAAATACAAGTTAATATTAAAAAAATTGTCAAATAAACAAATTGAATTTCAACACGAATTTTTTTTAATAAGCTAATCACTGACGCGATTAAGATAGAATTCGAACAAAAAAAAATCTTTAATTATTATCAGTGTTAATTTGGCTTACGGAATTTTGCTATTTTAAATCCAAATTTGACACAAATGCTGAATGAGCTAAACAAAACCAACTCTTGTCATTAAATCAAATTATTAAAAAAAATCAAATTAAAGTTTAACTACCGAGGAAAGGAATATTAATATCGACAGTTTATTTAAAAAAATAAAGTGAAAAAAAATTAATTGAGTTTATAAATTGGCAAACAAAGTTTATTTTTGACATGATTAACAAAAAGTGGAAGTTGATCGCCTGAAACAAAAATAAGCCTTTATGAGTTCCGCCAGGGTGTTATCAAAAAATCAGAAATACTTTTTCTTGCGGGAAATTAAATTTTATTAATAAACGAGGTAATAATCTATTTTGAAAATTTCTATTCTAAATGTAAGCTTTTTTATTTATTAATTTTTTATGATGAAAGCTTAGTAAGTAAACATCACAAAATGAGAAATTTAATTAGAGTATTTAGTTATAACATACGATTTCTTAAAAGTGCCAATATTAAACAACAACACCTACTCACTTTTTCTTATTAGCAGCGCTCTCAGTCATATTTTTTTTTAGCTAGAAAAAACAATTTTTTACTTAATTTCCTTCGAACAAAAAAATAAAGATTTGCAATAATTTAAATTTTAAAATAGCTAATGCTAATTTTTGATTAATAATTATTTGATTGACTTTAATTGTCAAGCTCACAGATAAAAAATATTAGTGTTAACGCAATAAAAAAATTTGAATAAAATTAGGATTCAAATTAAAAATCAAATAAATAAACTTTTTAAATTTTTTTCTATCATGTATTTATTCAAGAAAATATGGGATATGTCAACAAAAATTGAGAAAAAAATTCAATCTAATAAATATTTTCTAGTTTGTCTTTGAAAATTGTCTCAATTTTTTAAACTCAGCATGTTAACATTTGTACATACTGCTATTATTTTTTCTTGATTGTTTTCATATAAACATTAGTTTAAATTTAGTAATGTGAATTTTGCCAAAAATGAGCAAAGTAAAATTTTTGATCAAATTTCAAGCGCTCAATATTTCAATGCTCAAACATTTTTAGATGCGCAATTAAATTTCATCGCAGATTTTTAATTTTTTTAACATTTCAAAGCTTTATTACTAAGCTTTTGAAAAAGGATTGTAATTTCTAAAAATATGATGAAATTTAATTGCGCATTTAAAAATGTTTGAGCATTGAAATATTGAGCGCTTGAAATTTGATCAAAAATTTTACTTTGCTCAAAAAATGATCCAATTTAAAATTCAATTTCTTTTCAGATAGTATGTTAAAATTTTTTACAATTATTAATTTTAAAACTTTCACAATTTTAAGTTGTATAGTTTATTAATTATAAATCACCAAATTGTGGCGGTGTATAAATTTTGAGGATCTGACAAATTTTTATTTCTGAGATGACAAAAAAAAACTGAATAAATTGACAAATTTAAACTTATTTTCCTGACAAAAAAACAATTTGACTGAAAATTTCATTTGTTTTAAATGACTTCTTAAACCCTATTTTACCGAATAAATAAATTAATTAAAATAAAAATTAATTAAAGCATTAATGAAAAATTGAAAATTATTTATATTGCAAAATTGTATAAATTGATGCAAACATAAAACAAAAAAAACAAAATTTGCATTTTTTTTTCCAAAAATAATTAATACTCATTAAAGATAAGTTATCTTTTTTATGTTTTGAGCCAGGAGAAATACTGCATTTTCTTTTTACTCCAGACTCATTGTTTCTTTCTTATAATCTAATCGTTTTCGTTTTGTCACAGGTGATCAGTGACTATTCACTCAGATTCAGACTCATTACATTTGACAGGCAAAGTAAAGTTTCTGATCAAATGTTCATTCTGCTCAAATGCTCAAAAAAAATTAAAATGTGCATGTGAAAAAACATTTTTTGAAAAAAAAATTTTCAAAATTGAAAAAATAATAATAAAAATAAGCATAATTTATAACAAATTATACTAAAATGAAATTAAATTTTTTTTATAATTTCTTGAAACTTAAACTTGAAATATCATTTGGCCCGCATTAAATTATTTAATTTAATAATCAAATTGGAATCGGAATTTTAAAATCAATTAAATCAAATTGTAAGTAAACAAAAAATAATTTGATTTTTGAGTTTGGAAAAATGCTTGCAATAACGTTTGATTTATGATTAAAAATTAATCGATATATGGATGAGATGACATAATTACTTGATTAACAAAAATCGAAGACTGGAATTTTTTGGTGAAGTGAAATGCTGGTTATTATCTTCATTTTTAAATTGGCTTAAAATTGAAGTTTTTTTTCAACCGCTGAAGGAATATGCGAATTGTTGGATGTCGAGTCCAATCGACGTGCATTTATGATCACGATCAACTTGCTCCACGATGTGACAAATTATTCGCTGGCGGTTAAATCATTTACCTAAAGCTGTTAATTAAAAATGATCATTTAATTCAAATTTGACTTGAATTTCCTTGAAAATAAAATTTTTCCTAGAAACCAAAAAATGCTCTGCTACTCTATTACCTAACGCGAATAGCTTACCTCTAACAATTTAAAATAATTAAACAAATTTTTTAATTTTTTTAATTTTTTTAATATGAAAGAATTTTTTTTAGCATTGAGAAGCAAAAGAGCAACTGGTAACCTGGTGTTTTTTATACTCAAACAAATACGAAAATTCAGTTAAATGAATAAAATTTTATATTTTTCCATTATGTAAAATTTATTTCAAATATTTTATATTTTTAAAATAAATTTAACCAATTAATATCATTTCAATCTTTTTTTCGATTAATTCACACTAATTTCACCGAGTTTACTTTGTAGAAAGTAAATATAACAGAAACATTCATTTTATTTATGTGATTAAATCGAGACTTGAGTATTTCTACAATTCTGGCTTTTTAGATCAAAAACTCGGAAAATCTTGTTTAAGCAATCTTTTTTTAAATGATTTTTTCATCAAAAACAGAAAATCTTTCAATCAGCTGGCTAAATGGTTACAAACTAACAAAGTGAATAAGGCCAGTTTGACGCCAAATTAACATACAAACTAAATTTATTGCTATGGAGCTCTTATCTCAGGCGGGTTTTGCAGTTTAATATACTATTGTTCTACCAATTGAGCACTGCATCCACCACTAGACAGAGATTTAGAGTAAGGGAACAATTTCCAGATTCGGGAAGCTTAAATATTTTGCTAAATCTCAATCACGGAAATACTTTTTTTCAATTTTTTCAAAATGTGAACAGAGTCAAGCATAGAATGTAAGTAAAATTAACTGTTATGCGCAAAGATTTACCATATATTTTAAAATAAATTAAGGGAGTTTTTATAGAAATATAAGAAAATTTTAAAAAATTTAAAAAAATAATAGATTGTTTTAAAAATTTTATTAAATTCTAAATAAATCAAATATAAATAAAATAAATAAGTAAACATATCCTAAATATTTAATAATTTTTCATAAAATATATAAGTAATCTTATAATCTTCTCCTTGAATTTTATTCTCGTTATTTGGATTGGATTCAAAAACATATAGATTGTTGATATCATAAAAATTTAAACCATCATACACTTTTGCAACGAAATGATCTCTACAATGTAGTGTCATGCCAATAAGAATGTATCTTTAAAAATTATTTAAAATATAAAAAATTGTCAAAGTCAATAATGAGCTTACTTTAAATCGTCTATTTCAATATAGTATGGAATCTCTTCTGGTAAAAGATTCGAAATCGAATTTGACACAATTAAAAGTAAAGGGTAACCGTGGTTAAAAATCGGTTTTTGGTTTTTAATTATCATCGAGCATGAATTATTTCTTAAAATTTTGAGTTAAATAATGAAAAAAAAAATTTTCACAAAAGAATTGCTACCTCTCTGTCTCAATTCCATTAATATTAGAAAACTGCTTTGAGTTACAATACAAATGAATGAGTTACAATTATAACATTCAATTTTATGAATGTTATAATTAGTTTCTAAAACAACTTGACCATATACTTTTCTGAATTAAAAATTAAATAAAACTATATTTTGAAAAATTATTTTTTCTACTTTAAAATAAATGACGAAGATACATCCTCTGTTTGACTATTGAATAGGCAGGAACGATTTTGACATTCACTCGACCACTTGTATGATTGAAATTTACTAAAAATTGAGTAATATGAATCATACTCAGATCCGAAACAATTGTAAACTATTTGATCTTTTTCAATTATTGTTTGTCTGATCGCTTTATTATTTCTTACCCACAATAATCTGACAAGATTCCAGTTATTTCTGTCTAAGCAACTATTTGTTTCTCTCAAGAATTTTTCAAAATAGTTTGTTGAGTACGATTTAGAAGTAGTTGAAAAATTATTTTTTTTTGAAACAATATATGAAAATAATATAAAATAATCAATAGAGCAAGTATTTGTTATGGCAATTGTTTGGTCGTTGTGACGAAATAGTGACCCATTTTGCGGCAAACATTTAAGAATGATGGATAAATTTTCAATGCTTTAATTTTAAAAATTGAGTAAAATTATAGTTTAAGTAAAGAATCTAGCAATAAAAAAATTACCAATATTTAATGACAATAGATTTTAACTGCTCTGTATTCATAAATTTTGACAGATCTTAAAAAAATTATTTGGAAAAAAATTTCAATATTAAGTGTTAGTTTACTCATATCAAAATTGTATTTTTCAAATGTTGGAACAATTTGTTTTTCTATGCATTTTGTTTCACCAAAGTTTTTGGAATTCGAATAATAATAGCCTTTTTTTCTATTACGAGTAGAAGTTCGTGTTTTCTTGAACATTTCTTTTTTATGTGACAAAGATTGCCTTATATTCTTATTTTTAGATGAATTAGAATCCTGATAATATAAAATTTATTTCGAATAAATTCGCCTATAATTTGTTCCTATAAATTGACTAGGGAAAACTTTTTCACTTTTTAACATATTATTTTTAAGATTGTTGAACCAGTTTTCTACAGGATTATTAGAAAGTCTTGAATTGCTACAAAAAGGCTCTAGCAATAGCCCGGTCCAAAGAGGAATAATATACATGTAATTTGTTACAATATTAAAAAGTTCAGGAGAATAAAAATCATTGTTGTCTTTATGATGAAAAGTATAAGAAATTTCTAAAGAATAATCTTTTATTTTATTTTCATAATACAGATTGAAAGGGGAATTTTTTTTTATTCCTATTAAGTTATCCGGCTCAAAGAAAATATGTTCGTTGATCTCATGCTCACTATTATCTGAATCAAAAATTAAAGAAGAATCAAGATCTTTTTTTCTTGTTTCCACAAGATTGTTGAGTATATTGTATGCTGATTGAAAATCTTTTGTGGTTTTTTTAAGATTGAAAACTAAGTAAATATTTCGTAGAATATCATTAAATTCTAAAATAGTTTTACAGTTTTGTAATAAAGTAAAAGAAAATATAAAAGTTCTAAAAATTTTATCATCTAATTTCAATTTTCTAACTTTTTTAATTATCATTTTCAAAAAATGCGTTGAACATAAGTAAACCCTAGTCTTGAGAAAGCTCTTTATTAATAATTCATTTTTCGAACTTGGTTCAAATATACTCTGAAAAGTTAAACTTAAATACTGATTTATTGTACAACCATTAAAAGTTTCGAGAATAGAATTTATTAAAGCCCATGAAAAATCAACAATTATTATTGGAGCTATTTGAAACAAATTTTTTGAAATCCTATTACTAATTATATTTTTGAATGAAAATAGATATTTAGAAATACTAGAAGACTCATGAGAGGTTGAAACAAAATCTAAGATAGGTAAGATTGTTGTGTTTTTCTTATCATGCATCGCTATCGTAAATAAAAAAGGTGAGTTTTGTCCTTTCTGCTCCTTCAATACTGAGCTCGTTGCATCAAAACACCACACAGGGTTGGAATTTTGAATTTTTTCCCAAATTCTGATCTAAATTTAGTTAAAAAGGGTAAAACGTTTTATTAAAATTAAAACTTTAACTTGTAATTCATTTAAAAGCAAAAAACCATATGGAAAAGCACATATCTCTTGAACATAGCCAGTAATATCATTCGAAGAATAGCACATTTTCCGGCAAATATTCAACGCCGCAACTGTGTCTGTCAAAATATCGTTCGAAATTCTATTTTCATTTTTTTTCTCAGATTTTATAATTTTTAAAACATTCTCGTTGGTACAATTTCCTTTTAAATATATTTCAGTTAAATTTTAGTACCATAAGGAAAAAAAGCATGACTTTTTTTCCTTTTTATTTTAAATAAGATTATCTCAAAACAAAAACAAAAATAATTTAATACCATATAAAAAGTCATCTTCCAACTCGTTTTCATGATTTTCAATAATATTTTTTTCAAGAACTGGACCGATTCCTTGAGCCATTAACTTCATTCCTAAGTCTTGTCTAAATTCAGCAGTGTAACGCTTTTCTTTGAGCAAATGCTTGTGAATACAAATTCCATTTTGAAAAACACACACAAAAACATCTTGATTTATTTTTGGCTGCGATTCAATTTTACAATCAAAGTTTACTTTGCACTCTTTTTCAATACATGAGTATTTTGCCGACCAGTAAGTCTTGTTATTAAACCAATTGTAAATAACAGATAGCCAGCAATTCACATTAAAATTTTTTTGTAACTTGTAACTCAGATTGTCATGAAAGTCGGTTAAAAATCTTCTTCTGGTCGAAGAATTCTTGACTTTTTTTAAATGTTCATTGAATTCTTCATAACTGAAACTAATTTTATACAAATTCATTTTTTATAAAAAAGAATGCAAATTAAGCAAATATTTAAATGAAAATTTTGCTTAAAAGTTTGAAATTTCATTAAAATATTTCAACATAAGTAAAGGAATTTTTTTGCTAAAAACACCCTGTATTTTAAAAAAAGGATTTCATAAATTGTGTGTTTAAATTTCGTTTATTTAAACAATAATTTTTTTCAAAAAGTATTTTCTTGTTTTTATACATTTCCACGTGTCTTTAAAAAAATGGAAGAAAGCAATTCAAAGGATTTTCAAAATTCACAAAATGATTTATTAATTGAGGACAAATTTGCTGAAAGGTAAAGTTCTAAGACTATGTTTGTGAATATTTTCATATTAAAATTTTTAAGAAAAAGAAGAATAGTGAGCAGCAGTTTGGAGTCTTCGCCTGACAGTCAGCCTACTTTGATGAATAAAATTAAATTAAGCATTGATAATTTTAAAGAAGATATTGGGTTAGAATCAAATTTTAATTCTTCCTAAATAGAAATTCTTATAATAAAATTTAATTTTTCAGCAAAAGACTAACAACTACATTTCAAAAACCGAAAGTTCCTAAATCTTACACCAATATGCAAATTTATCATGCTCATTCAGCTTTAAACAATAAAAGCTTTACAGGAACAAGTTTTTCAGAAAATAATATTTCTGAATTAACAATTGATGATGAACAAAAAAATAATTCAAATTCAACAGAGACATCAAAACACGATGATTTGGAGCGACAAACGTCAAATAGACCTGAAAATTTAAATGGGCAAGATAATAAAAATTGTCAACAGAGTTTTAATGATTATTTAGTGGGAAATTTAAATGCAAATAATGATGAAAATGATATCTACGATATTCTAAAAAAGAAAACAAAAACGAAATTGAAAGTATCAATAAGAGCTTAATTCAGGAAATTCAAACAATTGAAAGCGAATACGCAAGAACAAGTGTTTCAGAAACTGAAACAGAATCTGAAGCGAAAAAAAATGAATTTTTAGTGCTAAAGAATGATAAGTGTGTCAAAAAAAAAAAGAATGTAAGTAAATTGCATATTAAAGTGGTACATTCTTTCGTCTTACATGACTATAAAATTTTGGAAATGAACTAATTTTTACATTATTAATTTTTTTTAAATTTACCGTATGTTGCCTAAATTTAAAGAAAATATTGTACCAATGTCCCATATAATTTCAAATTTTCCAAATTTAAAAAAAAAAGATTGGACCGTATAAGTGTATTGATTGTGAAGATGGATTCACGACAAGAAGAGGACTCTCAACTCACACAACAAAAATTCATGGAAAGAAATTAAAAAATGAAAAAGATGATGAAATCCTTGATATTTTAAAAGAATCCATTGAAACATTGAAAAAGATAGTTAATGAAAAAGAGGTTCTATATGATAGTCATATAAAAGAATGTAGGGAGAAAAAGTTAGAATTATCAAAGAAATTAGAAGAAAAAGAGAAAAAAATTAATGAGGGAATGAATGAATTGACAGACTTAAGGGAAAAAGTAAGACAAAATAAAGAAAAAGATGCTCAAACAATTAAAGAAAAAGAAGATTTAAATGTAAGTTATTAAATATAATAATGGGAATAAAATAAAAAAAATGGAAAATAAAAGGAAAAAATCGAAAAGTATCTAAAGAGTAAATCATATCTAGAAGTTGAAAACCAAAATTTCAAAATCAAGATGCAAGAGATTGAGTTAGAGTATGATCAAAACAAGAGGTATTTGAATGGCCAGTTGGACACCTGTAAATCCGAGTTGAGATTAAAAAATTCAGAAATTGATTCGCTTCGTTTGGAAGCTGATAATTTGAATAGCAAAAATATTGATTCTCAGAAAGCTGAGTTTATGATTGAGAAAAGAGATCTTGTTGGTCAAGTTCGAGAAAAAAGCAAAGAGATTGAGAAGCTTCAAAATTCCATTAGAGATCTTGAAAACCAGAATTTGTCATTGTCATCTCAGACTGAAAATTATAAGGTACTTATTGGCTGAATTTTAGTTGGTTATTCAATTTTTTGAAGACAAAAAAGTTTTTTTTTGAATTTATTTGTAAAGAAAATTTTTTTTTGTTATTTAGAAAATTTATTTTTTAGGTTTTTTGGGAAAATATTAAAAAAACTATTTTTTAAATCAGATCAATATTTTCCAGCTTATTTTTAACTTTTGTTTTAGAAAACTGACTTGAACCGCCTTGATCGTTTGAAAACAATTGAAATGGAAAACCAAAATTTCAAAATCAAGATGCAAGAGATTGAGTTAGAGTATGATCAAAACAAGAGGTATTTGAATGGCCAGTTGGACACCTGTAAATCCGAGTTGAGATTAAAAAATTCAGAAATTGATTCGCTTCGTTTGGAAGCTGATAATTTGAATAGCAAAAATATTGATTCTCAGAAAGCTGAGTTTATGATTGAGAAAAGAGATCTTGTTGGTCAAGTTCGAGAAAAAAGCAAAGAGATTGAGAAGCTTCAAAATTCCATTAGAGATCTTGAAAACCAGAATTTGTCATTGTCATCTCAGACTGAAAATTATAAGGTACTTATTGGCTGAATTTTAGTTGGTTATTCAATTTTTTGAAGACAAAAAAGTTTTTTTTTGAATTTATTTGTAAAGAAAATTTTTTTTTTGTTATTTAGAAAATTTATTTTTTAGGTTTTTTGGGAAAATATTAAAAAAACTATTTTTTAAATCAGATCAATATTTTCCAGCTTATTTTTAACTTTTGTTTTAGAAAACTGACTTGAACCGCCTTGATCGTTTGAAAACAATTGAAATGGAAAACCAAAATTTCAAAATCAAGATGCAAGAGATTGAGTTAGAGTATGATCAAAACAAGAGGTATTTGAATGGCCAGTTGGACACCTGTAAATCCGAGTTGAGATTAAAAAATTCAGAAATTGATTCGCTTCGTTTGGAAGCTGATAATTTGAATAGCAAAAATATTGATTCTCAGAAAGCTGAGTTTATGATTGAGAAAAGAGATCTTGTTGGTCAAGTTCGAGAAAAAAGCAAAGAGATTGAGAAGCTTCAAAATTCCATTAGAGATCTTGAAAACCAGAATTTGTCATTGTCATCTCAGACTGAAAATTATAAGGTACTTATTGGCTGAATTTTAGTTGGTTATTCAATTTTTTGAAGACAAAAAAGTTTTTTTTTGAATTTATTTGTAAAGAAAATTTTTTTTTTGTTATTTAGAAAATTTATTTTTTAGGTTTTTTGGGAAAATATTAAAAAAACTATTTTTTAAATCAGATCAATATTTTCCAGCTTATTTTTAACTTTTGTTTTAGAAAACTGACTTGAACCGCCTTGATCGTTTGAAAACAATTGAAATGGAAAACCAAAATTTCAAAATCAAGATGCAAGAGATTGAGTTAGAGTATGATCAAAACAAGAGGTATTTGAATGGCCAGTTGGACACCTGTAAATCCGAGTTGAGATTAAAAAATTCAGAAATTGATTCGCTTCGTTTGGAAGCTGATAATTTGAATAGCAAAAATATTGATTCTCAGAAAGCTGAGTTTATGATTGAGAAAAGAGATCTTGTTGGTCAAGTTCGAGAAAAAAGCAAAGAGATTGAGAAGCTTCAAAATTCCATTAGAGATCTTGAAAACCAGAATTTGTCATTGTCATCTCAGACTGAAAATTATAAGGTACTTATTGGCTGAATTTTAGTTGGTTATTCAATTTTTTGAAGACAAAAAAGTTTTTTTTTGAATTTATTTGTAAAGAAAATTTTTTTTTGTTATTTAGAAAATTTATTTTTTAGGTTTTTTGGGAAAATATTAAAAAAACTATTTTTTAAATCAGATCAATATTTTCCAGCTTATTTTTAACTTTTGTTTTAGAAAACTGACTTGAACCGCCTTGATCGTTTGAAAACAATTGAAATGGAAAACCAAAATTTCAAAATCAAGATGCAAGAGATTGAGTTAGAGTATGATCAAAACAAGAGGTATTTGAATGGCCAGTTGGACACCTGTAAATCCGAGTTGAGATTAAAAAATTCAGAAATTGATTCGCTTCGTTTGGAAGCTGATAATTTGAATAGCAAAAATATTGATTCTCAGAAAGCTGAGTTTATGATTGAGAAAAGAGATCTTGTTGGTCAAGTTCGAGAAAAAAGCAAAGAGATTGAGAAGCTTCAAAATTCCATTAGAGATCTTGAAAACCAGAATTTGTCATTGTCATCTCAGACTGAAAATTATAAGGTACTTATTGGCTGAATTTTAGTTGGTTATTCAATTTTTTGAAGACAAAAAAGTTTTTTTTTGAATTTATTTGTAAAGAAAATTTTTTTTTTGTTATTTAGAAAATTTATTTTTTAGGTTTTTTGGGAAAATATTAAAAAAACTATTTTTTAAATCAGATCAATATTTTCCAGCTTATTTTTAACTTTTGTTTTAGAAAACTGACTTGAACCGCCTTGATCGTTTGAAAACAATTGAAATGGAAAACCAAAATTTCAAAATCAAGATGCAAGAGATTGAGTTAGAGTATGATCAAAACAAGAGGTATTTGAATGGCCAGTTGGACACCTGTAAATCCGAGTTGAGATTAAAAAATTCAGAAATTGATTCGCTTCGTTTGGAAGCTGATAATTTGAATAGCAAAAATATTGATTCTCAGAAAGCTGAGTTTATGATTGAGAAAAGAGATCTTGTTGGTCAAGTTCGAGAAAAAAGCAAAGAGATTGAGAAGCTTCAAAATTCCATTAGAGATCTTGAAAACCAGAATTTGTCATTGTCATCTCAGACTGAAAATTATAAGGTACTTATTGGCTGAATTTTAGTTGGTTATTCAATTTTTTGAAGACAAAAAAGTTTTTTTTTGAATTTATTTGTAAAGAAAATTTTTTTTTTGTTATTTAGAAAATTTATTTTTTAGGTTTTTTGGGAAAATATTAAAAAAACTATTTTTTAAATCAGATCAATATTTTCCAGCTTATTTTTAACTTTTGTTTTAGAAAACTGACTTGAACCGCCTTGATCGTTTGAAAACAAATGAAATGGAAAACCAAAATTTCAAAATCAAGATGCAAGAGATTGAGTTAGAGTATGATCAAAACAAGAGGTATTTGAATGGCCAGTTGGACACCTGTAAATCCGAGTTGAGATTAAAAAATTCAGAAATTGATTCGCTTCGTTTGGAAGCTGATAATTTGAATAGCAAAAATATTGATTCTCAGAAAGCTGAGTTTATGATTGAGAAAAGAGATCTTGTTGGTCAAGTTCGAGAAAAAAGCAAAGAGATTGAGAAGCTTCAAAATTCCATTAGAGATCTTGAAAACCAGAATTTGTCATTGTCATCTCAGACTGAAAATTATAAGGTACTTATTGGCTGAATTTTAGTTGGTTATTCAATTTTTTGAAGACAAAAAAGTTTTTTTTTGAATTTATTTGTAAAGAAAATTTTTTTTTTGTTATTTAGAAAATTTATTTTTTAGGTTTTTTGGGAAAATATTAAAAAAACTATTTTTTAAATCAGATCAATATTTTCCAGCTTATTTTTAACTTTTGTTTTAGAAAACTGACTTGAACCGCCTTGATCGTTTGAAAACAATTGAAATGGAAAACCAAAATTTCAAAATCAAGATGCAAGAGATTGAGTTAGAGTATGATCAAAACAAGAGGTATTTGAATGGCCAGTTGGACACCTGTAAATCCGAGTTGAGATTAAAAATTCAGAAATTGATTCGCTTCGTTTGGAAGCTGATAATTTGAATAGCAAAAATATTGATTCTCAGAAAGCTGAGTTTATGATTGAGAAAAGAGATCTTGTTGGTCAAGTTCGAGAAAAAAGCAAAGAGATTGAGAAGCTTCAAAATTCCATTAGAGATCTTGAAAACCAGAATTTGTCATTGTCATCTCAGACTGAAAATTATAAGGTACTTATTGGCTGAATTTTAGTTGGTTATTCAATTTTTTGAAGACAAAAAAGTTTTTTTTTGAATTTATTTGTAAAGAAAATTTTTTTTTTGTTATTTAGAAAATTTATTTTTTAGGTTTTTTGGGAAAATATTAAAAAAACTATTTTTTAAATCAGATCAATATTTTCCAGCTTATTTTTAACTTTTGTTTTAGAAAACTGACTTGAACCGCCTTGATCGTTTGAAAACAATTGAAATGGAAAACCAAAATTTCAAAATCAAGATGCAAGAGATTGAGTTAGAGTATGATCAAAACAAGAGGTATTTGAATGGCCAGTTGGACACCTGTAAATCCGAGTTGAGATTAAAAAATTCAGAAATTGATTCGCTTCGTTTGGAAGCTGATAATTTGAATAGCAAAAATATTGATTCTCAGAAAGCTGAGTTTATGATTGAGAAAAGAGATCTTGTTGGTCAAGTTCGAGAAAAAAGCAAAGAGATTGAGAAGCTTCAAAATTCCATTAGAGATCTTGAAAACCAGAATTTGTCATTGTCATCTCAGACTGAAAATTATAAGGTACTTATTGGCTGAATTTTAGTTGGTTATTCAATTTTTTGAAGACAAAAAAGTTTTTTTTTGAATTTATTTGTAAAGAAAATTTTTTTTTTGTTATTTAGAAAATTTATTTTTTAGGTTTTTTGGGAAAATATTAAAAAAACTATTTTTTAAATCAGATCAATATTTTCCAGCTTATTTTTAACTTTTGTTTTAGAAAACTGACTTGAACCGCCTTGATCGTTTGAAAACAATTGAAATGGAAAACCAAAATTTCAAAATCAAGATGCAAGAGATTGAGTTAGAGTATGATCAAAACAAGAGGTATTTGAATGGCCAGTTGGACACCTGTAAATCCGAGTTGAGATTAAAAAATTCAGAAATTGATTCGCTTCGTTTGGAAGCTGATAATTTGAATAGCAAAAATATTGATTCTCAGAAAGCTGAGTTTATGATTGAGAAAAGAGATCTTGTTGGTCAAGTTCGAGAAAAAAGCAAAGAGATTGAGAAGCTTCAAAATTCCATTAGAGATCTTGAAAACCAGAATTTGTCATTGTCATCTCAGACTGAAAATTATAAGGTACTTATTGGCTGAATTTTAGTTGGTTATTCAATTTTTTGAAGACAAAAAAGTTTTTTTTTGAATTTATTTGTAAAGAAAATTTTTTTTTTGTTATTTAGAAAATTTATTTTTTAGGTTTTTTGGGAAAATATTAAAAAAACTATTTTTTAAATCAGATCAATATTTTCCAGCTTATTTTTAACTTTTGTTTTAGAAAACTGACTTGAACCGCCTTGATCGTTTGAAAACAATTGAAATGGAAAACCAAAATTTCAAAATCAAGATGCAAGAGATTGAGTTAGAGTATGATCAAAACAAGAGGTATTTGAATGGCCAGTTGGACACCTGTAAATCCGAGTTGAGATTAAAAAATTCAGAAATTGATTCGCTTCGTTTGGAAGCTGATAATTTGAATAGCAAAAATATTGATTCTCAGAAAGCTGAGTTTATGATTGAGAAAAGAGATCTTGTTGGTCAAGTTCGAGAAAAAAGCAAAGAGATTGAGAAGCTTCAAAATTCCATTAGAGATCTTGAAAACCAGAATTTGTCATTGTCATCTCAGACTGAAAATTATAAGGTACTTATTGGCTGAATTTTAGTTGGTTATTCAATTTTTTGAAGACAAAAAAGTTTTTTTTTGAATTTATTTGTAAAGAAAATTTTTTTTTTGTTATTTAGAAAATTTATTTTTTAGGTTTTTTGGGAAAATATTAAAAAAACTATTTTTTAAATCAGATCAATATTTTCCAGCTTATTTTTAACTTTTGTTTTAGAAAACTGACTTGAACCGCCTTGATCGTTTGAAAACAAATGAAATGGAAAACCAAAATTTCAAAATCAAGATGCAAGAGATTGAGTTAGAGTATGATCAAAACAAGAGGTATTTGAATGGCCAGTTGGACACCTGTAAATCCGAGTTGAGATTAAAAAATTCAGAAATTGATTCGCTTCGTTTGGAAGCTGATAATTTGAATAGCAAAAATATTGATTCTCAGAAAGCTGAGTTTATGATTGAGAAAAGAGATCTTGTTGGTCAAGTTCGAGAAAAAAGCAAAGAGATTGAGAAGCTTCAAAATTCCATTAGAGATCTTGAAAACCAGAATTTGTCATTGTCATCTCAGACTGAAAATTATAAGGTACTTATTGGCTAAATTTTAGTTGGTTATTCAATTTTTTGAAGACAAAAAAGTTTTTTTTTGAATTTATTTGTAAAGAAAATTTTTTTTTTGTTATTTAGAAAATTTATTTTTTAGGTTTTTTGGGAAAATATTAAAAAAACTATTTTTTAAATCAGATCAATATTTTCCAGCTTATTTTTAACTTTTGTTTTAGAAAACTGACTTGAACCGCCTTGATCGTTTGAAAACAAATGAAATGGAAAACCAAAATTTCAAAATCAAGATGCAAGAGATTGAGTTAGAGTATGATCAAAACAAGAGGTATTTGAATGGCCAGTTGGACACCTGTAAATCCGAGTTGAGATTAAAAAATTCAGAAATTGATTCGCTTCGTTTGGAAGCTGATAATTTGAATAGCAAAAATATTGATTCTCAGAAAGCTGAGTTTATGATTGAGAAAAGAGATCTTGTTGGTCAAGTTCGAGAAAAAAGCAAAGAGATTGAGAAGCTTCAAAATTCCATTAGAGATCTTGAAAACCAGAATTTGTCATTGTCATCTCAGACTGAAAATTATAAGGTACTTATTGGCTGAATTTTAGTTGGTTATTCAATTTTTTGAAGACAAAAAAGTTTTTTTTTGAATTTATTTGTAAAGAAAATTTTTTTTTTGTTATTTAGAAAATTTATTTTTTAGGTTTTTTGGGAAAATATTAAAAAAACTATTTTTTAAATCAGATCAATATTTTCCAGCTTATTTTTAACTTTTGTTTTAGAAAACTGACTTGAACCGCCTTGATCGTTTGAAAACAATTGAAATGGAAAACCAAAATTTCAAAATCAAGATGCAAGAGATTGAGTTAGAGTATGATCAAAACAAGAGGTATTTGAATGGCCAGTTGGACACCTGTAAATCCGAGTTGAGATTAAAAAATTCAGAAATTGATTCGCTTCGTTTGGAAGCTGATAATTTGAATAGCAAAAATATTGATTCTCAGAAAGCTGAGTTTATGATTGAGAAAAGAGATCTTGTTGGTCAAGTTCGAGAAAAAAGCAAAGAGATTGAGAAGCTTCAAAATTCCATTAGAGATCTTGAAAACCAGAATTTGTCATTGTCATCTCAGACTGAAAATTATAAGGTACTTATTGGCTGAATTTTAGTTGGTTATTCAATTTTTTGAAGACAAAAAAGTTTTTTTTTGAATTTATTTGTAAAGAAAATTTTTTTTTTGTTATTTAGAAAATTTATTTTTTAGGTTTTTTGGGAAAATATTAAAAAAAATATTTTTTAAATCAGATCAATATTTTCCAGCTTATTTTTAACTTTTGTTTTAGAAAACTGACTTGAACCGCCTTGTTCGTTTGAAAACAATTGAAATGGAAAACCAAAATTTCAAAATCAAGATGCAAGAGATTGAGTTAGAGTATGATCAAAACAAGAGGTATTTGAATGGCCAGTTGGACACCTGTAAATCCGAGTTGAGATTAAAAAATTCAGAAATTGATTCGCTTCGTTTGGAAGCTGATAATTTGAATAGCAAAAATATTGATTCTCAGAAAGCTGAGTTTATGATTGAGAAAAGAGATCTTGTTGGTCAAGTTCGAGAAAAAAGCAAAGAGATTGAGAAGCTTCAATTTTCACTTCGAGATCTTGAATTTCAATTTGACGTTGGCTGTTCACAATTAAAATCATCTAATGATACCAATAAAATGTTAAAAAATCAGATTGAATATTATCAAAAAGTTCTTTCTGAGCAAGATAAAACTGTTCAATCACTAAAATTATCAAACGAACTTCAAAATCAATCTGATTTGAATGATCGTTTTGCTAAACTTCAGTTTTCGTTCGACACATTAAAAGTTTGTTTTTTTTTTATTTAGAATTATTTTATTTTTTTTTATGTTATAATTAAAGAATCAATATGAAGTTTTGAAAAATGAAAATTCAACAAGAACTAACTCAGCTTCACCTATCCAAAAAGATCATTTCGCTCAAGTTCCTTCTATGGATTTCGAATTTTCAAAGCCTCAGCAGAATTTTATTTCATCACAAGAAAGAGTTGCCCCAATATTTAATTCTTTTCAACCATCATCAACGTTTAGTTTAGACAGTCTGACAAAAGATCAAATCAACCATTTAAAGATTTTATTTGAGTCAGAAAAGCAATCAATGAATTCATGTACTAATCTTTGTAGTATTTGTGGTATAACATTTTCAACGCCGAGGTCGATGCGTTCTCATCAAGGGTTAACTCATTTTTCAATTCTAAAAAAATATAAAGATTTTTATGGGAAAATGTTTGAAGCTTATTTAAAAAGTTTCTAATATCGTAAAAAATTTGACCATTATGGTCTAAAGCATTTTCGCAATGCTGAAAAATTTAATTAATTCATTTAAATGACCTTAAAGATATTAAAAGGATTATTTATATTATATGTTTATTTATCTTATATTGAGTTTTTTATGCTTTTATTTATCTTTTTTTCATAATATTATTTTAAATAAATTTTTTTTTATAATTTAAATTAAATCTGTTTTAATCTTTTCCATTAAAGTATGGTATTTAGAGGGGCATAAGAGCTGCGACTACTATTCTATCCAATTTAAAAGATCAAAAAATATTAAAAAATAATTTTTGCCTAGGCCCATAAACTACTAGCGTTAAAAGTAAATGAAGATTGCCGCAAATTTTCAAAAATCAGCTTAAACCGGGCAGTAACTACAGTATTTTTTGGCTTTCTACAAAGTAAACTCGGTGAAATTAATGTGAATTAATCGAAAAAAAGATTGAAATGATATTAATTGGTTAAAAATTTATTTTAAAAATATAAAATATTTGAAATAAATTTTTCATAATGGAAAAATATAAAATTTTATTCATTTAACTGAATTTTCGTATTTGTTTGAGTATAAAAAACACCAGGTTACCAGTTGCTCTTTTGCTTCTCAATGCTAAAAAAAATTCTTTCATATTAAAAAAATTAAAAAAATTAAAAAATTTGTTTAATTATTTTAAATTGTTAGAGGTAAGCTATTCGCGTTAGGTAATAGAGTAGCAGAGCATTTTTTGGTTTCTAGGAAAAATTTTATTTTCAAGGAAATTCAAGTCAAATTTGAATTAAATGATCATTTTTAATTAACAGCTTTAGGTAAATGATTTAACCGCCAGCGAATAATTTGTCACATCGTGGAGCAAGTTGATCGTGATCATAAATGCACGTCGATTGGACTCGACATCCAACAATTCGCATATTCCTTCAGCGGTTGAAAAAAAACTTCAATTTTAAGCCAATTTAAAAATGAAGATAATAACCAGCATTTCACTTCACCAAAAAATTCCAGTCTTCGATTTTTGTTAATCAAGTAATTATGTCATCTCATCCATATATCGATTAATTTTTAATCATAAATCAAACGTTATTGCAAGCATTTTTCCAAACTCAAAAATCAAATTATTTTTTGTTTACTTACAATTTGATTTAATTGATTTTAAAATTCCGATTCCAATTTGATTATTAAATTAAATAATTTAATGCGGGCCAAATGATATTTCAAGTTTAAGTTTCAAGAAATTATAAAAAAAATTTAATTTCATTTTAGTATAATTTGTTATAAATTATGCTTATTTTTATTATTATTTTTTCAATTTTGAAAATTTTTTTTTTTCAAAAAATATTTTTTCACATGCACATTTTAATTTTTTTTGAGCATTTGAGCAGAATGAACATTTGATTAGAAACTTTACTTTGCCCATTTGACATCCAATTTTATAATGTCCCATTCTGTCCAATATTCTTGAGCTCATTTCATATCTTGAGTAAAAATTATCAAAATAAGAACTGAAAATAAACATCAAGCAAAGAATCTTTTCTATAATTTAAAGAATTGTAAATTACCAAGAAAAAATTGAAAAAAAAACATGACATTAAAAAAATGGGGCTTAAAAACAGCCAACGGTTTTCCACTTAAATTATTTTATTAATAAAATAAATAAAATATTGTTATATCTTAAGTAAAAATTATAAAAGTAATAACTGAAAATAAACTACTGAGTCGCTTAATAAACGTATCCCAATGGACATAGTTTATCTCGACTTTGCGAAAGCATTTGACACCGTACCACATAAAAGACTCTTACTTAAATTAGAAAACTATGGTCTTGATAATAAAATGGTCAACTGGATTAAAGCATATCTTACTAATCGTAAACAGAGAGTAGTCCAAGGGAACACAGATGAACACAGTCCAAGAGAACTGATGAAGTTAGTAGTTTTTTTGAATTATTTGCAGACGACACTAAATTAGGAACGATGCTTGATGAAGTCGAAAAGTCTGACGTACTCAGAAACGACCTAAACGAAATTCATAACTGGACCAAAAAATGGCTTATTTGTCTAAATGAAGATAAGTGCAAGGTTCTACACATTGGAAACAACAATCCGTACAACGAATATTTCACAGATAATAAGCAAATTTCAAAAACAAAACATGAGAAAGACTTAGGTATCACAATATCTGAAGATTTAAAGTGGACAACTCACATAAACTCGTCAATCAAAAAAGCAAATAATGTTCTTGGAATGATAAAAAGAACATTTAAATTCCACAACAAGGATTCAGTATCAAGACTTTACAAAGCGTTTGTCAGACCTCTTCTTGAGTATGGAGTTACAGTTTGGAGACCTTACTTGAAGAAAGACATAAACGCCATCGAAGCTGTTCAAAGACGAGCAACAAGGCTTGTGCCTGAAATCAGGAGAATATCTTATGAAAAAAGATTGCAAGAATTAAATTTGACAACACTTGAAATCAGAAGACTTCACGTCACAGTTTCTTCACAAACAGAGTATCAAGCGTTTGGAACAATCTACCAAAAGAAGTTGTCCTATCAAATGACAAAAACGAATTTAAAAAAAACTTGACAGCCTGAATTTAGAAAGCTATTACAATGGATAATAAAACTCCATTTCATGTGACAAGCTACATTATAGCTATTTATTATTATTATTATTATTATTATTATTATTATTATTATTATTATTATTATTATTATTATTATTATTATTATTATTATCAGAGTTGTTTAAAAGTCACAAGTCTCAAGTCAAGTCCAAGTCAGGACTTTTAAATTTTTTTTTCAAAAAAAAAGTCCAAGTCAGGTCCATTACACGGACGTTTTTTTGCGGTCATTTGGCCGGTCAGCTCGGCGATTTTTTTTTTGGACCTCCAAAATAAACGGTCTAAATTATACGGTCTGGTGATAAGATAATAAAAATTAAAAATTTAAAAATTCAAAAAATTTAAAAAAAATGAATAATTTAATTAAAAAAAAAAGTCTTGACTTGGACTTTTTTTTAATGACTTAGACTTTTTTTTGGGATTTTTAAACAACTCTGATTATTATTATTACTATTATTATTAAACATCTAAGTGAAAACTTTATCATTTTTTTCGTACTCAATATTTATACATATTGCTTGTGTATTTGTCAATTTTTATTAAATTTGTTATTGTTTATTAAAAATAAGCCTATTTCAAGTATTTTTGTTTTTAAATAATAATTTTTGTTATTTTATACATTAAACGCCATTTTACAAAGTAAATTTATTTTAGTGAAAATTAATTTTAGTTACTAAGAAGATAAAATAAAAAATTTCTTACCTAAAAACCATTTTTTTCTAAGTAAAAAAAGTCCATAAAAAAATGGTTTTATTATTAAAAAAAAACAACACGATAAAATTAAAATAAAATTAAATTAAATCATTTGACAGTTTTTGTTTTTAGAAATTTTTTTTCGAACTGAGACATGTACTGTTCTCATCGAATTCAAGTTCTACTATTTAAACCATTACACCAAGCCATTTCTTTTAAATTAAATACATAATATTAAATTGATATTTTTTTGAAAAATAAATAATGATCTGTCTTAAATGTACGAAATAAATTATTAGATTCATTGATTTATACTTTATTTTAAGCTTTAAAAATCAGAAATACAAAATCGAACAAAATAATTAAAACATATTGAACTTAATTTATTTAAAAAATTCAAGAAAATTTGTTTGATAATTCCAGAGTTGGTCAAATGTCAAAGTCATGAATTCAAAGTCAAGCAAGTCAAAACTTTGACTTTAATTTTTTTTATAAAGTCCGGCTCAAAGCTTTTTTTTTTAAAAAGTCCAAATCTTGTGTTCTTATTTAGTAGGGCGCCACAAAAGCTACTAGGAACGGCAAAAAATCATGTGGCCGCGTTCCTGACTCATGGATTGGCGTTCCTTGCCGTTCCAGCTAGTTATTGTGGCGGCCTAGTCCAAGTATAAATCACTAGAATTAAAGTCCAAGTCCAGACTTCAAAAAAATAGTCAAAGTTTGACTTCGACTTTGGCTTTTGACCAACTCTGGATAATTCTCTTTAAATTTGTTCCCAAAATTTCGACAAATTATTAAAAAGTGTATTTGAGATATTTCATTTTTAAAATAAAATAACCGGAAAAACAATAAAATGATTTAATTTTATAAAGAAATATTTTGAATTTAATAATTTTTTCTTTTTTATAATAAAACCAGTTCTTTTTCGGGCTTATTTTACTAAAAGTTATATTGAAAAATGTCAAAAAAGAAAAAAATCGTGCCATATACACAAACACTTCAATTTTTATTTTTTTTTTTAAATATGTTGCACTTTTCTCTCTAAGTTAAAGTCTATAATAAAATTAATTAAAACTAAAACCAATATTTTATTAATCCAAATGTCGAATCTTTACATTAGTAAATAATTGCTTTCCTTTGTTACTCAAAAATTACTGAAGCATAGAAAAAAGAAGGCACAATTTTAGGATATGCTTGGCCATCACATAGAATTGTCTGGTATTCAGGTGTTTGTTTGTTTTTTTGCACTGTTCTCAGCTTAAATTTAAATTTTTGACTAACCATTGAAATTAGTCCTGATAAAAATGATTGTTTTTATAAGAAAAATTTACTTAGCTGCTTTTCTTTTATCTTTGACTACTCTTAATTTTTATTTTAATATTAGCCATGATTTTTATAAAAGTTTAAATTATAAATGCTCACCTTTGTATCCGAATTCTAAACAATTCAATGTGGAAATAGATGGCCAGGCTTATCCAAAAATTGCACCCTCTTTTTTCAATGCCTCAATAAACTTTGAATGTCTCAACTCGGCACAAACTAAGCCCAAACTAATTCTTTTATGGAACGAGTATGGACCTTGGAAAGACTACAAATATGGTCTTGGAAAATATGAGCCTTTCATCAAACAAAAATGTCCAGTTACCAATTGTGAAATTACAAAGGACAAGTCTCGTCTTGCTGAAAGTGATCTTGTGCTAGTTCACATGAGGAGTAAATATTCCAAATTACCTCTGAACAGACCACACAAATCAAGACTTGTTTTTCTGATTACTGAATCTCCAATTCATTCAAAAGAATTTCATCCCACATTCAATGGTTTGTTCAATTTGACTGCCACTTTTAATCAAAATTCCTACTTTTCACCTTTCTACTACAGCAACATTGAATTCAAATGGCAACTGAACCAAGAGTTCGATGCAGACAAAGATTTTTCAAAAGGAAAAACAAGACTAGCTGTTATTTTAGCTTCCAATTGCAGAGCTCATTCGAAAAGAATCGAATATGTGAAAGAAATGCAAAAGTATTCGCAAAGAATTGACATTTATGGCGGATGTGGCAAAAGTTGTAATATTGCTGGTGAGAACAGATTTTTGAGCAATAAATGCAGAGAAAAATTGAGCAAAGAATCTCTTTTTTTTCTTGCTTTTGAAAATAGCATGTGCAAGGATTACATAACTGAGAAATTGTATGACACAATTTTGTTTGACACAGTGCCAGTGATTCCTCGTTCCGCCTTCATAAATGCTCTTGACTTCAAGACACCAAAACAACTAGTTGATTATTTGTTGTACTTGGAGTCGAACAAAACAGCGTACAATTCTTATTTCAAATGGAAAAGGTACATCAAAAAAACCAACAATCAATACAAAACATTTTGTGACATGTGCATAAAGCTCAATTTGGAAAATTATTTTGGAATAGAAAAATCTCAAGTTAATGATTTGGAAACTTTTTGGGGATACAAAAAAAATTGCTGGGCTCCACCAGTTATTGGCCAAGACGGATCATTCTCTTTTTATCCCATTAATTACACTCATAAATGGCCTTTTTAGAATTTTCCATACAAAGAAAAATATATTAAAACCTTTTTAATTTTAATTTAATTCAATTCAATGGAAACACTGTAGTCTATTGAGGTGCAAATTTTTTTTATTAAAACTTAAAAAACTAGTGATGACAAAAAATTTTTAACTTTTTATTTTTGTGAAAATTTTTATTTTAAATCACAAATAAATTTAGAACAAAAAAAGAGAATCTTTTTTATTATTATAAAATATTTAAAAGCAAAAAAAAAAGGTTAAATTATATGAAAAAAAATTTAATTAACAGTAGTGATTTGACATTTGTGTTTTTACGTAAATTTACCTAATTAAGAATTGGTGAAATTACGTAAATTAACGTTAAACTATAAAGGCCAAAAACTAACCAATTTTTAAAAATTTTTCAAAAAATTCGAAAAATTTAAAAAATCCATTTAATTTCTAATAAAAAAAAATTAACCAAATTTAACTTTTTGCTACTTTTTTTTTCCATTTTTACCATTTCAGAGAAAGGTTTTTTCTAGAAAAAGGTTTTTACCTAAATTTACGTAAAAAAAAGTAAAATTTGGTAATTTTTTTTTCATTAGAAATTCCATGGTTTTTTTAAATTTTTCAAATTTTTGAAAAATTATGAAAAATTGGTCACTTTTTGGCCTTTTTTTTTAACGTAAATTTACGTAAATTTTAGTAATTTTACCAAATTTTACTATAAAAGAACCTTACCGCAAAATCATGTTAACTCTGCCCCCGTTTTTTATGGTCAAATTTTATTTTTTCGATAAAGAAAAGATGTTTTTCATAAAATTCAACATTTTTTTTAGGGGAATGGATAGTTTTCAACTGTTTTAATTTTTATCCTATCCTATCTTTTTTTAATGAAGAAAGCTTTGTCTCGAGAATCTATGAATCTTTTTGGGATAGAATTTAGAATTTTATAGAATTTTTATTTGTTTTTAAGTTGAAATTCTAAGTTTTTTTTATATTCTTTGAAAATATAAACAAAACAAAAAAAAATTAAAAAAACCATAATGTCCACTTCAAAAGAAAATTCGGAAAAAACTAACATTCAAAACAACAGATGTGCTTGTTGTTTTTGTAACTTAGCACGTATCGATCCGGAAACGGTGAGAAGACCTTCTGAAATTAAAAAAATCGAGAAACTAAACAAGGTAAGAGTAATTCTATATCCTAAAAACCAAGACCAAATAGAAACTGGTGACTTTATTTGTCCTGATTGTTATAATAAGTCTAATAGGATAGAAAGTTTGACATCTTTCAAAGATGCTGAAACTCAAACAGATTCTTTAGAAATTAATCCACTTAATTTTATAAACCAAACTTCCATAATATCAAATGAGTTAGATCAAAGTTTCAATGAAAATATTGAAATTCCCGAAATGAATTTAGATCCTGGTAGCACTTAATTAAGACTTTTAGGAATAAATGTTTCTGAAGATGATAGTGAGGATGAAGATTATACTGAATATATTGAAAGCTTTGAAGATGTTTAATATTTAAAAGATTACATTAAAAAAATAAACTTTTTATATCTGTTTTAATTTACTTTGAAATTAACCAATTGAGAATTATCAAATTATCTATTAATATACCTTACATAGTTTAATGTGATGTATATCATAAAAATAATAATATTAATATATTTGAAAAATTTTAATTATATTTAAATTTATGTTATAAAATAAATATTTAGCCCATTCTGTTTGTAAAATTGTAATTAATTATCAAAACTAAATTTTAATTTAATTATGAACTTTGAAGTTGCACAGAAAACGTTTTTCAACAGCGACCAACCTATTGAAAGTTGGAATTTGTTCACCAGACTCTAAGCTTCAAAACAAGCCCTCGTTTAGGTTGGTCGCGATTGAAAAACTGGTTGGGGCAAAAAATGAATGGATGTGTGGTATGGTTCTTTACGAAAAAACACAAATGTCAAAACACTACTGTAATTTTCGGGTCTGTATTATTTTAGCAGACATAAAATCAGCTAACACATTTAAGCAAGTACAATTTAGCAAATTTAATTTAGCACTTTAAAGAGCTTTAATATTTTGAAACCATAAAAATAATTAAAAAAACCACAAAAATAGTAATTTTTACCACAAATTTAATAAAAAAATAACATATATAATATTTATGCAATATTTTTTATTTATTTTCCACATTTTTAATTAATTACTCCTAAATTAATAATTTTTCCATATTTTTATTACAATCACCATAAATTTAATAAAAAATACCAAAAATATAATAAAAAAAACTACAAATAATTTCAAAAAATTAAATTTGTTTACACTTATTTTGACAATAAAAATATTATTTTTTTTTTCAATAATGAGCCGCATGTTTTACACTTGTTTTTGAGTAAAGCATTATCATTGATTTCGGAAGCCATCGCACTTGTTGTTGGTCTAACTCAAACACGTTTACTTGGAGGAACAACTTCATCGTCAATACCTAGTTCTTCATCTGAAACCAAATCTGATGGCTGATGTTGTAAGCTTTTTGCTGTCTTTTTTGGAGCTCCTTTTTTCTTCTTATTACTAATTGGTAGGTCCATAAAAACGTCATTGAAATTTACCAAATTGAGTCTGTAAGCTACTGCTATTGTATGTGAACATTTGTAATTTTTCAACCAGTCTACACATGTACAAGTACTATTTTTCCAGTTGTTATTATCAACATCCTCTAATGTTTGGTTGGCTGGATCTTCTAATACACTCTCCTTAGATAGTGTTTCACTCATTTTTTTCGATTTTTTCGATTTTATTTATTTGTTTTCTGTACCGAGCTAGAGCTCTTTCAGAATTAAATTTAAAAAATTTATCATTAAATAGAAAAAAACTTATCGGTAATTATCAATTAATAATTAACTAAATTTGTGGCACTTTTAATGAATATATTGTCATTTTATTAATATTGTGTCAAAAGTACTATAATAGTTGCGATTTAATTAAATTAGTGGAAAAAGTATTAAATGTGTGAAAAATTATTAAAATTGTGGATGTTTTATTAAAATTGTGGTATTTTTTACTATTTTTGTGGTATTAGTTTATTACGGTCCTTAATATAATTAGCAATATCCATAATTAATATATAGCAAGACTCTAAATTAGCAAACTTGCTAAGCTAAAAATTAGCAAAAAAAAAAAAAAAAAACAAACCTAAAATTCCATTTTTTATTCTATTAATAGAACAATTTCTTAATTTGCAACTTTAATTTTTTAAAAATTTTTTTTTTTATTTTTCTTCACATAACATTAAAACACGGGGCTGAAAAGAAGGCGAAAGCCGTTCGGAACAGCCCTGGTGGTCTTCCACCTAAATTATTTTTTTAAATAAATAAATAAAAATTAGCTAAAAAAAATTTATTTGAGTATATTTATCAAATTAAATTGAGTAAATGTGCGATGTTGACAATTTAGCGAATCAACTTAATAGTATAGATTTAAAAGTTGGACTCATAACGGCATCACAACGAGATCAACCGCAGTATGTTATAATGGGTATTTTTTTAGAATGTCCTATCAATCTGATACCAAAGTTAATTGGCGATGCATTGAAACACAACAAAAATGTAAAGCCAAATGTAACACAAGTGGTAATGTAATTGGTCAAGAGTATAATGTTAAGTTTAACAATCCAGAAGATGAGATGCATTGTCATGCTCCAAAAATTAGTCACCTAGAACTAAAAGAGAAAAGAAGAAAATTAAAAGAAGCGACATTAGTTTGTTCTAAAGTATTTCAAATGTTCTGATGACATTGACAGATTTTTCATATTCTCAACTTCAGATAATTTAAAACTTTTGGAAAGCAATCATATTTTTGCTAACGGTACATTTAGTATCGCTCCAGTACCTTTTGAGCAAGTATATAGCATCCATACTTTAATAAATTATTCCTCTAGTTTATTGCTTGTTACCAAGAAAAAATCAAATCATGTATGAAAAAGTCTCAAATGTCAATTCTTCATATTTAAACACGCAACCAAAATCGGTTACTTCAGATTTTGAAATTGCTTTTTTAAACTCTGTCAAGAAAGTTTTTCCTCAATCACTACTTTATGGCTGTTATTTCCACTTCAAACAAGCTGTTTGGAGAAAAATTCAAGAGTTAGGTTTGAGCGTTTTATATACTAAATCTCTTAAACATAGAAAACTCCTTAAGCTTGCTCGAGTAATGGCTTTCGTCCCCCCAAGTGATATTAAGTTTTTGTTCAATAAAATCAAACGCGAGGTAGATACATCTATCGAAAGCTATGAAAGCGTTAGTAATTTGATAAAATATTTCGAGGAAAATTGGATTGGTTATGTCAGTACTAAAAAAAGGCTCACTATTTAAGTTAAATAGAAATAATTTTAGCTAATAAAAATAAATCTACCACCTTATCTTATCTATTGGATAAGATCATTTCTGCACATAAGATCTTTTAAAGTAAATATAAATGGTCATCTAAGTGATCAATACCCTATTAAAGCAGGAGTTCCACAAGGGTCAGTAATTAGTCCGCTTCTTTTTAGCATTTTTATAAATGATATACCAAAAAGAAACAAAACAAACTGCCAATACTCTCTTCTTTTTGCAGATGATTTGGCTACCTTTTTTACTTTTAAAAGATAGGAAATCTTGAAAAAGTGATTAATAAGTATCTAAAAGAAGTTGAAATATGGCTTTTCAAATGGAAAATGAAAATTTCTATTGAGAAATCATGTTATGGCAGTGTGACAAAATATAGAAAGACAAAATGTAGAAAACGATTTTTTATTGGATAATATAGAATTTACCTGGAAAAAAAAATGTAGAAAAAAAAAATATAGAATTTACCTGGAAAAAAAAATGTAAAAAAAAAAAATGTAGAATTTACCTGGAAAAAAAAATGTAGAAAAAAAAATAGTCTAAATAATTTTTATTTCAATTTTTTTCTTTGTCAATTAGTAAATTAGTTCCTAATCCTTCTAAAAATGCTTCAATATTCTCACTTTTATAATCTGTCACTAATTAATACAAAGTAAAAGTCTCAAATATATTATTATAATAATATAATTAAAATTTTCTATATTTTTTTACATATAGTACTATTCTATATTTTGTCTTTCTATATTTTGTCATGTCTATATTTTGTCTTTCTATATTATGTCATGTCTATATTTTGTCTTTCTATATTTTGGAGAAAATTCTACATTTTGTCTTTCTATATTTAGTCTTCCTCCCCATGTTATATGATCTTTGAGAAAAAAACTAAAGTTAAATTTAATCTTGACCTTAAAATTAATAATAGTAATTTAAATAAAGAGGAAAAAGTTAAATTCTTAGGAATAACATTAGACTCAAAACTTACTTTTAGTCCAATGGTGGATGAATTAAAAGAGCGTTGTAATTCAAGGCTTAACTTAATAAAATATCTTTCAAATAAAATATGGGGTCTAAAACCCAAAACATTAGGTAATCTTTACAAATCCTTAATAGGATCAATTCTGGATTATTCTTTTCCTTGTTTAAATTCATTCTCAGAAACTAACATCAAAAAAATCCAAGTTATTCAAAATTCAGCAGTTCGATCTATTTTGAAGCTAAAATATGATACCCCCTCCAATATTATACACCAAGAGGCCTTCAATAAACTTAATCTCGAAACAATTTCAAATAGACTTTTTGAGTTGAGTGAGAGATATGTCAGGGCAGGATTGAGTCATTCTGTTCCACTGGTCGTCAGACTAGTGGAAGAATACAGAGAAGGTTTCGGATCAAGATATATCGAATATCCAACTCCATTGTGTAATTGCTACCTAGTAATTTCTTCTTTTTTTCCTGACTTATAATATATTAAAACATGTCTAACTTAATGTCCAATTGAAGAGAAAAAAAAAAAAAAAAAAAAGCTGTAACACATGTAACAATCTAATCCAACTCATCTCTTCTAAACTTAAATTTATTTACCGTATTTTACTTTTTTTTTTTATTTTTTATCTCATTTTATTAACTTTAATTTTATTTTTATTTTTTTATTTTTTTTTTTTATTTTATTTATTTTTTTTATTTTATTTTTTTTTTTTATTTATTCTGAAGGAGCTCTAGCTCGGTACAGAAAACAAATAAACAAACAAATTTTTGGTAATAAGGAATCTATCGCCAGTTTATTTTATTTCCATTTTTTTTATCGCCAGGAATCTATCGCCAAAAATTAATTAAGAAACTATCGCCGAAAAATTCTATCGCCAGTAAAAATAAATTACGAATTTATCGCCAGTTTTTTTAATGCCAATTTTGAAATAGGAATTTAAAGCAAAAAAAAAATCCCAGATTAAAAAAATAAGAACTAATCGAAAAAAATTTTATTTAAATTACTTTAATATTTTTAAAAATAAGCGTAATTATTGGTAAAATTAGGTTGAAATGAAATTGATTAGGATAAGTCATTTGTTACCGCTTTTTTTAGGTATTTTTTTGCTCTTAAAAGTTGTATTTCGTATTCGGTTAATTTATCATAATAATGTTTTCCAGATTCTTTTAAAACGATATCGTCTTTTAAATGAATGCTAGCGTAACATGATTCGTGACTACAAACCAATTGTGTGGATTTTTTGTTATCTCGCTTCCACCAGTAACTATAATTGTCGTAAATTGCGATCGGATGTGCATTTTTTTGTTCAGTTGTACCAAATATACTGGTAATAAAACTAACTTTATTATTCATGTTTAAAGAAAATTTCGATTTTATGAATATTTCATTAATTTTTAAAAATATATATCACATTTTCAATTGATTCAAAGTGCCGAAACTGAATTAAGTAACCTAGATAATTTTTTTTTGTATAACAATATTCCGTTTCCGTTAAACGGTTATGTTTGCAAGATAGTTGAGTCAAGTTTGTTTTTTTTGAAGATAAATATAAATTAATCAAAAGTAATTGTTCAATTTTTTTTCTGCAATCGGTTCCTATTTAAGAAAATGGCATTAGATCTTTATTTTGATTTTTGGCGATAGATTTATATTTTAAAAAATGGCATTAGATCCTTATTTTTATTTTTGGCGATTGATTCTTATTTAAGAAAATGGCAATAAAATAGTTGGCATTACATTTTTGGCGATAGAAAAAACTGGCGATAGATTACTATAAATCTCATTTTTTAATAAATAGAAATAATTTTTTTTAAATAGATATAATCTTTTTTTAACAAATTTATGCAACAAATAAACAAAAAATTCTTTCCTTTCCTAAAAAATTTATTTTTGCAAGCAAACATTTTTTTTCTTTATACACAAATTAATTGTTTGATAAATAAACTTACTTTGATTTTAAATAATTTTAAATAAACAAAAATATATTTTGACAGTTTTTGATGATGATTCGCAATCTGCCATCCAATCCAACTCAGATAATTGGATAACTTTAGAAGAAAATTAGTGTTGGTAACCGTACAAACGGCCATTGATGCGGCCAAAATTTTTTTTGACCGTGAACGAGACCACCTAGACGGACGGCCACAAAGGCGGCCAGGCCGGCGGCCAAAAATTTGGACCGCGAAGTTGGCCGGCCAAATCTTAGATGGACGGCCAAATGTACGGCTAACCCTAAAACGGGCTGCCAAAAATTTGGACCGCGAAGTTGGCCGGCCAAATTATAGACGGACGGCCAAATGTACGGCCAAACTCAAAACGGACGGCCAAATGTACGGCCAAACTCAAAACGGACGGCCAAATGTACGGCCAAACTCAAAACGGACGGCCAAATGTACGGCCAAACTCAAAACGGACGGCCACTTTGGCGTTCCAAATTTTTAACCGCGAAGTTAAGTGCGATCAGACCATAACCTGAAAAATGTTAAAGATTTGCCAAAAGTTTTATTATATAAGAAAATGCCAAATTTAAAAAAAAAATAATTTTTTTGAAAAGGCCAATTTTTGAAATTTTTTTTCTTTAAGATTTTATGAAAAAATATTAGAGATTTAAATGTAATATTTGAAAATTTCTTGTTTCTCCATATTAGAAACATGAAAGAACATCAAAATCTCTTTCAATGAAATTTTTTTTTGGCGCTGATTTTGTCTGACCGCCAAAGTGGTCGCCCGTTTTGAGTTTGGCCGTACATTTGGCCGTCCATCTAAGATTTGGCCGGCCAACTTCGCGGTCCAAATTTTTGGCCGCCCGTTTAAGGGTTAGCCGTACATTTGGCCGTCCGTCTAAGACTTGGCCGTACATTTGGCCGTCCGTCTAAGACTTGGCCGGCCGACTTCGCGGTCCAAATTTTTGGCCGCCGGCCTGGCCGTCAGAGTGGCCGTCCGTCTAAGACTTGGCCGGCCAACTTCGCGGTCCAAATTTTTGGCCGCCCGTTTAAGGGTTAGCCGTACATTTGGCCGTCCGTCTAAGACTTGGCCGTACATTTGGCCGTCCGTCTAAGACTTGGCCGTACATTTGGCCGTCCGTCTAAGACTTGGCCGGCCAACTTCGCGGTCCAAATTTTTGGCCGCCCGTTTAAGGGTTAGCCGTACATTTGGCCGTCCGTCTAAGACTTGGCCGTAAATTTGGCCGTCCGTCTAAGACTTGGCCGGCCGACTTCGCGTTCCAATTTTTTGGCCGCCGGCCTGGCCGTCAGAGTGGCCGTCCGTTTTGAGTTTGGTCGTACATTTGGCCGTCCGTCTAAGACTTGGCCGGCCAACTTCGCGGTCCAAATTTTTTGCCGCCGGCCTGGACGCCAAATTTGCCGCCTTATTTTGGCCGCGTCTGGACCGGCCAGGCTTGGCCGCCGCCCAACACTAAAGAAAATGTATCAAAGGCTGAGATAGACGAATGATCGAGAATTTGTTCAAGTAAAAAAGAGAGTTAGACCATCTAAATCTAATAATGGCGCATTGAATAAGAATTAATGTAAAATTAAAAATATAAAAAAAAATCTATTTAAATGAGATTTATTTTTATTTAACTTACGAAAAATTCAATGTAGAAAAAAATTAAACTATTTATTTCTTTATATAAAAAAACTATTTGTATAATAAAAAATAAATGTTTTTAATTTATTATATTTTTTATGAAATAGACTTATTTAACTATCTAAAAAAAATAAAATCTTTTTAATAAAAAATTTTAGCTATTTAAGTTAAATGTTATTTCCTAAAAAAACTTGACGAGGTAGAGGTGTTAAAATTATTGAAGTTGAAGTTCCACCTAGATTTGGTATCGAGTTGTGGAACATCAATAGCAGAATAAACGAATGTTTGCCAAGGACAAACAATTTTGTTGAAGCATGGCATAATGCTTTTAGTAGTATGTTGAACGATCATCCATGCGTTTATACGTTAATTGAAAAATTTATTGAAGAGCAAAAAAACAGAAGATAATATTATTCAATTAAAAACAGGAATTCAATATAAGAGAAAACCGAATTATATTTTATTCGACGAGAGATTAAGAGAAATACAGAAAATTTACTCATTAGATAACTTTGAAGATTACTATGAAAGTTTATCATCAATTTAAGAGTATTAGAAAAATAAATTACAGGTAAAAAAGACTTGCTAAAATGAAAACTTTTTTTTTTTTTTGCTATTATTAATTGAATAATTAATAAAATAAACTTGCTAATTCAATCACTTTTAAATTTCTTTCTTGCTATATTTATCATGCTAATTTAATTAATGCTAATTTGAATCGCTCCCGTAATTTTCTATTAGTGTTGTGTGTCAATTAGATTTGGAATGTTTTGACTCGGAATTCTAAATGTAAAATTTTAGAAATTAATTAAGAAAATAGATCAAATTTAAAATTAAATTTATTTTTTTTCTGATCTTTTTTCGATCGTGTTCAGAAACCTAATTAGTAACAATCTAGCGGCTTCTTAATACTGAAAATAAGTGGATTGCTTTAAAAAAGACAAATTGAAGTTAGAGATCAAATTTTTTTTCCACTTTAACAAATTATAAATTTTAAAAAATTAAATATTTTTGTCTTTAAAAGCTTTTAAATTTAATTTTATTTTTTTGGAATTGTAATTAACCTTCCTTTCAAGAAAAGTTTTTATTTAAATCAATTGAAAAATTGAAACCTTTTAAGCTCAATAAAAAGCAATATTTTAAATAAAATATAACGGAATTATCCGAATTCACTGACCGAAATCGAGCAGTGTTTTTGAAAAAAATAACAATTCATTATTAGTGAAATGTAATTGATTGTGAAAAATCTAAAAATTATTAAAAATAGCTTCAGCTTTTAAGAAATTATTTTAAAAATTGAAATTTTTTTATGTTTTAAATCCGAATGTCATTAAAGCCGTGTGTATTTAAACAATAAAATTTTACTAATTCTTTTTTTAAGACATGTAAATTGAACATTGCTTTTTTTTTTAATCAATGCTCATTTTTTACTGACATGTCACTAAATTCGGATAATTACTTTATATTTTTGGCGGAAGCTGATTTTTGCTTGTAGTTGGAATTGATTGAATAACTAAGAGGGACTGGTATTTAGTATTTAACAGCTTCTTCAATTTTATTTGATGCTGATGGCATAGCAGCCTGTAAACTTGTGTGTTGATTTAGGCTCTTAAATTTCATTATATTCTAAAATTTGATTCATCCAATGATTCGAATTTCTTGCCATTCCATTGCATAAAAAATAAATAATTATCTACAGTATTTTTATCTACTAAAAAAATTATACACCATAAAATAAAATTAGCTGCTACCGAAAAATTTTAAAAAATATCTTATATGAAAATAAACTTGACACAACATGTCAAGTAATTGCTTAGAAAAAAAAATATTTTTTCTCTATTATCTCAATTTTCAATTTACCTTAAAAAAATTCGTTCCAACTATTTATAAAATTCAATTGTACATTAAATAAGTGAAAAATTTTTGTCAAAAATAAAATGAATTTAATTCGATGCATTTTGCTAATTATCATTTTCCAAAAAATGAATTATTTGCAAAAAATAAATTTAAATTTGGAGTAAAAGTGCTCTTCGTTTTTTCAAAAAAATAAACACACAATTTCAATGCATAATTATTTCATCAATTAAAAAATTATCAAATAATTTTATTTTTTTAAAAATTTTAAATTATCGAAAAAAAAATATATTTTAAATTTGAGACAAATGTGTGGTCTATACTCAAAATATATCTCGGATAGAAAAGTTCATTGTCAAAAATTTCAAATGAAAAGATGCAACGAGGTTCATAATTTGCAATCAGTACAATCCAATGCATACACTGAACAGCTCGTTTTTTTTTCATCTTGAAAAAACCTAAATAAAACTCTTTAATCATTTAGATTTCGACAGACTCCTAAAGTCATAAACATAAAATGGCCAGTGCTGTAGCTATATCCAAAAAACGAAAAGTAGGTACTTGAAGTTTTATTTTATGAGCCCGAGCGGACTTAGTCCCGCTCGTGGACACGCGATTAAATCGGATTTAATCCACTATTCTATGTTTAGTTTGTAAGCCGTGGTGTGTTCAAAGCCGAATTGAACAATTTTTTCACCAAAGAATTAGCCGAGGATGGTTACTCAGGTGTCGAAGTGAGAGTGACTCCAACCCGTACCGAAATCATCATTTTGGCAACCAAGACCCAGCAAGTTCTTGGCGAAAAGGGACGCAGAATCCGCGAGTTGACCAGTGTTGTACAAAAAAGATTCAACTTTGATGATGACACCGTTGAGCTCTATGCTGAAAAGGTCGCCACCAGAGGCCTGTGCGCCGTGGCCCAAGCCGAATCACTTAAATACAAACTTCTCGGTGGTCTACCAGTCCGTAGGTACAGAAATTTTTCTTTTTAATTAATTTAAATCTAATGCCTCTATCGCCACGGATTAAGTCCTTTTTAATTTAGGATCTTAATCTGCCAAATAATAACGGGAGGCAAATTAAACAGATGCTTAGGAAGCTCAATGTCTTTATTCGATAGACTTTTGAGTGCCATTATTTGCATCGACATTTTTTGTTGTCTTATTTTTTGTCCAAATTTTATTATTTTTTTAATGGTGACTTTTTTTTGTCTTTTTCTTTCAATGGACCCTCTATCGCCACGGATTGGTTCCTTTTTAAATATAGGACCTAAATCTGCCAAATATTTTCAGGGAGGAAAATAAATCGATGTCTAGGAAGCCCAGAGTTTTTTTTGATAGACTTCTGAGTGCCATTATATACATCGACAATTTTTTTGTCTTCATTTTTTTTATGGACTGATTATTATTCATTAATAAATTTTGAGTTTTTTTTTACATAGACACAATTTTTGTCTTAAAATTTGAAAAAGAATTTTCTTAGTTGATTTTATTTTTTTTATGTCATCTATAAATTTTCTTATTTTCTGGTACTGACTTATTTTTGTCTTTTTTTCAATAGACCCTCTATCGCCAAGGATTGGTTCCTTTTTAAATAAAGGACCTAAATCTGCCAAATATTTTCAGGGAGGAAAATAAATCGATGTCTAGGAAGCCCAGAGTTTTTTTTGATAGACTTCTGAGTGCCATTATATACATCGACAATTTTTTTGTCTTATTTTTTTGTCCAAATTAAATTTATCTTTTGAAGTCGACAAACAGTTTTTTTAACGGTGACTATTTTTTTGTCTTTACTTATTTACCTAAGCCTCTATCGCCACGGATTGGTTTCTTTCAAAGAATAGAACCTAAATCTGCCAAATATATTAAGGGAGGAATACAAAACCATGTCTAGGAAGCCCAGAGTTTTTTTATTGATAGACTTCTGAGTGCTATTAAATGCATTGACAATATTTAATTTCTATTTTCTCCATCGCCACGGATTGCTCTCTGTGCGTGGGATTAGTCTGCCTAAAAGAATGACGGAGATAAAGAACAGAAGTTGAGGAAGCTTGGTATCTTTTGTTGATGACCAAGTGCCATTTATAGCTTCAATATTTTGTGTTTAGTATAGACCCTCTATCGCCACGGATTGGTTCCTTTTTAAATATAGGACCTAAATCTGCCAAATATTTACAGGGAGGAAAACAAAGCGATGTTTAGGAAGCTCAGAGTTTTAATTGATAGACTCTTGAGTGCCATTATATACATCGACAATTTATTTGTCTTCATATTTTTTAAAAATTTTTTAATAAAAGTAAATTTAGGAACCTTATCTCTCTTCAGAACGGTCAACTATATCGACACTTTTACTGTCTTAATTTTTATACACCGACCATTTTTTTGTCTTGAATTGAATTTTAATTTTTTTCTAAAAAGAAATTAAAATCTGGCACCTTAAATTCTTACTTCACTTCCAATTGTATTCAAAATCTTTTTGTATTAACTTTTTATACAATGACCATTTTTTTGTCTTTCCTTTTGATTATATCATTTTTTTAATTAATAAAAAATTAGGTCTTTCTTCATGATCAATTGCATCGACATTTTTTTTGTCTTATCTCTTTCTCCTTCGCCTTTTTATTTCTCTTTTTGCTTTGGACTAAAATTTAAAAAAAAATTGTCAGAAGAAATTAGGTCTTGTGTTCTTGGTATCATATTATGATGACCAATGTCCATTAATTAAATTTTTTATTCAAAATTCGACCAATTTGTTAATTCTTAATTATTTTCCAGAGCTTGTTACAGTGTGCTCCGGTTCGTGATGGAATCAGGCGCAAGAGGATGCGAAATAATTGTCAGTGGTAAACTGAGAGGTCAAAGAGCCAAAGCCATGAAGTTCATTGATGGTTTGATGATCCATTCTGGTGAGCCCACCAACCAATATGTACAAAGAGCCATCAAGCACGTCGAGTTGAGACAAGGTGTATTGGGCATCAAAATCAAGATCATGTTGAAATACGATCCAACAGGTAACTTGAAAAAATTTGCTCCTAAAAAATATGCTCGAAATTGAGTGCATTCTTGTGACTAAAAAGTGTCGCAAGGACGCTATTTAAAAGTTTCGAAGACTAATCGGTTCCTTACCCTCTGCGACTGGTCCCAAGTCGGTCGCAGAGTTTAAAAAACCACACAGTTAAATCTTGTCGAAAATAGACACTCTCGGCGTTGTAAAGTTGGCGCCGAGAGTTTTGAAAAATTTTCGCAAAACATCTTTCTAACTACATAACTGTTCTTTAACTTTGGAGTTTGAGAATTTTAAATAGTTTGAACAAAAAATTTTATTAAAAAATTAAATTTTATTAAAATATTAAAATTTTATTAAAATATTAAAAAATTAAATTTTATTAAAATATTAAAAAATTAAATTTTATTAAAATATTAAAAAATTAAATTTTATTAAAATATTAAAAAATTAAAATTTTATTAAGATATTAAAATTTTATTAAAACATTAAAATTTTATCAAAATATTAAAATTTTTTTAAAATATTAAGATTTTATTAAAAAATTAAAATTTTATTAAAAAATCTAAAATTTATTTTAAAATTTTTTCTATTTTTTCTTAGGTAAAATTGGTCCAAAACGTCCATTGCCGGATAATGTTATTATCTCGGAGCCCAAAATCGAAGAGGAAATTACCAAGCCGTACAGTGACGTTAAAGGCCTGAGAGCACCTGAGACTGCTGTGCCACCAGTTCAACCGGCCGTACCGCAACCAGTTGCCTAAAAAAAAATTTTTTTTCTTAATTTTTTGAATAAAAAATTTTGAAGAATTTTATTTTTGATTTATTTTCTTTTGTCCAATGTCAAAATTAACAAAAAAAACATTATCAATATTTTTTGGATCAATTATTTATCGTTTTATAATTAAACCATTAAAAAATATGGGAGATTTTTCAATGTTTCAAAATCAAGGCTTTAATAAATTTCTGTCACTAAAAAATTAATTTAATAATGTCATTTAAATTTGTCGTGTATTTAACCTTCTGACAAAAATAAATTTTCAATGTACATAAAAAGACATACTTCTGTCTAAATTAATTTATGTACTGACAAATTTACTATTGTATGACAAATAAAATAAATAACTGACAAAAAAGTTATTAAAGGACTAATTAAACCGTGTATAATATACTGCAATAACAAAAATAATTAGAAAAAAAACAAAAATACTGAACTTAGTGTCAATTTCATCTAATATAATCTAAAATAATATAAATTGTTAATTATAATTGAACTAGTGTCATTTTTAATTTTTGATACTCTGATTTATTTAAAATGAAACCATTATGACAATACAATCAAACTAATTATTTATTTATTTATTTAAATTGAATTAACCTCCTATTAGGAGAAGAAGATGTAAAAATTTTAAATTTGAAAAATTAAAGAAAAAGAAAAGATAAAGACTTAAATATACAAAAAAAGATTAAATACAGATAAAAATACATGTAAAAAAAAACATAAATTTTAAACATTTAAAATCAAAATGATTTAGTTAATTCTTGAAGAAGAAGAATATATTTTCTATTATTTATATTGTTTAAACATAAATTAATAGAGTCAGTTAGTCCATCTTTTAGTTTAAATTGTGATTCAACATCCCTTTTTAAAACTCCAGAATTATTATATATGTTAATTATGTCCAATTTAAAAAAATTTTCTAATGTTACTATATCGAGATCAAATGTTTTTAATCTAGATCCGATGTCTCTAGATGTTTTAGTTAAATCGTGAAATATATCGTATGAAAGCTTATTAAATTTCAAGGTTCCTAGAAAAGAGAGTTTAGATTGAATGTAAAGTTCATCAATGTTAAAAATTTGTAAACATTTTAACACGTCTTTCATATGGCATCTACCTTTTAATCCTATTATATGTCTTAGTAGATTAATCTGTGAGGCATTCAGGGCCTCTTTTGTTTTTTTTCCTAAAGTTGTAGTTCCGAGTCCATATGTAAATTGGGACAAGCAATACGTTTTATAAATGAAAGATTGTAGAAAGGGTGAAATTTTACATTTTTTAATCCTAAATATGATAAGGAAAAAATAGCTTGATGCATTTTAGAGAATTTATTTATAGATTTTCTATTATTTTTTTATTTATAATTAAACTAATTATACTTTGATAAAAAAATTATCGAAATCAGCAAAGGATTTCGGTATATTCTTTCAAAATATATCTTATAAAAATGTTTGCTTGATTATCTTTGATTACACCAATACATGTGAACTGGCTCCAAAAAAATATCAAACCATTTTATGTAAATTTTTTAGCTTTAAACTAAAATTTCAAATCACTTAAATCAAGACATTTAAATTATCATTTTTACATTATCCATTCTATTTATTTTTATTATTTAAATAAATTAAATTAAAAAAAAATCTTTGCTCATATTAATCAAAAATGTCCTTTATCGAAGAAATCTCCAACAATATATCTGAAGTCAGCAACGACAATGCTCAGTATTTAAGCAAAAAATTGAGAGGAAAAGATAAAATTTATTTGTCTTTTTGCTCATTTATCACTCTTGAAATAGCTCTACAGCATCTTTATAAAACTTTTGATGGTAATATGTGGACAGCCAACCGTACCACAGAAAATTTTTCTGGTGATGTAATTTGGTTTCAATTTAAAAAATGTTTAATTCATTAAAAAATTGTTCAAATTCTGATTTAAGTATTAATGACAAAGCACCACCACAAAAAAAAACTCATCCGATCCAAAAATAAAGCTAAATAAAATATTTTTGTAATAAAATAATTTTTTTTGTAACTGAAACAATAAAAATATACTAATTCTATTATTTTTGTTATATTTTATATAGTTTAGATTATATTTAATAAAATTAACACTAACTTCAGTATTTTTGTTTTTTTAATAAATATATTTGACTCGTTATATAATTATATGCTAAATAATTTGACTATTATAATAAATAACGACAATTAAAATTAAATATTGATCAATTAAATTTTAAACTGACAAATAAATAAATTTCTTATCACTTATTTAATAATTAAAATACAAAATTATTAATCTGTCCTGGCAATTTTTTTTAGAAATTGATTTTCTAGTGCCAGAGTTTCGCTCGAATAATAACCAAGACGACTCAATTAATGACGTGGATGACGAGTCAAAAAAATCTGGTAGACCACGAAAAATAAATAAAATTGTTTAATTTTTATTAAAATTTTATTTTAGTAATCAAAAATTATTTTTTCTTATTTTTTTTTGAATTATTTTGTCGCACTAAATTTTTATTTTTGCAATTGAAAAATAATTTTTTTGTCTAAATATAATACAATTAGTCACTTTTTTATTAATAAATTTGTCAGTAAAAAAAATTTTATCAATCGAAAAATATTTTTTTTGACAGTAAGAAAAAATAAAAGCCCATAAATTTTAGTTTGCACCAAAATATAATTTTGAAAAAAAAATTTTCTCTGTTGCTTTCCGACAAAAGATTTTTTTAATTTATTTATTTATCTGTGACGAGCTAAAGTTCCTACGGAATAAAATAAAAAGTAAATTAAAAATTTTTAACAAAAAAAAAATTATCGAAATATAGAGATTTATGAAATATAGACATTTATGATACATTAGAAGCGTTTTTAATGTTTCAAATGAAAAGCATTAATAAAATTCTGTAACAAAACATTCTTAAGTTTTTAAGTATGCCGTCCCAGGTGGTAATTATGGAGGCCAGTCACTACAAAACACAATTTTTTTGTGCCGAATTAAAAAAAAATAATTTTTGCATATTTAACCAAATAGCTGGTTAAACAATTTTTATGAGTTGATGAAAAATTTAATAATAAATTGTAGTTTAATAAATTTGTTAAATAATGTTTTTGCGTTTAAAAAATTATATATAAAAACTCTACCTTATCCTATATTCCTATATTCCAATATCTATAAACTAACTCATTCCAAGCCATTTCAATCGGATTCAAATCAGGAGAATTCGGAGGAGACTTTAACTAAAAAAAATACTTTATTATTAGCTTTTTTTTGACACCTTTTCCTACTTAAAATTGAAATCAAATTTTTCTAAAACAAATAGGATCAAATATTCAGCAAAATCTTCTTGTTTCAAAAAAAAAGTTAATAATAAAGTATTTTTTTTGGTTAAAGTCCCCTCCGAATTCCCCTTATTTGAATCCGATTGAAATAGTTTGGAATGAGTTAAAGAAATTTATTTTCTCTCAAGATCCAAAAGATGAAAAATATTTAATCAATGCCATTTTCAACTTTAATAATATCTTAGATGAGGAGAAATGCATGGGTTACATCAAGCACCTTAAAAAGGTGAAAAAAACAAACCAAATTAATAAATAATTTTATAAAGGCAAATTTTTTGATAAAGGTATTACCTATAGTGATCGAGAAAAATGAAGATTGGTCGAATCATTAATTTTTTAAATTTAAATTTTACCAAAAAAAAAATTTTTGCTATTTTTTACCATTTTTTCCCATTTCAGAAAAAGGCTTATTATATGCTTATTATATGCTTATTATGGTAAATTAACGTAAAAAAAGTAAAATTTGGTAAATTATATTTTTTACTAAAATTTCAATGTTTTTTTTAAATTTTTCTAATTTTTTGAAAAATTATCAAAAATTAGTCAATTTCGTAATTTTACCAAATTTTACTTACAGTACTGCTACGAAAAACTGTTTTTACGTAATTTCACGTAAAATTACCGGAAATAACGTAAATTTTTGTAAAAAGTAAAAATTCCAAAAAATACTACTTTTTTTGAGAATTTTGACATTTTTTGACTATTTTGAAATTTTTTGGTCCTGAATTCGAAAAAAAAATTACTTTTTTTCACGTAATTTTACGTGAAATTTTATTTAATAGTGGTAATTTTTAGTAAAAAAAAAAGTAAAAAAAAGTAAATTTTAAACAATAAACAAAAACACAAAAATAAAAAGTGTTCAACTATACACATTTCAACATAATTCAATGATTCGACCAATATTCATTATTTTTTTAATAACAACTTTAATTTATATTAATAATTTTTTAAAGATTAAATTTATAGTATCTCCTGGTAAAGTTCTGCTCTTAAAAATCTTAAAAATTCTAAGGCAAAAACTTTTCTTCATACTCTATATCTTACAGCATATAAATAATATGTAGTTTTTGAAGGCAAGTTTAGTTTGAGATCAAGATCAAAAGATCGAAATATAAATTGTAATATTTTTATTTATAAAAGGGAAAAAATCAATGTTTTCCGAATCAATAACTTGGCATGTCATGACAAGTTTATTTTCATAGTTACAATTTTAAAATGTCCCTTTTTGTTGAACTTTAATAGTTTTAAATGTTTTAATTGATTTTAATGAAAACTAAGTTTTAAAGACAAAGAAATTAACTGTTTTAAAATTTAAAATTAAATAAAAGTAGAAAAATGAAATTATTTCAGTTTGAATAAATGGATATAAAAGTTATGAATTTGAATTTGTGAATTAACTTAACCTGAATTAATTAAATTACTGATTGTTTTTTTTAAATAAATTAGAGATCAATCATTTTGGTAATTATTTGGTAATGAGCCATTATTAAACATAACATGTCTAGTAATGTTTCGTATTTATTTTTATTAAAAATAAAGTTTAAAATTTTAAATGATCTTTTTGATCTTAAAATTTGTTCTGAAACTTTAATTTACCGTTTTAAAACTCGCAATTTGAAACTTTTAGCACCAAATAAGAATTGTTTTATTGTTTAAAATTTACTTTTTTAAATTTGTACAAAATTTACTTTTACTTAAAATTACCACTATTGAATAAAATGTCACGTAAAATTACGTGAAAAAAAGTAATTTTTTTTTTCGAATTTAGGACCAAAAAATTTCAAAAGAGTCAAAAAATGTCAAAATTCTCAAAAAAAGTAGTATTTTTTGGAATTTTTACTTTTTACAAAAATTTACGTTATTTCCGGTAATTTTACGTGAAATTACGTAAAATTACGTAAAAACACAAATGTCAAATCACTAATGAATTTAGGGTGACTCGGAATTTTTCGAATCTATATTTTATTTTTGTGATATAAAATAATAGGCGTTTTATTATCAAAAATATTTAGCTGCAGTTTTTAAAAGATATTTCGAACAATTTTTGTTTAGAAGTTTTTTTGTGAATTTTTGGGTATTTTTGTACAGATTTTTTTTTCTTTGCGGGTAAAAGTTTTTGATAAGTGTGAGTTTGTTTGTGGGGACTAAGTAGACCCCTTTTTTTAAAAAAAAATATCTTAAATTCCCGACTTTTTTTTGATGACTTGGACATTTTTTTGGTACTTTCAATTAACTCTGAAAAGAAAGCAAAAATAAAATCCACTGCTTGTTTGCTAGATGACAGGTACCAAAAACACAACCATCCAGAATGCATACTTAGAAAATCCTAAGCTCTAAAGCAAACGAAAACTATGAAAAGCCTTTTGTTTACAAAGCCAAACAAAACAAGCTGCGACATTGGAATAAAATAGAAGAAACAAAAAATCTAGTTCGTTTCGAGAGTTGCTCAACAAATTTTCGAATTACTTCAAATTAATTTGTAACCAAGTGTTTGAGCGTCGCGTAAGCAAATCTACCTATTTTTACTGCTGAGCAAATGCCAATTTTCCAAAACATTTCTTCAAACATGAGCATTCAGTCGGCTTCTTCTCTAGACGACATTGTGTCCCGTCCAAACTACTACTCTTTCATCCGGCCCCGGGTCATCCGCTTCAACCATTTTCCGCACCGGGCCCCGGCCAACTATGCCTATCCGGTGAGACGCGTGGTCACTGTGGTCCAGCGGAGCTCGTCATTCAACGAAATTCCCATCAGCATCAAAAACTCGAATGTGCGCGCCTTCCAAAACGGGCGCGACAATGAGTCGCGCCAACTCGCCAAACTTAACGACAAATTTGCCAGCTACATAGAAAATGTTCACTTTCTGGAAACGCACAACAAAAAGCTCGACATCGAGTCCCAGCTGCTCAACAGCAAGCCCAATGAGTCGAACAAAATTCGTGACATGTACCAGAACGAGATGAGAGAGGCGGAAAAATTGATTGATGAGACCAAACAGGACAAGGTTAAGAGTGAAATGAGAGCAAGACAAAGTGAACTAGAAGCCGATGAGATGAAAAAAAAGTACCAAGACTTATATCAGACTAGTGTGCAGGACGAGAAAAAGATTGATGAGCTTTGTGAGCAGTTGGCAAACACCGAGGCTGACATTAGTCTGACTAAACGCCGCCTGGCCAATTTGGACAGTCAGGCCCAGCGGTACAAAAACGAGACTGGCAGATATTTGGAGGAGATTAAGCGGGTATCAAGCGAGTTGGACTATGAGACTTTGAAGCGAGTGCAGCTTGAGGGAGAAAAGGATGAGTTGAATGAAGAGTATAATTATACCAAAAAGATTCATGAAATTCGGCTGAACGAGCTGAGGGAAAAAATATTGTCCGATCAAAGACCGGACACTAGCAAAGATTTTAAAACCAATTTGGCTCAAGCAATACGCCAGATTAGAAACGAGTTTGAAAAGGTGAATAATGAGCGACGCAATGAACTCAAACTACAGCACGACATCAAGATTCAGACAGTGTTTTTAAAACAGAAGAAACCGGAAAACACTGATCTGTTGATCATAAATCAAGAGGAGAAAAAGCTGACCAAAAACTTGCGCGAACAGCGTCGCCAGATTGCCAATTTAAAAGACAAACTGAGAGACTTGGAGGAAAAGATACGCGAGCTTGAAGAGTTAAAGGAAAGAGAAGAGGAGGAGGCAAAAGAAGCGATTAGGGCCAAGGAAATAGAAATTGCCGATTTGAACAATCAAATTAAAGATTTGAAACAAAATTTGGATGAGCTTGTCAAGAATAATTCGACTTTAAAGGACGAAATAAAGAGATACCATGATTTGTTGGACGGCTCGGGCAGCAAAGAAGGCCTCAAACAAGTACTTGAGAGCATAAGTAATCGTGAACTTCAGAATAGATATAATCATTAGATTTAATTGGAAGGAATTGAGTAGATTTTAGTATTTTTTATAAACTAAAAGTTAGAATAATTTCATATGTTTTTTTATTTAATAAATTTCCTAGAATTTGCTTTGTTTTTTGTTTAGCTGTACTCGCTAAAAAGGTGAAAAAAATTAAAGTTTATCAATTAAGCTTAACATTAGAATAAAGGCTTTTTTATTTAGGTTTTTTAAGTTTTATAACGCTTTTGATTTTCTGAAACCTTTCAGGTTTTTTTATTAAATAAAATTTAAATTGAAAATGCTTTTTTTTTTTCTATTTTGTTTTGTTTGATTAAAAACTTAAAAATAAAAAAGCAAAATCTAATTATTTAAAGTTAAATTGAAAATTTAATTTTTTTTTAATTTTTACCGCCTTCATTGCATTTTATTGAAATGAATAAACACAATAATAAATGTTTACTCAGCATTCAAAGAGATCTTTTCTAGATACTAGTGATGAAATCGAATATCCATATTCGAACCGATATTCGAATAAGTAGCATTTCGAAAATTAGGTTTGAATTTAATTTTTGAATTATATGTTTTAACTTAGTCTAACCGGGTGACCATATTTTTTTTATTGCTTATTTCGCACCCATTTTGTTCAAAAACTTCAAAAATACTCACCCAATTTTTCCGATTTTTTTGAATAACCCCTTTAGCTCCGCGGTTAATAATGTGAGGCTAAAAAGGGTCAAAAGGCTAAACCGGTTACCCCTAAAATTGTAAATAATTGGCCAGAAATTTCACCCCAAAAACAGAATTTTAACCCATCTAACCCATTTTACCTATTTAAGAAAAATAATTTTGAATTTTCTTATAAAATTATTTTATTCATTTGATTTAATTTATTCGAAACAAAACAAGCTTAAGTTTTAAAGATGTCTAAAAAAAGGAAGAGTAAATCTTTGCAATCATCACATAAAAATTCTTTTTGTGTTGTTTTTTTAGATTCTTTTAGAAAACAACTGAAAACAAACCCAATTTGAGCACTCTTAACAAGATATCCATTTAAATATCTATAATCCATTTAATAAAATAATGAATTCTGTCATATCCATTTAATAAAATAATGAATTCAGTCATCTTTGCTTCACATTAGCTACACAATATTTAGGATTCTGATAAGTTATCATATTCATCTTGTGTTAATTTGCTTTCAACAAGCTTTCGTGGTCGTTCTCTTCATCTTCCAGTTTCTTTTTTAGCTTTTTTGGCGTTTTTGACCTCTTCTTGTTCTTTAAGGCGTTTTAAACATTCTTCTTCTGTAAGACACTCAGCAAAAATTCTGTTATTAATTCTTACTTTTTTAGTTTTCACCTCGCTTGTTTCTTTCTGTAAATACCCCTTCAAAGATACTTCAACAGCTTCTTTAATGGCTGTCGTAACGGGCGTAGAGGAAAAATTGAAATTTTTTTGAGAGTGAGGGAGAGAGAAAATAATTTTACAATTTTTTAATTATTAAAAATTAGCGTCACTGCATTTTTATAGTCTTATTATAGTCATTTTTATAGTTTTTATAGTCGGCTGAATGGGTTAAATGAAATATTATTTGGACTTATTAGGTAATTTTTGGACCAAAAGGATTAAATATATTTAACCTTTTAAGCCCTAAAAAAAACCCATTTTATGAAGCCCTAAGGACATAACCTAAAATTCTGAAAAAATTCTCTTAGATACTTAAACCTAGTAGTAGTAGTAGTAGTAGTAGTAGTAGTAGTAGTTTTGACTGTAGCGAGTGTGCTGATAAGGCACACTAAGACAGCTGATGTGATTGATTGCTGCTCATCCAGCAATCAATGCCTGCTTTAAAGCTGTTAACATTGGGGGCTTCAACTAATTCATTTGGCAGCGAGTTCCATAAGTTAGCGGTTCTGTTGAAAAAAAAATTATCTCTATGTTGGAGCCTCGATATTTCTTTGTGATATTTGAGGCAGTGACCTCTCCCTTGGTTTTTTGTGACATTAAAATTGTTGCTTTTTTCAACCGATTCTATTCCATGCATGAACTTGTACAATTGAATTAGATCACCTCTTTTTCTTCTTTCCACCGGATTTGGAATGTTCAAAGCCTTAAATCTGCTTTCATACGGTTTGTTTCTAATTGAAGAAACAAATTTTGTAGCTCTGCGTTGAATCCTTTCAACATTCTCTCAGTCAGACTTAAGAATTGGGAATATACAGGCACCGCAAATTCCAAAAGAGGACGAACAAAAGTTAAATACAAAGATCTTAATAAATTCCAATCAAAACGAGCGAATGACTTCCTGATGCGACCTAAAATTTGGTTTGCTTTGTTTGTAGCCTCTATCACTTGATTTTTCCATTAAAGATTTGTATTGAAAATAACTCCATGATCTCTTTCGGTTTCTGACGTTGATAACTGCTTACCATTAATAAAATAAGGAAATTCTTTGTTTTTATGACCATAATGCATAACCACACATTTTGATGTGTTGAAGAGAAGTAGCCAATCTTGAGTCCACTTGAAAATTAAATCTAAATCTGATTGCAGTTTCGCTGCGCTTATTTCTAATACCGTTTGCGAGAAAATTTTAGTATCATCTGCATACAATTTGACAACATTCTCTATTCCTTTTAGTAGATCATTGATATACAAAACGAACAATAGTGGACCAATCACTGACCCTTGTGGTACACCACTTAAAATCTCAACCCAATCCGACAAAATTTCACCTTGAATAACTCGTTGTCATCTATTTTTCAAGAAATCACTTCAATCCATTTTAGTGTCAGACCATCAAAGCCATACGCTTTCAATTTAGTAATAAGTCGTCTGTGCGGAACAGTATCAAATGCTTTCGCAAAATCTAGCAGAATCACATCAACAGGAATACTTTTGTCTAGACTCATTGAGATGAAATCTAGAGTTTCCAGAAGATTAGATCTTCATGACTTTTTCTTAACAAATCTATGCTGTTCTTTAGATATAATATTATTCTTATAAAGATAGTCTTCCATTTTGTTTCTTATTATGATTTCCATAATTTTGCAAGGAATTGAAGTTAAAGACACAGGAAGATAATTGCTTGCCGTTGATTTATCACCTTTTTTATACAATGGAGTAATATTTGCTGATCTGAATTGTATTGACAGCTGACTATTCGATAATGATTCCCTGAAAATCAAAAGTAAAGGAACAGTAAAGGCTTCTGCACAGTTTTTTAGCAATAACGGATGAAGCTTGTCTACACCACATGATTTATTTTGATTCAGGTCTTGTAATTTATTGAAAACCATTTCATAACTAATGTCATTTGGCTCAATGTCAATATATTCTGACCAGTTTTCATTTTAAATTCAACTTCAAAAGGAGGAAGCTCACCATCTTGTTCAATAACAAAAACATCTTGAAAACATTTATTAAGAAGATTTGATATCTCTTTCGGTTCTTGAGTTAATTCATTGTTTGCTGTGCTGAATCTAACGGGCAAAATAGGTTAGAGCTTAAGTATTACCTAGGAAGTAGCTTTAAAAATGGAGGAGATATAGGGGGTTTTCAAATCGGTCACACTATTAACCCATAACCCTTTTAGACTAGATTACAATACTTGAAAATTAATTTATTTAAATTAAAAATTGAATCTCTAAAATATTCGAATTAATATTTGAAGATATAAAATTTTTGGATCAAAAATTGAATATAATAAATATTCAATTTAATATTCGAAAATAAAAATTAATCAAAAAAATAATTGATCAGAAAAAATTTAATTAAAAAAGAATTCATTAAATAATTCGAATTTCAATTCGATTTGGATACTAAAAGTGTGCCAGATTTTCACCAGTCAACACAACTCTTCTTATTAATCTTAATTAATCAGAATTTATCTAAAATTCAAGTTGCTTTTAAAATTAAAGTTTAGTTCGAATTTTTATTTAAATAAAGATAGTTTTCGAATTTAATCTCAAAAATAAAAATAAATCAAATTTTAATTCAAATTTATCTTATATTCAAGATTTTATTCGAATATTCTACTTTTTTAATAGTCTTTTCAAATCTTTTCAAGTTTCAATTTGTGTCCAAAAGGCTAATTCGATTTCATCACCACTAGATACTTTATCTTTTAGATGTACAACAAAAATGATCAATCTAAACTGTTAACGTGTGAATATATGTTTAATGTGGACTTAATTGTATTTCTTTACTGATTCTTAATTAAGTACCTTGAGTTAGTTTTTATAACTAAATTATCACTGGTTGCAACATAAAATTTATGTGTATTAAAAGAGTTATGTTATTTTTTATTTTTGAGTTTTGTTTTTATGTTTCTTTGTAAATAAAGATATCAATTCCAAATCAGTCTTTAAACATTGACTAAAAGAGGACTCAGGTGCACTCCAAAGGAAAAGATAATTAAAAATACATAATGTTTTAAAATAATAGAATTTTTTTTCTTTTTCAAAATAATTATTTTTTCATAAATAATAGTTACAAAATAAAAAAAGCTTTTTTTTCAAATTTTCTGTTTTTTCATCAATTCAAAATCATAAAATTAAAAAAAATACCAAAAAAATTGCAAAATAAAAAAAAGATACAACTAATAATAATTAATTAAAACAAAAGTGTTCAAAAATTTAGAAATTTTAACTTTTATTCTTAAAATGACCACCTTTGGTGTTGAAACAAGCCAAAACTCTTTTTGGAATTTTATAAGACCCACTATCTGCTATCCGAGTGAGATCGAAACGATTTTTTTACCTATTTCTTTGATAGTGTTAGATTTTTTTGGTAATGCTAATATAAAAGGAGCAGAGCGGTTGATGAGAATTTATGTAATGAGCACTTTAAAATTTTTTCGCAAAATTTCTACAAAAAATAAAAAAGTGGATTAAAGATATATAGATTATTAAAAAAAAAACAAGGAGTACTATCAAGTGATTTAAATTTATTAAAAGAGATATTTTAAATTTTATGCTATTTGATTTAATACATTTTTTTGGGCATTTTTACTTAAAGAATTATTAAATATTGTTAAATAGAAAAAAAATCATACAATTTTTTTTTAATTAATTAATGAATATAGGAATCGCCTTCGACTATAGTCTTAGAGAATGCTGAAATAACTATTTGAATTTTTTTTTTATTTGTAAAAATTTAGTTAGATATGATAATTTAAACTTAAAATATTTTTAAATAAAAAAATTGAATATTTTAATGGCTGATAGATTGATTTTGAAAAACAATTGTAGCATTTATTTAAAATAATTCAACTTTTTATGAAATTCTAAGATCAATTCAAAATTTCATTTTTTGTCATAGCTTTTTTGATTGAAGTAAATCAAACGATAGTAAACCAAATAAAAGTATAAATTTAAAATTAACAAATTTTATATTATTAAAAATATTTTTAATTAAAATTATTTTTAACTTGACTGAATAATCTATTTTAAAATTTTTATGCTAAAATCTAAAAATTCGATCATGAAAAAAAAAATTAAAAAAATTGTTTTTAGACTTCTACTTTAATTGTTAAACTAAAATTGTTAAAAATTTAAAAATATCTAATATTTGGTGTTTTCTAGTTATTGAGGTTCATCTGAAACTTTACTCTTTTCTAAGCCGATCAAAACTTTTAAAAAAATTTTTTCAATAATAAAATTCGATTATGAAGAATTTAATTTACATGACCAGTTTCCAGTGCAGTAATTTTGTTCATCTTCTCCAGTGACAACATTTTCTCTGACAATTCTTATTCTTACATCATCGGCTGTTTTCAAATTGACAATAGGTGGGAAGCAGCGGAGCATTGATTCTACCTGGAGGTCTCGGAGTTTTTGTCCATTTTTGTACTCTGCCCACACTTGGGGCGTTACTTCTTCAAAGTAGTGGCTAGAGTCCTCAGAACTAATCCATTTCAGTGGTTGATGTTGAGACATTGTTCTAAAAGAAAATTTTTTTTTGGTTTAGAGTAAGAAACTAAAATTTAGACTAAGCATAATTTTAAACTAATCTTTTGAAAAAAAAATTTGAGATGAAGTTTTATCTAATCATAAAATGAATTTTCTAAACTTTACGATCGCATTAAATTAATTAGTAATTCAATAAAAAACAAATAATGATTAATTTTGTAAGCTCAAAGCCAAACTAGAGAGATTTTTTTTTAATTTTAATTTGCATTTGTTTCAGCAAGAATAAATATTTAAAATTTATCGTTTTCAAAAATTATCATAAAATTAATATCAAATTTTTTTTTTACTAACATTTTAGAAAGAAGAAAAATTTAAAATTGAAATGATTATTCATTTTTTTGCTTTTTAATTGAAAACCAAAGTTTGCAATCAAATTTTAATGACTTTCATCAAAAATAATTATTTAAATAAGATTTAAAATAATAATTTTTGATTTTAAATAATAAATAATAATAATTTTATTCTTAAATTTAAATATTTGATTTATTTATGTTTACCAGGCAAAGTTTAACCCAAAGTTTAATTAAATTCTGATCTTTTACTTCACTTGATCTTTTTTTTTAAACACTAAAAATACACAGAAATTTTAGAGGACTAGTCAATTTTTAGACCCACTAGTCATTTTAGTTACCTGACTTAATTTTGGTCATTAGATTTACCTTTAAATTTGGCAAGATTATTTTTCTATTTGACATTTTTAAATAAAACTTTAATTAAAAGAAGCCCAAAAATAGAACTGGTTTTATTATAAAAAAAACACCATGATAAAATTCAAAATATCTTTTTTTTTATAAAATTAAATCATTTGATAATTTTTCCTTTTTTTTAAATTGAAATATCTTAAACTCACTTTTTTTATAATTTGTCGAAATTTTTGAAAAAATTTAAAGTGAATTATCGAAAATATTTGGTATCCTGTAAAAACAGCACCCATCAAAAAAGCGAAAAAAAAGCACCCTGTGTAAATCGCATTAAATATTATAAAATACCTTTTTTTTTGATATATTTATTTCTAACAACCTCAATTTTAATAAACATCAATTTTTATATTAAAAAAATATTGTTATTATATAAAATTTTCAAGTTTAAAAATAATTTATACATAACACTTTGAAACACCTTTGAAACACCCTATTAAGTTTATAAAACACCCTGCAACACCCTTTTGATTCTGATAGAGGAGAAAAAGTTCTGCTTGGCAAAATATTTTTTCAAAAGGTTTGGACATGTGAAAACCCTATAAAAACCGCTAAAACTGGTTTAGACCGGATTTTTCAAAACACCCTGAATATTTCTTTTTTTAAAAAGGTTTTTCAGTGAAAGAAACAACTTTTTTTAGGGTTTCTGGGGTCAAGGAATACGATTTTGAGGTCGGTTTAACAAAATAAACTATTAATCATGATTTAGTCAATCCAGGCCCTCAAGAGCCCACTATAAGATTATTGAATTTTGACTTGGAAATTTTAATGTTGATTCTAGGGTAACTTTTTGTAATATAATATGAAATTACATTTTTAAATAAAAAGTATTTTTCAACATTTATTTTTTAAATTATTAAAAAAGAGAAATTTAATAAAAATAAAGACTATTTTTTTGGTCTCTTATTAGACTTCAAGACTTCGTAATAAAAAGCATTTTGGCATTTTGGCTCTTAATCAATACATCCTAATTTTCTTGGGATTTTTTTCTATTTTTTTGGCAAAAACTACAACCTAAGGTTTTTGACTCTGAGAAATTTGTAAATAAGACTAAATCTCCTATATTTAAATTTGTTTAGAATTTATGTTTCATGCATTTTTTTAAATATATTTTCATTGAATGATTTGCTATAATACAAATTAAATATGACAATCAAAATTTTCGTCAATACGAGTATTCAATTGGAAGATGGAGCCAACTTACAAGTGAAGAGCAAAACAAAAAAATTGACTCTTTTTTAAAAAGTAAATTAAATAAAGCAATGACTTAACCTTTTTTAGCGGTTTTTATAGGGTTTTCACATGTCCAGACCTTTTGAAAAATAATTTGCCAAGCAGAACTTTTTCTCCTCTATCAGAATCAAAAGGGTGTTGCAGGGTGTTTTATAAACTTAATAGGGTGTTTCAGGGTGTTTTAAAGTGTCTTTATTAAACGAACAATTCTACAAAGTTTTCAATCGACAAGATCAATCAAACACAACGAAAACATTTTCAAGTAGAACTGATAACATATGCGACATTGATGATAAGTCGTTTGAAAAGAGTTGTCATCAATGGAACAGCATCCGAATGGAAGGAGGTCCTCAGTGGTGTTCTACAAGGTTCGGTGCTAGGTCCACTTTTATTCATTATCTTCATAAACGACATGCCTGGGAATCTTTATTACTTGTGTAAGCTTTTTGCTGATGACAGCAAACTATTAGCTATAATCAGAAACTCCATAGATCAAGACAGACTTCGAGAAGATTTAAACGAAATACTCAAATGGACTATCGATTGGCGAATGGGACTAAACCTTAATAAATGTAAAGTAATGCACTTAGGAAACCCCAAAATACATAACGATAGACTGTACTCACTAGACCTCGATATTGACACTGATAATAAAGTATTTTATATTCTTGAAAACTCAACCTCAGAAAGAGTTCTTGGCATAATTGTGAAGAACGATCTTAAATGGTCAGATCATATTCAAACTATTGTATCTAAAGCAAACAGCACTCTAGGCAGAATAAGAAGGGCATTTAAAAGATGGGACCAGAAAACATTCAAGCTACTTTACAAAACATTCATTAGACCACTTTTGGAATATGGATCATCAGCTTGGAACGCATATCGAAGGCAAGACATCAAAATGATTGAAAAAGTCCAAAGAAGAGCTACCAAGTAGGTTCCTTCACTAACAAATAAGAGGAACAACGAAAGATTAAAAATACTTGGCCTCACTCCACTCGAAGAACGGAGAAAAAGAGGTGACTTAATTCAATTTTACAAATCAGAAAATAATCTCAATGTAATAGATTGGTATCATCCACTGACAACAACACCGAGTATGAATGCTTCTGGTCCGGCAGGTTCAACAAGAGGGCAAAACAAATTATACAGGCAACTTGTTAAAAACTGTTCAGTCAGAGACAACTTTCTTACTAATCGTATCGCTCAAGACTGGAACAACTTAACGGATGAAATAAAATGCAGAATCAATCAACTCATTCAAAAACAAAAATACGACAAATTTGTTCAAAACAAAATGATGGAATCTCAACAAAATTCATCTGCCATAGCGAGGTACTGAGTTACCGAGCTCCACGGGATAAAGCTCGTTGCAGATTAAATAATAATAATAATAATAAAGTGTAATGTACAAATTATTTTTAAACTTGAAAAATTTATATAATAACAATATTTTTTTAATATAAAAATTGATGTTTATTAAAATTGAGGTTGTTAGAAATAAAAGTATAAAAAAAAAAGGTATTTTATATTATTTAATGCGATTTACACAGGGTGCTTTTTTTCGCTTTTTTGATGGGTGCTGTTTTTACAGGATACCAAAATATTTTCTTGAATTTTTTAACTTAATAAAGTTTAATACGTTTTAATTATTTTGTTCAATTTTGCTTTTTCAGAATATTAAATTAATATTTTTCAAAAAATATTAATTTAATATTCTGAATGAAACATAAAAGAAACGGCTTGGTGTAATGATTTAAATTGAAGAACTTGAATTCGATGAGCAAAGTACACGAGTCAGTTGAACCAAATCTATTTCCTTAAGAAAATTAAAAGCATTAAATAACAATATAATTCAAATCAGAAATAAAATTATTATAAATTAATTATTATTAAGAAATAATTTTAATTATTACTTTTAAAATAAATGATTAAATTGAATTAAATTTTTTTTAAAATTTTATTTTATTTAAATTTTTTATAAAGGTTCAATCGTTTAATTGCTTTTTAAGAATAAAGACTGTTTTTGAATGTCTTATTTTGATAATTTCTGATTGATTTTTATCATTTTCATCATGCAACATAAAATATCAGTTTGAATAATAAAAATATTTTGATATCAAAATAATCAAGTAAAAATAATATTGAAATTACTTTATTCAAGGTTTAAGAAATAAATATTTAAAGAAAACATTTATTTTGGAATATAAAATAAGTATTAATATGATCAACAATCGAAATTAAAAATTTGATAAAAGAAAAGATTTTAATCTTTGAAAAATTGGGTTGATTTTGGTTATGTCTAACACCCATCAAGATTGCGAAAAAACAACACCGGGTGTAAATCACCAAAACTTTTTTAAAAGTGAAATTTTTTTTGATTCATTTATTCCTAATGATTTGAATTTAGCTGTACACCCATTTTCATTTTAAAAAAAAATTTAGTCACCTTTAAATTTCGAATGAAAAAAAAACAACCCAAAACACTCAAAAACACCCTCATAACTTTCTAGATTCACCCCAAAACTGATTATAATTTTTAAAAGAGCATAAAATATCTACTAGAAAATGAAGTTTTTATAAATTAAATAATTTGATTTTGTCATTTAAAATCGAAAAAACAACTTTTTTGTAGCTCTTCGACAATGCACCCTGATTTTTTTGCCTTTTTACACTTTTTTCCACAATGTAAAATTGAAATTATAGGGTTATAGATCCTGAAGAATCTGAAAATAAAATCAAATTTATTCTATCTGAATTAGTTTTTAAAATAAAATTTTTGTTTTTTTTTTGATTTTGTTAAATGTTTATAAAACTTCTAAAATTGTCTTGTAAATTAAATCGAATATAAGGAATAGTTTAAAAATAAAATTTTTATCTTTTTTAATTTAAAATGTTTTACTGTACTGCTATGATAAACTTTTTTTACGAAATTTTAGGTAATTTTACGTAAATTTACGTAAAATTACTTAAGTAAGGTTCCCCAAGTCATAAACACTAGTTAGCTAGGATTATCAAAAATTCACCCTAAAAACTTTTTTTAGGTTAATTATGACGCAGAATTCGATTTTATTAGTGAAAAAGTTGGGTTCTTATATCTTATACCCGAGTTTCAGGGGGGGGTTCAAAAAAACGTTTTGTTTCATAAAATGTGAAGCATATAGAAATCTCCTTTTTTTTTTTTTTTTTATGAAAATTTTTCCTAAATTTACTCGGATTAGTCGTTTTTTATCATCCATTAGTTTATTTTCCCTTTTTTTTTTGGCGATTTTTAGAAAAAAATGTTTTTTTTTTTTAAATATGCCTTTAAATTTTATTTCGTATATAAGACTTTTTTCAAGTAGGGTGATTTTGGGCTTAAATTAAAGCTAATTTATTAAGAAATAGGAATATGTGGGCTTTTTGGATAATATTGTCTATTTAGTAAAATACAAGCATTTAAAGATACCTATGTAATAAATATAAAGTTTTTAGATAGATTCAAATAGGAAATTTATTGTTCTGAATATATTAATGTATTAAAATCTTTGCTTTTTTTATGAGAAATAACTTTACTACTCGATTTTGCTCCAAATAGCTTTTCTAAGACATTTTGATAGCTTGCACCACTTTGATACATTTCCAAAGCTCTCCAGAATCTATTCCATAGCTTAATATTCAAATCTATATTTTTATAGGCAAAGTAAAAATTTTGCTCAAATTTCATTTTTCAAAAATTTCAATGAAATTTATAAAAAGCTATTATTAGCAGATTTTGCATTGTTGCATTTTTATTATATAAATTATAATAAATATAAAGTAAATTTGCATATTTTTAATATTTTATTAGAATCTAACTTAATGTAGCGGTTCTTTCATTGAAAAATGCAAGTGTTCGGAAATAAACATTAGAAAAATTGGAATTAGATTAGCTCAATTTCTAACCTTTTATTAATCGATTGATTTTAGCTTCAAATGGTACTATCTGATATTATTTAGGAACTTTTATTTTTGCTCATTATATATTAAACTTAATAGTTTCTTTTTTCTTATATTATTCGAAATTATGGGTAGAAAGGTCATCTGAAAAAAATATCAATAATAAATATGTGCAAAATTTATTAAGATTTAAGAAAAGTCTGTTAAAAAAGTAAAAAGGCGAAATATTTTGTAAAATCAATTTCTTAGATTTAAAATATTTTAAAAGGTATTGTCGCAATTTTTTAAGTTATATTGGAAGTTTTTTAAAAGTCACAAGTCAAAGTCAAGAAAGGACTTGTTCGAAAAATTATATTTAAGTACAAATTTCGAAATTTATAAAATAGAAGTCCAAACAAGTCTAATAGAATTCAAACTGATTATTGATAGCTTTTTGAATAATATTTTAAAAATCTAAAACGCTGAACAGTTTTGAGCAGATAAATTAAAATTTACGCCATAGTTAAGATTTACCTAATTATTGTTATTTTTAAATATTTTTTTCAATTAATCTAAATATATTTGAATATAAAATTTATCTAAAAATAATATAATGTGAATATTAAATAATTAATCACGAATAAAAATATATAAAACCAGAACATTAGATTTCAAATAGATAATGATTTTGTAATTTAATTGCACTATTTTATTAAATTTTTATTGTAATATCAAAAGACGAGTTTATTTTATTTATAATAGTATTTAAAAAAAATTACAAAAGTAAAATTATTCAAACTAATCATTTTAAAAAAATGAAATAAAATATTTGAATTCAGCATCGCAAAGATGCTATAGATCATTTTGATCAATTTATAAAAAAAGATTAATAAAAATTTGATAAAAATATTTCTATTACTAACAGAACATTGTGAAAAAGGCAAGACAAAATGTTAATTAGCCAAGAGTTTAACTGTACTTTTCAGTTTTATTTAGTTAAACTGGATAAAATAAGAGCTACCCAATCGTCTTGGTCGCAGTTTGGTCCTAAAATAATACATTAAAATCTTTTTGAATATTTAATTTGCGGTAAGTATACCATGATCCTTAAGTAGCTTCAACCATTTTCTTTAAAAAAAATCGATTAGTTTATTGTTATGAATAAGATAGCGCATTTTTAACAAGCTGAATTGAATTTAACTAAAAATTATTTGGACTTCTTTTAAATGTTTCTTCTATTTGGATCTCCTCTTCCAACACTTTCCCAGACGAATTTTTAAAATTTTTAGCTTTTACTAAATCTTCAAGAGCTTCTTAAGATTTTAATTAATCATTATGATTACATATATGATATACCATTTTCTGGATTAAAAAAAAACAACGATTATCTTCTTGTATAATTTGTTTTAAAAAATTATTTTTCAACTCTAAAACCAAATTGCTGATGAATGAGATACAAATTTAGCTAATAAAATCCCAATTTCCGCCAAAATCTTGAAATAATAAAATTTAGATTTAAATAAAACATTAAGAATATGCTAATTAACTTTTAATTCATTATAATAAATGATAAAAATGCAACAATGCAAAATCTGCTAATAAAAGACTTTTACAAATTTCATTTGAAATTTTTGAAAAATGAAATTTGAGCAAGATTTTTACTTTGCCATTTTTATATTCATTTATGGCCTCTAAAATTAAGTCTAAGAACTTGTTGAAATCTTGATCATTTTTTTTTCTTACAAAACTTTTCAGAAAACACCAAACTCCTTCGATTGGGTTGAGCTCACAATGATATTTCTAAAAAAAGTAAAAAAAAGTAATTTTTTCAAAAATTTTGAATTTTGAATTTGGCCGTTTTGAATTTTTACAAATTTTACAAAATATTCTCAAAATCCTAAAAATTAGGTAATTTTTCGTAAAATACCTCTTTTTCACTTTTCGGATTTTACGTTAATTTACGTAAATGTGGTAAAATTTAGTTATTTTACGGTTTTTAACGTAATTTTTTGTAAAATACTGCTATCAAATCACCACTGTATTTGATTTCAATGTAATAATATTGCAAAATTAAACCCAAATTCATACAATTACACTTGATAAAAGTCAAGTGTCAAGTATGAGTGTTAGTATTAGATAATACTTGGACTTAAACTTGCACCCAAAGTATTTTTAAGTGTAATACTTTCACTTACAATTGAACACTTGAATTTTTCAAGTGTTACACTTACACTTACACTTGAACACTTGAATTTTTCAAGTGTTACTTTTTACTTAAGCAACAAAATGGTTTTGTGAAGTTCAGTACAAAAGAACAGAACAAAGTGTAAAAAAATTGAATAACTTTTTTTCTAAAGGTTTAAACTTAATTCTGTGAATGCAGCATGGTGCAACATTCAAAGTTGCATCAACTGTAAAAGTCTGCTAATGATGTGCAAAATCTCTGCAAAATGCACTCCGCTCGATTCTATTGAAATTTAATTTTTGCTTAACTCTGCAAATTTAGCAGACTTTAATATTTGATGCAACTTTGAATGTTGCACCATGCTGCATTCACAGAATTAAGTTTAAACCTTTAGAAAAAAAGTTGTTCAATTTTTTTACATTTTTTTCTGTTCTTTTTATCATTTTTTACTGAATTTCACAAAGCCCAACAAAATAAGGTTTTAAATTTTAAAATTTCTGGTAAATATTTATATTTAAATAGTTTTAGAGTCCAAAAGTGTAATAATCTTTGTAAAAAAAATCGTAATTTTTTAAAAAACTAAAAATAAATGATTATTCTTTGAATTTAAACATTTGTCTTCAAAAGATCAACATTTACTCTTAGTAATACTTTGTTCATGAAATTCTCTGCTTTTATGTTCTGTGATCTTTTACTGCTGACAACACCACATATGATAAAAAATCGTTCAATATAAGCACTCGATGCTGGTACTGAAAAATTTTTTTTTGCTACTTGACTTAAAATTGGGAACTTATAGGAATTCTCATTCCAAAAAGCCTTTGTAGACTTTCGGATATTAGTTCCATCTCGAATTGTATCGAAGTAAAGATCTTTTTCTCTACAAATTTTTTCAAGAATCGAAACTCTTTGCGTATCAATAGGCGTTTCATATGCTCTTGACTTAATTAGGCTCCTCAAAACACAATTTTCAGCACAATTAAAAGCAGGATTTGATCTTTGACTTTCATTATTTGCTCTTGGCACCTCAGTTGAGGGATTCTTATCACTATATAGAAAAAGTGCAGCTTCACAAAAATGGTCTGTAGCCTTTTCCGTGATTTCAATAGCATAAGGTTTGTTATACCACAAATCCAATTTTGAAATGTTCAATAATGCAGCTAGCAAATATATGTTTGAATTAAATTCATATTCGAAACTTTTGTTTAACTCTTTAATAAGCTCTTTAACAAGTTTTTTACATTCACCTTGTTCATTATATTCCGATAATGTCACGTTTATTATTACTATTAAACTTGGTATCAAGTTTCCAATATGCCAATCGGATTTTTGCGATAACAGGAAGAGCGAATACAACGGATTTAAAATCTTAAGATAGTTAACTAACTTGGCTCTTGAAATTGGACATTCATTCTCTTTTAATAAGTTTTTTTCATAGGCCGAATAAAACGATTCAAGCATTAAGTAAGTTGAGGACCATCTTGTTCCATTTTCGCATCTCAATTTTGCTTCCTTTAATCTAAAATCATATGAAAGAATTGTTGATGATCTCACACTACCAGCATAACTAGACAATTTAACTAAATTTCTACTAAGAAATTTGCATTTTTTAATAGCAGTTCGAACACCTAAATTGATTTTATGGGATGAACATGAGTATCTTGGTACTGTTTCTGATCCAATTTTTAAATTTAAATTGAAAATTGGATCCAAATAATCATTTTCGTTATCATCATCAACATCTTCTTGTATTTGTTCGTCTTCTAATCGTTGATTGATTAAAATTTCATCGAAAAAAGGCACTGGTTCTTCTACCACACGATCAATCTCAATGTCTACATCTTCAAAACTGCAAACCAAAGATCTTGAATTTGCTCTTTGATTTAGCTCATTTAGATCGTTTTGGTCATCCATCTCATTAGATTGATCGAACTCAAGTTCTGCATCTTCAACTTCTCTAAAACCATTCATATTTAAATCAAGTTCTTCAATTGCATCATCAAACATCACATTTTGGTTCTGTTTAAATAGTCTTACAAGAGATGAACCTTGATCACAAACAACACCAGTAATTTTTGTTTTATCGAACTCAAAATGATTAAAAACATGCTCAAGGTTATCTTTAATTGTCTCAGCTGTTGCATGTCTTGGCATTTTTCGCATACCATTAACTCTAATTTCTCTTGAAAAACTTTTGTACATCAGGCACGTTGCAACAGCTAAAAAATGTTCCATATTTTGACCTGACCACAAATCAAAGATCAAACAAATTAAATGAGCATCTTTTAATTTTCGCTCTAGATTAATTTTCAGTGTTTTCCTAACCTGTGGAAGTATTGATTTTGTAAATGTATGAGGATGCGGAAGGGGAACTGTCAAAATCGAGCGTAAAAAAGGATTTTTTAATTGCTGAATAGCTGTTTTTGAGGTCAAAAAAAATTTCACTAAATTCAGTTCATTATCGGTTAAATTTGTTTTTGATTTTCCTCTAGTTCGACACTTGCTATAAGTTCTATCCAGTTTTCTAAACATTGATGGTCCTCAAGGTTCTTGTTAAGATTGGAAGTAGAACCCAGCCTTTCTGAATAAACCTTGTTACAAATAATACAAGTTAACCTGATTGGCTCAGTTAGTTTTACAGCGAACTCCGTTTGAAACTCAAAAAAATTTAAAGCGGCTAATCATTTTATCAATTTTTTGTTGATCTTAGAAAAAAAAAAATTTCAAAATCCTAGTTATTTTAATAAATGTCGAAAGATAAAAATAATCTAATTTTGTAACTTTAAATAACTCTTGTCTAAATTTTTTTAGGAATTAATTAATTTATATGCTTTTTTTTTATATATAAAGCTTTTTTTGCTCCGTGTTGTCAAGAGTTTTTAAATCGATAAATTTGAATTTTTTTTCTCTTGATAATGTTCTAAATATATAAATATACCAATTTTTCCGAAAATACTTATAGATATAACAAAATGTTAAAAGACGCGACTTGGAACTATGGGGATTAAAATTAGCAGTCACTGTAATTATCTTATGAATTCAGGTTTTGAGGTTTAAAAAAGTAAAAAAAATAGAAACATAACAAAATAAACTAAAAATCAGACTTGCGGAAATGTCAGGAAAAAAAAGTCATTTAAAGTCTTTTCAAAGTCAAGCCACTGACTTAACTTGAAATTTTATTTTTTTAAAAAAGTCTTTTTCCGTTCCATGTAGTTATTAAGGCGGCCATTTTTATTTCAAAGTCTTTAAAATGACTTTTTTCAAAAAAAAAATTTTAAGTTAAGTAAAAAGAATTGACTTTATGACTTTTAAAACAACTCTGCTAAAAATTAAAACTATTTTGTATTATTTTATATGACGACTAAAAAAAAAAAATTAGAGTTAATACTTTCGACTGTTGTATCTTGCTCAGTCAATGTATTTCAGCGCCTAGATATAACAATATCATTTTCGTTTGCGTGTTGTTCATCAATCACTTGGTTTTCATGCGTTTGTTGATTGTCATTTTGATTAATTTGGTTTCTTCGACGTCTACTACTACGAGTAAGAATTTGGTTGGAGTTAGAGCCTTGAGAAGCATCGCTTAAAACTTGTCTTTGGTTTCTCCTGGGTCTGGTGGATTGGTTGGACATTTTAAATAGTTAAATTTTATTTAAATCTTTTGCTTGAATTAATTTTTCAAAATTGTATAATTCAAAACTTATTTATAAGTTTAAAAATGATTAGTATATAATTTTTCAAAATTTAAATGAGAGAAAAATAAGTTAACTTTTTCCAAACTTTTGGACCTTAATTTTTGCCAAAGAAAAAAGTAACACTTGAAAAATTCAAGTGTTCAAGTGTAAGTGTAAGTGTAAGTGTAACACTTGAATTTTTCAAGTTTTCAAATATAAGTGTAAGTGTAACACTTGAAAAATTCAAGTGTTCAAGTGTAAGTGTAAGTGTAACACTTGAAAAATTCAAGTGTTCAAGTGTAAGTGAAAGTTTTACACTTGAAAATACTTTGGGTGCAATTTTAAGTCCAAGTATTATCTAATACTCACACTCACACTTCACACTTGACTTTTTTGAATTATAATTTTATGCCCAAATTATATAATTTTTTAAAAATAAGTTTGAAACATCGCAATTTTTTGCAGGCTTTTTCAAAATTGTATGAAAATTTTCATTAAAAGTCGAAAAAATAACAAAATTCTTAATTAAAATAATAGATTTATAATTAAATGTTAAAATTTTTAATTCAATTAATAATAATAATAATAATAAAAAGCTACAGCAAGCGAGCTTGCGGAGATGGCTCACTCGGAAGCCATCTATGGTAGCTAATTGCGCAAAAATCGAGAGATAAATTAAGGAACTACAATGAAAGTTACAGAGACGAAACTGAGGTACAAGACGAATACGAGAGATTATTCAGATTGATGTGATTAAATAGATTAAAATTAATTCAAAAATTAGTCATGAATAAGAAATTAAAAAAAAATAAATTAAATAATGGTACAATAGTATACAAAACTAAGATGAGTAAATACATATAAAGGTACAATTTATTAAGAAAAAAGAATTTATAGAGACATTACAGATATTACATAAGATTATAAAGAATGTTACAGGTAAAGAAAAAGATAAATAGAAAATAATTTACAGAGAATATAATTACAAATTTAAATATAGATATGAAATTTCGAATATATAGTTACAAGATTGTATATAGAGAAAGGTAAGAGGTCAACCAAATATAATTATGTTATTTCTATATCTCTTTGAAAAATCGAAAAGTCGAAATTTAGTTAATTTGAATAATTGTCATATAAATAAAAATATTATCCTGTTTAAATGCTGTCAAAAGATCGATGCCAAATTTAAAGATTTAAAAATGATAAATTAATTTAAAATAAATTTTTTTATTAAAAAATTCTGTCGCTAATTTATTTCTTTTTATCTTAGAAAAAAACTGGGTTTCCTTAAATAGCAGCATTATTCTTTATAAAAGATTCATTGATGACATTTTCATTGCAGCTTTAATTGAGATAGACTTAGATGAATTATTATCACAGTTTTTATACTTAAAATTAAACATAAGTAAAGGAGAATCGATAGTCTTTTTAGATTTAATTATTGAATTTGAACCTTTAACTAAAAAACTAATTTTTGACCTTTTTATTAAACCAACAAACTCTTGTTGTTATTTAATGCCAATATCTAATCACCCTGATCATATTTTTGAAAATATACCTGTTTCTTTAATTACAAGGATTAGGAGAATATGCACATGTTATATAGATTTTCTGGCTCATTCAAGAAATTTGATAATTCAACTGGTGAAACAGGGATATAGTTTAAAAAAAGTTATGGGAATTAGTCGTAGTATAGGTTTGAAAAACAGAGAAGAATTATTACCATATAAAATTAAAAATAATACTAAAAATAATAGTTTAAAATATTTTGTCAACTTTGAAAAGAATTTTGGACAGTTAAATAAGATAATTAAAGAATCGTTTGATAAAGTAAAATTGAACTCAGTTTATATCAAAGATAAAGATTTAATGATTGTGAATAAAATTTATAAAAACTTAGGTTCGATTTTTGTTCTCAATTTCAATCTGAATGACTCAAAAAAATTTTTTTCATACAGATGCAATAAACAAGAATGTAATATTTGTCAATTTACTGAAAAAAGTTTTTGTGTAAAATATAAAAATTATTCTCTACCTATTTTATGTGATTCTAATTGTGATGCTACTGGAATAGTTTATATAATAAAGTGTTTAAAATGTAAAGAATTTTACATCGGGGAATCGAAAAGATCAGCTAGAAAAAGAATTTTAGAACATTTATACACAATAAATAAGTTTAGAAAAAATATAAGAAAATCGCTCTGTAATTTTGACAAATGTTCCGAAGTCTCGATCCATTTCAATTTAGATGGTCACACTGATAAAGATTTTTCTTTTTCAATATTCAAATCAAATATTGATAATGATTTCATAAGAAAATCAACTGAAGCCGATTTAATTAATTTATTCATTAAATTCCAAATTCCAATTTTAAATAAAAAAATCTATAAGTTGGATAAAATTAGAACCTTAACATTTTCTTAAATTCATTGTATAATTGTAAATTAAATTTAGTTATTATTTCAAATAATGAAAAAATTTTATAATTTTTATTCTTAAAAATGAAGTATAATTATTTTTTCTTTTTTTCTAAAATTAAAAATTTTTTTTTTTTTTTTTTTTTTCTTTTTTCATTTTTTCATAATAAATAAATTGTTAAAAATTGTAATTCTCGGTCATCTAGATCCTGAAGAAGGCCTATTGGTCGAAACGCGTCGTTTTCTACAAAATTGTTTTTTATATTAATAAATTTTAAAATTTTAATTGTTTTATTCGAAATTTCATATTTCAGTCAAATTTAACCTAATAAATTTCTAAAAAAATTAAAAACCAATTTGAAGACATTTTTATGAATTGAATTTTGATTGTTGCTTAATAAAGGCACCGAACTAGGTAACTTGGCAAAACTCTGCTTCGCCTCATACAATTTAGCAATTCTGAATCCATTTAGCATTTTATTCTCTCTTATTATAAGCCCCATGCCAAATGGCAATCCATCGGGCTCATCAGCATTTTTTGGTGTGAACCCAGACGGCATGCTCAAAAAAGCACTGTCACTTCCAAATGCAATGCCACCAAAGCTATCATCTTTAGCTGCCACTTGAGCCTCACTATGAAGCTTAACTTTGGACGCGATTGTAGGTAAAAACAAAGCATCTATATCTTCATTCACCAATTGAGCATAGAACTCTTTAAAGCGAAGATTTAATGAATCATACACCTGGCATCCTCCACTGCATAAAGCACCTAAATCCATGTTTAAATCTAAACTAGAGTTTTGGAATGTACTGGTCCAATAGTTGTCCAAATAAGACGACTGGATCAAATCCACAAAGCGCTTGTAGGGCAAATCAGTGCCAAATCGGTCAGCATCACTCCAGTAATCTTGGTATGACTTTGGCAAACAAGCTACAGTGCACTGAAGGTTCGAGTCATCAATCGACTTCAAAAGATCACTAAGTTGATCTAGCTCTGTCGAGCTCAACTTCTTTTCCACAATTTGAACTCCCAAATTTTTCATTCTGACCACAGATTCATCCAACAATGGCTTTACATCTGGACCAATGGCATAATCAATTCTACCATGTTTAAAAGATTTAAAAAAATCATTTATTAGCAAGACTTTTAAATTTTTTGGGTCTATAGGCTTTTCAATAGCTTCAAGCAAACTGGAATCACTGGTCAAAACAGAATAGGCTAGGACCAAATCATCCAAATGTTTTGCCATAGGTCCCACAGTGTCTTTTCTCAAGTTGTTTGGCAGGACTCCATTAGTCAAGTTAGAATTAACCGGAGGTCTTAGTCCAAAGACGCCACTGAAAGCTGAAGGTCCTAGAATGGAGCCTCCAGTATCAGTGCCAAGACTGACCACTCCAAAGCCGGCAGAAATGCTTGCTCCAGAGCCTGAACTTGAACCAGAGCATGTTCGTCTTTTGTCAAAGGGGTTTAGACACAAACCTACTTGATCACTTTGGTACAAAGCCCCGATGGCCAACTGAGCCATGTTGGCTTTGGAGATCACAACTGCGCCTTCATCCAGCAGTCGGTCTATGACCAGTGCATTTTTTTCTGGCACCTGATTTCTGAATGGCTTGATACCAGCTGTGGTAGGCAATCTTTTAATGTCTATGTTGTCTTTGACCACAAATGGAACACAGTGAAGCTTTCCAATCTTTGATGAATCATTTTTGAATTGAAGATCAAGCTGAGTGGCTCGCTTGATCGCTTCTGGATTGTAGGATATGATGGTTTTAAATTGGTCATCGTACAAAGCTGACCGCTCTAGGAAATAAGAAACTATGTCTACACATGTCCATTTTTTTGATCGTAGTCTTAAAAATGCCGCCGATAGCTTTTTCTAAAGCCGAGTAAGGATCCAATTCCTCTGAATGTAGACGACCAGGGCAACCAGGCTTAGCGCATTTCCAATATGTTTTCCCAGTTGTTAGCTTAAGTTTGTCGACAAGATATGTCGCCTATCTCTATCTATCTGACTTCTTCATCTGTAATTTGTTGGACTAATTCCTGGTGGTATGATGAGGAAGAGCATAGCGAAGAGGAAGTGCATGCATTTGATGTAAACGATTTGGATGACGATGAATATGATAACAAATTAGAAGTATTCGAAATTGTTGTATTTTTTTTTGTTTTTGATTCATGATTAGGACGAGGCACTGTTTTTTTATTTCTGAATCGTAATTGGGAATCTTTAAACATTTTCAAATTTCAAAAAACAAATTAGGCCTATAATTAATTATGCAGACACTTTTTGAATAAATGTTAATTATATAAAGAGTTTGTACATCTATACGAGTATGTTGGTTATTACTAAAAAATAAAGTCTTTATAGAATATATAGTATATAAAGAATTATTCTACATAATAATTTTCTGCGTCTATATGCTTTTTTCTATATAATTTATGAGTCTATATCATTTTTGACTGGGAGAAGCTCAAAATAGCATCGTTTAAAATAGCTATCATTTAAACAGCGTACAGGTAAAAAAAAAATCAAAACAGCTCAATTAATTTTTATTTAAAATAAGAAAAAAAAGTTTTAGAATAGCTTAATTGCCTTAATTTTTAATTAAATCAAAATAGCTAAAAAATAATATTCAAATAAGTGTCAATAAAAATAAAATTAAAACCTAATATCTCATTATAAAGCTCAAAAGACGCAAAGTTTCTTCAATTTTATCTTTTTTATAATTGGACAAAATTTTTTTTATCCTATCGTCTAATAGCATATATTTAGGACGTCTTTTGTGAAAAAAACCTGTTTTTAGACGTAATAAATCGTAATAAATAAATCGTAATAAATTCTACATAATTGTAAAATTCCTGTATTTTCAAATCAACAACCTTCAATTTAATCAAATTAAAGCCAGTTAAAACATCTTCAGGTGGAATAAACGCTAAAGCTTGTGGCAATTTTAATAAATGTCTAACATTTTCGTCTTCTAAGTAAATTACTTAGAGACCAAGATCTGTAATTTTTCTCCACATTGATTGCTTGAAATGGAAAAAGCAACCAAAAACATTTTCTTTTGGAAAAACTTTCATAGACGCATTTATAAAAGCCTTTTCAAAATCACTAGTAATCGATAAGGGTTCGTGTTTTAGTCTATTTTGAACAGCATTTAAAAATTCCACATAAATTTCTTCGGTTTTATGCGTTAATAATCCTTATGCCATCGGAAAACAGCGTCCGTCTATCAATGCATGTATAGTATAAACTTGAGCAAACAACTTAGGCGCAATATCAAATGTACCATCTACAAAAATATGGGCATTTTCTAAATTTTGCAAATTAGATTCAGTGTTGAAAATTATATACCGAAAGTCTGTAGCTTCGGCAGAATCAAAAAATAAAAAATTTTCTTTTTTTTTAGTGATAGTCAAAAAATCTGGAAAGTATATTTCACTGAGTTTTTCAGGATTTGGTGGATAATCTGGCATTTTTTTCTTTTTTAAACGATTAATAAATTGACGATCGGCACTGTAACTTGCGCGATTTGCTATCATTTCATCATCAAAATTGTTGTCGTTTATCTCAAGTAAAATTTTGCGATGTTTTTCGTCTGAAAATTCAACTTTTTGTCCAATTTTTCTGCGACGTTCCAAGATTTTTATTTAATTTGGACTAGCTGAATAAAATTTTCATGTACATCGTTTAAAGAAATTATAATAACATCTTCAGCAGCTCTATTGCTGTATGTTTGACATGTTCCTTTGCACCCAGCCTTAATACAACACCAATTGAAAATGCTTTTTTTATTTTGTTGTCTATTTTGTCGATAGCAATAACCATTAAAATGCAACTGGGGATGACCTTTCTGCGAGAGAGAAATAAAAGCTTTATTTAAGCTAAGATTTCTAACACAAGTTGTTAGTTGATCAACATCTGACATTTTTCTAAATTAAATATTTTTTTCTCAAATCCACTGATTGCTTAAAATTAAAATTAGCTTTTTTGATACACGCTTTTTTTATTACTATAAGCTATTCTGATTTTTTTTTCTATTGAAAGCTGTTATGATTTTAGCTAAATTAAATTAACATAAAATTTACCTGAGCTAATTAATTATAGCTATTTTAAACGTAGCTATTTTGAGATAGAGCCTTTTTGTCTTCATGTTTTTAGTCTATATTCTATATAAAAAAAGTATCTATATAACGTCCTAATCCCTTCACGAAATCACGGTTTTTAGTCAGCAAGGGAAATAATGATAAATCTAGGATTTTGAGCTTCTTTTTATAAATAATGAATAGTAGTCTAAGCCAATTGAATAGTAGTTAAGATATTTAGAAATCTAAAAACATCGAATTTGGAGCCGAAAAATTGGCTTTAAAAATGAAAATATGAAATAAAAATGTTTTTCTTTTTTCTTTCTCTTTAGGCAAGGTAAAAATTTTGCTCATTTTCATTTTGTTCAATCTTGCTCAAAAATAAAAAAAAAATTTGAAAAATTGTAGTTTGCAATTTGAATTTTAATTTTAAAATAATTTTTTTAAAAAATTAAAAATTTTAATTTAGTAGAATTTTGATATATCTTAAAAAAAACATTTCTTGTACCCATTTAATTTTGATTGATATTAATTTTGTGTGCATCGAACAACAACGCCAAGTGGGGATACTTGCAGAAATTGGCTTGAATCAATTGAAACCCCTGTATTGCTTGGACTTGAGCAAAGTCAATGTTTGTGTGAGACGTGTCCGAATTGACGGCGTGTAGCCAGGCGGCATTGTTGGTGCACGTGATGAACTTTTTCAAATTTTTCTGATTCAAAAGAAGCGTGAACAAAATCTTGGCCGACTTTGCAACAGTGGTGCGCACACTCTATCGATTCATGAACAAAACGAACAAGTCGAAGAAGAGTACTTTAACTATTTCCTCTTGAAAGTTGTACGTCTTGTTTGTGGTCTGCTGTGCGATCAACTCGTCGACAATGTCGAGCAGACGCTCTCTCAGCTCTATCATGTGACTAGTCTGCTGTTCTTGCGTGTCGGCGACGAGCCAGGCGACACGAAAGAACACGAAAGTGGCCAAAGGTCACCAGATCGTCCGAGTGCACACATTCGGTAGTGAGTATTTTTATTGTTTGGAGAGCTTGAGTGAGCAGCGCGCTGCTAGTGCCCTCGTGTTTAACACTGTACAAAATTCTCTTGAGCATTTTGAGCCCATGAAACAGCTTCACATTGTGCCAGTCACTCACCAACAACTCGTTGACTTTCTCGTGCAAACAGCGACTTATTTCGGCCGAGCACTCGTGCTAAATGTCCAAATCGCTTACTAAACACTCGAACGCCTTCGCGTTGTACACACCGCTCACTTATTTGCCATTGTCGTCGCAAACAGTCAGCGAAAATGTCAAATTAAGCACGTGACTATTGATGAGCGCTTTTTTTCGCTAGAAAAACATGGTCAACAGCTGATAGCCGTGCATTCGCTCCATTTCTTTGTGTATCTGGGCGTTTGACTTGAGGACACAGGCGAGACACTTGACGGCGGCGTAAATATCGCAAGAAAAGCAGACTAGTGACATATTCACCGGCATCGGCTGAAACACCCGCACGCCCACATAGCCGATCACTACGCCGCCCACCGTCCTGGACGCGCCCTGCAGCTGCACGGCCGTTTTCGATTGCACTCGCAACGGCGTCACACTCTCATTGCTCGGTTTGTTCAATTGTTTGTCAGCTAGTGCTCAAATCTACCGAAATGGTAAAGTTCGATCCAGACATGATGTATTTCTGTTTGATAATGAAGATCGCAGCTGATGTAACCACTAGCAATTTGGAAACTGTTTTGTGCCAGAAAAAAGAAGAATTGTGTTGTTGAGTCAGCCTGACGAGGTCGGATTGGACCGGTTTTTGACGATTTGATGTTTTATTCTTGGTTGTTGAATGCCAGTTGGACTTGCATGTGTATGCGGACAGAGTGAGTGCTATTAAATCCATGGTTGGCACTAAAGTGCAGATTGGAGAGGTAAAAGTAAACATAAAAAATTGTTCACGGACTTTTATGGGTCAATTGCACCATCTTTTGAACCTAGGCACTGTTGATTTAAATGTTAAATTTCTCACTTTTTTTTTAAATTCAATTAGTTTTGGTAATCTTAAAAATCCCTGTGGTCTAAAGTATCTTTGTGATACTGATATTTAAGGTTTTCTAAAATTAAATTGAATATGCTTTTTTTCAAAATTTTTTAAAGTGTATAAAATTAAAGAAGATTTTCTTAATTTAATTTCTTGAGAAAAATAAAAAATTTTAGTGACAATTTTTTTATTATTTTGAAAATTAAATTTTTGCTGAGCTTCGAAGATTGAAGCAACCTTAATTAGTACTTTTTTAAATAGATATATTTTAAATATATATTTTTAAAAAAATTAAATTAATTAAATAATTTTGAAAAATATTTTTTTAATATATTTTAAAATAATATACAGTCAACTCTCGTTAATCCGGTCTTCGATTATTCGACAAATTCGATTACCGAATAATTTTTCATTTTCCCTTTCCCTTTCTTATAAAATTAATTAATTTTTTATATCATTATAAAAGCTTGTATATAATTCGATAATTAGGCTAAGACAACTGACATCTTCTTTATAAATTATTTATATTTTTGGATTTTTAATTCGGCCAAAAATGTTTTTAAATGTCGCTAAAAAATAACATATCCGAAAGAAAAGATTTTTTCATTAATAAAAAAAATAAACAATCGAACATTGTTGACTATTTTAAAATGAATTAAATATTTTAAAAAAATTTTAATCCGTTAAAAGAATTTTATTTTTGTTAAATTTTTTAAAAAACTTATGTAAATTGTTTTGTAAAACATTTTTTTATTTAATCCGGTCAAATTTAAATTTTCCTCTAATATCGGACTTTCGAGAGTTCGGCAGTTTCGACAATACCTCAAAAAAGTATTTTCCGAATTTGGCCGGATCAACGAAAGCTGACTGTAATTCATTATCTTAAAATCTATTTTGATCTTATATCCAATATGTAATAAAAGATATTTAAAAAAAAAATTGAAAACTGAAAATAATAAATAATTTTTTTATCAATAAAAGAATATTTTTTTTTGCAATGGACATTATGTTTTCTATTAATAAATACCAGTAAGTCGGATACTTTCAGTAGTAGTCGTGATAATCTTGACAATTATATTAAAAAAAGAAGACTGCAAACTGGACATCAAATAAAATAAAAAAAATCTACTAAATTAACATTTTAATTATTTAATAAATTATTTTAATTTAAAATTCAAATTGCAAACTGCAATTTTTCAAATTTTTTTTTTCATTTTTGAGCAAGATTGAACAAAATGAAAATGAGCAAAATTTTTACTTTGCCTTCTCTTTACAGTATCTATCTTTTCCAAAGATTCATTGATTATTGACGAACTGATATTTTACTATAATTTTTTTGTTGCTTTTTTTAATAAATTTTTTTCTGGAGAGTGATTCACTTCATTTCATAACGAATTTTTTAAAAAACTTTAAAATAACGAAAAATTGAATTTTTAGTGATATGATGGAACGAATGGTACAATCATTAACTAAATTTAAGAAAAAAAAGTTTTTGATGGCATATTTTCATATAAAAGACTTTGAAAATAGTTTGTTATAGTGATACATAGGACCTTCCTTTGTTCCAAAACATTAACATGCTTTAGTAATCCAAAAGATTTATAAGTAAGCGACAATAAATATTTATGTGATTTAAAGCATTAATTATTTTTATTTCTTGTTTTAATTAAAATTTAGTTTTATTACTTTATTTTTATATATTTCATTTAAATACTATACCATTACTTATCTTGACTTATATATAAATTAACGTAGTATCCTTGTTATGGTTTGTCTTTTTCACTCTTATTATCTTTAATAAATAATTTTAAAATGAATTCGTAACTTTCATTATAACTCAAGATGTGGCCAGACTTAAGTGTAACAAGTATATTATTCAAATCATCACTAATCAAGAAATTTTTTTTAAATGAGAAATATGAGGATGAATTTTTTAATAGTGGATTCCAGAATAAAAAACGAACATTGCTGAAATGCTTATACTAAAATTATTTTAAAAATCTTAATACAATCTTAAAAATTAAAATTATTTAAAATCATTCTTAATTTTTATTTTCATTTTTCAATTCCGTTTATAGGATCAATTATCTAAATCATGAAATCACTTTTTTTCGTTAAAAAAAATCTTTTTAATTTCTTAATCTATTTACTTTTAAACATCTTGAAAAAGAAAAATTTAAATGTTTTAATAAATTTTTGAAAAAGATCTTTACCAAAATTAAAATAATAAAATTAAAATAATAAAAATTCCTTAAACTAAATGAGAAAATAAGGTAATTTTTAAGAGTCTTATATTATTTCTTAAAAATTATTGATCTTACAATATATTTTAAGATCTTAAATAGAAATCAATACTTAGGAAGTTTTTTTTTTGTCGAAAATAGAATTTTTCTTTTTTGTTAAATAAAATTAATTAATTTTAAAATGAAATAATTTTTTTCAAAATAGGGCTAATTAACAGCCATATGATATGAAATTTCACAATGAAATAATTTTTAATTATTGAACCTGACTTTAGAAAAAATGATTAATATTTTTTAAGAATGTTAAGTTAGCAAATATGTTCAAACACAATAGCTTAGTCTGAATGGTAAACCAAATTTTTTGTAAATATTTTATTTTGGAATTACCAAGAACAAACTTTGCGCTCTGATTTTGTGAAAATATAAAATATTCTGGTGCTTAAGTTTTGAGAAATCAAAACTAAATGGAAGAAATAGAGTCTAAACTGGGATCACTGTCTCGGATCGAGCAGTTTACTTTAGACCACTTAAGCTCAATCTGCAAAGATAGTGACTATAAAATATTTGGCTATTCTCGTACTGAAGGAGACAATTTGATCAAAGTGTCCTTTTTGATCGATTTTTTCTACATGGATGACATAATTGATATTTATGGTCTTCAATTTGTCTTCTTTTACGAAAAAAACTCAAAAGTGAAAAATTTTTTCTTCGCCAAAAAGTCTGGTGAATTGATACCAAAAGAAAAACTTGTCAAACACTTCAGTGATGACAGATTTACGCAGAAGTTTTTTGCCAAAAAAGTTAATTTTTATGAAGATGAATATTTGGATGACGAAATGGATTTTTTTAATTATGCAACTGGTAGACCAAGTTTAAAATTTGGCAAAAAAAAAATGCTTTCGATCGGAAGACAAAGTGCTGGAGAAGAATTTGAAAGCGATGAACACTTGGATGAAGATGACGATGAACTGTCAATTTTATTGTTCAAGAAAGGCAAGAAATTGTTCAGAGAAAAATTATACCAGGATGCATTACAGCGGTTTAATATGGCATTTTATAAGTCTGCAGTTGGCTTTAAGTATGAATATCTTTATTTGTGGTGGTGGGCAGCCTGTCTTTTTAAGTTAAGAGACTACAGCAAGTCAGTTATCATCTATTATAAAGCGCTGCATCGGATGGAAAATGAAAAAGACATGGAAATGTGTAAAAAACAGATTGAATGTGCCATGAGAAGAAAAGAAAGAAAAATGAATGAGATAAAAATCAAGAATATTTTTGGACTTTAATTTTTTTGAGAAAATTTTTAAAAGAATTTAAAAAACAAACAAAATAAAATTATCAATTTAAAAAATTAATTTTGTTCTAACCAGAAACTAAAAGAGAAAAGATTAGCAAAGGAAATCAAAAGAAAATCAATTTATCTAAGTTTCTAAAAGTCTTATTTATTATTTTTATTAAATGATGGGAAAATTTAGATCGAATACTTTCAGTTACATATTTTCAGATTTTGCCATAATCTGAAAATATGTAACTGAAATTAAATTATTATTTTTTTTAAATCAAAAATTTGATGAGAATTTTATTTTCAATGTAAAATTTTTATTTTATTTTTAATTTACCAAATATGTAATATAAAATTAAATATGATACAAAAATTTAATAGCAACAAGATGTTCACATTTTCCACTATACCCCAATTATGTCATCTAAAAAAATTTTTTTTAGACAATATTTATAAATCTTAAGTCTTATTTATTCTAGAATATACTTTCATTTGGAGAAAAATCAGTTGACCTTAATAAATAATAATATGTTTTAAAATATTCTTTCATGCATTGTATTTTTATTTTAAATTCATAGCGTCTTTTTAACTTTAATACTTTGTTATATTTTCTATTTTTTAATTTATCGTTGAATTTTCTAAATATTAATTTATTTATTTATTATTTTTGTTTTAATTTTAATTGTTTGAAAAATTTTTTTAGCCTGAAGAAGAGACATAGGTCTACGAAACCGGTCGTATTTTATTTGAAAATATTAATAAATCGTCTTTTAATTTAATCGTTTTTGTTCTTTTTTTTTATTATAAAATAAAAATTGTTACCGTTTAAGTAACTTCGTAGCTCTTAGTTAGTAATTTTAGAAGCCAAAAATTATTAATAGATGAGTCCAAAGAAGTAATTATGGGCCCGTTTCAGTAAAAGAATGAGCCCATTTAAATTATTCCCATAAATAATTATTTACCTGTAAAAAATAATTAGTTTATTGGTAATAATGCTAAATAATAAATGATTGTGTATAAATTGCTAATTTAATGTAAAAAAATACTAACTTTATTGTAAAAAAAATTCTATAAAAAATTATAAAATTATTAATTTGAAAAATTTACATTAAAAATTTTATTGTCTTTCTAATGCTTTAGCAGCATTGGCTTTTTGACCACGTTTAGCCTTCGGTTCGATTGAACATTTTTTGTATTTATTTGGAATTTCAACCAACTTTTCCACTACGGCTACTACTATTAAATGATAACAAAAATAGTTTCTTGGATAATAGCTGCAGGTGAGTCTTAATTAAATTTGACAATTCTAACATTTTTAAATAAAGCAACCAGCTGGTCAAAATCGTTATTAAGCTTCTTATATAAGCCTGTTGCATTATCCATATTTAGGCATGATGATTAAGATTTCTATCTTCTTATTATTTTTTTCAATAAACTTAGTATTTTTGTGGCAAATTGAAGTTCATGATCAAATTTAAATTTCAAATCAAATTTTTTAGGTTTTGATTTAAATAAAAATATATTTATTTTCAATTTTTTAATAATAACTGACTAAACTTTATTAAACATAATTTGTTTAATCTATAAATTGATAGAAATTTATAAGAATTTCTATCTAAAATAAATTAAAATCTTAATCAATATTTTGAAATTTTGCAACACAAAATTTAACTTTTTTTTGCCTTAATATATTTTAAATAGTATTAAAATATCATTTAAAGCCATAATTTGGATACCTAAATATGGATTTTAAATTTGTCTTTAAACTTTTCAAATAAAGATTTTAGAAAAATCAATTAAAAATCAATCAGAAAAAAAAGATTTGTTTTTTTTCAATTAAAATAATAAACATCTTATGTTTAATTTAAAAAATATTAAAAAAAGCTAATTAGAACATTTTTACTAGGATTATAGTATATTAAATTTTGATCATTTGATCATGATCATGAACTTCAAGTTGCCTATTTTTGTATATGCTATTTTTTTTAGCAAGAAATTAATTTTCTAAAAATACACAATTTGTTCTTATTTAATGCAATTTTTTTTAACAAAAAAATTAGTATTTTAAACATGCAACTAATTATTTTTTAGAGTGTACTAATTATCGTCCCTTTCATTTGCCCTGAATCATTTTCAGAGACCATTTTTAAACAAATACAGGCATTTAAAATTTTTATAACAAATTTCAATTAATAAGAGGTTTTTAGAAAGATCACTGAAGATTTGTATTCCTTATCTTGTTTTATTAATTTTTAATACCTCTATTTTAATAAACTTTACTCTTATTTTGGAGCTCAATCGTAATGCAACATTTGAGCTTTTTTTTTGGTTACCAAGTTTAAAACTATTCTGATGAGGATTTTTTATTTTGTTGCTTATTAGCTTTCGTTCATTTGCAACAAACTTTTGATCGAAATAATTGATTACTGAAGCTCTTTTTTAGCTTCCTCGACAATTTCTCGTTTCATTCCTGTACTTCTGACTATGGAAATACTTTTTTAACATCAAAATAATTCCTCCATCAAACGAACGACAATCATCACTTATGTAATTCAAACATTAAAAAGTCAAAATTCATAAAAAAAAAAATTAATTTTTTCAACGATTGGATTTAAATTTAAACCTAAATGTATTGTTAAAATCATGATGTATTTATATCTATTAATTTTGACATTTAAAATTAGTAAATTCAACTAATTACTATTTCTGTCCTTACAATTAAAAACTCTTTCTTTTTTTTTAATTTATCTCTTTAGTTTTTTAAATCAATAATTTGCCTCTATTTATTTTAAACAAAAAACAAAACCAAAATGTCACTTATCATTCTTTAATTTTTAGAAATAAAATTATGTATCATAGATTAGGTTTTTATTATGTGTCTATCAGAGTTGTTTAAAAGTCTCAAATTGAAGTTCTGACTTGGACTTTAGTTGAGATTTGTGACTTTTAAACAACTCTGGTTTAATGATTAAAAAGGGAAACCAGCATAGTATTTTTTTGATTATTAAATAAAAAAATTAAAATTATTTACTGATCAAAAATTATCTTTATTAAATAACCGTAAATAAAATAATAATAATACCGTAAACTCGTGACCATTACTCTTGGAACTATTTCAAAATTTGGGTTTATTCCATACGGAACTAATACCATCGAAACCATGTTATAAAATTTTTTTATTTTTTTTTAGAATAAACCTTGACGTCTGTCTTTAAACTAAGAGTAAGCGCAAAAGTTTGATTTTATTCTTAGAATAATTTCGAATTTATTTTGTAATAAACTTAAAAAATTGTAGAGTTAAATTCGAAATTAAAAATTAAAAATTAAAATTAAATTTAAAATTAAAAAATTCGATTTAATAGCCATTTGATTTAATAGTTTTTATACAGTTTTTTTTGGCTATTAAATCGAATTTTATAATTTTAAATTTAATTTTAATTTTTAATTTTTAATCGAATTAAACTTTAACTCTTAGAATAAATACAAAGATTAGAATAAACTTTAATTTTTAATTTCGAATTTAACTCTACAATTTTTTAAGTTTATTACAAAATAAATTCGAAATTATTCTAAGAATAAAATCAAACTTTTGCGCTTACTCTTAGTTTAAAGACAGACGTCAAGGTTTATTCTAAAAAAAAATAAAAAAATTTTATAACATGGTTTCGATGGTATTAGTTCCGTATGGAATAAACCCAAATTTTGAAATGGTTCCAAGAGTAATGGTCACGAGTTTACGGTAATAATAATAATAATAATAATAATAATATAAGTTACAACAAGCTAGCAAGCTAGACTTGCGAAGATGGGAAACAGCAGGATCCCATTTTTGGTAACTGTGGTAGGTACACTGTGTTTAGAGAACAGTCACTTCCAGCTCTGCCTTCATCACACTGAAGATTGTTATTCGTTAGGTTACCATTCCCTCGTATCGATTCTACCGAGCCTCAGGACTTCATCCATGGTAGGTTTCTCCTTCTGTACCTATCCAGTCAGTTCTTGAATTGGTTGACGGATATGGATTGAACGATCTCTTGGGTTGGGGCGTTCCATGGCATAGTCATTCAATAAGTGAAAAAGTGCTCTCTCAGTTGGTTTTTGGCTGGGAGTGGTCGGACAAAGCTGTGCTGGTTGGATCTTCTTCTTGTTCTACCGTTGACTTTGACAGACGAGGCTATGTCCCAGTTTACAGTGTTAGTGCCTGTATAACATTTAAAGAATTGAATGAGATCACCCTATTCCTCCAAAATACTGTTTATTTAAATAAAATATACTTATCATTTAATTAATATACTGATCAAATGGATACTAATCAGAGTATACTGATCAATTAAATAGCAGCCTCTTAAATTAGGTTCTTATTCAGAAAAAAAAATTTGTTTTACTAACAAAATTTCTAAATGTTTTATTCATACTAAATATTGATTTAAAATCACTTAATTTTAATTAAAACTTTTCTAATTCAAAGACAATCTATTCAAATCAGGTGGATTGTATTTGGCTCCTTGAGCACCAGTCAAAGCCACAACTCCATCTCTAATTCTATTAGCCTTGTTATTGTATGTCCAATGTTTACAATTATCACTAGAACCACCTCCGATTCCATAGCCTAAAAAATATATTTAATCATTTAAATTCATCTACAGTGGTGATTTGATAACCAGTATTTTACGAAAAATTACGTAAAATTTTACCACATTTTACAGAAATTAACGTAAAATCCGAGAAATGAAAAAGAGGTATTTTACGAAAAATAACTTAATTTTTCAGGATTTTGAGATAATTTTGGTAAAATTTGGTAAAATTCAACACGACCAATTCAAAATTCAAAATTTTTGAAAAATTTTCTTTTTTTTTTTCAAAAATAGAAAATTTAAGACAGTTTTTTTTTCATAAATTAGTTAAAAAAATATTTATTTTTAAAGTCGCTATAAAAAAAAATTTCTTAAATTTGCGATTTTTGAAAAAAAAAGAAATTTTTTCAAAAATTTTGAATTTTGAATTTTGAATTTGCCGTGTTGAATTTTACCCAATTTTACCAAAATTATCTAAAAATCCTGAAAAATTAAGTTATTTTTCGTAAAATAATTTTATCAAATCACCACTGTAATTAAAATTAAAATACCGCAATCTGCAATTATTTTTTTTCCAGTTATCCTCGAAAAGTCTGACCACTTAAGCTCTCCTGGTTTGTATTCACTGGATCCAGCTCTGCCTTGACCACCGCTTGTGTGAACAAAGTCGACATAAGGCGATGATTTAAAAAAAGCCCACCACTCACTCATGCCAGAGTAGCCAATCCATGCACTCAGGTCCCATGAAATTTTAGCATTTGGTAAATGCTTCTTGATTGCTCTGGCAAAGTCATCATAAAGTGATCTCATGTACGATCCAGATAAAGTGCCATCTTGTTGTTTTTTGTCGCCATAGTATTGCCATAAGTCAGGTTCTATCAAAAATATGCAATGAGCGTTTCTATCTTCCAAAGCTCTGGCAATTTCTCTCGCATGATGATCATATCTGCTAACTATATGATCTCGATGACTTCGCAAAAAATTGGCACCATTAACACACAAATTATTAGTTGGATGAACATCACAGTCCTGGTAGGTAAATTTAGCTCTTGCTTCAAACGCAATCACATATGCATAGAATAAAGGTATCTTATTTAGCTGTTTGCATTTTTTTATCATTTCACCATGCCAGTATTGATTGAAGTCCGTATTTTTGGGATCTTCATTTCTAGGTGAATTGATCCAAATTGAAATGTAGTCGTAATTTCTGTAATCATTGTCAGTGAAAATATTGTCAAAAGCCAAGCCTTGTTTAATTTTGTTTCCAGGAAAAAAATTGTCATCGCCAGGGTTAACTTCTCCTAAAATTTTTTATTATTTTTTTTCTTATTTTTTTTAAATAAAATTAAAATACCTTTTGAATCCATTAAACCGCAGACAAGACCAGAGTTTGGCTTAGACAAAACATTGCCTTTGCTTACGGATCCTTGTTTCATCCAGCAAGTTCCACCTTGATAATCACTCCATGTAAAATGAGTGCAACCAGACGTTCGACCACACTCTGGTCCACATTGAGCCGAGCTGAGTCTTTGATTTTTTAAATTGTTTTCTTGCCAGTCACAATCAAGAGCCCAATTTAATTTTAAATTTGAATCAAAGTTCCAACTCACACCATCATTATTACTGTTGTCATCTATTTTAAAATTTTAAATATTTTTTTTCTAATAAATTTAATTTTTAAGGTTCCAGAAATTCAAAACTTCAAATATGAAAATATGAAAATAGAAAATTTTTCCCTCTTCCGCTCTAGTTTTATAAAGAAGAGACAAAGTTGGTAATCATTTCCGATCCATATCCAGAGTTTTTTAAAAGGAATTAAGTTAAAGTCAAGTCAACACTAGATTTTTTTTTAAGTCAATTCAAATATTTTGAAAAAATATATATTCACTTGTATTCTAATTATTTTTTTCCTAGCAATAAAATGTTTATCAATAGGTCATAAATAAATAATTTTTTTTTGTAAAAAAAAAAGTATAATTTTTCGGTAAAAAAAATAAAAAATAATTTTTCTGTAAAAAAAATTACCCGTTTCAAAGATAAACTTCTCTTAAATGGCTACGTGGAACAGTTAATATTGAAATAATAATTTTAATAAACTAATAAAAATGACTTTTTGTCCATTTTTATTTCAAAATATTTAAAATTCCTTATTTTTTTATTTCAAGTCAAATCAAAAGACTTTTAAATGACTTTTTTTTCAGGCTTTTGCACAAATTCATTCACATCTCAGCTATTTGCTCTTTATTCGCATATAATGAGTTCATATTCTGAGAAATCAAAATTTATTTTACAAGTTGTTTTACTTAATGTGGTATTTTATTTTTTATAGACTTTGATTAAATAAAACTCTCTTCACTAATAATGTTCCTTAATTGCACTTAAAAATCCTTTTTTGACAAAATATATAAAAATGTTAAAATTTTTTTTTAGGAAATTAGAAAAAAAAATATGAAAAGCTCTGTTATATTGAAAAATTTAAAACAAAAAATAAATTTTATTACAAATCTACACTAGATTACATATTTGATGTTGGGTTGGGGTTAGAATTGTCAGTGTCAGTGCAGTGCAAAATTGTCATAGGAAAAAAAAACAAAATAGCCATTTATAAAATTGTCAATCCAATTAAAAAATAAATTGAATGACAAATATGATTGGCAATTGATTTCTAAGAAAATTAATTTTGAATTAAATAAGAAGAATATTAAAAGAAGCTAGGATAAATAAGAAACAATTAGAAAAAAAATTAAAATTTCCAAAAAAAAATAAAAAATTAAGAGTTCCAGAATTTGATTTTTCAAGAAATATAATGTCCAAGGATTATTCATGTCTGATTATTATACTCTCGAAAATGCACCTTTTAATCCTGAAACAATACATGAGTCAATTTTTATTCAAGTTTTACATGCTGAAAACTACTGGATTGTTTTGGCTAACTTGCATCCTACATACGAAGATCCCGACGGTTTCTATTAATAATTTGTTTATTTATGATAGTCTTAATAACCTTAAACACTATCTCAATCTTATTAAAACGGTCTTAAAAAGATATTTGGGTGGCTCTAGATTTTTTGACGTTGTCCATGTCAATGTTACGAAACAAAAAGGTAACAAAGACTGTGGCTTATTTGCCCTTGGATATGCATTATCTTTAGCTATGAATCTAGATCCTGGTAAATTAGTTTTTGATCAAAAAATAATCAGAGACGAGCTTAATACTATAGAATATACTGATTTTTTTTTGTTTACTCATTTTTTGTTGAAAATTAAAACCCAAAATTTTTTAAACTTTGTATTGATTTAGAATAAATAATTAAATTGTTTTGTACTGGACTTAAATTCTTTTTCTAATAATTTTTTTTTAAATAAAAAATTCTAAAAATTAACCATTCATTTGTTTTTTCTTTTTTCTTTGTTTATTTTGTCATATATGACTAAATAACACATGACAATTTTCTTATGACAGTTTTGTTTTTTTTTCTTATGACTTTATTTTTATGACAATTTTGATGTTTTAGAATATCAAAATTATACTTAGATAAATGTTATTTAGGTATATTTCTTAAAAATAAGTATCAATTATTAGTGTTGTGAGTCGACTCAACCAAAGTCGACTTTTCGACTAATCGTCTCCAAATTTCAGAAAATCGACTTCTAGTCGACTAATAGCCTTAAAAATCGACTTCTAGTCGACTAAGTCGAACATTTTTCTCATTAAATATTTTCTTTTATAAAAAAATTATCTATTCAATTATGTCTTAATTATGTATAAATTTGAAAAAAATAAGTTTAAAATTTTCATAGTTCATAAAAAGTGGTCAAATATTTAAATAATAATTAACAACCTAATAGTAATAGCTTTTTGCTTTGAAGACATTTTAATTTTTTTTTAGTTTTTTTTAAATGAATATTAGAAACTAAAGTTCAGTTCCTAAAATTAACTTTTTTCAAAAAATAAAAAAATATAGTCGACTCACAACACTATCAATTATTTCATTTTAATTAATATATATTTTTTTAATATTTTTGGGAAAATTCCGGGTATGGGCTGAATGACAAAATCATCGATTAAACCTTCAGTAAAATTTTTTTTAAATAAGATACATTAGAATATAAATATGAGTTATTTTAAAAATAAATTATATTTTATAAAAACCTAAATCTTATTCTAAAATTGGATTCCAGCATATAAACGGGATAAATAATAAAGTATTAATTTAAAAAATAAACTTATATTCAGGGATAAATATTAAAAAATTACCCTTTTGATTAATAAAACCACAAACAACACTTGAATCACTAACAGCAAAGGCATTTTCTCTTGAAACGGAATTTTTTTTCATCCAACATGTTCCATCTTGGTAATTGGTCCATGTAAAATGAGTACAGCCGGCTGTTGATGCACAAGTTGGCCCACAGTTTTCTCCCTTCATTTGTTCATTTTTCAAGTTGTTTTCATTAAAATCGCAGCCCATAGCCCAGTAAAGATTGTTGTGTGAGTCATGATTCCATTGAATTGCTTCCGATAAACAGAAATCTTTTGGTCAACAAAATTAGACTAATGTTTTTTAGATCTTACTTTTTATTTTTACTTAGGAAAACTATCAAAAAAAGTGTCTTTAATTTTTTCAACATCATTTGATAAAAATAACCAAATCAAAAATACTTTTTTATAGATAATTTAATGTTTTTATCATGCCAATCTTTATTGTTATTTTTTTGACAGAGGTTGATAACTCTCAATCTTATTCATTTATATTCTGTCATTTAATTGAAAATGAAATTTATTTGATTTGAAATTTTTTTGAAAATGAAATAAATTTAATTTTACATTTAATTTATTTTTACATTTAACTTATACTCTGACGTTTAATTTAAAATGAATTTTATTTCCAAGCTTCTCTTGAAAATAAAATTAAACATTTAACTTATAATTGAAATTGAAATTTATTTTAAGAGAGTGATAAATCTCTGTCTATAAAATAACAATAAAGATTGGCATGATAAAAACATTAAATTATCTATAAAAAAGTATTTTTGTTTTGGTTATTTTTATCAAATGATGTTGAAAAAATTAAAGACACTTTTTTTGATAGTTTTCCTAAGTAAAAATAAAAAGTAAGATCCAAAAAAAAATTAGTCTAATTTTGTTGACCAAAAGATTTCTGTTTATCGGAAGCAATTCAATGGAATCATGACTCACACAACAATCTTTACTGGGCTATGGGCTGCGATTTTAATGAAAACAACTTGAAAAATGAACAAATGAAGGGAGAAAACTGTGGGCCAACTTGTGCATCAACAGCCGGCTGTACTCATTTTACATGGACCAATTACCAAGATGGAACATGTTGGATGAAAAAAAATTCCGTTTCAAGAGAAAATGCCTTTGCTGTTAGTGATTCAAGTGTTGTTTGTGGTGTTATTAATCAAAAGGGTAATTTTTTAATTTTTATCCCTGAATATAAAGTTTATTTTTTAAATTAATACTTTATTATTTATCCCGTTTATATTCTGGAATCCAATTTTAGAATCAGATTTAGGTTTTTATAAAATATAATTTATTTTTAAAATAACTCATATTTATATTCTAATGTATCTTATTTAAAAAAAATTTTACTGAAGGTTTAATCGATGATTTTGTCATTCAGCTGATACCTGGATTTTTCCCAAAAATATTAAAAAAATATATATTAATTAAAATGAAATAATTGATAGTGTTGTGAGTAGCCTTTAAGTTTGAAAAGTCGACTCAAGTCGACTATATTTTCTCAAAGTCGACTAAAAATTTGTCGACTTGGATGTTACATTACAATTAATTATATTAAATCATAGATTAAGTTTAATATCTAAAGATAAACTTTTTGATTTGAAATGATATTTTGAATTGATTATCAACTTCAAGATGCCGAAAAAAGAACAAATAGCTGAGATGTGAATGAGTTTGTGCATAAGCCTGAAAAAAAGTCATTTAAAAGTCTTTTGATTTTACTTGAAATTAAAAAAATAAGGAATTTCAAATATTTTGAAATAAAAATGGACAAAAAGTCATTTTTATTAGTTTATTAAAATTAATATTTCAATATTAACTGTTCCACGTAGCCATTTAAGAGAAGTTTATCATTGAAACGGGTAATTTTTTTTTTAGGGAAAAATTATTTTTTATTTTTTTTACCGAAAAATTATTATTTTACTTTACAAAAAAAAAATTCTTTATTTACGTTTAAGGCCTATTAATAAACATTTTATTTTTATAAAAAAAAAATAATTAGTAAATATTAAATAAAAGTGAATATATTTTTTTTCAGAGTATTTGAATTGACTTAAAAAAAAATCTAGTGTTGACTTGACTTTAGCTTAATTCCTTTTAAAAAACTCTGGATATGGATCGGAAATGATTACCAACTTTGTCTCTTCTTTATAAAACTAGAGCAGAAGAGGGAAAAATTTTCTATTTTCATATTTGAAGTTTTGAATTTCCGGAACCTTAAAAATTAAATTTATAAGAAAAAAATTTTTTAAAAAATTTTAAAATAGATGACAACAGTAATAATGATGGTGTGAGTTGGAACTTTGATTCAAATTTAAAATTAAATTGGGCTCTTGATTGTGACTGGCAAGAAAACAATTTAAAAAATCAAAGACTCAGCTCGGCTCAATGTGGATCAGAGTGTGGTCGAACGTCTGGTTGCACTCATTTTACATGGAGTGATTATCAAGGTGGAACTTGCTGGATGAAACAAGGATCCGTAAGCAAAGGCAATGTTTTGTCTAAGCCAAACTCTGGTCTTGTCTGCGGTTTAATGGATTCAAAAGGTATTTTAATTTTATTAAAAAAAAATTAAGAAAATAATAAAAAATTTTAGGAGAAGATAACACAGACACTGGTGATGAAGACAGCATTGGTAACTATTAATCAATAAATCTAAATTTTATTTTAAATTATGTAAAAAAATTAAGGAATTTCAATGGGAGTAAATTATGATGCCATGCACAATGCTGAATATCCATTACACGGAGGTAGTGTAGATTCTGCCGCACTTGGTCGTGCCATTGACCGAGACTTCGCCCAAATATCTCAACACTTTAAACATGCTCGAACTTTCTACTCATCATTTTACAATATACCTGTGGCTCCATACGCGGCAAAATATGGTGTCAAGCTACATCTTGGAGTTTTCATGACTGATCAGAGCTGGTATAAAGACCAAGTGGATGCTGCAGTCGATGCTGTTCGCAAATATCCAGGAACAGTGTCAGCAGTGTTTGTGGGAAATGAGAATTTGAGACCAAATGGACCATACTCGGCAAATGACATTATATCTAGAGTGAACAATATTCGTTCTAGGATTAGGTCAGAGACTGGCAAAAATGTGCCAGTGGGAACTGTTCAAAGAATCACCGAATGGCTTGACCAAGGCATAAGTTCGGAGACATCGAAGCTAGCAAGCGCCTGTGACATACTTGGAGTTAATATTTATCCATTTTTTGGAAATTATGATCATTCAAATCCAATAAGGCCTCTTGATCAACAATGGAATGCAATGACAAGTAAATATGGAAGCGAAAAAGTGAGATTGACTGAGACTGGTTACCCGACTTCAGGTGGCTCTTCACCATCTGGAGTCAGAGCTGATTTATCGGCATCTGTGAGATACTTTAATGCAGTGCGCAAATGGAAGCCTAATGGAAAGGGACCAGCTTTTTGGTTTGCTTTTCATGACCGCAGAGCTGATGATAATTCAGTTCCTGGCGCATATGAGAAGCATTTTGGTCTAGTGAATGCTGATGGAAGTGCAAAAGCAGCCAATTTTCCTCCATTGGCTAATTAGAATATTTTTTTGAACTAAAAATTTTAAATATTTTAAATAACAGGCACAGAAGCCTATGAATTTTTTTGTATTTTAGCAAAATATTATGTATTTGTTTATCTGTCCCGAGCTAAAGCTCCTTCAGAATAAAATATAAAATAAAAATAAAGTTAAATTAAATTTCAAACTTGTTTCTAAGTCATATTTTTAAGTCTAAGTCACAAAAATTTAAGTCGACTTGAAAAAAAAAAAATTTAAGTGATTGACTTGACTTGTTAAATTTGGCACTAAATTTCTACTTCACCAAATAATTATCAAATTCTTCACCAAAATAAATCACCAAAAAAATATTAAAAAATGAACCAAATAAATATATTTTTCACCAAAACAATTTTATTTCACCAGAAAAAATATTATTTTTTCACCAAATCTATTAATTGTTTTAAACCATAAAAATATTTATTTCAACCAAAATAAAAGTTTTTATCACCAATAATAATACAAATCAAACCAAAAAATAATTACTGAATTATCAAGGCTTGTTTTGCATTTGCAGGTCTTCCAGGTTTTCTCTTTTCGCCGATAGGAATATTTTTCGCTGATAGTGGTATTTCACATACAGGAATATTAAGAATTTTTGATATACCAATTACCCTTGCTGCATTTAAAATAATGTTTTGCTCCATCGCTGGTATAATGCTTGCGTTGTTTTCTCCAATTGCATATTTTAATGAGATCTTCCAAAGCTTCATCAAATAACTGATAATTGTTGTGCATGTTGTAAACTTGACCTTTGCTTCTTTTCCTTTTTCTGTTCAATGTCTCAGATTCAATATCCGAATCTACATCATCACTAGTATCTTGATAAACAAGTACGTTTTCACGTGATGACGATACTGTGTTATCTTGAATCACCATTGTTGCCATCGTATCGATTGAGTTTCAATTGATTTTTTAAGGATTTGTGGTAAAATAACATTTATTTATTTTTATTTATTTGTTTTCTGTACCGAGCTAGAGCTCCTTCAGAATAAGTTAAAAAATAAAATAAAAATAAAATAAAAATAAAATAAAAATAAAATAAAAATAAAATAAAAATAAAATAAAAATAAAATAAAAATAAAATAAAAATAAAATAAAAATAAAATAAAAATAAAATAAAAATAAAATAAAAATAAAATAAAAATAAAATAAAAATAAAATAAAAATAAAATAAAAATAAAATAAAATAAAAATAAAATTAAAGTTAATAAAATTAGATAAAAAAAAGAATCAAAATAAAATAAATAAGCTAAAAAAATGAAAGTTGAAAATACATGAAAAGGAATAGATTGTTACATGTTGCACATGTTTAAATAGTTCAAGTTTCAGGAAAAAAAGAAGAAATTACTAGGTAGCAATTACACAATGGAGTTGGATATTCGATATATCTTGATTCGAAACCTTCACTGTATTCTTCCACTAGTCTAACGACCAGTGGAACAGAATGACTCAATCCTGCCCTGACATATCTCTCACTCAACTCAAAAAGTCGATTTGTAACTGTTAGGAGTTTAAGTTTATTGAAGGCCTCTTGGTGCATAATATTTGAGGGTGTATCATATTTCAGCTTCAAAATAGATCGAACTGCTGAATTTTGAATTACTTGTATTTTTTTTATGTTAGTTTCTGAAAATGAATTTAAACAAGGAAAAGAATAATCCATGATTGATCCAATCAAGGATTTGTAAAGATTACCTAATGTTTTTGATTTTAGACCCCATTTCCTATTTGAAAGATATTTTATTATATTTAGTCTTGAATTACAGCGCTCTTTCATTTCATCCACCATTGGACCAAATGTAAGTTTTGAGTCTAACGTAATACCTAAAAATTTCACTTTTTCTTTGTTATTTAAGTTGCTGTCATTAATTTTAAGGTTAAGATTTATTTTAACTTTAGTTAATTTCTCAAAGATCATGTAACATGACTTTTCAGTAGAAATTTTCATTTTCCATTTGAAAAGCCATCTTTCAACTTCTTTTAATTACTTATTAATCATTTTTTCAAGATTTCCTGTCTTTTTAAAAATAAAAAAAGTAGCCAAATCATCTGCAAAAAGAAGAGAGTATTGGCAATTTGTTTTGTTTCTTTTTGGTATGTCATTTATAAAAATGCTAAAAAGAAGTGGACTAATTACGGACCCTTGTGGAACTCCTGCTTTAATAGGGTATTGATCACTTAAATGACCATTTACTTTTACTCTAAAGGATCTTAAATGCAAAAACGATCTTATCCAATGAATAAGATAAGGAGGTAGATTTATTTTAATTAACTTATAAATTAGTCCATCATGCCAAACTCGATCAAAAGCTTTAGAAATATCAAAATATAGACAACAGACTTTTTTCTTTCTATTAAAAGACTCTACGACTTTTTGAATGAGAAAATAAAGATTATCTGCAGTGCGTCTGTGTTTTCTAAATCCTGATTGCTCATGTATCAGTAATTTATTGTTCTCAAGAAAATTATATATTCTGGTGTAAATAATACGTTCAAGTAGTTTTCCAAGACAACTTGTCATACTAATTGGACGATAGCTGTCCTGAACTTATTTATTTTCCTCCAAAAAGGTCTACTTGAAAGTGGATTATTTCCTATTTTATTCATAAACTCGAGCCAGTTTTGATTCCAAAATTCTTTAAGACCGAGACGTAGCTCAGATGTAAGCTTATTAAATGATACCTTTAAAGAAGGACATCTTGATTTTTGGAAAAGTTTTCTTATTTTCCTTCGTTCTTTAATTAATATTACAATATTTTTTGGTAAGCTAGATTTAAAAAACTTTTGAGAGTAGAGGGGTATACTTTTTTGAGCAGCATGAATGATCTTTTTGAGATGTGTTCATTTAGCTGGTCAATATTTTCCGTATTGTGTTGGCTTGAAGACTTAAGTAGATCTTGGTAGAGTCCCCAATTAGCTTTTTTAAAATTAAAATTAGAATTCGAATAATTAACTGTGATAGTATGCTCAACTGAAATGAATGCTTGAATAGGAAAATGATCACTCAACATATCATCATCTATAAGAACCTTGAAGTCGTGAACTCTATCTGAGAGTGAAGACGGAATCAAAAAAATATCAAGGACTTCATAATATTCCGTCTTAAATCTATTATATGTTGGTGTCTTATCGTTAATTACTGAGAGGTTGAGCCTGTTAATAATTTTCTCTAAGATAAGGCCATTCTCATTTTCTCTCAAACAACCCAAACTTTTTGTCTTCGCATTCAGATCGCCTCCTATTATGAATTTTCCACATTTCCTTGATATTTCAAGGAAAAGTTCGAAAGGGAGTTCAATATTTGGTGGATTGTAAAGACTAAAGACAAAAAATTGTGTATTTTTTAAGCTCATCTTGATACAAAGAAGTTCTGCAGAAAACTTATCAAATGAATTTTCTTGTTTAAATTCAATTCCTTCTTTCACTAAAACAGCTAATCCCCCACCATGTTTATTTCGAGCCTTAACTAATGATACATAGTTTTTAAATTTAAAGTAGAAGTCTATTTCACTAGGATTTACTTTTATCTCATTAAGGAGAACAATGTCGGGGCAATTTTGAGCTAAAAACTCTACTAAAAGATGAATCCTACTAGGTAAATAAAAACAATTCCAATGTGTAATTACTAACTTGTTTTTTGAAGAAGATTGATTTAAAAAGTTTTTTTTTGTTGTTTTCTTTTGGTAAGACATTATCTATTTTTTTTTAGGTTTATCACCCAGTCAACCCAAATTTAATGGTTCTTTAAAGATTTCATGAGGAAAATTTGTAATGATTCTTTAAGGATATTGGACTCAATTTCTTTAAGATTTCATTAAAGAATCATTAAAAAATCATCTATTATTCATCATGTAAAAATTTTTATTTTTTTTTTCAATTTTTTTATTGAAGGTACCTTTTAAGATTTTTATGAACATTTTATAAAGGGTTTTGTATAAAATATTATTTATTTTTTATTTATATTCAGGGAATTTTTAAAGATAAATTAGGATAAATTTCTTTTTTTTAATTTCATTCTTGTAGTTTTCTGTTTATTTGATTCAATTTACGCCCATTCTGGCGTTGCATAAAATAAAAAACAAAAAATAGAAAATAAATTTTAAGAAAAAGATGAAAATATTTAATTAATTCAAAGTAAAATATAGGTTATTGTTGAGTAAATTGTAATAATAAAATATTATTTTCAAATACTAATTTTTTTTTTAAATAACAAGTGTCTATTCCCGCGCTAATAGATAATGGTGAGATGGTGACTTAATTGCTAAACTATCGAGTGTTTTGGGCCATAAGCCTATTTTGTGAAAATCTAAAAATCTAGATAATCAATTAAAGTATGATAATTGTGTATTTGACCAATTAATTTACTGATTTTAGTTGTTAATTCTGCTTATTATTAGTGAAGAAATCAGGCTTTGAATACACTCGGATATCTAAAAAAATTGAAATGCATTAAAAAGGTTTGGAACATCTACTAATATCTAGAACACGGCTCTATTTTTGATCTATTTTTCATTTTAGCCAAAATAATTAAAAAATAAAAACAAACTTGTCCTGAATTAAATATCGATCTGAATCTATAATATCAAAGTAAAAATTAACGTATTTTTACAACTCATTCTTTTAATTGGCTAAAATTTCTTTCTTTTTTTCAAAATATGAAAAACATCTAATTGTTTGCATGAACTTACCACGCCCCTTGATTTTAACCCTTATCCGTCTCCGTCGTCCTTTTAAGCTATTTTATTAATGCTCTCTTATGCATTAAATGCAATAAATGCAAAATTCATGCATGGGTTAAAATTGACCTATTCTAATCTTTAACCTTGCTTGTTATTTCTTTGACGGATAAGGATTAAATCAAAAATTTAATTGAAAAATTAAGTTAATAATTTAATCTTAAACGAAGATCAATTAATATAAATAAGATTGATTTCTTCTTCTCATGTGTACTGTCTATTGACGAACTTCGTCAATAATTTTTCTCAAATAGTTCAGTAATCGATTATGTATACACATTCACGTTTGTTTAATTAGCTCGTTCCTCGCAAATAAACAAATACCTTTTGTTTAATAACATATCCAGCTTTTAGTTAACTTAAAAAGAAAAATTGAATTCTTAAAAATACCTAATTTAAATTATTTACTTGAATCTTTGATCAACATCAACATTTATCTAAAAAAAAATTAGCTAGTTATAGATAAACAAATAAATTAATAATATATCATTTTATCTTCTAAATATAAATAAAGTTTAAAACAATTTTTTCCTCTATAATAATCAGAAAATTGAATCATACTGAAAAAGTAATGATTTTATAAGGAAAAAAATCTCCAATAATTTTTTTGCAAAAAGTTTCCTCATAAAATGTTAAAAATTTAGATGATTTTGTAATGATTTTCAAAGGAAAATTTCTTTTATAATATCTCTCCTCAAAATTTCTTTATGAAATCATTAATTTTTCAATGATTTTATAATGGTTCTTTAAAGAATCATTGATTTTTCATTACTTTTGGGTTGACTGGGCATTTCGAGGACTCTTCATTGGAGGTCTATCATCATTGTTCTTTACTGGAGGCTTTTCGTTACGAGAGCTGACATTGAGATAATTGGCCAATTTTGTAGTATCGATTGCGCCGAGTTGATGAAAATTGAATATATGGCTAATTCGGTTTGCCTTTCGGGAGCGTTATCAGTGGAAAATTTCAATAAGTTGAACATGTCAACTACAAAATAACACATTTTTAGATTATTATTGCTGATTTCTTTAGTGGTAAGGGCTTCAATTTTATCAATTTTTTGATTTAATTCGGATATTGAAGAACTGACTTCTGCAATTGATTTCTTCAATTCCGCGAAATTCTCTTCTTGTTTGTTTTCAATTAATGTAATTTTTTCTTCAAGGGCGCTTGTTTTCGATTCGAAAGATTCAGAAGGGAATTATTTTGTTGATACAATGGCGCTATAGTTGCGATGAAAACCGTTTGGTACATGATTTTCAGTTGAGATGTTATTTTTTACTAAAAATTTTTTCGAGGCATTTTTTTGTTTGACAAGTGCGATTTGCTCTTTAATTTTTATACATCCTTTATAATAACAAGAATGTTTCTCTTTGCAAAGCGCGCAATATAGATCAGTGGTTTTCACTGCATTTGCCACAAACTTCTACCTTATTTTTACATTCTATCGTTGTATGGTCAAATTTTTTGCAACGATGACATCAAACGGGGATTTGGATTGGTAGTTCGACTGCATATTTGAAGAGACCGAGCCTAATTGGACTTGATTTGAGTAGATCTTGTTGAGATTCAGATGAGTCAAGGAATATTCGGCAGATTAACATCTCATCACCTTCTATGTTTTTGAAGGATTCAGCACTTGTCACATTGTAAGTTTTTAAAAATGATTGATATTTTTCTAACGATGAGGCTCTAATACCCCGGATGATTAGGCTAAATTTCTTAACATTGAGACTGAGGTCTGCTTTCTTTTTATTCGGAAAGAAGTTGCAACAACGAAGAAATTTATTATTTATTTATTTGTTTTCTGTACCGAGCTAGAGCTCCTTCAGAATAAATTAAAAAAAAAAAAAAAAAAAAAAAAATAAAAATAAAATTAAAGTTAATAAAATGAGATAAAAAATAAAAAAAAAGTAAAATAAGCTAAATAAATAAAATTTCAGAAGACATGATTTGGAATAGATTGTTACATGTGTTACAGCTTTTATTTATTTTTTTTTTTGATATGTAGTGAGTTAGGTAAAAATCTTTTTTTTTTTTTTTTTTTTCTTTTTTTTAATATATTATAAGTCAGGAAAAAAAGAAGAAATTACTAGGTAGCAATTACACAATGGAGTTGGATATTCGATATATCTTGATCCGAAACCTTCTCTGTATTCTTCCACTAGTCTGACGACCAGTGGAACAGAATGACTCAATCCTGCCCTGACATATCTCTCACTCAACTCAAAAAGTCTATTTGAAATTGTTTCGAGATTAAGTTTATTGAAGGCCTCTTGGTGCATAATATTTGAGGGTGTATCATATTTCAGCTTCAAAATAGATCGAACTGCTGAATTTTGAATTACTTGTATTTTTTTTATGTTAGTTTCTGAAAATGAATTTAAACAAGGAAAAGAATAATCCATGATTGATCCAATCAAGGATTTGTAAAGATTACCTAATGTTTTTGATTTTAGACCCCATTTCCTATTTGAAAGATATTTTATTATATTAAGTCTTGAATTACAGCGCTCTTTCATTTCATCCACCATTGGACCAAATGTAAGTTTTGAATCTAATGTTATTCCTAAGAATTTAACTTTTTCCTCTTTATTTAAATTACTATTATTAATTTTAAGGTCAAGATTAAATTTAACTTTAGTTTTTTTCTCAAAGATCATATAACATGATTTCTCAATAGAAATTTTCATTTTCCATTTGAAAAGCCATATTTCAAATTCTTTTAGCTACTTATTAATCACTTTTTCAAGATTTCCTATCTTTTTAAAAGTAAAAAAGGTAGCCAAATCATCTGCAAAAAGAAGAGAGTATTGGCAGTTTGTTTTGTTTCTTTTTGGTATATCATTTATAAAAATGCTAAAAAGAAGCGGACTAATTACTGACCCTTGTGGAACTCCTGCTTCGATAGGGTATTGATCACTTAGATGACCATTTATATTTACTTTAAAAGATCTTAAGTGCAGAAATGATCTTATCCAGTAGATAAGATAAGGTGGTAGATTTATTTTTATTAGCTTGTAAATTAGTCCATCATGCCAAACTCTATCGAAAGCTTTAGAAATGTCAAAATATAGACAACATACCCTCTTCTTTCTATTAAAGGACTCTGAAACTTTTTGAATAAGAAAGTAAAGATTATCTGCAGTGCGTCTATGTTTTCTAAATCCTGATTGTTCTTGAATAAGTAGACTATTGTTCTCTAGAAAATTATATATTCTTGTGAAGATGATGCGTTCAAGTAACTTTCCAAGGCAACTTGTCATACTAATTGGACGATAGTTATTAGGATCTTGGGTGGGAGATGTTTTCTTGGGGATCAGGGTTATACTTGCTTTTTTCCAAACTTTTGGCACTTGACCTAGTTCCAAACTCCTGTTAAAAAGAATACTTAGTTCAATTAAAGTTTCCTTAGGTAAATTTTTTAACATTATGTTGTGGATTTGATCTAATCCAGAGCCTGCTTCTTCTTTTAATTTTTTTAAAGCATTTCTTAATTCCAAAAGAGTAATAGGCTCGTCCAAGTTATTTTGTACCTTATTTTTTAAAAAATCTATAATGGTTTGTGATATTTCAGAACTATCCTCTGATTCAACAAGATCTAGATGAGGACTAAAAGTTGAGGCCAAGATATTTCCAAAGATTTTTCCTTTATCTATATCTGTCTTAAACTCAACACCATCTTTGAGTAATGATGGTATCTGTTTTGAACATTTCTTAGATCTGAACTTATTTATTTTTTTCCAGAAAGGCCTGCTTGATAAAGTATTCTTTCCCATTTTATTTATAAAATCTTGCCAGTTTTGGTTCCAAAATTCTTTAAGAGCTAGACGTAACTCAGATGTAAGCTTATTAAAAATTATCTTTGAAGAAGGACACCTGGTTTTTTGGAAAAATCTTCTAATTTTTCTTCGTTCTTTTATTAATAAGACAATGTTTTTTGGTAAGCTTGATTTAAAAGACTTTTGAGTGTAAGCTGGAATACTTTTTTGGGCAGCATTAACGATCTTTTCTGAAATGTGTTTATTTATGTCATCAATGTTTGTAAAAGAACTTAAATGTTGATTTGTTGACTTCAGTAAATCTCGGTAAAGTCCCCAATTTGCTTTTTTAAAATTAAGACTACTTTTCAAGGGTTCAACTGTAATTAAATATTCAGCTGATATACATGTTTGAATTGGAAAGTGATCACTTAACATATCATGGTCTATAAGAACTTTGAAGTCAAGGACCTTATCCGATAGTGATGACGGTATTAGGAATAGATCAAGGACTTCAAAGTGATCAGTTTTAAATCTATTATATGTTGGTGTTATGTCATTGATTGCAGAAAGATTGAGCTTGCTAAAAATTTCCTCCAAGATTAAACCATTTTCATTTTCTCCCAAACATCCTAAACTTTTAGATTTCGCATTTCGCACCCCCTATTATAAATTTTCCACATCTACTTGAGATTTCTAAGAAAAGTTTAAAAGGAAGTACAGTATTTGGTGGATTATAAAGGCTAAAAATAAAAAATTGAGTATTTTTTAGATACACTTTAATACAAAGAAGCTCTGCACTAAACTCATCAAATGAGTAATCTTGTTTAAATTCAATTCCGTCTCTTACCAACATAGCTATTCCTCCACCATATCTATTTCGGGCCTTAACTAATGAAGTGTAATCTTTAAAATTAAAGTAAAAGTTCGAATCATTCGTGTTTATTTTTATTTCATTTAGGAGAAGTATGTCAGGACATTTTTGAGTTAAAAATTCTTCTAAAAGTTGAATCCTACTTGGTAAATGGAAACAATTCCAGTGTGTAATTACTAACCTTGTTTTATTAAGTGGTTTTGTTCTTGAAATAGATTTATTTGTCTTCTTGTTCATTCCTACCAACACGTTTCTCCTGCTCCATTATTTGAACTCTTCTCACTGTTATTGCTTGGTTTTGCTACCAGATCTGCTGTTTGTTTTTGTTGGTCAAACGAGCTTGAATTTGTCTCATTGTGTACGGGCAGAGTGATCTGTGAAGAGTACTTGCTGTTCCCATCTTCTATTTCAGCATCGTCGTTTGACTCAATAGAATATTCTACTTCTGCTTCGGAGCCACTCATTACTTCCCGTACACTATCGTCGTTCTTTGCTTGTTTGTTATGATTTTCACTCTGATCATTTGAATTTAAGCTTGTGTCATTAAATGTTCGTTTGTAAAATTTGTTAGATTTTCCTAGGACTGTCATGTTATCATTTTTACTTAAACTGAAATCGGCTATCAAAGAGGCGATTGTTGGCGCTTCATTTTGATTAGTAGCATCTACTTCACTTTCTGTTATAATTTTGTTGTCAAAATTTTCCTCATCTTCGTCATCTAAATCAATATATCTTTTTTGAGAAATTATTTTAGCCATTGAACACTTGTCTGATGAGTGACCAGCTCGATTACACTTGGAACAAACGGCATTTTTGCTCGGGCAGTCAAAAACTTTGTGACCAGTTTGCTTGCAGTAGAGACAACGAGTCTCGCCGATCTGGAAGACGTTTACAGGATTGCCATCAATCTGAGTTTGCTCCACCAAGTTGATTAGAAGGTTTTTATATAACGGATTTCTTGAAACGTTTATCTTGATTTTTGCACGAAATGTACCCTTAGAAATGTGTTTGAATTCTTCTTCTTGGAAATATTCCTCGTAAATTTTTTTCGATCTCTTCATGCCCAACGCCTTTTGAGATGATATGCTTTGCAATTTTTTCTGCGGAAAAATTTGGTTTTAGACCAACGAATTTAAAGGCAAAGGATTTGTAGGTAGCTTCCGGATATTGTGCGTCTTCAATTGTACATTGTTTGTCATTTATTGATATTTTATGTCCAATTAGAGATGCGAAGTTGTATGTTTCACTGAATGAAATTAGCCAGATATTTCTCTTTGTGGTGGTTACTGTTTTTATAAAAGGTATTATTGATCCATTGTCGATTTTCTTCAAGCTATTCAGAATGGTCAAGCGATTCACAATGTCCAATCTGTTTTTTGAGACTCTTATTCTAATCGCATTTTTGCAGACGGTCAGAAAAGAGTCGTCTGAGTTATCGGTTGACATGAGACCCAAAAAACTTTTTTAATTTATGTGTTTTTTATGTTAATCAAGCAAAAATATCGAAATTATTCTGAAATTTATTATGAAGAATTATGAAGAAATATATCTTTGTCATCCTGATTTTCAGTGCGAATCAAGAGATTGCCATTTGCAGTAATTTTTAGTTCAGTTATTGTAATGCTTTCATCTTGAATTTGTTCAAATATGTCAGTTTCTAAGAGATTTTTATCCTTAAAGTATTTATGATCAATGTCAAAAACGATTAAAGGCGGAATCGCAGCGGTTCTACGATTCTTTGTCAAACGGCTGTCAGTTGGAGAAGCATCCAACTCATCATTTGCTCGCTTTGAAGAGCCAGCTTTGGAAGCGAGAGGAGTGAAAATATTGTTAATTTGCGGCGCATAAGGTGGATCATGATCATTTGATCCAATTTCCATTGAACTGGACATATTTCTCAATTAACGGACAAGTTTAATTGATATTTGACACGTGATGACGCTATGCAAATATTTTAATTTTAAATTTTTAATTATGCAACACAATTTTTCAATTTTTTTTTTCTTTAATAAAGTTATATGTTTATTAATTAATTATTAACATAACGAAAAATACTATTTATAATATTTTTGGTGAATAAAAAATTGAATTGGTGAAGTATAAATTAATTAAGTTAAATTAAGATTAATTTGGTTTAGAAACCTATTTTGAATTGGTGGTTTGATTTGCACAGGTAATTGTGATTTTTTGGTGTCAATTAAGAATAAATTTGCGACAAAATACATTAATTAGGTGTTAAATTTTGGTAATCGAGTTTCGCCTTAGATTATATTTATTTGGTGATATTCTTTATTATTTTGGTGAATAAAAAAAATATTATTGGTGAACGATAATTGTATGCCGTTAAATTTTTTAAAAAATAGGAAAAATCAATTTATAAAGATAAAATTAAATTACTTTCAAGTTCATTATTTTTACTGAACCAAATTTCTGTATCAAATGTATTTTGATGTCATGAAAACAAATAAAAGTCTTAAAATAAATGACCGATCTTGGTGAATTATTTTTCTTCAAAGAAATAGTTTTGTTCCGATTCGATTTTTGAATATCATAGATCAGTTAGTTGGCTGATAGACTTTAGAAAATTTTCAGCTAAATAACTGAAAACACAACTTCTTACTTCTTTTGTCCAAGTTAATACCACCTTATCTTTGGTCAACTGGATATGCGGCTGCTGTACTTAAGTTGTGTGCCCAATGCCCTTAGCACCTCAGTCTCTGACTTCACTACATATTGGTTGTTTTTTTTAGAAGTTTTTTAGTTTTTTTGATTTTAAAATTTCAATAAATAAATTGAAGCCAAGCACTTTTTGATTTCAATTTTATTAAATAGCAGCCACGATATTAAATTGGTGATAGCGGTGAAAATTTTTTATCAGCTTTATAGCTTAACAAAATTTACGAAACGAGAGCTGAGAGAGGACTGAGTTTGGCTTTAGGGCTGAATCGACTCGCGCGAGAATATAAGAACAATAACAAATAAAAAAACAACAAGAATCTAAATAAAAAAAAAAATAAAATGAATGATAAATGAATTTAATTTTATAATGTAGATATAAATGGAAAAATTTTTTGTAAATTAAAATTATGAATTTCTTTCACTAAAAAAAATTTTTCAGTCTATTTTTATTTTTCAGATTTAAAGAAAAAAACTTAACTTTTATGAATTAAACTATTTTTTATATTTATTATATTTCTATGTAAAACATCGCCAAGCCTGGCGTAATTTTTTGAATAAATTAAATTAAAAATTAAAAAAAGAGAAACAATTTAAGTTAATTTGATAAAGAGGATTAAAAAAAATCAGGTGTTTGTGTTATATTTGGAAAAACAATTTCTTTACTTTTATCAGCGAAGAAATATTGATTATCTGTATTTTATTCAAAAGTCTTAAAAAATTAAAAGGCTAGGATTTAATGAATATCAGAATATATTAGTATTAAATTTATTTATTTATTTCATTTTGCGCCAATTCTGGCGATGTATTAAAATTAAAATTAAAAGTGTAAAAAGTAAAATGTAAGACAGAAAATAATGATACAAATTTGTAAATAAAAAATGAAATGAAGATTATTTTGTTAATTTAGTTTCAATTAAAAGAATAATTTATAATTTGTACATACTAGAGTTTTAATTTTTTTTTTTTCATAATAAACATAAAAATATAAAATATTTAAATCTTTTAATTAATTATTCATTTAATCTTACAAATAAATTTGTAATTGTTTTTATGTTACATTATTTTCTGTCTTACATTTTACTTTTTACACTTTTAATTTTAATTTTAATACATCGCCAGAATTGGCGCAAAATGAAATAAATATTAGTATTAAAACATAACGAATTAATTTTAGAACAAAAAAACAAAAGTGTAACAGAAAAAAAATAATTTTGGAATTTTTATTATTGAATGAATCGAAAACAAAAAGGAAGAAAAAAAAACAAAAAGAATAAAACAAGACAAAATAAAAAAATTATTTTTGATGAACAAGAACAGGGAGAGCTTTAGTTGGGGTTCCCTACTTTAATTTTGCATTAAGTGGGACACTTTTAGCTTGAGGGGGCACTTTGCACAAATTAAATCTAATACCAAAATATACCAAATGTTTACAAAAATAATGTTTAGTAAAAGTACTACATGAGCACTTACTCAGCATCCAATTATTAAAGTTCATTTCAACTGTCCATATTTATTGAGATACACTCAACATATTAATCAAAATAAAATATGTAGACCAAGGACAAAGCCTTCGTACCAACTTTTTTGTGTTTGAATCCAATTTTTATCGAAGTAGTTTAAAAACGATTTGATTTGTAATTGTAATTGTTTAAGAGATAAGTTATTCATGATGAAATCAATACTGATAATTGAGTAATTTTTCTCCAAAATTAATTTTTTTTTAAATTTTATTCAAAAGCCTGATAGAAATTGTTTAAGTCAATTTGATATAGAGTGCTAAAAAATATCAGGAATATGAATTTTGAATAAAATATGAAAAACAAATCCAAGTCTCTCATAAAAGTTTTTCAATCGTGTTTCCAAGTCTTACAGACAAATCAGATTGTTTTATTTAGCCTTTTAGTAATTGTATTTTTATTTTGAATTTTTACATCTCCATGATTAAAAACTTCCAAAAGTAATCCGTCATTAATAAATTCTAAAAGCTTGCCAAAATCCTGATCATTTTTTTTGTACTTAGCTCGAAAAAAAGCTAATTCCGAATTTCGAATTTAAAAAATCAAGATTATTAATTTTTAAATTTGAAAATCACAATTTTTAATTACTGAAATCGAATAAGTTCTAACTTGATATTAAAATTTGATTTCTGAAAAATTCGAATTATTTTTTTGAATTGTAAATAATTTAAATGCATTATTCGAATTTATTAATCGAATTTCAAAAAATTCAAATATTGAATTTAATGTTTTAAAAATTCGAATTCAATATTTGAATTTTTTAAAATTTGAATAATGAATTCGACTTATTTTAAATTCGATTAATAAATTCGAATTAATCAAGAATCAAAAAAAATTCAATATTTGATAAAATCGGAAAAATAAATTCTTCCAAAAAAAAATTAATCCAGTTGAGTTTTGATAAACTAATAAGATAATTATCCTATTCTATACCAGGCTTTTATTAGAATATTTTGCCCTCCAGCAACATCAGATCAGTCTGAACAGCATTTTTCGAGCGCTGGGTACAGCGTCTGGGAAAGGAGAAACAGAATATGCCCTGAAAATTTTAATAAGTTGTTTTTATAAGATAAGTTGTTTAAAATTTATAACTACTTTAGTGATTAATATAACTCTAGTCATTTTTTTGTATTTTTTGTTATTATAAACATTTTATTCGTTCTGTATTTAAAATATTTTCAATTTTTTTAAAATTCAAATTATAAATTCGAATATAATTTTTTTCAAATTTTTTTTTTTATTCAAATACTTGATTCGAATATTCAGAAATTTGATTTTTATATTCGATTTATTCAATAATTCGAATATTTGATTATTTTTTTTATTTAATAAAATAATTTTAGGGATTTACCCCTAGGACTATCCCGAACGGCTTATCGCCTTCTTTTCAGTCCTCATGTAATATAAAAATAGAAAATTTAAAAATAGTAATTAGGCTATATATAAAAATGATGTATACAAAAAAATTCTAAATTTTGTTTCTAAACAAGTCGCGGAGGGGGCTGCGCCCCCTCCGCACCTCCCCTGCAGTATATGTTTATCTTTCTTTAGTTTGGGCGATGTTTTCTTTTTAATTTTTTTAAATATCGGCTAGTACAAAGGGTACAAAAGGATATTTATATAATTATTTCCTTTGTATGTAATTTTGCTATTTTAAAATCACAAATAAAATTTGACGTTTTTGTTCCCGTATTATTCAAAATAAAGGATTTCCATACTATAAATGCCCTTAAATTGAAATCTTTTAATTAATAATTTTATAATTAAGTAATTAAATTTTTTAAAATTTTGGACAATTTTATTTAAAAAGTTAATAAATAAACTAAATATAAGTAAAAAATTATTTAAAAAATGTTGTAAAATCATTTTTTGGTTTAAATTCTATGTGTTTTTGGTCTTGAGGAATTAAGGAAGAATAATGACTCTGGTCAAAATAGCCGCAAATGAAAAAGTTTGAAGAAATGTTTTTGGCTGAATATTTAATTGCATGGCATACTTTTGATATATCAGAACTTATCAAATGAAAGAAGCTTGCTGAATCTAAGGATAAAATATTAGTTCTCATTTTCGAATAAATATATATCGATATTTTGTATGACGAACTTAATGCCCATAAATGAAATTCATTACACCAATTGCCACTCTTTCGAGCATCTAAAAGAAGTTTTCTAAATCGAAAATTGCATATTGAAGTCATTTGATGCTCTGAAATTGATGGATCTTCGAATTTTATTTGTTTAATGATAAGCTCCTTGGTTTCTTTCTCATGTTTGTACAAAAAACAAACAGCAATGAATCTTAAAAATGTTGTATATTTACTACAACCGAATAAACAAATTGATATCATATGAAATAAACAATTGCCATCAGGGGGTGTTTTAATAGGTAAATAGTTTCTTATAAATTCTGAATGTAACATTGATACAATATTTCGATCAACAGTTAAATCTGTTGAAAAAAGTTTTTTACGAGGATCAAGTTTACTAAATATATTAAAAATTTTTTCATTGTTGTTACGGAAAAATTTGTCTATTGCTTGTTTTTTGATATAATAACATAATAAACTATCGTCCAAATCAAAATTCTTTAAACTCAGTTCTTTATTTTTAATAAAATAATTAATTGATCCAGACATATTAATCGAATTATCATTATTAAAAATAATACAGTTTTTTTTTTCATTTTGATTATCTTTCAATAAATCATTAACATTCGAATTTGTTTTATTAGTTGTGTCTGTCAAGTTTGTCATGTCAAAATTTTTTAGAGCATTTTTGTAAAATTAGATTTTTCATAGTACCGTTAGTTTTGATATACTCCCACAATCGAACTAAATTTTCATCAACTGTCACAGCTTCTAGAATAAAACGCTTTAAATGTAAATCGTTAGCATTTTGAACTCTAGATAAAGCAACATAGGCTTGACCATTAGAGAAAATATTCTTGTCAATAGAAGTGTGGCATCGTTTGAGTGTTAATCCTTGGACTTTATGAATTGTTTGAGCAGTTGCATTTACTACTGGAAATTGAATCCTATAAAAAACTGTTCCTGTATTTTTGAATAAAATTCGTTGTTTAAACTTAGGTACAGTCATTATCGATCCGTCATCCATCCTGAGTAATAAAACATTTTCGCTATTACATACATATTTGCCTATCAGACCATTAACCAAGTCAGAATTAAGACCACCATTTTTTACAACCATTATTGGACAACCAGGGTAAATCTCTAAAATATGATCAAGAACTCCTGGTCGCTTACTGATTATCATTCTACTATTATCACCTATTTCATTACTGTATTGATCCATATCTCGACTGTAAATTAATATAGTCTCCGAGGCTTTTTTTTTGTTTATATGTTTGATGATCTCTTTTCTTTGAACATGTAAACTCGCTAAATAAACAGAATCTTCATAATTCATGCATTCCTCAGACAATTCATGTCCATATTCACAAACACGCTTATTAATAAATTGAACATCTTCCTGGGTCAATCTTCCAAGTCGACAATTGCTCAAAAATTTTTGAAAATCAATGTCATTTTTTTGTCGAACATTTGTTTCCAAAAGAAACGGTTTAAAATTCGAAGTGAATAATTGAGAATTATATAACTGTTCTACTGGCAAATTAGGTGTAGAAACAGCCGGTAATTGAAAAAAATCACCAATCAATATCAATGTTTTACCCCCGAACAAAATATTACTTCGATTTACAACTTGCAAGACTTCATTGATACGATCTAAAGTTTTATCATTCAGCATACTAATCTCATCTACAATAATAACCTCACTGTTCTTGATTTTTAACCATTTATCGCTTTCGAATTCTAAAGTAATATCCAACTCAAGATCTAATGAAAAGAAGCTATGAACTGTTTGACCGGTAATATTACGTGCTGCAAATCCGGTTGTTGCTAATTTAGATACGTAAATATTATTAATAATCAAATAATCATTAATGTAATTTAATAAAAACGATTTGCCAGTTCCAGCAGGACCAAATATAAAATACATGACCTGATTATCTATATATTTTATTAGTTCATCGACTATTTTTTTTTGACAAATTGTTAGTTCATCGTATTGATCATTTAAATTGGTAATTTTCTTCGGTAAATCTTGATCTAGTTTCATAAGAGATCCAATTTCAAAATCATCTTTTATTTCTTCAAAAACTCTTGTATTTGCACTATTATCATCATGATTGACCGATTTTACATTATCGCAGTAAATTTTGGGATCATTAAAAATATGGTCTTCAAATCTAATTGGGTCAAAGTTTTCAGCAATGAAATTCCGATTAAAAACACTTTTCAAATCCAATATGTTAATTGGATCTTTTAAACTTGAATATGTCAAATAATCGATATCTGGGTCACTGTCGTCTGGTCTTTTTATTAAATTGCGAATGAAGCATTCTTCCTTATAAGTTCGAGTTAAATTTGATTTACTTATAAGCTCATCGACACTACGAAATGATATATTGTAAATTAATTTTTGATAGAAGTAAATTTCTCCATCTGTTTCGTCAAAAAAATTGGTACGTTTTATAATGTCGTTTTTCCGCTTAACAACTTTATTTCTTTCTTCATCGAACAAAAGTTTGTCAGATCTCGAAATTGGTACTTTAGTTTTCGAATTTTTTACATAAACTTGAAATTTTTTATGAAATTCAAATATTGTTAATGAATCAGTTATGGCACCTTTTGGTCGTTTTAGATAATAGTCGAGAGCTGACTTTTTAAAAATATCTTGGTCTTCTGGGTCCAATTCGATTAATTCTTCGCGTTTTTTCAAAAATTTAAATTCGTCTCCAGGTAACGATGTTGGTATAAATGTAACTTTCATGTTCGATTGCACAAAATGATGACCAAAAACAAATGCAGCAGCTTCAACAGAACTAACAATTCGTAAATCAAAATAATTTTTAACTTGATTGGATTCAGATTTCATTTCTTTCCCTTTAAATGAAGGCTCAACTTTGGAGATATATTTCACCAAGTACTGTTCGATTCCGCGTTTTGTGCAATATTGTAAATTGACATGACCATTCCATAACATTAGTAACTCTGGATTATATGGGACAACGTCACGATCCTCATTTTTCTTTCGTTTATAAAAATATTTTGAATTGTCATCAATATAATCGTTTTCACATATTTCAAATGGAAATCGATATTTGCATTTCTTAAAAAATCGTTTACTATTTCGAAAACAACGCCTGTCAACACATCGATGTATTTGATATTTTTTGACTAAATTTCTAACATTAAACGATAAATCGTCAATTCCATCTGGAATTTCGGCACAAACCAGATCTTTTTTCACATTTTTAATCCAAAGTAATATATGCGCATGCAAAGACCCTCTATTTTGACATTCAATTCTAGTCCAATAATTTTCCACTTTACCAAGAAGACCTTACATTATAATAATTAATTTTGAATTACAATAAAAAACAATATATATTTTATACCATTATCAGACTTAATTTCTTTCATTACTAAATTTAATCTACGAAAAAAAAATTCACAAACTTCAATAGGATTAAAAATTGCAGCAGTTTTCTTTTTTCCAGAAAGTATTGATTTTAATTCGCAACATGAGTCATTAGCAGTCAACGTTAAAAAAAGTGCTGGCAAACCTTAAAGAATATTGAAATTAAAAAAAAATATTTAATAGACATAATCAACAAAAAAAATATATATTTATAAGAAAATCTTTCTATAATTAAATAATATTAAATGGTAAATACCTTTATTATTTACCATGGACACCAAATCATAATTTTTTGATTTCCAATACGCTTTTGAACCCGTAATACATCTAGGAACGCAATTACCATATTCAAAATAATCATTTTTAAGTAAACCTTCAACATTCTTTTTATCCGCCAAAGTCGATCTTGATTTAATAATTGAATTGACGGTTGAGATCCTTTCACGTGTGAGTCTATCATAAGCGTAAAATATGTAATAACGATCATCCCGCCAGCGAGAGTCAACATGCAAAAGACGATTACGAAAATATTGAGCAAGCGAAACAGTTTTATTTCTTATATAATAACCTTTTCCATCAGGAAATAAGTGTGGAAATATTTTTGGTTCGATTGAGTCATCAGTCGCTTTTACATCAATTTTATTGTAATTGTTTTTTGAATCTTTTTGAATTGTGTACCCGATGTTCCCAACTACCTTTCCTACTTGTTGTCTAGTTTTTTTTGGATCCATATTTATTATTAATCCAGTATCAGTCGGATTATTAGGTTCTAATAAAATTCCTGTATCATTGTATTTAATTACACTTAAACTCGTTGAGGGAAAACCTTCATATGAACTTGTAGTATTGGTTACAAATCCATCCAACCGTTCAAAATTAGCAATTGAATCTTTATATAATGAATTGTTTTCTTTTAGCCAAATAAGCGCTTCTTTTAGCTTTTCAGTGTCCATATTGTTATTGGTTTGATCAGGCTCATAAATCATACCGAAAGTACCTTTTAACTTTTCTTGAGATTTTTTCTTTAAATTAACTCTTCCATTCATATGCCAATAAGAATAATGTTCCTTTTGATATGTATCACAATAAAGAGAACAGAGTGATAATTTTGAATAATGTTTATAACCATTAAGGCTAGAAATACAGTCAGGAATTGGGCAAAAATCATCGAAGTTTGCACGAACACAATTTCGTTTAATAGCATTAGAACAAACTAAGCAAAAACAATATTTCTGATTTTTTACCAAAATGATATCTTTGCAATCAATATTGTTCTTCAACCAAATGTTTTTACAATCATCGTTAACAAATAACCAAACCAAACCATTACAAAATAAAATTTTCGAGCAATAATTGCACGAATATTGAATGCATAATTTTCCCATATTTCTTCGAAAAGCATCAATCTTTTTAAATAATTTAGGACGATTTTTATTTATTTCCATTCCAAATATTAATTTTGATTGATTACTAAATTAAAAAAAAAAAAAAATTAATAATTATAGAAGATTATACAGAGGGTATTACAAACACAACTAACCCCCAAGGTCGCGACCTAAAACCGAAACGTAATCGGCGCCTAAGCAAACCTTAAAAGCAGCGTATCTAACCAACGAGATGCCAGACCTAACCAAACTTTTGGCACGGTTGGTACGGCTGGTACGGTTCAGCTATACGATTCGGCTAGTACGATTCGGAGGGAACTGTACGGTTGGTACAATACGGCAAGTACAATACGGTTGTTACGGATGGAACAGTTGGTACAATACGGCTGGTCCGGATGGTACAGTCAGTACGGAACGGTCGGTACGGAACAGTTGGTACGGTACGGTTGGTACGGTACGGTTGGTACGGTACGGTTGGTACGGTACGGTTGGTACGGTACGGTTGGTACGGTACGGTTGGTACGGTACGGTTGGTACGGTACGGTTGGTACGGTACGGTTGGTACGGTACGGTTGGTACGGTACGGTTGGTACAGATGCTACGGGATGACTGTACCATTCGGCTGTTACGGTTTAGCGCCGCTGTAGGTTCGCTACGGCGACGTTTTTGGTAAAATTCGATGCCGCTGATGACTCGGTTATGAGTCAAGACCTTAGAGGGCATGTCATTTTTGAAAAACCCACTGTATGTTTTATTAAAATTTAATTTTAAAATTCAAAATTCATTTATGTTTTCATGTATTCTAAAACAATTAAAAAATTATAAGCATTAATTAACCCAACATCAAAAATAAAGAGCCAAATTAATTAAAAAAAGTCATTATTAATTGTTAATTTTTCAAGTAAAAGTATTATTAGAATTATTTCATATGAAACATTAATTCAGAAAATATAAACTTCTTACAGCTATTTATCACAAATATTTTATTTAATCTATATCGATATATTCGATATACATTTTATTATAAATATAGATTAGCTTGGCATTTTTGGTAATTCGTATTGGTATCGATTTACGATATTTTTAAATAATAAATAATAAATATATATATTTTTTTCAGTGCTTTTTAAATAATTATTAATAACCCAAAATATAAAGAGAAAATGAAATTTGTGTTATTAGAGAATCTAAACTATAAACAAATAATAAAATTTAATTTAATTTTTTAATTTTATTAACAAATATTATTTAAACCCAAAAAAAAAAAAAAAAAAAAAAAAAAATTCGAACTAATAGTCAAATTAGTCAAAAAATATCTTTCGGACTGTTCTTCGATTCTTGGTTGTTTTAGCTTTTTTGCTACTACGAGATGTTGAATTGGTCGTATTAAAAGAATCACAATTATTTAACGTTTTACTACAGATTTTTTCAAAATCAACTGATCTAATTAGATCATCCTCGAAATCCTCTTCTATGGTATAAAATTTTGAAAATGGAATATTGAATTTTTCATAACCAAAATTCATCAAAAATTGTTTTTTTTTGTATAAGGCCTTTTTTATTCGATCGATTCTAACTGAATCATTATTTTCAATAATCGTGTGATAATCAGATATCATCTTAAGTATTTGATTGTTATTCTGTCTTTTGAAAAACTCATGAACCTAATTTAAATAATTAATTGTTTTAATAAAAGATAATTTTATTTTACCGTCAAATAATACATATTTTCGCGAGAATAATCTAATAATTGTTTTTTTTTACTAATCAAAGATTGCTTTAATTTAAGGATTAATTCATTAGATTCCTTCTCTTGTTCATAAAATTTTATAACATTGGAAACAAAACGATTATATTCTATCATTTCAATATTCAAGTTTTGAAAAAATCGAAAGTCTAATTTTATTTAAATTTTAAATTAAAAAAATTAGCGCTATATTTAATTTATATACATATGAATTTTTTTCTATAGAAAGTGGGCAAAAAATTTGAAAAAACTGATAAAATTTTATTGGACAAAAAAAATTATAATAAAATACAAATTGACAAATAAAAAAAAGGAAAACAAATTATTGGCCAATATTTGAATTACTATAATCAGCTTTTGATTTTTTGACTAAAAATCTAAAACCGATTGAAGCTGGACCCCGAAAAACATTTTCTTTTAGGCTTTTGTCTAGAACCCTCTGAATTTTACTGTTCGAAATGTTATTTTCGAATGACTCGATATCAATAGAATTGATATCTGAATCATTCATATATCTTTCTCTTAAAATCCCAAAATCCTCAAAAAAGCCGCTCACCTGTTTATATCTTGAGCTTAAACAATACTTGCTTTTCAAATACAAAAACAATGATCTAGTTATATTAATTTTAAAACTTTTGTATTGATTTAACTTTCGATGAGTTTTTAAAAAGCGTGCCACATTAAAATTGATTTCATCAATAAAATGATCGAGTTGGATAGGTCTTCTTTGACGACGGCTCGTTTCATTAACTGATTTTTGAAAATAAACATCAATACAATTTTTAGCAGTCAACTCAAGAATTCGTTAACAATTAGCAAAATTTGGATAGACTTTTTTCAAATTTTCAACTATCTTAAACGTGAAGGAGAGATAAATTACGAAATCATAAAACAAAATACATCAAATTGGCTCAAAACCTTTTTATCTGTTTATCATCGTAGTGATGTCACTCCGTATATTCACGCATTTGTCAATCATCTGCATGAATTTGTTCGAAGCGTTGATAACGTCGATCATTTTAATTTAGAAGGTCTAGAAAAATTAAATGATATGACTACGATAGACTATTTCAGGGCAACAAATAAAAGAAAGGGATCAATAAAACAAATTTTGGCTAAAAGATGCCGACAAGACAATTATGAGTATTCGAGCCTATAGTTTTTTGTTTTACTTTTTTTTGTTTTGTTTATGTTAGATTTTTATTTTGTTATTTTTTTTTATTATTGTGACATTGACCTTTTAATTTAAATAAATTATTACTAAACTAAATTTATTGTTATTTTTCTTTGACCAATAAAATTCGACTTGAAAAATAAAAAAAAATGCTCGAAAATCTTAATATGAAAGGCTCAATATTTTATCTTAAATAAAAAAATCTTTTCACATAGCGAACGGGCTTTGATCATTTTGTCAAATACGCCTATTTTAAAATTTAAAATGTAATTTAACATCAATAAAAAAATCAAAACATAAAAAAATCTAGAATAAAATCATTTAAAAAAATTTATTTTAATTTTATATTTTATTATCAAATTGAATAAATTAATATTAAAAAAAACTTAAAAAAAAAAAATTGATATATTGAATATTGGATAATAAAAGCCAATTAGACTTATTTTTCATATTATAATATTATTTTTCATATTATAATATTATTATTATTTGAAATAAAAATATAAAATTGTTCGCCGGTACATTTCGCTTGGTTAGCCTGGTACAATTCGCTTGATTAGCCTGGTACAATTCGCTTGGTTAGCCTGGTCAATTCGCAAGGTTAGCCTGGTACAATTCGCTTGATTAGCCTGGTACATTTCGCTTGGTTAGCCTGGTAAATTTCGCTTGGTTAGCCTGGTACAATTCGTTTGATTAGCCTGGTACAATTCGTTTGATTAGCCTGGTACATTTCGCTTGGTTAGCCTGGTAAATTTGGCTTGGTTAGCCTGGTACAACTCAAATCAATTTAACAGTTGAAGCTACCTTGTTAAATTGAGTTAACGTAATCATTTTGTCAAAGCTAGCTTGATTTTTCAATCCATTTATATATAATTGATCAATAATTCAAATTTTTCTTAAATTTAAATTTTTATTTCTAACTAATTAGCGCTTTTTTCAATTTAAATAAAGGACCAACAATTTATTTTTAATAGTAAGAGAAAGACAGTTGTTAAGTCTCTTTCAATTAATTTTTTTATATTAAATGAGAAGCACCGCCCATTCTCGTATACAAATCTTTTAACATGGCGAACGGGTTTTGATTAATTTTTCAAATACAACCATGTTAAATTTTTGAAAGTAATTTTATATATATGTATATTAATAAAACTCGTATTTTTTCTTAACAAAAAAAAAAGCATATTTGATTAGATTTTTAGAAAAATCGAATATAAAAATCAAATTTTTAGTGAATCAAATATCAAATTCAATTTGTTTTTGTATTTAAATTATCATTTTAAATATTGTTCAATTTAAATATTTAATTAAAATAAAACGTTTTTCAAATAACTTTTTCGGAATTTATTTTTTTCTAAATATTTAATTTGACTAACATTTTATTGCGAATTCTTAGTTATTTGAATTTCGTTCTGAATATTGATATTCGATTTCATCACTACAAAAACTAATTCAAAATATGAATCCAGCATACCTAACTTTAATTGAATAATTAAGATCATAATTGTTATTTTTGTTGTACAAAATTGAAACTTGTTGGACGTCGTCGTAACCAAAATGCTAGAATAATGGCTTCTTTTCGTTGTCCAAAATGTGAAAAATACCAAAGCGTCTATAGAAACTCATTTTTTAGTTTGTTTAAGAGTCCATTGTTGTTGATCGTTGAGATAATAAAGTTTTGGTGTGCTCAAATTACAATATCTAAATGAATGGAATGGATATTCTAAAAATAGATGAATGGATTTGGAGACAAATAATTTCGTATTATTTACAGTCAAAAATAATAGTTAAAATTAAAAATAAACGCTCTGAAGTATTCGAAACATCTCAAGGGGTCAAACAAGGCGGTAAACTTTCTGGTTTTTTGTTCAATTTTTTTATTAATGAATTAATAGAGCAATGTCTAGAATTGAATATTGGTGCAAAAATTGGGCAAACAAATGTCTCTATAGTTGCATATTGCGATGATATTCTGCTCATAAGTCCGACTTTTTTTCACTTGAACATTTTAACTAATGTCTGCAATGAATATGCTCAAAAATGGAAAATGGAGTTCAATCCTCTGAAATCGAATCTAATTTCGTTTGGTCAAGATTGCTCTGAGAACAATGTTAAAATGAATGATAAAATTATACCTCGAAGTAATAATATGGTCTACTTAGGTTTTCCAATTGGAGATAGTGATTTTATCAATCAATTTATTGAAAAGAAATTTAAAAAAGTAGAAAGGAGCTTTTATTCATTATACACGCTTGGGTGCAAACCAAATGGATTGAGTCCAAAGACGATCAGTTTTATATATAAGCAATTTTGTCAGTCAATTTTTCGCTATGGTCTGGAATTCTATTATTTGAACAACAAAATGATTGATTCACTTAATATACGACAAAATATACTAATAAAGCGATCGATTGGATTGAGTAAATATGTCAGAACAAAGCCTCTGTTTAAATGTCTGAGGATTGAAAGTATTGAGAGTTTATACCTAAAACAAACATATAATTTCTGTTCAAGCAAGTAAAAATGAACTTATTTACACATCAAATTTATAAGGAATTAAAAATAATATATAGTCAAAAAGTATTACGAAGTGATAATGCTACTCTTTTTGAGCAGCTGAAAAATGTAAATAAAAAAATTAACGTGAGTGATTGTACAATAGATGTTGTTAAAGCAATTAAAATGATAGAGTCTCTCACAGAATGTCTATATCAAGGGTTAATTGACTCAATTAATTTCGTTTTAAATGACTCAATAAATGGCCTAATGTATGATAAAATAAGAGTGTTGGCTGGCTTACTTATTAATGGTTTTACTTACTTACATAATTAATTTTTATTCGTTTACTTAATTTACTTTTTTATATAAAGAATTTTTTTTTATTTTTTTTACTTTTTTTTTTTTACAACCTGAGTCTATGAGACTGAGTGTATATTTTTTAAATAAATTTTAAAAATTTTATATATAATACTTTTTAAATAAATTTAATATCAAAAACATATTTTTTATTAGATAATTGACTTGTTTGTAAATAAAAAAAAATAATCTAATTACGATCACATATTTTTTTATCAATTAAAATTTGTGATCGCGATCTTAACAGCGATCACAAATTAGACTAAAGACCACATGACATTTTTTGTCCGATCACATATTCGACTATTCCCGAATAATTATATGCTCGATTTCATTTTTGTTACAAACATTATGTTTAATATATATGTAAAAGTAAATTTCTATAACACGTAATTTTGTAAATTTACTGTAAAAATGTAAAACAAATAGGAAAAAAATTATGTTTTGTTTTTTTACTAGTAATTTTGTAAACTTACTTTTCAGTCAGTAATTATGTAAAACAATTTTTCGTGAATTGTGATTCAATGTTTCAAAAATCCCAATAAAAATAAAAAAAACTCGGACAATGCATCAGTGACTGAATATCATATTAACTGAATAAGCTTTAATTCTCCAAATTGAATCTAAGCCAACACGGACATAAAAAAAATTCTGGCTACTTGGATGCAAGAAAATAAATAACTTAAATAATTTAAACCTAGACAAAGCTTTAAGTGTGAGGCAAGCAGTAAATGAATTATCAATTGGTGGTGGTCAGGGCATGGTAAAATTCAACTGTAATGGTCAATGAATGACAAATCGATGTGGTTGCAAAAAATCCTAGATGTTGTGTAACTCAAGATGTCATGAAAGAAATTCAAGCTGCAAAAACATATAAATTTTTTTTAATTATCCTTTTCCAGTAAATTACTAAAACTTAAAGATAAAAATATTTGTTTTTTTTTATTTTGAAAATAAACGTTTCGTTTCAGTAATTTTCTAAACTGGTTTCAGCGAATTACTTAAATAAATAAAAAATCAGTAAATATTTAAAATTTTTTTATTTTTTTATGTTTTACATTTTTACTGAAAGACCAGTAAATTTACACATTTACGTGTTTGAGAAATTTACGGTAACAATATACTCATTAAATTTATTTTTACTTACTCTTATATTATTTTTAGATGCCCGGTTAATAATAATTAAAAAAAATCAAAATTCATTAATATTAAACTTTAATATTAATGAATTTTGAACTTGTACTTATGATAAGTAAAAAGTATAAGATACAAGTTTAAAGTACTAAAAAAACATAGATTTTAACTCAATTAAAAGAAACTTAACAACATCCAATTTTTATTTAAAAGAAGGCACACTCTGGTCTCAAACGTAGCCGACTTTAATTGTTTTAGATAATATTAATTGGTTTTATCTTTTTTATTATTTAATTAAAAACCTTGATCTGTTCATTTTTGTTAAATTTAATACGTTCAATAAAGATAGAGATAAAGAACATTGCATTTAACTATTTAATTTATCTCATTATTTTAAAGGTTATTTAGCATGATTGAAAGTAAATTTAATGCAGCTGATTACATTGTTTTTTTTACAGTCCTAATTATTTCCTCGCTAATTGGACTGCAAAAAACAATCAACTCAGTAATCAACCGGTACAGAAAAGTAGGCAACCAGAACAAAAATGAATTCAAAACAAACAAAACAAGTGAATATTTGACCGCTGATAAAAGCATTGGACTCATTCCGGTTTCTTTTTCTCTTTTTGCCTCATTTTTTTCCTCCACTGCATTTTTAGGCGTTACAGCTGAAGTGTACGAATACGGCCTGATCTACTGGACCATGGTGTTTGGCTTTGTCATTCCGCCAATTCTAGGCGCCTTCATTACAGCGCCCTATTTTGCCAACAAAAATATCAAGAGCATTTTCGAGTTCTTCGAAATGCGCTACAGATCAAAGCTTGTCCGCTTATTCACAGTTACTTGCTATCTTCTTAGAAGCATCATATTGACTGCCATTTACATCTATGGGCCAGCCACCGCTTTTTCAACAATAACTTCACTCCATGACTTTTTTTCAATTGCTCTAATTGGCACATTTGCCACCATCTACACAACAATCGGTGGATTAAGGGCCGTCATATTTTCAGACATGTTTCAAGCCATAGTAATGTTCATGGGTCTCCTGTGCATGGTTGTCAAAGGCTTGTTTGATCTGGGGGGCTTTGGTGAAATGTGGAAAATCAACCTCGAAAATCAAAGACTGCATGTTTTTGATTTTAGGCTAAATCCTCTCATAAGACAAACTTTTTGGTCATTGTTCACAGGTCACGTGTTTCATTATTCAATGAGCTACTGCTTTGATCAGCAAACAATTCAGAGGTTTGCTTCGGCCAGAACAGCAAAAATAGCCAAAATAGCTCTATTGTCTAATGCGCCCATTGGTTTTGTTCTCATTTCTCTGTGCTGTTTTCTTGGTCTCATCGTGTTCGCCAGTCTTTCAGGCTGTGATCCCTTGCTATCACGACAAATCACCTCTTCCAATCAGCTCTTAACTTTTTTTATAATGGAAAAATTTAGAAATTTCTACGGAATAGCTGGCCTGTGTCTGGCAGCCATATTTTCCTCAGCTCTAAGCTCAGTCTCATCAACCATAAACACATTTTCGATGATTTTATGGGAGGACATTCTCAAAACAAACAAACACTTTAGAAAAATGACCGACTCTCAGAGTCTTCGCGTCACCAAAATCATCTCTCTCTCATCGGGACTGTTGTGCACATGTTTGGCCTTTTTTTTTGCCTCAATGGGCAGCAATTTGATTCAAATATCAGCTGGCGGAGTGGGTGCCGTGAATGGTCCGATGATTGGACTGTTTGCGCTAGCTTTTTTTTCCTATTCGAACCAGACCGGTTCTCTAATCGGTGCAGTGTTTGGATTAATTGTTGGATTTTGGTTGAATATTGGAGTGTTCATTGAGAGACCTGTTTATCCTAGATTAAACGTGTCTATTAGTGAATGCAGCAGTTTAGCTAGTCAGAATTATACTAGCGGATTTTATGGCACAAATGGACAAGCTGTTAATCTCTATGGGTTTAGTAGAATTTATTCGATGTCTGCTTTTTGGTATGGACCAATTGGTCTTGTGTCTACTTTTATTATGGGATCAATTATGAGTTTAGTTTTGAATAGGGTTAGTAGGATTAAATCAGAAAAACAAGTGAATATTAGTTTGCAAGATATTGACCGAACAAACGTTTTGAATGTTCAATCATTTTGAACATTATTTTATTTTTGTTTTATTTTTATTTTTATTAAACAATAAATAGATAATTTAAATAAATGAAATAAAATTTTAGATTTATTTTTAATCAAGCATCAATATGGTGTATTTTTGGCAAATGCAAGTTTCAGATCAAATTTTTAGATCAAAACGATCATTTAAAATTTTAAAACTTAATTAATCAAATGATTTTGATAAATTTATGAAATAATTACTAAACATTACTAGACATGTTATGCCTAATAATGGTTTATTATTAGATTAACATCAAAATGATGGATCTCTAATTCATTAAAAAAAAACAATCAATAATTTAAATAATTCAGGTTAAGTTAATTCTCAACTTCAAATTTATAACTTTTGTATTCATTCAAGCAAAAATAATTTCATTTTTTCACTTAAACAAATTATAAATTTTAAAACAGTAAATTTTTTTGTCTTTTAAAGTAAGTTTTCAAAATAAAAATGGACATTTTAAAATTTTAAATATGAAAATAAACTTGGCATGACATGTCAAGTAATTGTTCTGGAAAAAAAAGACATTTTTTTAAAACAATAAAAACTAAATATCCTATGTTTGCTAAAATCTATTTAATTGTAATGTGACTATATTGCAAAATTTACTCTCACTTTGAAACATCGCACTTTTTTCATGCTTTTTCAAAATTGTATGTAACATAAACATAAATATGACAACATAAAATCGAGACGAACTTTAAGTTCGTCTTTAATTTGCAATGCTATTTTATTTTTTTTTTAAATCTCTTTTCATATTTTTGTAGTAAAGGACGGTTTGCACGTATTTTCACATCAAGATATTGACCTTATTTACACATACTGATAAAATAGAGTTCTTGTGTGTTAAAAATATGAGTTTATTTTTTTTCCAAATTGTCTCATTCCAGAGATATACGCACTCAAAGTAGGGATACTTAAAAAATACATTTTTTTTAGGCAAGAAAATCTCAAGAACTGAACACTCGACAAAATACATCAAATACAATTATGAAAGAGCATAAAGTCTAGTTTATAGTCCATTATCAAAATTTAATAAAATTTTTGTTATGAGTGAGATATTTTAATTCAAAGTTTTTGTTAGTTTTTAAACTTTGACGTTTTTTTTAAGGGTATCCCCAACCGAATTTCAAAAAATTAAGTTCAAATTCGTATTCAGCATCTAAAAATTTACTTAGATACAAATTTTCATGATGTTATGGGAAAAATTGACTGAAAAAAATTGAATTAAATTATGAAAAACAAAAAAAAAATGCTTTTTTTTACTTTTTTTCATAGAAAATTATATTTTTTTTTTTTAAACTATACATACATATTCAAAAAAACTGATTAAAATCTTTTTTCAATATTCTAAAATCTTTTTCCTTGTTTTATTTAATAAATTTAAGAATAAAAAATGCCCAAAACTATTGAAAAGTGTGCTGAATGTGGGCTTAGGACTGATTTCTGTAAAAGGGAGTTATAAAAAAATATCGTCGTCGCATTAGTGAAAAACTTAAAAAATATTTTATAGCAAGAAAGGTTGATTTAAAAAAGTTCAAATTCGTTTGCTTTAAATGCTATATAAATTTGAATAAAATGCTAGAATCTACTGTTTTAATTGACCATCTTAACAAGTTGAGTTTCCTTGAACAAGAAAATCAAGAAAAATCAATTGATAACAAAATAATGTTTGATAATGATCGATGTCATTCTTTAACTGGACTAAAATCAGATCAGTTTAGCATATTATTGCAGTCAATTGATGGTGATTGGCCTTATTCGATATCAAAAAGAGATTCACTGTTTATGTTTTTGGCAAGACTTAGATTGGGTATTAAAAAAGATAAAATAAATTATTCTTTTTAAACTTGTTTTCATTAATAAAGGTCTTTCTATAGCAAAGATTTTGCATCTTTTTCAATTTAAAAAAACACAATATACAACTGTCACAAGACTAATTTCATTTATTCGAGAAAGACTTATAGAGAATTTTGTTCCTAAAAATGTCGGCTTAACTCATTTATCTAGAGGTAAATTTAAGTTAAATAATAATTAATTATTTTTAATATTCTTTATTTAGGTGAAATTCAGATAAAATATACTTCTGAATTAAGTAAAAAGCTTCTTCAAGTAAACGAAGAAAATATTATTACTGTCTGGGATGCAACTTATGTCTATATAGAAAAATCAAGCAATTATTCTTTTCAAAAAAAGTCCTTTTCTACTCATAAAGGTTATTTTATTGATTTTGATCTTAAGTTTATGATGTTTAAACTTTTTATTTAGGAAGAAATCTAGTAAAAATAATGCTTTTGGTAACTACAAAAGGACACATAATTGCTTGCTTCGGACCCTATTTAGCAGATGGAAAGAATAACGATGCTAAAATTTTGATTCATCAATTTTCAAAAAATAAGGAGGATTTTTCAAATTTTTTTAAAAAGTGTGATATTTTTGTGGTCGATCGAGGCTTCAGGGACTGTGTGGAGTTTTTGAAAGAGTTGGGTATGGATGTTTTTATGCCACACTTTTTATATGTTGGAAAACAGCATAATACAAAAGAATCAAACGAATCTAGAATAATAACAAAAAATAGATGGGTTGTAGAAGCTGTGAATGGGTTAATTAAAAAATGGCTTTTTTTCAATAACGTCGTTTCAAATAATAATTTAAAATACATTCAAGCCGACTTTGAGATTATTTGTGCCATAATTAATCGATTTAAGGAGCTTAGATTTGTTGAAAGTGAAAATTCGGGTGTTTTGGCTGAGCAAATGCTTCAAAAATTGAAAAAAAATAATGATTTGATTGAAATAGCTCAAAATTTTAGCTCTCGTGTCAAAAAAAATAATATTATGAAAGATCCAAATCAAATTAACTTTCCTGAGCTAGATGAAGATTACTTATGTGAATTATCTTTCGGTAGTTATCAGTTATGCCAAGCTAAATCATATGTTTTAGAGCATCTAACTGTAGATGGCAAGTACAATTTCGAGATATTTAACGATTATGAAGGGCTAATTAGAACTAAAATTAAATCAAGACACAGTTCTCAAACTATTTATAATACATGGGTAAAATTTGATAAGACTAATAAGACGGATCCAATTAGAAGCTGGTACTGTACGTGCAAATCAGGAGCCCGAGTTGTTGGTTGTTGCGCTCATGTGGCAAGCGTGTTATGGTTCCTAGGATTTTTTTGCTTCAATAAGGAAATTAAACTTACGTCTTTAAATCATAATCAGATATTTTTAGACGCAAGTAAATTACCTGAAGCCACAACAATAATAGATAATAATGAATAAAATTCAAAAAATAAAAAAAAAGTAAAAAAAAGCATTTTTTTTTTGTTTTTCATAATTTAATTCAATTTTTTTCAGTCAATTTTTCCCATAACATCATGAAAATTTGTATCTAAGTAAATTTTTAGATGCTGAATACGAATTTGAACTTAATTTTTTGAAATTCGGTTGGGGATACCCTTAAAAAAAACGTCAAAGTTTAAAAACTAACAAAAACTTTGAATTAAAATATCTCACTCATAACAAAAATTTTATTAAATTTTGATAATGGACTATAAACTAGACTTTATGCTCTTTCATAATTGTATTTGATGTATTTTGTCGAGTGTTCAGTTCTTGAGATTTTCTTGCCTAAAAAAAATGTATTTTTTAAGTATCCCTACTTTGAGTGCGTATATCTCTGGAATGAGACAATTTGGAAAAAAAATAAACTCATATTTTTAACACACAAGAACTCTATTTTATCAGTATGTGTAAATAAGGTCAATATCTTGATGTGAAAATACGTGCAAACCGTCCTTTAATTTCAAATACGATAAAAAAAAATTATTCAGTTTGAATTAAAAATGACCAAAATAAATTCATTTAAAGAAGAGGCCCTAAGAATTCGCGTGTACGCATTATTTAACGAAAATAGATCACTTGGTAAGATATTCACTATGAGGCATTTTATTGCAGAAAAAAATCCAAGGAGAACTGTTTACCGAATTTTAAAACGTAGTGAATTTTTTTCACCAGAAAGGAAGCAAGGATCTGGTCAAACACCGAAAAGAATGACTAAAGTACAATTCTACAAGCTAAAAAAGGCTTTTGATCACAAAGACAACATCAGTCAGCGTCAAGCAGCCATAAAGTTTGATATAAGCCAGCAAATGGTCTCAAAATTGTTGAATAAGCTTCAAATAAAACCTAGAAAAAAAGATGAAAATCCCTGACCGAACCGAAGAGCAAAAAAAGTAGCTAGAGTTAAATGTAGAAATTTTTATTTAAAAAATCCAAATATTTCCTGTATTTTAAACAATGAATCCTATTTCAATCTCAGCCATGGTAAAATCAATCAAAATGATATATTTTTCACAAGTAACATTGCTGCAACACCAGCAAGTACAAAATATAACCAAGTTAAGAAATTTGAGCAAAAATTACTTGTTTGGTTGGTCATTTCTGAGAGGGGTTTTTCGGCGTATTTCATACGAAAAAGTGGATTTGCAGTCAACTAAACTGTCTATTTAGGCTTTATAAAGTGTGAAGTAATTCCTTTTATTAAAAAGCATCATTCAGACGGCAACTATAAGTTCTGGCCCGACTTAGCGAGCTCTCATAGTGCCAATACAGTGGTCAACTACTTGATTGACCAAAATATCAAATTGTGCGAAAATGCGAAAACCCTGGAAATGTGCCAGAAGTACAACCAATTTAAGATTTTTGGTCCATTTTAAAGGGAAAAGTGTATGTGAATGGCTGGAGAGCAATAAACTTAAATGAACTAAGGAATAAAATACGACTTTGTACAAGAAATATTTTGGACCAAAATCTCGTACAGGACCTTTTGGCATCAACATCCAAACGACTCAATAATATTCAAAGAAATGGACATATTGCCAATATATCAATTTCTTTGAATATTATATATTTGAATATATATTTTGATATTTTTCGGAAAAATATCAAAATATCAAAGTAGTTATGATCTTTTAAATTTCGTCTCGATTATATACAGTACTGCTCAAAAGTTTAGACGCACAAGTTTTTTTTAATAAGTTTAATTCGTAAGGCATAAAAATATTAAGTTTTGTTTTAGAAATATACAAAAAAAAATCAGTTTTTAATTAAACTAACTCTAACCTTCAAATTGATATAAAATATATGATAATTCGATTTTAAACTTATCTGAAAAATTGAAATTAAGTAAAAGCCATAAAAATGTGAGTCAAAAATTTTTGCACAAAAGTTTAGACGCACATCATTAATATCTAATTAGAAATCGATTAATTAGCTTAAATGAATTGGTAAATATCTTAATTTAAAGATTTTGCAATAAGTGTTAGATTCATATATGAAACATTGCTATAAAACTTTCTGCTCAGTTTCTGTAACATTATTGATTACACCCCGAAGATATTAGCAACCTTGGTAAAAAAATGGGTAAAAAAAGCGTTACCAATGAAGTTAGATTTCAGATAATTGGTCTGCTAAAAGATAAGACCAAAAGTAACAGGGAAATAGCAAAATTAGTAGGAGTATCAGAAAAATGTGTGAGAACAACAAGAAAAAATAATGATATCTATGGCACCCCAAAGGAATCAACAAGGCCTGGGAGACCAAGAAAGCTTACTTATAGGGACCAAAATAGTTTATTTATACAGGTAAGAAAAAATCCTACAATAAGTAATAAAAAATTGGCCTCTGAGTTTAATTCTAAGTTTAAAAATGTTAAGGTAAGTAGAGAAACAGTGAGGAGATTTCTAACTAGTAAAGGAATAGGAACTTATACAGCTCTTAAAAAGCCATTGTTGACGGCATCGGATAGAATCAAATGATTAAAATGATGTAAAGAAAGATTAAATTGGACAGTTGAACGTTGGGGAATGGTAATTTTTAGTGATGAATCCAATTTTGAGGTGTTTAATAGGAAAACAAGGGTTTTAGTAAAAAGGTTAAGAAAAGAAAAATACGACACAAGATTTGTTGTACCAACTCTACAAGGTGGTGGTGGATCCGCAGGAATATGGGGATGCATCAGCACTAAAGGTACAGGATGCTGTCGTATATATGAGGGTAGAATTAATCAATATAACTATAAGGAAACGTTAGAAGATGAACTAATGGCATCTGTTGATATTTTTTACCAAAGAGATGATCCATGGTTTTTTCAACAGGATGGGGCTCCAGGGTTTTGTGAAATTCAGTACAAAATGATAAAAAGAACAGAAAAAAATATAAAAAAATTGAATAACTTTTTTTATAAAGGTTTAAACTTAATTCTGTAAATGCAGCATAGTGCAACATTCAAAGTTGCATCAAATACCAAGGTCTGCTAAATTTGCAGAGTAAGGCAGAAATTAAATTTCAATATAATCGAGCGTAGTGCATTTTGCACAGATTTGCACAACATTAGCAAACTTTTACAGTTGGTGCAACATTGAATGTTGCACCATGCTGTTTTCACAGAATTAATTTTAAACTTTTAGAAAAAAAGTTATTTAATTTTTTTACATTTTGTTCTGTTCTTTTGTACTGAACTTCACAAAACCGGGCTCCAGCACATAGAGCAAAGCTAATTAAAGAGTGGTTTGATGAGAATAATATTACTCTCTTGCCATGGTGTGCTAGATCACCTGATCTTAATAAAGCACTTAAAATCGACACTTCTGAAGGAATGGCTAAATGTACCTGATGAGTATGTGAAAAAATTAATTGAATCGATGCCAAAACGTATCCGTGCTTGTTATGATGCAAAAGGTGGCCATTTTAAATACTAAAAATTAGCATGCGTCTAAACTTTTGTGCAACTTTTTTTTCCCGAAATTTTATCTCTATTTTTTCTTAATTAATATAATCAGCTATTTTTTTTTTGACTAGTTTTTTTTGCATTTATATTTAATTAATTATGTCAATTAATAAATTAAAAAACAGAAATACCCTTACTAGCCTTCTATTTTGTAAATAATTGACACATAATTAACTTGTTTATAAAAAAATGCGTATGCGTCTAAACTTTTGTGCAATACTGTATTGTCAGTCGTTAAACCATTATTAGACATAACATGTTTAGTAATGTTTAGTAATTATTTCTTTAAAATTATCAAAATCATTAGATTAATTAAGTTTTAAGATTTTAATTGATCGTTTTGATCTTAAAATTTGATCTGAAACTTCAATTTGTTAATTACAGTACTCTTCTAAATAAAGTTAACATTCTGCTTAAGTATAAAAAATAAAATGTAAAAATTTTAAAATTTTAAAAGTTAACAAAAAAAATTTTATTAAAAATTCATAAAAATTTCTTTTTCAGATTTTTATGTCAATTTATGACCTTTGACTATCTTTAATGCATATTTTTATTCTAAATCAATTTATTAAATTCTAATTCAATGATAAATAAAATTGAGGAACATTGTTATTCAATAAATAAATTAAAAAAACATTTTGTTAATCATTCAAAGTTAACGGTTCATTAAGAATGCATAATTGGTGTACTTAAAAAATTTTGAGTTAAAATTAATTATTCCTTTGGTTTTTCAGTGTTTGCTTAATAAATGTTATATAAGCTAGAAAGAATCCAAAAAGCATGGAAAACTGAAAAAATAATTATGATACCAAGAAAAATCCCAAACACAAGAGCCATCTAATTAAAGACAAACTAATATGTGGGGTTTAGGTTAAACCCAAAGTTGTCTTGGAAAATTGATTGAACGTATTTTCTATCTAAGGCCATATATTCTTTATACATAATAAAATTGTTGAATCATTTAATTGAAAGAAAAAGTTCGATCAATAATTAACATTTAACAAAATTTTGTGATAAATAATGGTTTTAAAATGACCTATGAATAAAATATTAAATTGAATTTTTTTAGATTGACGTTTAATCAAAATAGATGATGCTTTAATATTATCTTTTTTTATAAACAATGTCCTTAAATAAAGTAAAACAAATTTTTGGTGACAACCTTTTCACTTTTTTTATTTAAAAGAAACAGGGTAATTTGGATATACCATATGATACCAGATGAAAGGTCTTGTTCAATGATATTTTCGAATTAAAACGTATTTCCTCGTTTGATTATGATGCACCTCAAGTAAAGACATTCTTTTGAACCATGCACCAAAGTACATATCGTCCATGCATATTCAAAAAAAAAAATTTTATTATCCATTTGGCCCATCATCAAGAATTAAGAAAAATAATTTAATAAAAACTAAAATAAAAAAATAAATATAAGAATTAAAATTTGAGTTCTGGTGCGGCATAATTTTTTTAAAATTTTAATTAAAAAGTAAAAATAAATGTTTAAGATTAAAAAATTTATTTTATCGAGATTTGATATAAAAAACTCAGATTATGACAGCACTGAAAGTAAATTATAGAAAAGATTATTTATTAAAAAAGATGCGATAGAAAATATTTAGAATCTTTTCATACAAATCAAGGCTCTGTTTAATTAATTAAACTTACAAAGTTAAAAATTTTTAAATTTTAATAAAGAAAGCATAATTTTTTTAAATAACCATTCTTCTTCAATAAAATAACTTTTGGTTATTTTAAAAAATTATGCATTCTCCATTAAGATTTCAAAATTAATTAAAATAAAACAAACAGCCTACGTTTCAATATATTTAAAATTTCTAAATTCATTATGCCAAAAAAAAAATATTTCCTTTTGTATTATTTATACAAAAAAATTAGACTCTTGCTTCAAAGATTTAGCAAAAAATCAAAAAATAATCAAATAAAATATATTTTATTTATAAAAAAAATTAATTACTATAGATCTTTGTTTGATTTTTTTTCTCTGGCGTTGTAATGAATTGGTTTAACCTTCTTGGCATTTTTGGTCAAATCTTCTAAATCAATCGAATTCAATAGGTCTTTATCTTCTATGATTCGTACTCCATCGAGTCCAATATTTTCTGATGGTCGATCTGTTTTTTTGCTATCCAATGCTAACAAAAACACTGTCAATACAAAAAAAGGTAATAATTTCATTTTTAGTAATTTTTAACTTTAAAAATAAAAAGTCAACGATTTTTATAATTTATTTTATTTCTTAAATTAAATAGATGCAAATATTTTATTCAAAAAAAAAATCTAAAAAATGATTTAATCAATCTGAGCTTTTGGTGGAATAAGCTGAGGGTTGAGCGAATCTTTTTCGATATAATTCGGATTAAGTTGAATTTTGCTTTCACCATTTTGTCTACTAAATCTGACCATTTGAAATTCATTTTGAACCGAATTGATGATGGCTTGTACCAACAAAGGCTTTTTGTTAGTTGCTAATGACTCTGAGCTCAAACCAGTAATAATTAGAAAAAAAATACACACCTGAAATATGTTCATGCTTAATTTACAAAAATTTTAAGCAAAAATTTATAACGACAATTTAATTTTTATTTGGAAACTCTGATTAAGTTTATTCCAAAAAAATGATTAATTGTAATGAACTAAGAGCTTTTTTAGTCATATCATGTTTTTTTCAAAAATGGCATCAACTAAAAATTTTAGTTATTCTATTCAATTCAAGTCAACTTAAATTAGATACAGAGTCACTTGAGTGAGTCATTATTTACTCCCTAATGTTAATAATATTAAAAGATGAATTTATTAATTTATTAATCAGTATCAATCTATAGTTCCTTTAAGATCAAAATTAATAAAAAAATAATTTTTATAAAATTCACTGGTAATAATAATAATAATAATAATAAGCTACAGCATACTTACTGCGGAGCAAGGCAATAAGTAGCCTCGCTATGGTAGCTGTCTGGTTTTAACATAAATCCTTATAATGATAAAATTATGATAATAGAAAAAATTAATTATTTAATTTCAAATATTTATCAAATTTGTTTTTAATTTTTTTTTGGATTTTGCATTAGCAATCTCAACTGGTAATTTGTTCCACTCGTTTACCACTCGATTTGTCATGAAGTAATCTCTATTTTTAATTCTTGTCAATTTTTTGGTCAATCTTCTTGGATGGTAAAATTGAAAAAATTAAAAAAAAAATTAATATAGATTTAAAATGGTAAAACAAATTTTATCTTTTCGAGAATATAGTATATTCTTAAAAATATTCATTGAAAGAAGTAGAATCATTAAAAAATAAAATTTTACATTTGGTGCTTAATCTCAGAAACAATTTTAGTTGTATAGTCTTTCGAATGTATCCATGTCTTTTTATAATATGGATTCCAAGCATCATACTCTAAGTGGGGCCTTACAAAAGTTTTCAGCTTAAACAACTTTATCTTTATTTTTACCACCTTCTTAAAAAATTTTATTATCATTCTTCAATTTGATCGAGATCATTATTTGTTTTTTAAATTTATTTAAATAATTTTAGCGAAAACCATAGGAAGCTGAGAATGAACAATAAGAAAAAAATATTGTATTTTAAGAAATAAAAATTTTATTGAATTAATTTATTTTGATTTTTTCTTATGTTTTTCTCAATTCAAAAAAATGAAAATAAGTAGTTTCAGAGTTTTTTAAAAGTCCCAAATTGAAGTTCAAGTCCGGACTTAAAATATGTATAATAAAAGTCTTTATATCGGACTTTTGAACGAAAAAATCCAGACTTGGACTTGACTGGAGACTTGGGTCATTTTACAAAATAAAAAGGAAAACTACCAAAATAACAAATCAATTAAATATAATGAATTAAATAACTGAGATCATTAAAGTCAAAAATTCATTTTTTTTTCAAATGTTGCAAGAGAATTTGTTGAAAATTCTATACATTCAATATTTTCCAAAAAAAAAAAAATTATTATTACTATTAATAATTTTCAATCAACATAATTTTAAATTTTAGCGATGATAAAAATCTAAAGAAAAAGTTTATTAGTTTATTTAAAAAACATAAATTTTAATTATAGGAGTAAATTTTTTCTTATTCATAAAGAGTCACAATTATTAGAAACAAATGTAAAGTCTCGGTTTGGACTTTAGGGATTTAAGCCAAGAAATAAATAAAACAATTAAATTTAGTTAAAGTTTATTTAAATGGAATCCAAAGTTATAACAAAAGAGGTAGTGGTTTATATAGTAGCTAGAACATGTGCTTCAGCTGCAGTTTAATACAAGATTAAATAATAAGTAGAGACATGTCAAGACTTAGGTCTTAACATACCTTCCCCTTAATAATAAAGAGTCAATTAGCCTCTGAAGCAATGATTGAACTACTTTTTAACCATGAAATAAAAAAAAAAGATAACTAATGTATAAACATTTCAAAGGCTCTTCTGGATAATTATATCCTCCTTTGATTTTAAGGTTCTTCTGAGTAAACTCTCCTTAAACTTTTTTTTTTTTTTTTTTGATTGTCTGATGATAAATTGCATTTTATCATAGTGTTTGATTGCGTTTCTTTTAAAATGCTTCTGCTGGGTAAATCTTATTGGTGTGTATGGTCTGTTTTTATTTAACGATAGGTATTGGGTTTGTATTTCTGTAGAAAGTTTGTTAGGTGGAACAATTATCGCTGACAAAGCGTATTGCGACCATTTATTAAAATAACAAACTATTAATACAACCACTATTGAGATACTGATGACCGCAGTCATTCCTAGCATCTGTGTGTACACATCTAATGGTTTTTTGTCGGAGTTATACTCCATTTTCGGTTTCTGAGTATTTTGTTGTGTCCGTTTAGGGAAATCTTTTTTCAAAATATCATCCTGTTGAGAGAAATTAGCCTCCATGTATGTAGGTTCATTTAGTACTGACAGTGGATGTTGTGTTTTTGATATGTTAAACCAACTATTTGACGAATTGATAAGAGTCCACGTGTTTCTTAATCCAGAACCATTAAACCACTTGTTCCCTATTAGTATGAAGACTAAAACCACAATCGAAATAACGAGTAAAACCGATTGGTTTAATTGCCAGTACTGTAAAAATTGGTACTCTACCTTCTCAGCCGAAATGGACAAAATACTCCGATACGTTAAATCGTTCGGGTGTGGTATTGGATTGGTTGTGTTTTGAGTTGATTCTGGTCGGAAAATGTGTCCGATTAAATTCGATATTCTTTGCCTCAGCATTTTTTCGAATTTTCCACTCATAATGGATCATTTACTTTCCTCGTGTCACAACACGTGTTTTTGTTCTCTTCAATGGATCCTACTAAAATATATAGCAGAATCCTCCCATTGGGCACCAAATGTAAAGTCTCGAGTTTGGACTTTAGGGATTTAAGCCAAAAAATAAACAAAACAATTTAATTTATTTAGTAGTTTGTTAAATGGAATCCAAAGTTATAACAAAAGAGGTAGTGGTTTATATAGTAGCTAGAACATGTGCTTCAGCTGCAGTTTAATACAAGATTAAATAATAAGTAGAGACATGTCAAGACTTAGGTCTTAACACAAATAATTTTCAATAACTTTTGGAATTCCAATTTAGCTCAAGCTTTCTGCTTGAAAAACCCAAAATTTTAAGATTTCATTTAAAAATAAGTAATTTAAAAATCATTTAGTATGACCAACCGATCTTATAGCTCCATTTTTCTAAAAATTTCTAGTCACTCATTTAACAAAATACTTTTCATGCATCTGAATTTGCAAAATATCATTGATGTAATTATAAATACTACTATGAAAGCATATTGAAATCATGATTGAAATTAATAAGTAACAGAGTTTTTTTAAATCAAATCAAAAATAAATTATTTATTTGTCTATCTGTGCCTAGCTTAAGCTCTTTCAAATAGAGAATCGGTTTATCAGTGTTGAAGATTGAATATTGTAGTTGATTTAGAATTTTTATTATTTTAAATTAAAATTTAAAGTTTTAAAATAAATAAATTAATGTTCGAATAAAAATAAATTTTAAATTAAAATTATAAAATAATTTAACACTGATTTAAACATTTAAATAATTAAAAAACAAAATATAAATTTGATTTAGATTAAAAATTTGATCGAAAATTGAATATTAAAATTATTTAAATTTTTACATCTAAAACATAATTGGATAATTTTCTTTGGTTGCCTCTAAAAATCAAAAGTTTATTTTTAAGAGAGTTCAAATTTTATTTTTAATTTTAAATTAGAAATTAAATACTCTTTTTAAAACTGATTAAAAAAGTTATTTTTTTATTTAGATTTTTAAAAAAGAATTTTTTATTTTAATTTTTAAATAATGGTTAAAAACATTTTCAATTTCAACACTTCTTTTAATACTAAGCAAATAATATGGAAATTGAGAGGATATCTTATTGAAATGTTAATATTGGTAAGGTGTAGCATACTAAAGCACCATTTGAATTTCTTTAATCTGACTTCAAAATATTAAAAATAATTATTAAAGACTTATAAGCTGCATACTTAAAAAAAAAGTTTTTAGGTTTTAAGTTTATTTTACTATTCCATCAAAGATTAAAAAAAACAAAAGCTGGTTGATCTTTGAGCTAAAATATCTCATATTTTAAAAGACAAAACTTAAAGTAATATGCATAGTCTCATTTACAAAATGGCTTAATAATTTAATTTATCATTTTACCAATTGACCAATATTTTGACAAAAAAATGGTAAAAAATTAGTATGATTTACTAATTTTGCATCTTGTCCGCAGTTTATCCTTTAAAACCAATTTTTTTATTAGTATTAGAAAGCCAAAAAAATCTCAAACGAAAGTTGGGACTAATATTTTATTTTTAGAATTAAAAGCCAAAAGAATTGAATAAAATATTTTTAAAAAATTATAATTTTTATGTATGTAAATATTAATAAATTTAATCTTAATCGTTATTAAATTTAATTAAATTTAATTTTAATCTAATATGTTGTTCGTTTGCTTATTTATTATTTAAACAATTAATTTTGGAAAGAAAATTTTCAGCTTCTCAATAATTTAAAGCATGTTTCCTAAAATAATATAGATTTATAATATAAATCTTATCACTATTTTTGAACAGAAAAAAGAGACGGCTGTAATTTTGTTGATTTTTATGGATCTGGATCGATCTTGTTAAATAAACTAAGGAAAGGCATAAAAACTTCACTTGTAAGCCTAAAAAAGGCAATTTTTCAGGCTTTATTTCTTAATGAATAATCACTTTATTTAAGTTGTATTCCTATTTTGTAGCTAAAGGTTTAAGCTCTCTAAAGAAGAGTCGACTATTTCAATGTATTTTTCCAATCGTTAATTATGAGTCTTGTAAGAAATGCAACTTTTTTTAGATGGTTTACTTTAGGCTATAGTAACAAGAGTTGATCAAATTCATTAAAACTAGTCATGTTAAATTTATTGTAATTTAAGGCTTAAAATTTGCCAATTATACTAGTTTTAAAAAATAATTAATTATTTTTATGGCTTAAATTTTGGATTTTTTTTTAAAAATAAATGTACTTAGTTTTCTCATTGCCAAAAAATAAACTTCGATTTTTTTAATATCTTGAAAAGAGCCAGTTAAAAGTCAAAAACAAAGTCTGACATTGACTTTTAATTTAATTTTTTTTAGATCAAGTCAAGACTTCGACTTGGAAAATACTTTTTAAAAATTTAGGGAAAACTTTACAAGAAGCCGAAAAGATTTTACGGAAAGCTAATTAATTAATTAATTAATTACTTAATTAAATAAAAGATGTATATTTGTGTTAATGATTTAATAATAAATTTATGAAATAAATTTCTAAAATAAAGAAAGAAGTTTTTGTGCCTATAAAAGTGAAAATGGGCCTGAAAGAGTATCTTAAATTTTTACTAATAAATTTGCTGAACATTTCAAGCCATAAATTAATTTAAATAATTATCAAAAAATTATAAATTTCGTACAAGATTTAATATTTTTTTTTTTTTTTGGTTAATATAAGATATCTAAAAATTCAATTTTTTTAAAAAATTTTCCTGCTTCAGGACTGCCCTAAATACATGTTTAATAAAAATTACTCAAACAATTTTCAATTTTAATTCAGAAATTGTTCTAAAATTTCTTTTTTTATTTTTGTCTTCAATTGACTGTATCTAAACGGTTAGAAATTTTTTTTTAACTAAAAACTTTTTTTTATCAACAAAATAAATTTACTTTATAAAAATACTATGTATAATAATCTATGCATTTAAAATAAATTTTGATAAATAAACATCTTTTTTTGATTTAAAGAACTTTTTTCATATAAAAAAATATACCTTTTTTTACACAAGATATGTTTCCAGCAAATTTCCTATTAAAAATTAAAGATACTTTTTCAGGCCCATTATCAGAATTATAGACACAAAAACTACTTTTTTTATTTAAGAAATGTATATAACAAATTTATCATTAAATTTTTAAAAATAAAATGCATCTTTTATTTAATTAATTAGATTGCAGTAAAATCTTTTCCGCTTTTTGACAAATTTTCCGTAAGTTAAGTATCTAATACACGGAATGTCCGCTTTTTAGTATTCTACTTTATGGAATTTCTATAGAAAAAGCTTCTGAAAATGTGTCCCGGAAATTCCGTTTTCCGCTTTCTATTGATAAGACATTTTTTTTAGCTTTTGATTTATTTGAGGGATAAATTGATTGATTCCGATTTAAATAATATTCATTTCCAATAAAATTTTTTTATTTATAATATCATTTTTTATTCTAGTCTTTAATAAAAACTAAATAAGTCTAAGTCAAGTAACTTTACTTTGACTTTTGACTTAATCTGATTTTTAGCGATCTTTTTTGGAACATTTTCATTTTTTGATTAAATATTTTTAAAAAATTTAAAAATTTTGTAATAGACCAGGTATTTAAGCACCAATTTTTTTATTAAATAAATTTTTATTAAAAACAGACATTTGTTTGCCTGAATTATTATAAATTTATTTTATTTTAATTTATTTATTTTCTTTGTCTGAATAACTTTATAACTTTTTTTTGAATATTTAAAAAATTTAAACTTCAAACAGATAAAGTAATAAAAAAAAAAATGAAATATTTGTATTAAAATTAACAAAAAATTTAATTGTCAGAAGGTGATGTCACAAATTAGCTTTGTAGAGTATCGCGATACGACTTGATAAACATTTTTTCATTGCATTTTTAGTAGAAATTTTGAATTTTGACACATTTGAATAAAATATTGGACAAAATACCTTTCTTTTTCGAAAATTTCACTATAGGCACAAACAAAAACAGCAATCACAGCAACAGCAGCAATCACTGACCAAACAGTCGCCTTTCTTCACTCTGGTATTATCAATCTTATCTTCTTGGACATAGATAAATGGCTGCTTGTCTACTATCTTTTCATCATCACTTTTCATTTTAAAAATGTATTTTTCACAGAAATGTTTTGTCGATCTTTAAAAAAAAATTATTTCCCAAATTATGTATGCACCCAACCGAATCAAAAGAAACCATTTCTAGCTTAAACATTTTATTTAAAACATTCCAGAAAAAAATTAAAATTAAGCAAATTTTAAAAGCCACTAAAACCTATGTACTAAAATAAAGCTGATCTTTTCAATTGATCATTCCCACCACTAGTGTCAGAATCATCATTTTCTTCATCATTGATAACTCTTTTTAAAATATATAGTAAAAAAAAATATATTTTTTTTAAATAAAAAATTTTCCAACCCACTATTTTGCTCATTTTTGCTGAAATTATACTTAAAAAGCTTTTTGGGAGGAACCGAATTGCACAAATCTGAATCTGTGCACCAGCACCAATACTCATCATTCTTGAACTCACAGCCATTGTTGGGTATGCTTGGATCATCGGCAAAAACATAACCGGCATCGCAGCCTCTGGTCAGAATGCCGCGTCTGTCAATGCGAATGAAACAGCGTGAGCTGCATTTTTCCTGGGCGACCCGATATAAATTTTTCACCTCAGCACCACACTGATCATAATGGCTCGAACAACTCAAGCATTTGAGCCCGAGCGCATTATCCACTAAACAAACTGTCAACAAAATTAAAACTAATTTTATCATTTTAAATATTTAGCTTAAAAATTCTAGCTTAAATATTCGAGGAGGGATTAAGCTAAAAATCTGGATGGAAGGAATTAACTCAAGAGACATTTAAAGAGATAAATTTTTAGCATTTAAATTTTTTTTTGAGAGTAAAAATGAAAAATAATTTTTTTTTTTCGATTACAAAAAAAAATCTGTATGGCGATGAAGAATTTTAAGAGTGAAAAATTTTAATAATGTTTATTCAAAGATAATTAGAATTGAAAAAAATAAATAAATAAAAAACAATAAATCGAATAAAACAATATAGAATCAATAAGTGATTATTTAACACTTAAAACGCTTATAAATACGAGCGATAAAAATAATTTTAGTTCATCAAAAAGTTTTTACACAATATTTGTTAACAACTAAAAAGAATCAAAAATGGGTGCCGGAAAATCACGTTGTTGCGCTGTTCCAGTTATGCCAGTTGTTCCAGCTATTGCAGCTTTGCCAGTTGCCCCAGCCCTCGCAATCGCTCCAGCTTTCGGTGGCTTTGGTGGTTACGGAGGTTATGGTGGTTATGGTGGATACTATTAAACCATTAATTTTAATTAAAAAATTTCATAAATTAAAGGTATTGGAATTAATTTTTTAAATATCGTAGTTTTTATTTTTTAATAAAAATTATCCAAATTCATTAAAATTAATTTTTTTCTGAAGAAATGAGCGGTCTCCAATCCCTGTTCTTTTGTCTTCTTTTTTTATAATGGTCAAAATATTTTTTTTCCTGAGCCCGAATTTTTAGCTCTAGCGAATAATGGTTTGAATTAAATAAAAAAAATAACTTAAAGAAATTAATATTGAAAAGAAATATAAAATCAAATAAAGAACTTAAATATAAAATAGTATTTTTAAGAATATAAACAGGCTTATTAAGCTTATTAAATATAAATATTAAATTCATAATGGCTGTGAGTTATATAATTCGGATGCTTGGAAATTATACGGCAATTTTTTTAATAAAGAAAAGAAAATTTTGAGAATATTTTTTTAGATTAAAAAAAATATTAATAATGGTGAACTTTCAAAAAAGAGAAGACGAAAATTGAGTATGAAAAAATGAAGAAAAAAATTTATTAAATAAAGTAAAATATTGATGAATTGATTCAATTTAATTTTTTCTAAAAACTTATTTTATCTTTCAATTTTTTTCTTCTCTATAATATTTTTCCCTTTTTTTAATTTTCTCTTTTTTTTTCCTCTTTATTTTTTCTTCTTTTTTAATTTAATTTTTTTTATTTTCTCATTTTTTATTTTTATAACATGGAGAATCTCACATTTCTCAGTAGAAATTATAAATGAACTAATGCATGATTTTTTTCAATTTTATCATTAGTCATCAGCTTTGATAGAAGTATAAAATCAAGCTTTAATTTAATAATCAATAAAAATTGATCAAAAACATTGGAAAAACTTGCTTTATTAAATTTTAATTTATTTTAAAAAGAGTTTAAATTAAAGAATTATTTAAGTTAAGTTTTTCCCTTCAAAAAACAGTGTAAGGTGTTAGAAAGTTGTCTAACTTTTTTACACACTGGTATTTTACAAAAAAAAATGCTTTTAAGGATCGATATATAAGGGAATAATTATATTCTGAAAATTGAAATTAGAGCTTATGTTACTTCTATTTGTAGATTGAATTTTAAATTTTATTTGGACCTGAGACAAGTTTTACGGGTAAAACAATAATAGTTAAAATTCAAAAAAATAATTTAAACAATTTTTATGAGTTGTAACGAAATAAAAATAAACCCAAGAATAAAAATTGAATAAAGGAATAAAGAATTAAACAAAGAACTTAAAAGAACACATAAGATGAGATTTATTTGAGTCTTTGGTTAAGAATTCGTTTTTTTTTTAATTTTATATTTAATTTAATTTAATATTTTTACAATAAGCTTTAATAAATTAAATTGAATATTTGTACGATAATTTTTAACATAAAGAATCCTCTTCAAATTGTATCATTTAACTATTTTAAAAGTCATGTTTACATAGAAACAAAATAAAATAAAATGTCAAACGGTAGAAATTTTATTTAAATTTTACTTTTTTCAAAATTTCTTTGACTTTTTTAAAAATTCGAATCAAAATTTTCTTAAAGTCACAAGTCTTAAGCCAATTCTCAATTTTTTCCTTTCCTGTCTTCCGTCTAATTCTACATTATATTTGAAAATAATTAAAATCGAATTTTTTTTCTTAAATAAAACAAAAAATAAAAATATTATTCTATTACAAAATTTTTGAAACCATTTTGTTTTTCCAAAAAAAATTCAAAATTATTTTCAATAACAATAAAAGACTAAAAAATTAAAAAATTTAAATTAAACTTAAATAAATTATTTTTTTGTAATAAAATGAGTAAATTATGCAATTTTTTAAAATTACTTGCTTCTCTTGCACTTTAATTATAACTTATGCCAAGAAACTCAACCAAAAAATTATTTTATTACCAAAAATAAAATTTTAGTAATAAAATTTTTTGTGGAATTTTTTGCAGCTTGTCACAAAAAAAAAGAATAAAATTAATTAATTTTACAATTTGAAAAATAAAATTGGGCTAAATATAAAGTTAATTTTTTCCCATTTTCAATCCGAAAATTTTTAAGTCATTGAATTGATTTAAAAAAAAAAAAAAATTAAGTCAATTCAATGACTTGAGTGAAGACTTGTGACTTAAAAACAACTCTGGTTTTTAATCAAAAAATAAACATTTTTTCAATTAAAACTTGTAATTTATAAAAAAAAGTTGAACATTTTGTGTTTATTATAAATTTGAACTTATAAAAAATGACAAATAATAAAAAAGATGGATAAAATGATAAAACAAGCAATCAGAGGACTGCTATTAGATTAGAAAAATTAATTCAAATTTTTAATTATTTAGATCAAGGTCTAGATAACAAAACTGTTTCTCAAGACTTCTCTGTTCATCCTTCAACAGTTTCTTAAAAAAAAACACCAATTTCAAATTATGAGCAAAAAAAATAGTGATTTCTTTCAAATTTAACTGTTTTATTCTTATTATCCAATTTAAATTTAAATTAGATCAAAATATTAGGCTAATTTAGTTTTTAAATCAATTTTTTTGTATTAAAACTTCATTCATTTATAAAAAAATTGTCTGATTCTTGTGCAAATTCGAATTTCCTATATCCGGTTTTCATTTTACTAATTTGTTAATTTATTAATCTTATCATTACGTTCAGTCATCCAATTTTTTTCTTTTACCAATAATTTTGTCTTTAAATATCTTTACCAAATCGGACGAGCAAGAAAAAAACATATAAAAAGATAAAGTAAAAAAAAACATAAAGAGAAATTTGAAAAAAAATTTTTTGAAAAAGAGAATAAAAACATTAATTTATTAAATGTTGGTTTTTAGAGACAAAAAATAATAAAAGAATGGGTATTGTGAATTTCAAATACAAATTGAACAAAAATTCTTCATTTTTTAATAAATTAAAAAAAAAGTATACAGTGGTGTTCCGGATTTAGTAATTTACGATAATTTACGTAAAAAATAGTAAATTTACCAAATTTTACGTAAAATATTGTAAATTTACGTAAATTTACAAAAGTAAAAAAACGTAAATTTATCAGATTTTACGTAAAATTTGGTAAATTTCGAACATTTTACGTAAATTTATGTAAAAAAAAAAATGTCCAAAAAATTTAAATGAAATTGAACACCAAAAATGCAATTTCATTTCAATGTCATTTCATTTGAAGTCCCAAATTATTTCAATCTATGTAAAAATAAATGTCCAAAAAATTGAAATAATTTGGGACTTCAAATGAAATAACATTGAAATGAAATTGCATTTTTGGTGTTCAATTTCATTTAAATTTTTTGGACATTTATTTTTTTACTTAAATTTACGTAAAATGTTCGAAATTTACCAAATTTTACGTAAAATCTGATAAATTTACGTTTTTTTACTTTTGTAAATTTACGTAAATTTACAATATTTTACGTAAAATTTGGTAAATTTACTATTTTTTACGTAAATTATAGTAAATTACTAAATCCGGAACACCACTGTATAAAAAATATTAGAAAAAATACTGCAACAAAATGCAACATTCTTTGTTGCACCTTCTTTGCCGAAAACAGAAAGAAAATAATTCTAAAGAATCAGTTAATGTTTTATTAGAAAAAATACAAAATTCAAAAATTAAAAATTCCAATTTGTTGATCAGATTATTTTTATTTTAAATAAATATCAATGGTTTAATAGTATCCACCATAACCACCATAACCTCCGTAACCACCAAAGCCACCGAAAGCTGGAGCGATTGCGAGAGCTGGGGCAACTGGCAAAGCTGCAACAGCTGGAGCAACTGGAATAACTGGAACAGCGCAACAACGTGATTTTCCGGCACCCATTTTAATTTTTGTCTTTCTAGAAAAATCTAAAATTTAAGAATTTATTTTTGATGATGATTTTGGTTTTGATTTTTGCTTGTATTTATAAGCTTTACAAGAATTTGAAAATCGAATTCAATTGATTGATTCTCTATTGTTTGAATCAATTGTTTTTTTCTTTACCTAATTTAAATAGCTTAAAATTAATTCACATTTTTATTTTGAATCAGGGTCTTATTTATTCTTTTATTTTCTATTGGTAATAAAAACAAATTAACAACCAAAATTCAAGCTTATTTTTTAATTAAATATTTTTTATCTAGCAAAATTTGATTAATTTCAATCTTTTTGTGAGTCTTTTTTTCGCACTTAATAATTTAGCAATGCTTGAATTAAAAAAGAGTTAACAAAAAATATCTAAAGAAATCAATAAAATTTAAACTAGCTAAATCAAATTAATTTTTTGTTTAACATTCGATTTCAAAAATTTCGCTTTTGGTTTTTATTTTAAAACGAATATAAATACAGGCAAATATCAAAACCAAAATCATCAAAAAAAATAAATTCTTAAATTTTAGATTTTTCTAAAAAGACAAAATTAAAATGGGTGCCGGAAAATCACGTTGTTGCGCTGTTCCAGTTATTCCTGTTGCTCCAGCTATTGCAGCTTTGCCAGTTGCCCCAGCTCTCGCAATCGCTCCAGCTTTCGGTGGCTTTGGTGGTTACGGAGGTTATGGTGGTTATGGTGGATACTATTAAACCATTGATATTTATATAAAATAAAAATAATCTGATCAACAAATTGGAATTTTTAATTTTTTTAATTTTGTATTTTTTCTAATAAAACATTAACTGATTCTTTGAAATCAAAAAAATTTCTCACCAAAATACAAGTTCTTATGTGACTATGGCCATTTTCCAAGGGAGTTTACCAATAGTCGAGAACTTGTTCAGTCATTTTAAGAAAAGGACTTCAGCTTCACTTTAAATAATAATTTTTAACTGTCAGCACAAATACTAGGGACAATAAAAGTTAACATTTAAGTTACTGATTTGACTTTGAAAAGACTTTAAAATGAATTTTTTATCTGACTAATGCGTAAGTCTGGTTTGAACAATGATTTCATGAACAGAGATTACAAAAAATGTAAAAAAGCGACCAGTCCGATCCATCTTACCTAAAAAGCATACCTTAGTAGTCGATCCAACCGACAGATGCGTAGGACAGATGGTTCTGGTAAAATTTGAGTAGATCGGCTCAAACCTTGGTTGCCTATGAAAGCACATCTAAATAATTTTATAAATTATCTCTTCTCCAAATATATCTCAGCATTTTCTTTGAAAATTTTTCACTAAAGATTTTTTAAAGAATCTGTAAAGACACTTCAAAAATTCTCTAAAAACGTTTTGACTGGTGGAACTTATTAAAGATTTTAAAGAGGATATAGAGAAAAAATAAAGATTTTTTTGTTCAAATTAATGAATTTATTTTATCCCTAAAAAATCTCTATTTTTTCTTCAAAATAGGTCGATTTATAAAGATTTTTTAAAGTTACTTTAAAGATACTTCAAAAAATCTCTAAAAACGTTTTGACTGGTGGAACTTATTAAAGATTTTAAAGAGGATATAGAGAAAAAATAAAGATTTTTTTGTTCAAATTAATGAATTTATTTTATCCCTAAAAAATCTCTATTTTTTCTTCAAAATAGGTCGATTTATAAAGATTTTTTAAAGTTACTTTAAAGATACTTCAAAAAATCTCTAAAAACGTTTTGACTGGTGGAACTTATTAAAGATTTTAAAGAGGATATAGAGAAAAAATAAAGATTTTTTTGTTCAAATTAATGAATTTATTTTATCCCTAAAAAATCTCTATTTTTTCTTCAAAATAGGTCGATTTATAAAGATTTTTTAAAGTTACTTTAAAGATACTTCAAAAATTCTCTAAAAACGTTTTGACTGGTGGAACTTATTAAAGATTTTAAAGAGGATATAGAGAAAAAATAAAGATTTTTTTGTTCAAATTAATGAATTTATTTTATCCCTAAAAAATCTCTATTTTTTCTTCAAAATAGGTCGATTTATAAAGATTTTTTAAAGTTACTTTAAAGATACTTCAAAAAATCTCTAAAAACGTTTTGACTGGTGGAACTTATTAAAGATTTTAAAGAGGATATAGAGAAAAAATAAAGATTTTTTTGTTCAAATTAATGAATTTATTTTATCCCTAAAAAATCTCTATTTTTTCTTCAAAATAGGTCGATTTATAAAGATTTTTTAAAGTTACTTTAAAGATACTTCAAAAAATCTCTAAAAACGTTTTGACTGGTGGAACTTATTAAAGATTTTAAAGAGGATATAGAGAAAAAATAAAGATTTTTTTGTTCAAATTAATGAATTTATTTTATCCCTAAAAAATCTCTATTTTTTCTTCAAAATAGGTCGATTTATAAAGATTTTTTAAAGTTACTTTAAAGATACTTCAAAAAATCTCTAAAAACGTTTTGACTGGTGGAACTTATTAAAGATTTTAAAGAGGATATAGAGAAAAAATAAAGATTTTTTTGTTCAAATTAATGAATTTATTTTATCCCTAAAAAATCTCTATTTTTTCTTCAAAATAGGTCGATTTATAAAGATTTTTTAAAGTTACTTTAAAGATACTTCAAAAAATCTCTAAAAACGTTTTGACTGGTGGAACTTATTAAAGATTTTAAAGAGGATATAGAGAAAAAATAAAGATTTTTTTGTTCAAATTAATGAATTTATTTTATCCCTAAAAAATCTCTATTTTTTCTTCAAAATAGGTCGATTTATAAAGATTTTTTAAAGTTACTTTAAAGATACTTCAAAAAATCTCTAAAAACGTTTTGACTGGTGGAACTTATTAAAGATTTTAAAGAGGATATAGAGAAAAAATAAAGATTTTTTTGTTCAAATTAATGAATTTATTTTATCCCTAAAAAATCTCTATTTTTTCTTCAAAATAGGTCGATTTATAAAGATTTTTTAAAGTTTCTTTAAAGATACTTCAAAAAATCTCTAAAAACGTTTTGACTGGTGGAACTTATTAAAGATTTTAAAGAGGATATAGAGAAAAAATAAAGATTTTTTTGTTCAAATTAATGAATTTATTTTATCCCTAAAAAATCTCTATTTTTTCTTCAAAATAGGTCGATTTATAAAGATTTTTTAAAGTTACCTTAAAGATACTTCAAAAAATCTCTAAAAACGTTTTGACTGGTGGAACTTATTAAAGATTTTAAAGAGGATATAGAGAAAAAATAAAGATTTTTTTGTTCAAATTAATGAATTTATTTTATCCCTAAAAAATCTCTATTTTTTCTTCAAAATAGGTCGATTTATAAAGATTTTTTAAAGTTTCTTTAAAGATACTTCAAAAAATCTCTAAAAACGTTTTGACTGGTGGAACTTATTAAAGATTTTAAAGAGGATATAGAGAAAAAATAAAGATTTTTTTGTTCAAATTAATGAATTTATTTTATCCCTAAAAAATCTCTATTTTTTCTTCAAAATAGGTCGATTTATAAAGATTTTTTAAAGTTTCTTTAAAGATACTTCAAAAAATCTCTAAAAACGTTTTGACTGGTGGAACTTATTAAAGATTTTAAAGAGGATATAGAGAAAAAATAAAGATTTTTTTGTTCAAATTAATGAATTTATTTTATCCCTAAAAAATCTCTATTTTTTCTTCAAAATAGGTCGATTTATAAAGATTTTTTAAAGTTACTTTAAAGATACTTCAAAAAATCTCTAAAAACGTTTTGACTGGTGGAACTTATTAAAGATTTTAAAGAGGATATAGAGAAAAAATAAAGATTTTTTTGTTCAAATTAATGAATTTATTTTATCCCTAAAAAATCTCTATTTTTTCTTCAAAATAGGTCGATTTATAAAGATTTTTTAAAGTTACTTTAAAGATACTTCAAAAAATCTCTAAAAACGTTTTGACTGGTGGAACTTATTAAAGATTTTAAAGAGGATATAGAGAAAAAATAAAGATTTTTTTGTTCAAATTAATGAATTTATTTTATCCCTAAAAAATCTCTATTTTTTCTTCAAAATAGGTCGATTTATAAAGATTTTTTAAAGTTACTTTAAAGATACTTCAAAAAATCTCTAAAAACGTTTTGACTGGTGGAACTTATTAAAGATTTTAAAGAGGATATAGAGAAAAAATAAAGATTTTTTTGTTCAAATTAATGAATTTATTTTATCCCTAAAAAATCTCTATTTTTTCTTCAAAATAGGTCGATTTATTAAGATTTTTTAAAGTTTCTTTAAAGATACTTCAAAAAATCTCTAAAAACGTTTTGACTGGTGGAACTTATTAAAGATTTTAAAGAGGATATAGAGAAAAAATAAAGATTTTTTTGTTCAAATTAATGAATTTATTTTATCCCTAAAAAATCTCTATTTTTTCTTCAAAATAGGTCGATTTATAAAGATTTTTTAAAGTTACCTTAAAGATACTTCAAAAAATCTCTAAAAACGTTTTGACTGGTGGAACTTATTAAAGATTTTAAAGAGGATATAGAGAAAAAATAAAGATTTTTTTGTTCAAATTAATGAATTTATTTTATCCCTAAAAAATCTCTATTTTTTCTTCAAAATAGGTCGATTTATAAAGATTTTTTAAAGTTTCTTTAAAGATACTTCAAAAAATCTCTAAAAACGTTTTGACTGGTGGAACTTATTAAAGATTTTAAAAAGGATATAGAGAAAAAATAAAGATTTTTTTGTTCAAATTAATGAATTTATTTTATCCCTAAAAAATCTCTATTTTTTCTTCAAAATAGGTCGATTTATTAAGATTTTTTAAAGTTACTTTAAAGAAACTTCAAAAAATCTCTAAAAACGTTTTGACTGGTGGAACTTATTAAAGATTTTAAAGAGGATATAGAGAAAAAATAAAGATTTTTTTGTTCAAATTAATGAATTTATTTTATCCCTAAAAAATCTCTATTTTTTCTTCAAAATAGGTCGATTTATAAAGATTTTTTAAAGTTACTTTAAAGATACTTCAAAAAATCTCTAAAAACGTTTTGACTGGTGGAACTTATTAAAGATTTTAAAGAGGATATAGAGAAAAAATAAAGATTTTTTTGTTCAAATTAATGAATTTATTTTATCCCTAAAAAATCTCTATTTTTTCTTCAAAATAGGTCGATTTATAAAGATTTTTTAAAGTTACTTTAAAGATACTTCAAAAAATCTCTAAAAACGTTTTGACTGGTGGAACTTATTAAAGATTTTAAAGAGGATATAGAGAAAAAATAAAGATTTTTTTGTTCAAATTAATGAATTTATTTTATCCCTAAAAAATCTCTATTTTTTCTTCAAAATAGGTCGATTTATAAAGATTTTTTAAAGTTACTTTAAAGATACTTCAAAAAATCTCTAAAAACGTTTTGACTGGTGGAACTTATTAAAGATTTTAAAGAGGATATAGAGAAAAAATAAAGATTTTTTTGTTCAAATTAATGAATTTATTTTATCCCTAAAAAATCTCTATTTTTTCTTCAAAATAGGTCGATTTATAAAGATTTTTTAAAGTTACTTTAAAGATACTTCAAAAAATCTCTAAAAACGTTTTGACTGGTGGAACTTATTAAAGATTTTAAAGAGGATATAGAGAAAAAATAAAGATTTTTTTGTTCAAATTAATGAATTTATTTTATCCCTAAAAAATCTCTATTTTTTCTTCAAAATAGGTCGATTTATAAAGATTTTTTAAAGTTACTTTAAAGATACTTCAAAAAATCTCTAAAAACGTTTTGACTGGTGGAACTTATTAAAGATTTTAAAGAGGATATAGAGAAAAAATAAAGATTTTTTTGTTCAAATTAATGAATTTATTTTATCCCTAAAAAATCTCTATTTTTTCTTCAAAATAGGTCGATTTATAAAGATTTTTTAAAGTTTCTTTAAAGATACTTCAAAAAATCTCTAAAAACGTTTTGACTGGTGGAACTTATTAAAGATTTTAAAGAGGATATAGAGAAAAAATAAAGATTTTTTTGTTCAAATTAATGAATTTATTTTATCCCTAAAAAATCTCTATTTTTTCTTCAAAATAGGTCGATTTATAAAGATTTTTTAAAGTTACCTTAAAGATACTTCAAAAAATCTCTAAAAACGTTTTGACTGGTGGAACTTATTAAAGATTTTAAAGAGGATATAGAGAAAAAATAAAGATTTTTTTGTTCAAATTAATGAATTTATTTTATCCCTAAAAAATCTCTATTTTTTCTTCAAAATAGGTCGATTTATAAAGATTTTTTAAAGTTTCTTTAAAGATACTTCAAAAAATCTCTAAAAACGTTTTGACTGGTGGAACTTATTAAAGATTTTAAAAAGGATATAGAGAAAAAATAAAGATTTTTTTGTTCAAATTAATGAATTTATTTTATCCCTAAAAAATCTCTATTTTTTCTTCAAAATAGGTCGATTTATAAAGATTTTTTAAAGTTACTTTAAAGATACTTCAAAAAATCTCTAAAAACGTTTTGACTGGTGGAACTTATTAAAGATTTTAAAGAGGATATAGAGAAAAAATAAAGATTTTTTTGTTCAAATTAATGAATTTATTTTATCCCTAAAAAATCTCTATTTTTTCTTCAAAATAGGTCGATTTATAAAGATTTTTTAAAGTTACTTTAAAGATACTTCAAAAAATCTCTAAAAACGTTTTGACTGGTGGAACTTATTAAAGATTTTAAAGAGGATATAGAGAAAAAATAAAGATTTTTTTGTTCAAATTAATGAATTTATTTTATCCCTAAAAAATCTCTATTTTTTCTTCAAAATAGGTCGATTTATAAAGATTTTTTAAAGTTACTTTAAAGATACTTCAAAAAATCTCTAAAAACGTTTTGACTGGTGGAACTTATTAAAGATTTTAAAGAGGATATAGAGAAAAAATAAAGATTTTTTTGTTCAAATTAATGAATTTATTTTATCCCTAAAAAATCTCTATTTTTTCTTCAAAATAGGTCGATTTATAAAGATTTTTTAAAGTTACTTTAAAGATACTTCAAAAAATCTCTAAAAACGTTTTGACTGGTGGAACTTATTAAAGATTTTAAAGAGGATATAGAGAAAAAATAAAGATTTTTTTGTTCAAATTAATGAATTTATTTTATCCCTAAAAAATCTCTATTTTTTCTTCAAAATAGGTCGATTTATAAAGATTTTTTAAAGTTACTTTAAAGATACTTCAAAAAATCTCTAAAAACGTTTTGACTGGTGGAACTTATTAAAGATTTTAAAGAGGATATAGAGAAAAAATAAAGATTTTTTTGTTCAAATTAATGAATTTATTTTATCCCTAAAAAATCTCTATTTTTTCTTCAAAATAGGTCGATTTATAAAGATTTTTTAAAGTTACTTTAAAGATACTTCAAAAAATCTCTAAAAACGTTTTGACTGGTGGAACTTATTAAAGATTTTAAAGAGGATATAGAGAAAAAATAAAGATTTTTTTGTTCAAATTAATGAATTTATTTTATCCCTAAAAAATCTCTATTTTTTCTTCAAAATAGGTCGATTTATAAAGATTTTTTAAAGTTTCTTTAAAGATACTTCAAAAAATCTCTAAAAACGTTTTGACTGGTGGAACTTATTAAAGATTTTAAAGAGGATATAGAGAAAAAATAAAGATTTTTTTGTTCAAATTAATGAATTTATTTTATCCCTAAAAAATCTCTATTTTTTCTTCAAAATAGGTCGATTTATAAAGATTTTTTAAAGTTACCTTAAAGATACTTCAAAAAATCTCTAAAAACGTTTTGACTGGTGGAACTTATTAAAGATTTTAAAGAGGATATAGAGAAAAAATAAAGATTTTTTTGTTCAAATTAATGAATTTATTTTATCCCTAAAAAATCTCTATTTTTTCTTCAAAATAGGTCGATTTATAAAGATTTTTTAAAGTTTCTTTAAAGATACTTCAAAAAATCTCTAAAAACGTTTTGACTGGTGGAACTTATTAAAGATTTTAAAGAGGATATAGAGAAAAAATAAAGATTTTTTTGTTCAAATTAATGAATTTATTTTATCCCTAAAAAATCTCTATTTTTTCTTCAAAATAGGTCGATTTATAAAGATTTTTTAAAGTTTCTTTAAAGATACTTCAAAAAATCTCTAAAAACGTTTTGACTGGTGGAACTTATTAAAGATTTTAAAGAGGATATAGAGAAAAAATAAAGATTTTTTTGTTCAAATTAATGAATTTATTTTATCCCTAAAAAATCTCTATTTTTTCTTCAAAATAGGTCGATTTATAAAGATTTTTTAAAGTTACCTTAAAGATACTTCAAAAAATCTCTAAAAACGTTTTGACTGGTGGAACTTATTAAAGATTTTAAAAAGGATATAGAGAAAAAATAAAGATTTTTTTGTTCAAATTAATGAATTTATTTTATCCCTAAAAAATCTCTATTTTTTCTTCAAAATAGGTCGATTTATTAAGATTTTTTAAAGTTACTTTAAAGAAACTTCAAAAAATCTCTAAAAACGTTTTGACTGGTGGAACTTATTAAAGATTTTAAAGAGGATATAGAGAAAAAATAAAGATTTTTTTGTTCAAATTAATGAATTTATTTTATCCCTAAAAAATCTCTATTTTTTCTTCAAAATAGGTCGATTTATAAAGATTTTTTAAAGTTACTTTAAAGATACTTCAAAAAATCTCTAAAAACGTTTTGACTGGTGGAACTTATTAAAGATTTTAAAGAGGATATAGAGAAAAAATAAAGATTTTTTTGTTCAAATTAATGAATTTATTTTATCCCTAAAAAATCTCTATTTTTTCTTCAAAATAGGTCGATTTATAAAGATTTTTTAAAGTTACCTTAAAGATACTTCAAAAAATCTCTAAAAACGTTTTGACTGGTGGAACTTATTAAAGATTTTAAAAAGGATATAGAGAAAAAATAAAGATTTTTTTGTTCAAATTAATGAATTTATTTTATCCCTAAAAAATCTCTATTTTTTCTTCAAAATAGGTCGATTTATTAAGATTTTTTAAAGTTACTTTAAAGAAACTTCAAAAAATCTCTAAAAACGTTTTGACTGGTGGAACTTATTAAAGATTTTAAAGAGGATATAGAGAAAAAATAAAGATTTTTTTGTTCAAATTAATGAATTTATTTTATCCCTAAAAAATCTCTATTTTTTCTTCAAAATAGGTCGATTTATTAAGATTTTTTAAAGTTACCTTAAAGATACTTCAAAAAATCTCTAAAAACGTTTTGACTGGTGGAACTTATTAAAGATTTTAAAAAGGATATAGAGAAAAAATAAAGATTTTTTTGTTCAAATTAATGAATTTATTTTATCCCTAAAAAATCTCTATTTTTTCTTCAAAATAGGTCGATTTATTAAGATTTTTTAAAGTTACTTTAAAGATACTTCAAAAAATCTCTAAAAACGTTTTGACTGGTGGAACTTATTAAAGATTTTAAAGAGGATATAGAGAAAAAATAAAGATTTTTTTGTTCAAATTAATGAATTTATTTTATCCCTAAAAAATCTCTATTTTTTCTTCAAAATAGGTCGATTTATTAAGATTTTTTAAAGTTACTTTAAAGATACTTCAAAAAATCTCTAAAAACGTTTTGACTGGTGGAACTTATTAAAGATTTTAAAGAGGATATAGAGAAAAAATGAAGATTTTTTTGTTCAAATTAATGAATTTATTTTATCCCTAAAAAATCTCTATTTTTTCTTCAAAATAGGTCGTTTTATAAAGATTTTTTAAAGTTACTTTAACTATACTTCAAAAAATCTCTAAAAACGTTTTGACTGGTGGAACTTATTAAAGATTTTAAAGAGGATATAGAGAAAAAATGAAGATTTTTTTGTTCAAATTAATGAATTTATTTTATCCCTAAAAAATCTCTATTTTTTCTTCAAAATAGGTCGTTTTATAAAGATTTTTTAAAGTTACTTTAACTATACTTCAAAAAATCTCTAAAAACGTTTTGACTGGTGGAACTTATTAAAGATTTTAAAGAGGATATAGAGAAAAAATGAAGATTTTTTTGTTCAAATTAATGAATTTATTTTATCCCTAAAAAATCTCTATTTTTTCTTCAAAATAGGTCGTTTTATAAAGATTTTTTAAAGTTACTTTAACTATACTTCAAAAAATCTCTAAAAACGTTTTGACTGGTGGAACTTATTAAAGATTTTAAAGAGGATATAGAGAAAAAATGAAGATTTTTTTGTTCAAATTAATGAATTTATTTTATCCCTAAAAAATCTCTATTTTTTCTTCAAAATAGGTCGTTTTATAAAGATTTTTTAAAGTTACTTTAACTATACTTCAAAAAATCTCTAAAAACGTTTTGACTGGTGGAACTTATTAAAGATTTTAAAGAGGATATAGAGAAAAAATGAAGATTTTTTTGTTCAAATTAATGAATTTATTTTATCCCTAAAAAATCTCTATTTTTTCTTCAAAATAGGTCGTTTTATAAAGATTTTTTAAAGTTACTTTAACTATACTTCAAAAAATCTCTATAAAATGTTTGACTGGGTACAATTTTTTGGATCATGATCAGCTATTTAGATATTAACAGGATAAATATTATTAGATAATTATTAAATGTAGAATATTTTGAAAGAAAAAATTTGATGTAAAATTGTATTTAGCTAATCATGAAACTAATATTCTAAATTTCTTCAAACTCAATAGGAAAAAAATCACAAATTTTCTTTAATTAAAAATAATTTTTTCTAAAGTCTCATCGTCGTCTTATCCGATTTCTTTCCGCCCAAATTTGATCTGAGGACCTAGAAAATAGACTCTCGCAAGGAACACTTTTTTCTGCATTTGTTTATGGTTTGGAACGCGCCTTACTTTAACGCGTATTGGAGTGTTAAACGGCATAATCTTGTTAAACGGTATTTGTCCCAGCACGTTTTGTTTTAATTCGAGTAGGCATGAGTCAGCAACCTCTGACAACTTGATTTTGAACCTCTCGATGGTGCTTGCCACATCGTCCAAATTCTCTTTAATGCAATTAATTGCAAATTTTTGTCTCTTCAGAATGGACATCTTCATTTGAATCGTAACTGTCAGCTTCATCTTTAATTTTTTTTGTCAATTTAAAACTTTTTTTATTACCGAATTAAGAACGTGGGAAAAGCAACCATAAGATGGAATTTTATTTATTTGAGTTAGCGTTTTAATAGTTTATGCATTGTCCTAACCATGTAATGAACTTGTCAAAAATATCATATTCTTTAAGATAATTTTAACTATATTTTTTAAATTTTGTGCCGAATGTTGGATGCTGCAGTTATAAATTTCGAGTGAAATCAAATTTAATTTACAAAATTTGTCAAACAAATATTTCTGGTATTTTGACGTCCAAGTATCTAATTCAGAGGGTAACGATTAACTTTTGTAACTGAAATTTATAGCGAATTTAAAAAATTAATTAAAAGAGAAATTTGTAATGAAACACTATATTTGAAAAATATTAAATTTTCTAAAGAGTAAATTTGTTGCGAATTGCAATAATTACATTAATTAAATTAAAGATTAATGTGGTCAATGATTCAATACTCAACAATCATAGACAGATGCTTCGTAACGATGAAATTTCAATCGATACGTACACAAAATATGTAGTTATGATGTTTGACATCAATTCAATGGACAAAAAAAAGAAAAAAAAACAAGAGGATGATATTTCAACTGCCAGTGAGTACGATTCAAATGAGAGTGATCTTGAAGAGTTTTCAGAGTGACTTTCAATTTTTTTCAATTAATTAACATTATAAATTCGCTATAAATTTTATTTAATAAAAAAGATAATTTTTCGCACTTTGCGTTTCGCTACATTTTTTTTTTTTCTAAAGTGGAAATTTATCGCGGTCCCGCGATTCGCTCCGCTACAAAATTATACTGAATCATTCAGAGTTGTTCCTCAAGTCGCTATTTTTCAATTCTTTCGCCCAAAAAGTCAAGTCAAGTCTTAACTTGACTAGAATTTTTTTATGAGTAAGAAGTCAAATCAAAAACTTGACTTGATTTTACTTTTTTGAGATTTTTTTGGTGAATCTTGCTCCTTGAGATGATTTTATTATAACAATGAAATTAAAGAATAATCGATCACATTCATAATTTTATTTCAAAATTTTTAAAGTTTTATTTTTTTTTAAATAATGTTTTTAATAAACTAAAAAATTTAATTTAAAATTCAGGATGTTCGAAATTACATCTAAATAGGGTTGTTATTTCAAGATTTTCTGCTGTTAATCTTGATCTATGCGGTCTGCTAATATAACCCGCACTGGAAAATAGTCTCTCAACAGGACCTGACCAGGCCGGTATAGACAAATATTTAAACGCTATCTGGTATTATATTGGGAATGTTTCTTTTTTTACTCTCCAAAAATCCATCAATTCCATATCGTTGTTAAAATCGAAATCTAAATAATTATTTTATTCACATATAAATTTCTTCGCTTTTGCTTCGTTTGGGTCTATTTTCTTCGTCTTACTAAAATATCCAAAGAATTTCCTACGTTTTGTTGGAGATTTTAAAAGAGATTCCGTCAAAATACTTGAAGAATTCTCTGAAGCTAGAATTTGCGAGCAGTCTGGTGATTCAATGACCCCTGTTAAATTACTGCAAGCTTGAGTTGAAATCACCTCTTTAGTTTCGTTATAAATCATTTCCCATTCTTCTCTTATTAAATCTCGAATTTTTTATTTAAATTTGTCAATTAAATCAAACGATGAGTTTGTTGTTTCGAGCCAATTAAATTTGAATTCCGGATCAAGAAAACATGCAATAAACCATGAACTATCTGTAAAATTCCCACAAGTATTTGAGTCATTTACAGTAGAAAAAATCCCTCCAAACCGTTGTTCAAGTGCATTTTCCAAATCTTGAACAAATGCTCTTGACGTTTTGACGAAAGTATTCACCTCTTTCAAATAATCTTCAACTGATGTAGACTTGGGGCTACACAGCTTAGCGTAGAATAGCACTCACCTTAAATTAAGAGAGAATAGTTTTTATAACCAATAAATATTCTTATTTCTTGACATGTCACTAAAATAGAGTAACTAAAATAGAGTACTCTACTTTAGTGACATATTATTTGAAATTGAGCACTGTTTTTGAAAAAAATAAAAATATATTATTAATGACATGTTATTTAATGTGAACAAATTTTAAAATTTTTAAAAATAGTCTCAGCTTTTATGAAATTCCTTTAGAATTGGAAATTTATTTATTTTTTATAAACGAATTTCATTAAAACCGAATATATTTTTAAAAAAAAAGTTAACAATTTTCTTTTTTTAAGACTTGTAATATAAATTGAACATTATTTACTGACATGTCATTATTTCATTTAGTCACTTAATTCGGATAATTACTTTATAAGTGAATAAAATAATATAAAATTTAAAAAATACCTTGTAATAAATCAGTAACGAATTCGAATGGTTCAAGAATATTCACAAGATCAGTACCTTTGAGTATCTCAGTGTTAGAAAGATTTAAATGATAAGCTTTTATTTAATTCAGCACTTCATTTAGATCATTAACATTTATCTTGCAGATAGCCCACAAGATTTTTAACTCGCTATTCCATCGTACTTCAATTGGTTTTGGAATCGATCTTTAATTTTATTCGGAAAGAAAGTCTTTGAATTCCTTTTTTTGTCCGAATTTTTGAGTTATTATGTGACACTTCGAGAGCAAATTTTTGAAACATTTCGAATTTTTCAAAGCACCCTTAACCACTAATTGTAGGGAATGTGCAAAACAACGAAGATGAAAATTTTGATATCTATCAGTAATGTTTGGTCTAAATGAAGCAGATTCGTTCTCGAATTTGGTAGTCTCTTCACCTGACTCCAAATCTGAGTAATTTTCATCATCACTTGTCTCTAGATCTGTTAAGTAGGTGCTTTTTTCTTGAACGCCGAGCTCGATTTAATTTTCATCAGAACTCTCTTCACCAACTTCACCAAAAATAAAATTTTAAAATCAATAAACAGACTTGTTTTATTATTGATTTGAAGAATGCAGAGTTGTAAATCAAATAAACAATTAGATTTTAATGTGAATTTGAAATTTTACTTTTAAATATTTGAAAATTTAAATTTTAACAAATTTTTTTTTTATTAAAAATAAAATTTAATTTGGTCGAAATTAATTTTGGTCATTTTTTGTAAAAAAAAAATTCAAAAAAAACTCAAATTTTTAAATCTGTTATCTAGTAGTACAAAAATGGTTCTTCAAATCGATTTGTGGAATATAATTCGTACAATGCTTAATTAACTGAGATTGACTTTTTTCTGTATACAATTATTTATTTACTTAATAGTTTTAAATTGCTTTAGCAAGCGAAGCCCATCAAGTCTTGCTAAATTATTTTTCAAGCAGTAAAAATGCTCCCTTTTCCAATGTTTGATAAAATGGCAAATAACTAGTTGGCAACAATCACGGTATTTTATTTTAAAGATTTTTTGAACATTTTTGAATCAAATAAAAAATATTTAATCGGAAATAAGATATTTGTTTTTCTAAATATTTTTTTGCTCAATTACTAACAACAGTGCTTAGAAAAGGTCGAATAGACTATCAGCAGTCATTGGACCCGCACGCTGCATACTTTTCCAATTTAGATAAGAATCAAAATTTTGATTTAGATAACGATTCTTACCAAACTAATCTTTTCAAACCAAATAACTCTGTTGACACATATTTAAGCATAGAAGCAAACACTAACCAAGTCACCAACACTTACGCTGAAACTAACCAAAAAGAGCCATCTAACCGCCTAAAAAAAAAGAATAGAGCGCTTAGGGGCAAAAACAAAAAGCCCGAGGCTCAGACCAAAAAAGGTTTAAAAACATTGACTAACGATTGTATGAGAAAAAAAAATTTATCAATCATTTACCACTAGATTCAGCACCTGATTATGTAAATTAAATAAATTAAAAACAAACAAAATTTAGCCATTTAAATTTTATAGGAAATATAATGAGAATTGGCTTTTTTTGATTAAATAAAACTTTATTATTATTTAATAATGACTTTATTAGTTCTCATACACCCAATTTTTGATAAAATACCCCAAATTTTTAATTTTTTACCCCAAATTTATTAGAATAACACCAAAAACAATAGAAAAAAATAAAAATATATAAATTTTTTTCACATTATCACTAAATTTAATAGAAATACACCAAATTTATTAAAAAAAATATTTTTTCTATTTTACTACAAAAATTTAAATCTTCCACATTTGTTTGAGCAAGCCCAATCTTCTTTTAATCATTTTTGCACCACATTTATCACACAACTTTTATATGATTTGTTTATATGTTGAATTTGATTGTCCGTAGGTGGTTGATTATTTTCTTTGATTAAACTTCGCTTGATTTCTTTTTTTTCTTGTCCCAGTGAACGAAAATATAAAATTTTTTGGGGCCACTATAGTCACAGTTTTGTCGTTTGAATGATTTGAATGTTCATTGTGGGAAACATAAACTGATCCATTAATCTCATCATTTTGAATTTTAAAATAAATTGATTTTTTGCAACCTTTCTTTTGAAATTTACAATCGAATGTATGCTTATCGCAATCGGCTTATTTTTTTGTGCCATGAAAGTTCCATGATACGTTGTCGAAATGGAAATTTTTGATCAATTTTTTGAATTCTTCCAAAGATTCACAGTCTTCAACAAAATCGTAGGCTTTAGCTTTGCTTCGTTTGGTTTTTGGGATTTCTTCAGCGTCTTTCAATGTATCGTTGAAATTATTTTTGAGAATACGCTCAGAACTAGACATTTTGATTTGATGAAATGAAGTTTGATAACTTCATTTTATCATATAGTTTTTTTTAGGTATGTGTCAGTAAAAATTGGTGTCATTTTAACAAATTAACGGCCGTTTTAATTAAATAGTTGTCAAAATTAAAAAAATAGTGCCGTTTTATTTAATTAAGTGTTAATCCTTATTTTTACGGATTGATTAAAAGGGAAATTTTATTAAATTATTGGGGTAAAATATTAATATCTGTATAAATTGAGAAACCTTTTTTGAAATTAGGGTATATTAGTATTGATGACTTGAGTAATTGTTCTTTCAGCGTCTTGAATGCTTCATCAGCTTCCTTTGTCCATGTGAAAACAGTCTTTTCTTTTGTAAGTTCAAATAAGCATGCTGCATCGGTACTGAAGTTTGAAATAACGTTTGAAATATGACAACATACCCAGAAAACGCTTGAGTTCTTCTTTTGTTTTTGGAATTTCCATGCTTGCTATAGATTTAGTTTTTGCTGAATCTGTTAAAAGACCATCGCCCGAAATTATATAACCAAGATAATTCACTTGATTCATACCAAAACAACATTTTGATGGTTTTAACTTGAGTCCAGCTTTCTCGAATTTTGATAAGATAAGCTCTAAGCGTTCTAAATGAGACTTGAAATCGTTTGAATAAACAATAACATCGTCGAGATAAACTAGACAGTATTTCCTTAACAGTGTATCCATTAGTCTCTGGAAGGTTGATGGGGCGTTACACAGGCCAAATGGCATTACATTGAATTGTTAGAGTTTGTGGTTTGCTATGAAAGCTGTTTTCTCCTTGTCTTCGTAAGCTAAAGGTACTTGAAGAAATTCACCTGCACAATCCATGGTACTGAATACGTATGATCCACCTAGTGCGTCGACCGTATCATTAATGCGTGGAAGTGGATATGAATCCTTGATTGTTGCATCATTGAGTTTGCGGAAGTCTATACAGAATCTATATTCTTGAGCCTTGCCTTCCTGCTTCTTTTTCTTGACCAACACTATTGGACTTGCCCATGGGCTCTTGCTTTCCTAAATTACTTTGTTACTCATCATTCCATCAACTTGACGTTCAACTTCATCTTGAGCCGCTTGAGGGAGTCGGTAAGACCTTTGTTTTATCGGTGCAGCATCTCCTTTGTTGATTTTGTGTTCAGTGAGTTTGGTTCTATTATAACCAAATTCAGACCATTGTAACACGTGCTTATATTTTTCTAATAAAAGAAAAAGTTCGTTCCTTTCACTTGTTTTAAGATTTTCACCAATCTTGATTTTTCCCACATTCATCTTAATATTTTCTCGTTCGTTATCGAATTCATCTGATAATTCTTCCTCACTTGATGTTGCTTCTTCGGCATAGCACAGACTACCAATTGAAATGTCATTTCGGACATAAACGTCTCTATTGGTTGCGTTTAATGCACTAAGGAGAATGGTTTTGTCTTCTTGAACCATATTCAAACTGCTTGCCCACACTTTGCCTCTAGATAGGTCCTCGATTGATAGAGCGTTTGGTTCGAACATTACCTTGTCATTTGGATTGAAACGATCAACTTTTATCTTTACTAGATTCTCTGAATTGGCTTTGATAAGTGTTTTGTTCTCCAATTTTATTTTGTACGATTCAATAACAGGTGTGTTTTGGATCATGTTGATTCTATGTTCTTGATTATTGTCTTTGATCACTATTTTTTGGTTCGAAAAGTCGAAGTTAGCGTCAAATTTCTTGAAAAAGTCGATACCAAGTATAGCTGGTTCCGATAATTTGGCGAAAAGGAATTCATGCTCTCCTTCCCATTCGTTCATCCTGATTTTCACTGATCCACCGTCACATTTGACTTTTTCGGTATTTAATGCGGACTTGATTGTTAAATTCGCTTTGTTTAACTTCGTGCCTCTTACTTGATTACCGGTTTTGATAAAATTTTCGATGTTTTTAGCCAACTCTTTTGGTAGTGCATCTGGACTGATAAAAGAAGCAATTGATCCAGAATCTGCTAAAAATTTCATCTTCACGTTCTGACTAAATAACTCAACGTCTGATTCAACTCTCACCAGCTTGCTTTTTGTACTTCCAATGGCATTTTGACATTCGATCGAGTTCGCTTCTTGATTCTCATCTGAATCAACTTCTATCTCTGCATCTTCTGTATAACCTTGTTGTTCTCTTTTCTGATTACCGAGATAATTTTGATTACTTGAGCGATTGGAGTTACTGTAAAAACTCTTGCTTGTACACTGTTTTTGGCTTGATTGATGGTTTGCATTATTTTGATTATGCCAATTGCTTGGGTTTCTCTTTTGATTGTAATTGTTTTGATAGCCTGAATAACTACCATTGTCTTGAGCTCTTGTACGATTCTGTAGATTAGAAGACTGCGTTTGATTTTTTCTTACATAACAATCACTTGCTTTATGACCGAACTTTTGGCAGAAGTTGCAATTTCCATTGAATCTGGACGATCATGGTCATAATTGTTCCACCTTGTTTAAATCTACCTCTTCCTTGATTTGGAAATTAGCTTGATAAATTTCTTTGTAGTCGACTGATTTGTCGAATAAGGCAACGATTTCACTCCATTTCTTGTCTGAAAGTAGTTCCAGATAATTCTTGATTGTTTCGGGTACAGTTGACAATAATCTTGATCGCAGCATTCGAGTTCGGTTTTCTTCATCTAATCCTGGCAACCCTTTATCGATTAATCGATTTCGTAGCAAAAGTTTGCAATTTTCTCCTCTGGTTTCAATTGTCTTGAATAAAACAAATTTAGATAATATTCTGGAGACTTGACGCAGCCCTTTTTAAGTTTTTCAAAAATTGTTTTGATTGAAGATTTTACTGTTTCAGACATCTGTTCATATTGTTTTTTTGCTTTGCCAGTCAAGCATACTTGGATTGCTTCGATTTTCTGCTCCTCGTTCCAACCTTAAATTATACCATCATACTTAAAAGCTGCTTCAAATTCGTCGAACGTCCCACTTTCTCCGTCATAGAGTAAATTATTTCCAATTCCACGTTTCATTTTTACTTGAGCAAAATACCAACTTTAACTTGAACACTAACAACTTGAATTCTAACAACACTAATTTGTTTTAACAACACTGAAAACTTGATCCAGTCTTTCTTTTAAAACACAGCTTTTCAAACTTGAACAAGCTTAACTACAACACGAGCTTGATTAAACAAAAGAAAGCACGCAGCTCTGAAACTTAAATTTTTAAAGTCTATTGTCTTTGTCTAACAATAGCTTGGCTTAATATCTTAAACAACAATATCTTGAACAACACTTTTTGATACGCGTGATCCTTGATTCGGTTAGCTGACCAATTTTAAAGCTTAACCGCTATCACCAATGTAAGACGGGCCAGGGGTAGGGTCTAGGATCGAATAAAATATAAAAATGAAATTATAGTTATATATGTTTTTTATTTTCAATTTCTTATATTTATATGAGTGAGGACGCTTACAATTCTTTGGACTCCACTTGTGCTTGCAATAATCATTAAAACTCAAATCTTAAATCTTCTTGGTTTGTTTTTTATAATTAAAATTGAAACATTCAGTGAAAAAAAAAGATTTTTCCTTCAGGTAAGTTTTAAATATATTTATTAAATATTATAAAATACTTTCACGTATCTTACCTAAAAATAAGTTCACTCACTTATATCTAATCATCAACCCTTTAATTTAAAGCAAATTTATACCTGCTCAGACAATTTCACGCATTTTTTTTTGAGTATGAGTGTGAGTTTGAGTGATAAGCACTCAACTCTCACTCACACTTGATCACGCATAATTTTTGCGTGATACACTCAACTCACACTCAAACACGCATTTTTTTGCGTGACGAAATTTTAAAAAAATCTTTAAATTTTTCTTTTTTTTTAATTTCAAAATAAATAAAATTAAATTATAAACAGTTTTAAATATTTTTTAAGTTCGAATTTTTATTTAAATAAGCAAAAACAGTTGGTTGAGAACTTGATTTAGTTTTTGCTTTAAACTTTTTAAAAAAATTTTGTATTTTTAATTATTGTGTTACAACAATGTCTAACTCTAGTCGGTCGGTGTGGTTCACTTATTATGAGAACAAATCTTATTCTCGTGTTTAGTGAACAATTAGCTTTTAGTTCACCAAAAGGTGAACAAAAATAGGATTGGGTGAACAAATTTTAGATTAGGTGAACTATTTTTATATTTGGCGAACATATATTAGATTTAGTTAACTAATTGTTCACTAGACCCCAGAAAAAGATTTGTTCTCATAAAAGGTGAACTGTCGACTAGACCCCAATATCTTTTTAAATTTTGAAATTAGAATTAACACTCAAAGGACCAAGGGGTCTTAAAGACCTTTTTTGATGATTATTTTGCTCTTTGCTCAATATATTTAATCATTTTTGACAATTTTTTTTTCATCAAATCTAAATTAAAAAAATATTATAATTAATTCATTTTTGTTCTAAAATCTTTTTATTTTTCTGCAAAAAAAAAAAAAATATACGTTAAGGCTCAAAAGGGGTTTTTTGGGCCCAACAGAAATATTGTCTTTTTTTGTAAAATAAATTGAAGACCAAGCTAATTATGCTTTAAATTTCAAAATCCACTTAAATTAAATAATTCCTTTTATAAATTACAATTTTATGAACCATGTCTCGACGAAAAGCTGCCTTACAAGCCTTTGAACTTCTTAGAAATGCGGATGATACCCAATCAGTAGCCTCTGATGATGATGATAATGATTATGAGGATAATGATGACTTTGGTAATGATTTTGAAGATGAAATGGAAACAACAAATGAGCCTAATGCTGAATATGATTCAGATGAAGACTCTGATAATGAAGAAAATAAAGGCGAAGAAGAAACTGAATAAACTAACATAGACAAAACTTCGAAAAATGGAATGATATGGATAAGATTGAAAAATGGAGAAGAGACAAGTCTTAGAAAAAAGATAAATTACAATATTTTAAATTTAGTCGGAATAAACAGCCGGATCTTGTATAAAACTTGTAACCAAAGTAAGATTTCACGTCTAATGTATTTGAAATCATTGGCAGATGAATTACTGGAAATGGTAAATAAAAGTGTACAGCCTACAACTCCAATTACTCCAGTTGCTTCTAGAAAGTGCTTAGCAAGCACTGAGATTGATTCATCTGCAAAAAAAAAAGTGTCAAATTAGGTTATGTAATGGAAACAAATCGAACTTTAATTGTGACAAATGCAAACAATTTAGATGTGGTCCTTGTCTAGGTGAGAAGGTTTTCAAATCGATTTGAAAAAATTGTTAGGATCAAGGACTGAGAATTTAGATAAAATTTTAATTTTTTTATTAAAAAAAATTTTTTTCTTGAATTTTTATCAAATTTTTTTTTTAAAAATACTTTTAGGTTTTTACTTAAATCAAGACATAATTTTTTTTGAAAGTATAACAAAAATGATAAAAGACATTTATTTTTGCAATCTGTAACATTTTATAACATACTTTTAATAAATAATCTAGTTTATTTTATCTAAAAAGCAAATCTTATTTTAGGGTTTTTTTGGACCCCTTTGGTCCTTAACGTAATAAATAAAATTGGGCCTATGAGTGTTAATAAATATTATTTTTTGAGTTTTTTAAGTTTTAATAAATTAGGCGGACTTAGGTTGTCTTCTTAATTTTAAGTTTTAGTCTCAATTAGTTCGCTCCAACTTTATATTATGCGACATGCATAACTGAATCATTATTAGCAATAAACTATGCGAATAAAGCAGAAATTTAATTTCAATATATTCAACCCAACTGTATTTTGAAGAGATTTTGCACATCATTAGTATATTTTAAAAGTTGAAGTATTTTTGTGTGTAATACTATGTTGAATTTGAAAAGCAAGCCTTCAACCTCAAAAATTTGAAGATTTCTTGCACTTTTATTTTCTGTTTTAAGTTCCAAATTTCACAAAACTGAACAAAGGAATTTTTTTCTTAATGTTTTTGTCTCAAATCCAAAAACATGCTTACAGTGGATATTTTAAAACTATACCACTCTAATAATAATCAAAGATAGTAATATTTACTGCACCCTATCGCACCAACCCAATCTTTTATTAATTTGTTAATTTATTTAAAACATTTTGATAGAACAAATAAGATATTTTTATTCAAAATTTTTAAGGGTCCCCTAGGTTATGCTGTTAGCGGCTAGTTATCGACTTCTTAGTTATGATTCCCTAGTTATTATTTATATTTTATTAATACTTAAGTATGTATATAAAAGAAGATTTTTTTTGTTATAGTTATGTGGAGCTTTGGAGTTATAATAAAGAGCTTTGAACACAAACCTTTAATTTCACTATTTTCAATAAATTCTGATAGGCAAGTAAGCCTACGACAATGTGATCACCTAATATGTGATAAATATTGATCACTTTACTAAACTAATGAAATCACCAAATTTATATTCTGATTACATAACCTAGAAGACTCATTTTTAAAGAAAGATTATAAAAAAAATCTTAAGCAAACGATCGAAGCGGCGTTATACTTTAACGGTGACTTGATACTTAATGTACTTCGGATACTTCCAAGAGGAATCTTAATATTAAACCCACAAACAAAACTCATGTTATTATTTTATACCAGACTCTAATCACCCTTTACACATATTCGTGAAAATCCCTGTTTTTTTATTTATCAGAATCAGAAGAATTTTTACACGTCATTTTGATTATTCAAGAGGTCTAATTGTTCCTTTTAGTATAAAATGAAAATCAATTTATTTTGATTTTTTTTAAATAAATAATTAAAAAATTAAACAAAATTAATAATATTTTTATCAAGTTTTTAATTATTTAATCTAATAAAACATCATGACATTATTCTGTATAAAATATTGATAAATGAGAACAATTTAAAAAAAAAATAAAATTTTTTTAAAAAGTTTAAAACTAAAAGTATAACAAGTTCTCAACCAATTGTTAATTCTAGCTTTTGCCTATTTAAATAATAATTCGAACTTAAAAAATATTTAAAACTGTTTATAATTTAATTTTATTTATTTTGAAATTAAAAAAAAAGAAAAATTTAAAGATTTTTTAAAATTTTGTCACGCAAAAAAATGCGTGTTTGAGTGTGAGTTGAATGTATCACGCAAGAATTTTGCGTGTTTGAGTGTGAGTTGAGTGCTAATCACTCAAACTCACACTCAAAATGAGCCTAATATGAGTGAAAATGTCTGTACCTGCTGTAATTCTCTGGAGGAGTGGATTCAGGATTTATTAAAAGAAGCACTCCTTTTGATAAATGGTAAATTTTAATCCATAATAGATAAAAGAAACGGGTGTTCTAAGCAAATGTTAGATAATATAAATAATGTAAAAAAAGTGTGAAAAATACATATGAATAGTTTTACATGAGAAAAGTAAGCTTAAGATAAGCATCATTTTGATGCTTATCTTTATTATACAAAAACATATAAGAGTTTTATGATGCGCATTTGAAATGTGACTATGCAGATTTTAAACTTGTATATATTTATAATTGAAATTTTTTTTAAAAATTGCTTTACTCTTGTGGTTGCTATACAGCAAAAGAAAATTTATCATTAAAAATGCAAAAATTGAAATTCGAATTAATCGCCGATAATTTATATCTAATAAAACAAAAGGAAACACAAAATATCAATTATTTTATTTACTGAATTCGTATAAAAATTACAATAGCTACATTTTTCTCTTTTAACTACTTATTATATAGCTTAAATACGATTTTTTAAAAAATCAGCTAATTATATTCAATTATTTTAATTCTATTGATTTTATATTTTTAATTAAAAAATAAGCATTATCTTTAATTGCATTTTTCTATTCATAAAAGATAAAGAAAAAACAAAAGCCTGATTCAAAATTAAAATGTGAATTAATTTTAAGCTATTTAAATTAGGTAGAAAAAAAACAATTGATTCAAACAATAGAGAATCAATGAATTGAATTCGATTTTTAAATTCTTGTAAAGCTAATAAATACAAGCAAAAATCAAAATTAAAATCATCAATAAAAAAAAATAAATTCTTAAATTTTAGATTTTTCTAGAAAGACAAAAATTAAAATGGGTGCCGGAAAATCACGTTGTTGCGCTGTTCCAGTTATGCCAGTTGTTCCAGCTGTTGCAGCTTTGCCAGTTGCCCCAGCTCTCGCAATCGCTCCAGCTTTCGGTGGCTTTGGTGGTTACGGAGGTTATGGTGGTTATGGTGGATACTATTAAACCATTGATTTTTATATAAAATAAAAATAATCTGATCAACAACTTGGAATTTTTAATTTTTGAATTTTGTATTTTTTCTAATAAAACATTAACTGATTCTTTAAAAATATTTTCTTTTTTTCTCAACGATTAGTCTCTTTTTATGTATGGATTATAAATGGAAAAAAAATAAATAAAGTTTCATGAGCTATCTTTATGAGTACTTAAATGATTTAAATCTTTAATTAAGAAGCCCTAGATATATCATTGCTTTATAGAATAAAAGAATAAAAATTAACCAAAATTAATATTATAAAGTACTAAATAATTTATTATTAAAAGTATCAAAAGGGTATAATTTTAAAGTGAACCATAAAAAGGGTTAAACTGGTCATGCAAGTAGTGAAAGTTTGCGGTTTCCACAATTCTTATGGACGCATTAAACAAGACCCTAAAAAGATTGAAGCCTTAATGAGATGCAAACACCCAAAGAACATGACACAAGTCTTGGCATTCTTGAGCCTCGTCAGCTATTAAAAGAAGTTGGTGAGGGATTTCGCCAAAATAGCTGAACGCCTTTACTTCTTGAACCAAAAATGATGTCTCGAACAAATGCGTGATAATGGACTGATATATTCTTTAATATGCTACGTTCTACACTCACATCAGACTTTTTCTTAATCTTACCAGATTTAAGTGAACCATTCAGGGTGGAAACAGATGCACGAAATATCAGAGTTGGCGCGGTTTTATCCAAAGTTGTTTAAAAGTCATTAAATCAAAGAATTCTTGAATTTTTTTTTGCTTAAGTCTTGGACTTGAAAAATATTTAAAAAATAAAATGTCATTTAACTTGCGGCCAAATGCTCTTTTTGCCGTTCCATGTGGCAAAATTTTTTTATTTTACTTTTTTCAATTAAACTTTAGGTAAAAAAAAAAGAAATGTTTTATGATTTATCTTGTAAAAAATACAACAGAATACAATTCAAAAAAACATTCAAAAGTATAATATCAAATATCATTCAAATGTATAATATTCAAATGTATGATATCAAATGATTTCATTTTTTATAAAAAATCAGCTGGACTGAATTTTTTAAAAAATTAAACGATTTAAATTCATATCAAGAAATTATATCATCAATATTATTTTTAAGAAATAATTTTAATAATTGCTTTTGAAATATATGATAAAATTGAGTTAAAGTTCTTAAAAAAAAAGAACCTTAAAGTATCTTAAAAAAAATATCTTAAAGTATCTTTTGTTACTCTTTTTTTTCACAATGGTATTTTTTGATAAAAATTGCATTTGAACGTTTCATAGCAAGATAATTTTTTCATTGCAAAGTAAATTTCATAGCAAGCAAACAATTTAATTAAGTTGATTAGAAATCAATTACAAATAAAAAGGAAATGTTTTTTGATTTTTATTATTACTATTTATCTCAAAAAGCACCTCTTGGATGATGAAAATAAAGTAAAAAAATCTAATTTATATATAGAGGTGAATCAAGTTAAAAAGCTAAAGACAGAATTTGACAACATCTTTAAAGCATGAATTACTTTAGACAAAAAAATATCAGAAAAAAATTAAGTAGTTTTGACAGATTTCCTGAAGTATCAATTCACTTTAATAGATTAAATCATTCGGAAGATCAGTTTATGTTTTTTAATTTTAAAATAAATTTACATTTTAAAATTAAAAGAGTATCAAGCTGAAATAATAAATATTTATCTAATGTATAAAATTCCTATATATAGAATTAAAATCGATACCACAAAACTAAAATAGAATTCCCAAATTTTAATTTTTTAACAAATACTAAATATAATTCCCCAATTATTAAGATTATAAATAAAAAACAATTTAAAACAAAGTTCCCCAATATTTTATCTTTGACACTTTTTAATTGAACTTTCTTTAATTAATGTAATTTTGGAAATATAAAAAAGCAACTTTTTCTTAAAAAAACAGTAGAAAATAAAATAAAATGTCTAGTTCAGTTAGCATTTTAGAAAACCAATTTAATGATGCAGCCGAAGACGTTGAAGCGTTACCAAAAAACAAGAGAAGTGTTAGCAAAGTATATGAATATCTCCAAGAATGTGAGACATTTGATAAATTTAAAAGATTAACTAAAAACCATCATTTTGATAACATTTCTTTTTTTAAATAGATATATTTATTTAAAAATTAATTTAAAAGGGCTTCGAGCTTCTTGGAGTTTTCATACAAATAGACTTGTCAACAATGATAAACATGTCTACAACATAGAAAAAAATGGTGCAAAATAAAAAACACTATTTTTTGAAGTAAAAAACGGTGAGACAAGAAACCTACCGAATGAACTAAATTGTGCGATCAATGAAGGGGAAAATGAAGAAAAAACGCTACTGAGCTTGTCCAAACAAATATCGAAAAAATTAAAAAATTTGGTGTCACAAGTAAAAAAATTTTTTTTTTATTTTTATTGTCGTAATAATCAAATTGGTGTCAAATAATAAAAAATGTGTTTTTTTTTATTTTTTGTGGTTATTCTAATAAAATTTGACTGGGGTGAAGTTTTGACATGAGTTAATTAGTTAAATGAATTAGTTATTTTGTTAACTCATTTTTTTAGTAACTCATTTTTTTCTGCTTCAATATTTTGATGAAAAGAAAGAATATGACCATAAAAATAAAAAGTGTTAATTAATTATTTAAAAAATGACTTATTCTCTTTAAAACTTCTATAATTCCAAACAAAAGATCCGAAATGAAACCCAAACTTACCTAAAAAACAATAATTGAAAAAAATTAATTAAATAGCTTAAAAATATACTTAACCTTAAACCCATTGCTGATAAAATTACACACTGCTAAAAATGAATACTTATACTATTCCTTTTTTAAATATTCACTTATCCCAGATTTTGGAGAAAAAGGTGATAGATCCATCAAACAAAGATAAATACCACATTCGTGGCGAATTTATGCATATTTTTGACAAATATATTATTGAAAAAGAAAAAACTCAAAAATATTCAATTACTTAATTAACTTTTTATTTGTAAAATTTGCCTAAATCCTTTTCTTTTTAATAAAAACTTTAATTGAACAATTATTCTTTTTTTAAAAACACCAATGTGAAAATCACCTTTTTTTTTTAATCCAAAATTTGAATTAAATTATTGAATTAAAATATTAAGTTAGAAAAAATGAGTTAAAAAAACCAATTCAAAATTAACTGGGGTGTTTTATTAAAAATTCGAACCAAATTTCTCATAAAAAAATACCAAAAATTTAAAATATAAAAACTCGTTTTTCACGTCCAGAATAAAATACCTTTATAATTTTTTGTATTTTTTTTTCTCTTTAATTTTAATTTCTTTATTTTATATTTATGTTTCATTTTTTTCAAAAAATTTTTGTAAATCTCATTACAATATTAAAAAATCAATTATTCTTAGATCTTAGATCCTGAAAAAAAAACACTTTTGGTCGAAACGCATCAATCGTCTTTTTAAATAATAAAGTTCTTTTTAAATAATTTGTACAAAATGTGGTTAAATTCTGTCAATAGGAGCATATTTTTATAACATGTCAAAATTTGAACGTTCTTTTTTGAAAACCCGTTCATTTTATAAAAATCATGATCATTTTTTTTTCAAATATTTTTTTTATTCATAATTATAAAAATAAAAATTTTGTGATCTATAGATCATGAAATTGACAAGACTCTACTTCCTTAATAAAATTATTTTTTAGTTAGCTAAATTTATCTCTTAAAAAAAATTAGCTGTCAAAAAAATTAAATTAATTAATTAAAATTTTTATTTGATAATTCTTTAAAAAAAAATTTGAATACTATACCAACCGAAATAAAATATAATTAAAAAAATACAAAACTAAATAAATAAAAGCCAAGAATAAAAACATATAAATTACTCACTAGTCCTGAGTTAAACTTAAATTCTACCGATTTTAAAATTTAATTAAAAAATAAGTTCCAAATTAACAAAACCGACTTAGCACCATAATTGGTAAAATTAATCGCGAAAATTGTTTTAAGAAAAAAATAAAAGAAAAAGATGGAAATAAAAAAGAATTGGTGAACACAAAAATCATTGAGCATTAAACATTAAGCGATTCTGAATTTGATTTGGCACGATTGTTGTTTAGCTTTATTTTTGAACTTAGGGACTTGGTCAAAAAAGTTTCGTCATTCTCGATCTTTTTTTTCCTAGTCGGAATACTAAGCGACACTGCTCGCTGAGCTGCCGCAATTTTTAATGTTTGCTCCTCGACTATTTCTTCACTGTTGTTCGACTCATTCTCGTTATTAAGCAAGCAGTCACGTGACACCGGCGAGTCACGATCAGAATTTTTTACATTCAATTTTTCGGGTTGACGCAAAAATTGATTGTTTATTTGAAATTCATCAAACTCTTCTTCGTACTCGATTTGATTTGGAGCACAATTAGGCGAGTCGGAGGGCACTTGGTGATTAAATGAAGATTTGGTCTGATCAGATGACTCAGAGTCGCCTTTTTTAAGCTGAACTTGAGAACTATTGAACTCGGATCGATTCGAAAATTTGATCTCAAAATTTGTTCTAGCTCTGTACACTGCCAAATGGTTTGATGAACGTCCTATAAAAAAAATTTTTTTTATTTTTAATAAATTTCTTAAATGGATATTATTTCCTTAAATTTCTTTTTTTTTTAACCAAAAATTTTATTTATTTTAAATAAAAAATTTTATTTTTTTTAAATAAAAAATTTTATTTTTTTTAAATAAAAAATTTTATTTATTTTAAATAAAAAATTTTATTTTTTTTAACTAAAAAACAAGAGTTATAAAGTAATATCCGTAATTGTTGCATTTTTTATCTTTTGGCACTTAAAGTAAGCTTTATTTAAGGCTGAAATTAATATTAATATTTTTTACTGATTTTCATCATCAAGGTTTAAAAATCAAAACGTGTTCTAGTTAATTAGGATCTTAAAATTTCATATTGGAAATTATTTTCAAAAAATTCACGTTGTAACATAAAATTTTAGATTATATTATTAAATTTAAATTTAGATCAAAATGATACAGGTTGTTTAAAATCGACTCGCCTGTATTTCCTTCTAAGTAAGCTAAATAATGTTATTGTAAATAATTATTTCATATGAATAATTCAAAGCGACAAAGGGATAACTGAAGTTTAACCATTTACCCACAAAATTAATCCGAAAAACCTTTTGAACATTACATTTTTTCAATAAAAACATATAAAAAATGCGTCTGTCAAAAGCTTTTCATGGTTCTTAATTTAAAGCGAAAAAAGGGCAAGTCGATCTTAAATAATTTATATCATTTTTTTTAATAATAATTTAAAGGTATTAAAATTTGAAAAGAATATTTGAAAAATTAAGCATTTGAAAATTTAGTTTTTTGTACTTTTGAAGCTTTGATTAAATCAGAACAGCTATTTTTTGGCACCTGGTAAGATAGATGGTACTATTGTAATCTAGAAAATATTGGAAGAGTTGTGTTGACTGCTGAAAATCTGGCACACTTTAAGTATCCAAACCGAATTGAAATTCAATTTACTTTATGAATTCTTTTTTAATTAAAATATTTTTGATCAATTATTTTTTTGATTAATTTTTATTTTCAAATATTAAATTGAATATTTATTAACTACAGTTTTTGATCAAAAAATTTTATATTCTCAAATTTTAATTCGAATATTTTTGATATTCAATATTTAATTTAAACAAATTAATTTTCAAATATATTATGCTAAAATATTTATATTCAAAAATTAAATTCAAACCTTATTTTCATTCGAAATGATACTTATTCGAATATCGGTTCGAATATGCATGTTCGATTTCATCACTATGCATTACCTAACCCCTTACCAGACTTGTATAAAAGTCAAAAAAAAATTATCAAGTCAAAAACAAGTCAAAGTATGACTTGGACTTGAAAATATATTTTTTAAATATAACAAGTCTTAACTTGTTTCAAAAATTTAAAAAAAACAAGTCAGGATTTATACTCATTTTAAGAATAGAATTAAAATATATAAAAAAATTATAAGTCTTGAATTTTTATTATTCACGAAAAAATAAAATTATTTGTTTAAATTTATTTTTCAATGTAAATATTGAAACATGAATTTTTAAACAATTCACATAATTTTCATATTCGTTTTAAGTGAATTTATTTATAAAAAACAATTAATTCGTGCTTAAAAAAATTTTAGAAATAAATTAAATAAGATAAAAAAATAAAAAAATATTTAAAAAATATAAAAAATCAAGATATTAAAAAATCTTTGACTTGTTTTTTTTTTAATTTTTGAAACAAGTCAAAGTCTTGAATTGCACTTGACTTGTGACTTTTATACAACTCTGCACCTTACCCACAAAATATTTAAAAAAAAAGTTAACTTGATTAACTAATTAATTTTTTTGAAATTTTAAGATAAAATTTTTGATTTATTTAAAATTGAAAATATTTTAATACTTACCAATATAGGTTAAAAGAACTGGTAAAAAAATGAGACCATGTGTTAGTCCGAGGAGTAAAATACTAATGTACATTCTGAAATAGAATACTTGGAATAGCTGAGAGTGAGCGAACGCAAGAACACTAATTCCTACAATACTCTGCAACACACCGCTAAAAACAGGCGGCCCCATCTTTGACAAGGCCTCACTGGCTCTTTCTTTGCGAGAATTTGCATCACTGATCGCAAAGGCTCGGGCTATATGTGAGCAAAATTCGACAGAGATGCCGATTGCGATCACCAAGTTCACCAGTGATATCGCGTTTAGTTCTATATTCCACAAATACATAATTCCAACCATATCTATGATTATGATGGCGATTAGGACTGTGACTATCAAAGCTGTAAATAAATCGAATGATAACAAGATAAATGTACACAAAAAAATGGCGAATAGTGTGAGAATTAATTGCATGGTTGCATCTTGCCAAATTGTCAGATATTGCTCGTAGAAAACATAAAAAATGCTTAAAAAAAATTATTAAATTAATCAGATAAAATATTAAGGTTTATTTCGATAAAAAAATTAAGTTCATAGCAAAAAAAAGATTTTATGAAATTGTTAGTAAAAGTGTTGTAAAAATTTAAGTTTCTGTAAAATTCATTTGATTCAAAATACGATAGAAATCATAAAATTTCATTAACAATTTTCATTTTTATGTAGATATTGGAAATTTTTTTAATATTTTGTCAATTAATTGTCTATGAAAATTACGAGAGATTATTTTCCTATATGCATTAATTGATTATAAAAAATTTTCTTCTCATAATTACACTTTCGAATTCAGTTTTAACAATGTGAATCATTAGCAAAAAATTATAAATGTAAAATTTTATTAAAAAACTCGCAAAAAAATTTTGAAAAATTTTTAACAAAATTTTATTTAAATCAGATTATTTAAAAGTCACAAGTCTCAAGCCAAGTCCAAATTCGAACTTTAATTATTTTTCAATTTATAAATTCTGGACTTTAGTGACTTTGACTTTAATTTCAGTTTTTTAAACAACTCTGATTTTAATTTTATTATATGCGTAAATTTATCTTTTAATTTTTTGCGAGCTTTTTTGACTTATAAAAAATTAAACTAAATTTTTTTGATAATAATTCACATTTTTTTAAAGTATCCTTAATTTTAAAGTATTCTTAATATTTTTTAAAAGTTAATGTAATATGTTGTAATTTATTTCGGAATTTTCTGTTCTTTTTGAAAATTAAATTTGATTTTTGCCATGATTTTTTTTTTGAAAATTGATTCTCCAAATATAACCACCTTTATTCTTGTAAAGAATTTAACGAGTTTTCCAAAAATATGTATAGTTTTTGTCCAAGAAGCATATTCTTAAGATATTTTAAAAATTTTAATGATGATTTTAAAAAATTATTTTGAATATTTGATATGTTTTGTTTTAATAATCAAAAAATTAGAGACGATTTATTCCTTGACAAAAAAAGACACATTTTTGGAAAGTTCGTAAAATGCTCTAAAATAATAGTAATGGTTAGATGGTTTTATGGTCTCAGTTGAGCAAAAATTTTTAAAAGATATAAAAAAATTTAATTTTCAAACTCATAAAAATCTTGGCAAAAAACTTACTTAATTTTCAAACATTTCAGAAAATTCCGAACTAAAAGATTTGTTAAAACTTTTTAAAATATTCTTGCTTTGTCAATCAGTATTTTTGGGTAAAAAAGGAAAAAATATAAAATTAAAGGGGGACAGGAAATTTTCAAAATAAGAGGATCAGTATTTTTATTAGGATTCTGAATATAAAGCTATGCAATAATAAAATAAAATATAATATAAAATAAATTTAATTGTGAATGCTAAACACAAATACTTTTGAAATAAAAAATGTCAAATAAACTTTACAAAAAACCAGTTAATACATTTAAATTTTTTAATAGATAATCAATGAAGTGAGAAAATGTTTTTTCAATTTTTTTTTATTTTCTAAATCTACATTGCATGTAAAGCATGTTACAGTACAATTATTTAAATTAAATCAAAGATTAAGTTTAATATCTAAGGATAAACTTTTTGAATTGAAATGATATTTTGAATTGATCATCAACTTCAAGATGCCCAAAAAAATAAAAAAAATTTAAAATGAAAAAAAAGGCTTTATGTAACAGGTATGATAACTTAATTTAATGAAATAATTAAATAAAATTATTTTTTTTTACTCAAAAAAAAAAATTTAAATGAAAAAAAATGTTAAATGTAACAGGTATGATAACTTAATTTAATGAAATAATTAAATAAAATTATTATTTTTATTACTCAAAAAAATAAAAAAAATTTAAAATGAAAAAAAGGCTTTATGTAACAGGTATGATAACTTAATTTAATAAAATAATTAAATAAAATTGTTTTTTTTTTACTCAAAAATATTAAAAAAATTTAAATGAAAAAAAACGTTTTATGTAACAGGTATGATAACTTAATTTAATGAAATAATTAAATAAAATTATTATTTTTATTACTCAAAAAAAATCAAAAAAAATTTAAAATAAAAAAAATAATCTTTTATTTATTCATAGTTTAGTAAAACCAAATAAAATTGACATACCTGTATGGAAATACTTCATATCTTGTACTCGTATCTGTGCCATTATTGAGCACTTGAGATATAGCCTCCGATATTTTATAAGCCGACCTCATGGCATTGATAAAATCCTCTGATGTCGTCAACACCTTGTGATAAGCCATAAAATGCGACGCTAAAAAAACTCTAATTATTCTAACAACAAACAAAAAAGCCAACAAAAATTACATCCAATTGAAGTGACATGTCCAGCCGAGTCCTGGTGCAGATTGACCGCACTGGCATGCATGGCATGGCCAGCTTTGATGCAATCCCGGGACGGATTTTGACTCAGAAAATACTTAACATACCTCAAGAGCGAGGTCTCATCGGGAAAGTCGTACTTGACCCTGTCAACGGGACACTTGTGGCACAGATGTTCGTCTTGCAGAGGCAGCTTTAAATAATCGCAGAACCTTCTCTCGCCAACATACTCATAGCAGCAGTACGAAGGTTTCTTGGCCTCCAGCCACTCCATGTAGTCATCGAGCCAATTTTCTGGCGGCTGCGCAACATAGGTCTGGTTGGCAAAAAAAGATGCAGACGAGACCAAAGACTGGAGCGAGTTGGTGTGACAGGCGGGCGAGCCGCACAACTTGCGCACTTGGTCAACACTGCTGTAGTTGTAGCCGTCCTTGAGAACAAAATAGACGGGCGGTCCCACTGACAAATGCTTCTGCAGCGCCTCAAAATACTTCAGCTGATAGGAATCTTGCGGCATGGTCAGCTTTTGGTCCAGGCCCACTTTAATCTTGTCGCACATGGCCAAGCATGCAAAAAAAAAGCCCGCAAACACCACAATCACCACCGCTCTCACCACATTGTTGAACAAAATTGGCGTGTACACCTTCTTGAAAAAATTGTACAAAAAAGACTTTTTTTTTTGCAGAGAGTCTCCGGCGGCGCTCAAGTTGAGCTTGATGCAGCAAAGGAGATCGATGCGCTTGGATTGTTCGCGCTTGGCGTCCAGAGTGAGCAGAACAACGAAGCAGGTGATCTGCATGAGAAAGTTGATGATGATGGCCAGACTGGCGTAGAGGCTGAAGGCGCGGACGCCGGGCATGGGCGTCAGCGCCGATATGAGAAAGGCGGCCGACTGGGTGGTGCCCGTGAGCAGCATGCTGGGCCCCACTTTGCCCACTATGCGCGATATCTGCTCCTCGATGCTCTCGGCCGGCCGCCGCTCGTCATTCTGATACGTCTGCACCAGGATGTACACGTTGTCCACCCCCACTGCCAGCAGCAGGAACGGGATCACTTCCAGTGTGATGAGTGTGGAGGGCACGCCGATGCTGGCGAAAAAACCGCCGCTAGAGAACACGCTCAGGATGACCAGAGACACGCCGGCCATGGCCAGGAATATTTTCATTTCAAGAATAATCACCTTTAAATTAAGACTAGAATATTTTCCCAAAGTGATTGTCAAATAGAAAAACATGGCCAAATAGCTGATGGCTATTATTTTGATGTCGGCCTTGGACTCACGCTCCAGCTCGTCTTCAATGGACCTCTCGGTGCTGTAGTACACATTTATGAGATCAGACGTGTAATTGTTGAGAATGCCCAGAGCTTGTTCTTCCCAGGCCATTGCCTTGGCTATTTTTTTGTCTTCATTGATGTAGTTGTTGATTATGAAGTTGATGATGAGCGAGCCAGCATTTATGTAGTCAGTTTTTGATGAGTTATAACTGCCTATGACCAGATAGGGCTGGATGGGTCCACCATAGCTGCTCAGACAGTCCACAGTGAGAGGGTTGCGCATGCACATCAGCAAATAGCGGTAGGCCTCGGCCTCATCGCTCAAATAGTCCAAAATTTTCTTCTCACTGTTCTGAAAATACTGAAAAACCGACTGCACTGCACAATGGTTGTTCTCCGGCTCCAAAGGCTTGAAACAGATTTCATCCAAGCTGACTGGGTGCTTAATGGCCAGCAGTTTGGAGTAAAGCCGGAATGTTTCTTGCAGTATTTTCACTTGTAGACCAGAAATGGTCAAGTTTTGGTACATTGATGGCTCTATGGTGCCTTTGGGCTCGATTATGAGCTGGGTTATGCGGTAGAATGGACCGAAGTGGTGGTCAAAGTATTTTTTGTTTTGTCTGGCAATGGATGAGTCAGCTGACCAGAGTCTGATCGGATCTTTTTCTATTTTGAAGTTAAAGTAGCCAACACACATTAGGCAACAGAATGTGAGGCCTAGGGTGAGCACTAGAGCTGGATAGATGGCGCAGAATTTTCCCAAATTTTGAAATTTTAGCTCGATCCAGCGTTCTAGTTTGTCGCCAAGCTGCAGCATTTTGTCCAGGAAATTAACCTTTTTGAGACTGCTTTTTAGTGTTTTTTTGTATCTGGAGCGCCGGGACGGCTCGCTAGGCTCATCTGTTTCTGTTAGAAGAGAATTTTTGCGCTCTCGCGGACACAAACAGACCAGAGCGGAGCATTGTTTGGCCTTTTTTTGCTCAAATGTAGGGCTCTCGATGCTGTCAATTGATGAAGGTGTTTTGGAGCCTAGGCTGCTTGTCTTTGGTCTGATGTGTTTTATGTAAAGGTATCTGACAAAAAAAGCCAGGAAAAAGATAAAGATGAGTGACATGATGAAGGCGGCGCCGTCCACTTTGCCAACTTTGAAATGAGCTCTTGATTCGACCAAGAACTCGTCGTGGATTTCACATGATGCTTGGCATGCCTTCAATTTTTTAAGATTTATTTTTGATTAATTTGTTAATTGATTTTTTTTTGATTTTATTTAAAATTGGAAATTGGGATTTTTTTTCAATTTAAAAAGTTGAATTATATTTTTGAAATTTTTTTAAAAAAATATCCAGACTCAGATCCAGTCATTCGAAAATATCAGTTTTTCTTTTTGTTTATATTTTCTACATTTATTTGTTGAGGATTTTGGAAAAAAAAATTTAAACCGTAATTTTTTGGATTGTTTTAAAAAAAAATTATTTTTTTTTAATTTTGTTCATCTATAAAAATGCTTTTATCCTAATGATGAGATTAAACATGTTTTTGAACAATATCTAAATGAAATATAATAAAAAATAAAATTTTAATAGCACAAATATTTAACTAATTAATTTATGACATTACAAATTTTAAAAAGATTATTTAATTTCCCATTCATAAAGTGGCTTAATTTCAAATGCAGATAATTTTAAATTAAAATAATAATTTAAAATTTTTTTAAAATCAAAAAATTTAAATGGGCTGTTTTTTTTTGATATTTAAAATTCTAAATAAAAATAAAAATCTTTTTAAAAACTTGTTCAAAAATTAATTACTTTAGGAAGTCAAATTTAGTTTGTATGATCAAAATCTTTATAAATACTTTATTAGAATAAATTAATAAATTGAGTGAAGAAACAAATTAATAGAACTCAGTTTAATTTTTATTAGAAAGTTAACAGGTAACCATGTTTCCTGAAAAAAGTTAACCAATGTTTTTGTCTTTTAGAAGGAAATGTTTTTGTTTAATCTGCAATGAATTTCACAATCCGAATAAAAAATTCAAAAGGAATTGAAAAAATTTTAAATATTTTAATTTTAATTCAAATCAAAAATTACTCCAAGTGACTATTTTAAAATAAAAACCAAGTTCAAAGCAAAATGATTGAAGTGAAAGATCACAATTTAAAATTTGAAGTTAATTATCATGATGTTTATTTTCATGTTCATATTTAATATTTAATTTAAAATATAGAAATTTTCCCAAAATCTACAAAATCAAAAAAAATAGAAAGAAGATTTTTAGATTTAAATGAGAAGAAGTATGAAAAGAAAATCGATGGCAATCTCTTAAATATTCTTCTTAAAAGCATGCCTTCCCATTGTATAATATTTTCCATCAAATTCATGCTAACTAATTAAGTAAAAAGGGTAAAATATAAATAATAGTAATAATATAAAATGATATATATCAAGACATGAACCAAAAAATCAGTGAAAATATTAAAATGTATTTTTTATTCTAATATAACGAAGCTAATGCTCGATACAGGTGTACAAATGAAAATAAAAAATGAGTAAATTTTAGTTAAGTCATCTTTTTAATTGCTTTTTTTTTATTTAGAAATAGTTAAGTAAAATAATTTTTTCATCGTTTTACTAATTAGTTCAATGAAAAATTTCACCCTAGATTTACATTTTAATTCAAAATTTTTAAATAAAATAATTTTGGAAAGTTTAAAATTTGTTTATGTATAATTTTAATTATGAATTTCCTCTGTGTGTGTTTGAAACTTTGAATTTGTGTAAATTATCGAATAACTCTGTCAAAATTCTAAAACAAACCAAAAAAAAATGAATCAAAGCTTTTGATTTAAATATTTTAAATTTGCTACAGATACAAAATTTAAAAGCCTAAAATAAATAATTAAGATAACATTTGAATTCGTTATTTTTTTAAAAATTCTCCGTTTTTTGACCAATATTTACAAAAAATTACAGAAATTTACATAAAAATTTTTGATTTGAAAAAGAAAAGAAAATTCCAATTGTTAAAAGTGTTTTTGAAAGCGTGATTGAGAGTTTTAAATTTTTTTCTCTTTTGTATTAATTAATCAAATTATATTTAAAATGAAAAAACGTTTTATCTAGTAGTAGTAGTAGTAGTAGTTTTGAATGTAGCTGGCTAGCCAGCGAGTGTGCTGATAAGGCACACTAAGACAGCTGATGTGATTGATTGCTGCTCATCCAGCAATCTAATTTACTTTATCAACCAAGTAAAAGTGAAGACAACAAAGTTGAACAAATAAGGAGCAAATTTTCAATTAAAGCTTTCAAAATTCTACCAAGCTAACAAAATCTCAGACCTAATGAACCATTTTTAATTTTGATTATCATAACTAATATTATTGAATAACATGAGCTAATAATCGGGTCACTCAGAATGGATTTAAGACATTCTAGGGAAGCAAGAAATATATTAATAGGTAAAAATCATTAAGATGCGTTGATTGAAAGTAAGCTTGTTTTTAATACAAAAGATAATAAATTCAATTGATAGTTCAACAAAAAAAAATTAGAAAATATTATGAAAAATATTTTGATAATCCAAAAAATTAGAAAATTTAAATTACCAACATATCTTCAAAAAACTTTTGTATTCTAAAGTCAATACTTAGTGAGATTTTGGCTTAAAAAGACTTTGTTCAAAATTTTAATTTAGCATCCATATTAAATTTCAAATTTTTGAACTTTATGAAATTTTAAAACGAGGTTTGAATAAAAGCTTATTAAAAATTTTGTCATCTTATCCTCAATTTTTTTTATATAAAATGTAATTATTTTTATTAAAAAATTTAAACAATCTGTAATTTTTTATTATTTTGAATTTATTAATCCGAATTGAAATATTTGACTGCAACAGTTCGGATTGATTCGAGCTGACTATACTGAAGACTTTTTGTGTCATTTTGTGCACTTTTCTTATATCAACTTAGAATTAGCTTGTAACCAAATGCATCTAAAGATGACAAGAAGGGGTGATGTGAATTTCAAATACAAATTGAACACAAATTCCTCTTTTTTATAATTTAATTAAAAATAATATTAAAAAAATATTACATGGTGCAACATACTTTGTTGTACCTTTTTTGTCTAAAATAAAATTTTTATTTTCTTTTGATTAGTAAATCAAATCATGAATCCATTTAAATCATATTGATTCCTTATTTTTTATTCTTTTTTACATGAGAAAAATTATTTAGGTAAAAAAATGTGAAACAAAATATGCTGCACTATGTTCCAGTATTATTTTTAATATTTTTTATTAACTTTAATTTTAATTTATCAAAAAATGAAGATTTTTTGTTCAATTTGTATTTGAAATTCACAATACACGATTTTTATTAAGATAATATTTATTGTTCTTTAGTTCTATCATTAGTTTATTTTGATATAGTTATTTTACTAATAAAATACAATTAAAATGAATAAATTTATTAAAGCATTAAGAAGTGATTTAAGTTTTCAATCCGAATCAATTTTCAGAATTCAATATAATTTAAAATTAGCTAAATTATGCATTTTAATATTTAAATAAGGAAGATGATTAAAATTCGCATAATATTAATTGCTTCTAGATAAAATAATTATTTTACTAGATAAAATGTATTAATTTTACTAGATAAAAAAATTAATAACTAGAAAATAAATTTAAACACTATAAAAATAAATTAACACCTATCAAAAAAAATATATTACTAGATAAAAATTGCTTTTAACTATAAAGAAATATTAATTGAATACAAAACTTATGAATCTGCTATATAAAAATATTAATTGACAACAGTCGAATGCTTAGAATTTCAACCGGGTGAACAGGTATCCGATTCAAGTGATGAGGATACCTTCGAAGAACTTCTGGACATCCCAATTAACGATCAAAAAAAGACATACAAAAATAATTCGAGCAATATACTATTTGACAACGACGAACCTGGGCCAAGTCAACCTATTAAGCCGAAACGTGGTCGAGGTAGACCAAGTAAAAACAGTCAAATTACAATTACTTCTGCAAAAAAAAGAGACGCGAAAAGTACAAGCGATGCCGCTGTGAGTCAAACTCAAAATAAAAAACGCAGAATTTAATTTTTTATTCTTTTATTTTTTTTCTACTTATTAATATAAAATTATATCAATTTGTATTTTTTTCTACTTATTAATAAATATATCTAGTCAAAATAATATTTTTTATCTTTTATTTGAATATCTAGTAAATTTAATACCTTTATCTAAAATAATTAATTCAATGCCATTAAAATTAGAATATTCAATTAGGGTATTGTGAAATTCAGTACAAAATGATAAAAAGAACAGAAAAAAAATGACAAAATAATTAAATAAGTTTTTATCTAAAAGTTAAAAATTAGTTCCGTGAATGCAACATAGTGCAACATTCAAAATTTTACGCGAAATTACACAATTATTGGTAAAATTTTGTAAGCTTAAATAAGAAAATTTTTCGAGAGACTTTATTTTTGCAACCAGATATTTTTCACAAAGCATTTAATGTCATTCTTTGGCATAGTGAATTTTGGTACAAAAGTCAAAAACAAAGTATTAAAAGTGCAAGAGCTTAAGTTCTGATGGACCAAAACATGTTCTGTAAATTGCATCAACTGATACATCCTTTGTACCACCAATATACTAATTCTGCAAAACTCAGAAAATTGCAAAATTTAGGATATTATATTATACTAAAAATTCAACTCATGTTTAAGTTGTGGTACAGAGGATGTATCAGTTGCTACAATTAACAGAACATGTTTTAGTCGTTCCAGATTAAAGTCTGGCGTTTTTTATATTTTGTTTTTGTTTTTTGTTCTAAAATTCACAATGCTTTGAATTTTGCAGGGTTTAACAGAATCAGTATATTGGTGGTACAAACGATGTATCAGTTGCTACAATTTACAGAACATGTTTTGGTCCTTCATAACTTAAGCTTTGACATTTTTAATATTTTGTTTTTGATTTTTGTATAAAAATTCACAATGCCTCATTCTTAAGCATCTCAATAGAAAAAAAAGTCTAATTAGTGATAGACATTTATTAATAATTTTATATTTATTTTAAATATTTTTAAAGCTTATTATTTACTTTAAAATGTAGAAACTAAACCGAAAGAATTCATTGAGCACGTTTTTAATCTACCAAGTACACATGCGCCAGTCTTTGTCTAAAACATATTGGAATTTTGTGAATCAGACTTCCAGTTGAGATTCCCAAAGTGAGATATAGGCCTATAAAATATAATTGTTTTTTTGTTCTTATATTATGTTAATTTTTATTTTTAATTTTTTTTCTTTTGGTGCTTTATTATTTTTTTAGTGCTATCCATGGGCCACTAGTTACAAAGAAATCAAAAACTCAGAAAATCTTGAAATAAAATCACAGGCAGAGAAAAAAAAAGAGAAAAAAAAAGAGAAAAAAAAAGAGAAAAAAAAAGAGAAAAAAAAGATGACAATAAAAAATTATCTCCAAAATTGCTCATCTAAAATTTTGATTAATAAAATATAAATTACAATTAAAAACCATAGGGAGTATGTACCTAAATCAAATATTTACTCTAATTGTTAGCACACATGTTTTTTTAGGCCTTTAATATTTTTTGTCAGCTAATTTTTCTTTTTGCCAACAAAATTATTTTTTATCAGAAAATTTATTCATTTATATTCTAATTAATTTTTCTTAATGTTAATTTTTTTTCTATAGCATTTTTTAAGATATAAAAAATTTTACACAGAACTTCTTACCAAGTACCTCTCCAAGCAAATTGTTTACCAATAGGTCAAAAATGTAAATAAAGAATAATTGTTCTGTAAAAAATTAAAAATAATTTTTTTGATGAAAAAAATAAAAAAATATTTTTTTTGTTGAAAAATAACTAGAAAATAATTTTTCTGTAAAAAAAAATAAAAATATTTTTTCTTTTAAAAAAAAAATAAAAAATAGATTTTCTGTAAAAAAATAAACAATCATTTTTCTGTAAAAAAATAAAGAATATTTTTTCTGTTAAACAATAAAAATAAGCTCGAAAATAAAAGTTTAGCTGATGAAAAGAAGCACTTCTTTTTTTTTAAATTAATTTAAAAAAACTCTTACCTTGCAACTGCACTTAGATCCGTAGTCCAAGTCACCAAACTGAAAGCTTTGATTGCACATAAAATACTGTGGCATGACAGGCTGGATTAGAGCATCTACTGTCTCCTCTCTTTGCTCTTGCTCCTCGATCCTAGTGCGGTAAATAGTTAGCATTTTCTGCTCGGTTTGATTAAGCATAAAGTTCATCTTGAACGGATTCTGCTCGACCTCAAGTCCCATGTGATGAGCGTACTGCTCGGGCGTGCACATTTGAGCCGGCACGCCGCAAAATCCCTGCAGCGCATCACTTCCATACAACTTCACATCTCGACAAGACTCAATCAGCTGGCTCAAGTACTCTCTGTTCATGTACACATTTATTTTCGAGACCACATATCCCATGTGCTTGGGCCCAGTCTCTTCCTGCTCATACTCTTCCTGCTCATACTCTTCATAATCTTGGAAGTCTGTCATTTGCTTGGCCTTCTCGTACTCGTGTAGCACATGGCTGAAGTTGTTTGTTTCGGCCATCTTGAACTCGATGGGCTGGACGAAGCGGTGCTGGTCCGGGTGGCACGTGATCTGGCACCAAAAGTTGCGAAAGTTGAAGTAGCATGAGGGACAGGAGCCGATTATGGCCTCGGCCTCGCTGATGCTCTTGGTCAGGATGCGGATTTGGTTGGCCGAGCAGCACAGCGCTTGCTTGTCATCGCCGTTGTACAAAGACGGACACAGCTTTTTGAACATCTGCATTACATGCTTGTTGTGGATGGCCTGCGGCTCGCCGCTGTACTCACAGTTCTGCCACTTGGCCTCGAACGGGCTCTGGCCTTTGTACAACGGACTGAGGTTCGTGCAAGCGTCGTACATCACACATTTGCTCTGGCATTTGTAGATTAGGACTATGAGGACGACAAAGCTTGGATAGTTCATCTAAAAGTTTGAACAAAAATTAGAGAAAATAAATTTTAAATCATCCGATTTTATGCTTTGAATTCTACGAGCTATTTTCTATTTCATAATTTAAAAATCAATTCACACTCAAAGCTAGCTCACGAGCTTTCAAACAAAAAGAAAGAGATGGATGGTTGAAAAGTTTGAATTTGAATTTTTTTTGTAAAAATTTAATTTTCATTTTACCTTTTTTTTATGGAAAATAAATTGTGAATCACTTTTTTGATGCGGGGTTTTAATCCGCTTAGAATAAAAATATCACACCACCAATGTTTGAATTCCTTGTCTAAAAAATCAGCGATCTCGTACGACTATTCAGCAAAAATTTTTAATTATTTTTTCCTTCTTTTTTTTTTTGTTTAGCTAAAAAATAAAATTTGTCAGAAATCTGTAAATCGTTCTTCTATTTAAAAAAATTTTGACATAATTTGAACAAAAAAATGGTCTGATTTTTTCATCGAATGTTATGCAATGTATGAGCATAATTTTCGATTAATATTAATTCCCAGCCTTAATATTATCGAACCACATATTTTAAATTTAACAACTAGATGCGGATGCGTCACTGGCCTAACCGGTCTCTTCAGCTCTGGCACAAAGTTACTTTCTTTTATTGAATAAATGAAATAATAAAAGTTTCTAATAATTTATTTTTTCTTCTTGGTTGCCAAGGAATTTGTAAATTAAAAATAACTTTCAGCAGGCAACTTTGCCAATTTTAACAATTGACCATTTTTTTTATTTAAAAAAAAGAGGAAAATTTTTATTTATTTGAATTGTGTTGATTCTGGTTTCCATTTAGTAGCTTGGTTACTTGTTCTAATAAGGCTTTGTGGAATAGTTGTGTTTTTGAGACCACTGAATGTCGACTGCAATTATTACCTGAGCGTTTGTACCTGGTAAATGTTAATTTACTTATTTAAGTTTTAAATTTAATTTCAATTTTTTTTAAATATTAATTATTGGATTAAAATTATGGATCAATATTTTGAATTTTTTGCATGAATTTTATTTTATAATATGACTGAAATTATTTTATTTTAAATATAAATCTCATTTAAAAGTTATGGTTAAATTTATTTATTTGTGAACAATAATTGGGAAGAGTGAAGTTGAGTGAGGAGCAGAGAAATTTATTTAAAATTGTTTAAATTTCGATTAAAATATGATAACTTAACGAAATTTTTGAATATTTTAAATTTTAGCAAAATTCATTAATAATTGTTTAAATAATTTTCATTACAATATTCATTTTGAAAAAAATGTTTTATCTGAACCACATTGATCTGCTTAGAAAAATTGCTTCCAACTTCACTCTAACTAACAATTGCCTGTTTGTAAAAATATTTTTTTTAAAACTAACTATTAATAGTTAAAAATTAAAAATTATTATTTTTTTTAGAAATGAAATTATACCCAATAATTTATTATGCCAATGAGTGGTTGTAACTAAGAGATTGGCATTAAAAATATTTGATCAATTGGTTAGAGAGCTAGAAATTGTAAGCTTGAGATGTTATTTTTTGAGATCTTACCAAGATAAATAAAAAAAAAATTTCTGATTTCGACACAAGCTCAAAACTTAAAATTTTTAAAAAAAAAATTTACATTTATATTTATTTTAAATTTAAAGAAGTTTACAATTATTATACAATTATTATACAATCAAATAGTAAGCTATTCTAATAAATTTTTTATGCTGTTATTGTTTATTTTTGTTAATGCGGAAAAAAAACTTATTTCATGCTAAAAAGGTATTTTGTTATGTGTCAAAGGACCTTTCCCAATCAAATAAACAAAATTAAAATTTGATTAAGAAATTTTTTTTTACCATAGTTTTCTATAAGTCACAAGACTCAAGTCAAGTCCAAGTCCGGACTTTTTTTTAAAATTCCAGCCCCATGAATTTTTTACTGTTCCAGTTGTGACGGCCTAGTTAAAAATTCAAAGTGACTTAAAATAAAGTTCTAGTCGAGATTTTAAAAAAGTGCGGACTTTGAGTTTAATTTGGGGCTTTTAAACAATTCTGTTTTTTTTTACTTAACTTTACACTATCCTTTATCGAAAGAAGTAAATTAAAGTAAATTATATTAATAAAAGGTTCTTTTTTATTAATAATATTTTTTTTATTTATATCATTTTTTATTTTTAGTGTATTCAATTATAGCCTTCATTCCTGTATATTGGTGATATTACTAAAATATGAAGTAAAAATAATAATAATAATAATATATGTTCTATTCAAAAATTACGCCAGATCCGGCGATGTTTAAATAAAAATATTTTTAGCCAAGTAACCTAAATAATTTAAATTATGTATTAAAGTTCTTAAATTAAATAAAAAATACCAAAAATAAAAATGAAATTTACAAAATTTAATTAATTTCTTTAATTTTTACTACATAGATGTATTCACCAAGTATATTTTAGATGTGCAGAAACTCAATATTAATGTTGGAAAAATACAACAAATGGACATATTACAACTTGACTATTATGCTTATAATTACGTCTATGATTTAGATGACTAAAAATTAAAAAAAATATATGTACAATATTATGAATTTTGTTAAAAAAATTATTTTTTTGTTTTTTATTATTTAGATACTTAAGAATTTTGTTTAAATGCTGCATTTAAATTTTATTTTCTCAAATTTAAACTTGTTTATCAATTTTAAAATTAATATTAATGTAAAATTTTTTTAAATAAATGTTGAGATTTAAGCTTGTGTCGAAATCAGAAATTATTTTCATTTATGTTGGTTAGGTCTCAAAACAGAACATGTCTTTTTAAGCCTGTATGACAAAAAAACGGAACTCTTCAATTTTGCACCAAATCAATCACAAATATATTGCTGAATTTTTCGATTAAATTTCGATAAAAATATATTTTTTGTCAGAAATTTTTTTTTTTTAATAATTAAATAAAATAAAATTGGATAAAAGTTTTTAATAAAAAAAATTTTTTTTTTAACAAAGAATAAGCACTTTTTTACTTAATTTTTTGAAGGTTACTTTTAGATTTTTTTGGTCTTCCACGCTCAAGGGGCCACAAATTCATTCGTCGTATACTGATTTATTTACTATTTATTTTATGTATATTTTCAATTATAATTATCTATTAAATATAATATTTATCTACTTAAGAAAAACTATGATTTAAGATGGTTCATTCTTTTTTCTAAAATTGTTCAATTTTTTTAAAATAGATTGAATTGTTAGTTTAAAATTTTTAATTTCTCAGTGAAATCTGTTAGATAAACTAAGAGACTCTATAGTAAAATAAAAAAATCCATCTTTAAGCTATGAGAAAACAGAAATTCCTAAAAAAAAAGTCATTTAACAAAGTTACTTGTGTTTGTTCCTACCCGGAAAAAAAAGAACGCTCAAAAAACGCTCAAAGAACGCCGTTCTTCGTCAGCGTTTTTCACGCCGCCGAACGGCGTTTTTTAAGCGTTTTGGAGCGTTTATTTATCTTTCAAAAATAATTTTTTTCTAAAAACAAAGCTATAAGATTTAATTTTGTTTTGTTGAAACAATTAAAAAAAATATATGACACATTTTTTGATCAACTAGAATTAATAGAACATTTTTGACTTAGCAAATTAGTTGATTTTAGTATTTTTTTATAATAATATAAATTCTTTTTTATATAAAGTTATCATCTGTCACATTATAATCATTTTGGGTGGTTCAGTAGGAAATTCTATATCTTTAGCTGAATCTTTTTTAACTGCATTAAACATATTTAAATCGCATAGAAATGAAAAAAAGGTTTTTAGATAATTTTGAACTTCCTAAGGGTCACTGCTGTTAAATTATAATTTAAATTAAAAAAATTTAAAATTTTTATTCTTATTTTTATTTAATCTTAAGGAGCTTTGGCTCGACAAAGGTAAACAAATAAAAAAAATCACCTTAAATTTGTATATGGGTATTTGGAAATAACGAAATTCGCTTCTTATCGAACATTGGTTTTCAAAATATTATAAAGATATGTAATTTTAGTCGAAAATATCCATTTTGAATACCACTGTTCGATAAGAAACGATATGTCGTAAAAATCAAGCAAATACATTATCTTATTTTTGTTCATATTCTTACTATTTCAGATTGTTTTTGATCCTTCAAATTAAAATAATAAGAAAAATAAAATAAGCTAAAATAATAAGCATGAAAGAAAAAACATTCCCACGCTTATTTAAATGAAAGGAATAATTTTGCCATGCCTATTACATGCGTTACTTATTTCGCTTTAGTTACTTATTTAACCTTATTTATATTTATAAAAATTTACTTCAAAATTTAAATTATATCATACAGTACGTTTCAAAAAAAAGTAAACAGTTTCTAGAGCATTGCTTAAGCATCTCTAGTGCATAGCTAGCGCAGTTCTCATGGTCTGCTTAAGCAATTTAGAACATGCTCATGAGCGTTCTATAGCGAGCATGTTCAATTGCTCATGCAAATGCTCTTAAGCAAAAAATATGTTCTATCGCAGCTCTAGAGCAGTGCTATAACATAGCTGTATACTTTGTTTAGAAACGTACTGTATTATTAGCAACATTTTTAAATATTGAACATTTTAGGAAAGAAAGAAATTACGTTGAGGTAATTAAATTTTTTTATTTTCTTTTATTTATTATTTTAGCTCATTTTATTATTCTTATTATTTTAATTTGAAGGATCAAAGACAAAATTTTTCTTCCCCCTCCCTTCTTTCAGTTACAATGGTCCTAATTACTCCAACCTATTTAATGGACTGAAGCGGAACTGGCAAGTGATTAAGCGTTCTAAGTAAATGACTTGAAATACGCTAACAATTTGAGAGTTAAAAACGTCCAAACGTATAACAAATTAATTTAAAAAAATTAATAGTTTCATCAGAACTAATTTTATTTTAATCAAAGCTTTAACTTTAAAATATTTAAAAAAAGTCAAGTTTAATCGAAAAAAAATTTAATTTTTATTAATAATACTGCTTAATATAATTTTCACAGTGTAAGTCTGAAAACCAGCGAAAATTATTTTCCAACAGTCAAAGGATTTACACTAGGGCTTTCAGCAGATATTTGAATCATATTTTATAACTGATGAAGAAATTCAATAAATCATCTGGCCCCAATTGAATCGATTTTTCGCAGCGTTTTTTCAACGTTCTGCAGCGTGAAAAACGCTGACGAAAATAACGCTAAAAAACGCTGAAAAGAAGCCGTTTTAACGCCGTTTTACCAGCGTTAAAACGGCGTTCTTTTCAGCGTTCTTTTTTTTCCGGGTATCTACTGGATTTAATTTTAGTTCAAGATTAGAATGGGTGAATTTTGAACGATTCAAAAGAAAAATTAAAATGCATTTAAAATTTTTTGACGAGTAAGTGATGTGATAGAGCTTGAAGTATTCTTCAAATTTTTAATTGGAAATTCAGTTAAAATAATTCTGTAAAATAATCAAGCTCTTTGTCGATGACTCAATTACATTTTTTCGAGTAGACTAAAAAAACACTTTTTGAAAAAAGTAAAGAAAAAATTTTTTTAAAGAATTTTTTTTCAATTTCTATCATGAGAAAAGACATTGGTCGAATTTCAATTGAATTTTAATTAGGATTTGACTCTGGAATCTTCAGTTATGGCAACTTTTTAAAGCTTGGCAAAGATAAATTCATAACGCTATTTAAAGTAATATGCTGTCTCTTAAAAGTAGCAGGTAAAGTTCAATTCAAAATTTCAGAATCTTAAAGATATCTTAAAATAAAATTAAATATTGTTTTAGAAGACTGATATTAAAAAATTGCAGAATGTGAAAAAAATGAGCTTACTTTTGCAGGACACTTCCAATTTCAAAAATCTAGAATAAAAAATATTCCATGGATATTAAATTTTTTTTTAGAAGATAATTTAGTGGATGAAAAGTAAACAATTTTTATAAAAAAATAACTTTTTGCTGAGAATGATTTAATGTATTTTTAATTAATTTATTTCAATTTTTTATTAATGAAAATTTTATTTTGTTTTAAGTAAATAAACTCAATCGCTATTTAGTCGTAAAAGGTCAGTTTCTTAATTAATAATTTCAATTTTGATTTGGATAAATAAATTATCATGTATCATTATTATTTTAATAGCAATAATCATAATCATGCAATAAAATAAATGAATAATCTAAATAATTTAGTTTAACAATTATCATTGCATTAAAATCAATTACGCATTTTAAAGTTTAAGCATTTTTTAAATTTTCAAATTTGATCAAATATTTTACTTTGCTAATTTCTTTGTCAAATAAAAGAAAAAATAATGATTCATTTCTGAAAAATCAAAAAATTACCTGACTTTAGCAATCAGATTATTTTAAGGTAAAAAATTGTGTAGGAATTAATTCTCATGATAATTTTCTAATTAAATTTTTAACAACTCCGCATCAAAACACCAAGATTTTATTTCAAAAGTTTTTTTTTGCCTAATCGCAAAATCAGATTAAAGATAGACGTTTTTTTTAAATTAAGTAAAATTTTTAAAAATTAGATTAAATTTTATTTCGTATAAGATCAATTTACTAAAAAGTTTTTTAATTTTATAAAATTAATCAAGAAGATTTTAAATTTAATCTAATTTATTCTAGTTCAGAGAATATTTTGTTTAAACAAAAAGCTTTAAAAAAAATGAAGCTTCGACTGTTCTCGGACTAATATTTATGATATATAGAATTCTTCCAAAAATAAAAGTATAAGGCTGTTAATGTGGTTCTTAAAATTGGATACTTTTTTTTGAAGCACAAAAAATGTGAATCATTATTTGACGGAGAAAAAAATCGAAATTAGAATATTCTAAATTGACAAGCTTGAGTAATTTAATTTGAATTGAAAAAACAATGCCTATTTGAATTTCTAAATTTTGATATTGATAATTCTAATATTTTTTTTAATTGTCTAATCATTTAAATTTTTATATATTTACTTATTGTTCTTTTATTTAGAATAGCATTTTAATTTACAAAAAAATGTCTACATAATGTAACTAATTATCTATTTTAATTACATAGTTTTTTATTATATAACTTTTTCCGATTTCGAATGCATTACCCGTCATTCATCACTGTGTTGTTGATTAATTTATTAAACTAATACTAATAATAACATTAAATCAATTGATTTTTTCAAATAAGAACTTTCAAAATAGAATAAAGGGATTGATTAAAAATAAATTAAAATATTTGATAAATTAAAAAGAAAAAAAATGTTTATCACAAAATTAACTGTCCGTCATTTGTACAGTAATGTTTCGCTATTTGTTTTTTTAGAACATTTGACTAAATTTTGATTAATTTTCAATAGTTAAAATCAAAAAATTCCAAATTTTTACGTTGATTTTTGTGAAAGCAAAAATTTCCAAAAAATTTAACAACTTGGCTGAATACTTAAGATTTTTTTAAATGCAAATTTTTCAAACAAAAATCTTTCACATTGCAATTTTTCGTCTTCTATTAAAGGAAGTTACCAATATTAAAAACAAAAATTTTTTTATCAACAAGAAAACAATAGATTTTATTTTCAATTTGTTTATTTATTTTTATTTTTGCGAGGAACGAGCTATATAGTCTCACAATGAGAGTGTATTGAAAATTTAGAATGGGCGATTTGAAAATATTTTTCTGGATGAAAATTTTAATAAAACGTTAACATATACTATTATAAATTTGAAAAAAAACTGAAAATTAACCAATTAAAATTTGCAAATATAACTTAACTTTTTATTAATTTTTTTCTCTGTCAAAAATTAAAAAAAAAGCACAGCATACAAAAATCGACAACTAAACAACAACAAATAATAATTTGAAGAACAAACAATGCCGATTAAAAAATGAACTCACACAATTTAAATAAAAGCATAAATAACATCGAAGACAGTCAATCAATTGAAGATGTTCACAGTGAAGAAGAAGTTAAAGTTTATATGAATCATATTAAAGCGTATCATGACGCAATTAATGAGGCATTTGAACTAAATAAAAAATAATTCAGGCAAACAATATGATTATAACTCTTAAGCGTAAAAAACTAGCCATAGAGCCAAAATTCTCATAAACTCAAATAAACGCACTGCTAAGAATACCGAAGAAACCGTTGATGATGATGATGATGATAATGATGATAATGATGATGCTGAACTCACCCAATTGTCCAAAACGTATTTATCTTTGATCTTGATTTTATTTCTATTTTTTTTAAATTATTGACGCATAAAACTAAAAAAAATTAAAATTTAAATAAAAAATTTCTACCTTTTAATCGATACATTTATTTAACAAAAAAAATCTGCCTTTTTTTATGATTCTTCACCTTTTCTATTCGATCATTTTTGATTTTAATAATATTTAAACAGATAAGTAATATTAATAATAATCACCAAAAAATAAATCAATATATAACATTTATAATTATTGCTGCTTTTTAACAACAATCATTTTTTTTTGGGTGAGTGCTTTATTCCCTAATTAGCGTATAATACTTTCAATTTAAATTACTAATAAATAACAAAACTAATTATGTCTTTAAATTAAAATTCATATTACTCTTATATTACCTAGATAAATGACAACACCTCCACTTAAAAATGCTTCTAGAATAACGATTATACCAATTAAAAGTCAAAACATTAATCTTCCAAAAAACTCATCAAATGTAATCATCAACAACCTTTCTAATAATAATAAAAGGCCTATTATTGAAGTAAAACATTTAAGAATAAACTCATTATTATAATAATTTGAATTTATTAATTTGACTTTGAATCAAGTATATAAATAACTCACCTTCTAAATGATTAATTGAAAAAAATAATGTTATTTTTTAATTCTTTATTAAAGTAAACAAATTAATTAATTTACAATTAACAAAGACCGAAAATGCTAAACAAACACAGCAAACTAGACAAGTAAGTTTCAAAAGAATAACACCTTTGATCAAAAAAAATTTTTTTTATAATTTATAAATTCAGGTTAAAAAAACAATAATAAACCCGAAAATCAAAAAATTTATAGCTTTATTATAAATTAAATATTTTGAAAAAAAAGTCTAACGTTTCGTTACTCGCATATAACGCTTTGCTTACCCATATTTTATATTTTGTTTTTATAAAAACTTTAATTTTGCTACTGATAATGGTCTAATTATTTCATGATTTGACTTTTGACATATTCGTCTATGTATGATTGAATCATAGACTTACTGCATCCATTCATTTCTTTAAAACGCTGTTTACAGCTTCTCCATAAGCTTTCGATTCGATTAGTACAACATCCTTTAATGATATTTTTTTTTATATTTCTTAATTATTTATTCTTCTAATATCTGATTCAGGATCAATTAATTAAATTATTGATTCACTGTTTTATGCTCAAAAACTTTTTTTTTCAGTCTGAATATATCAGTGTACTAGAATGACATTTGTTGAAAATTATATTCAATAATAAAGTCGCTTCTCTATCAAGAACGATAGTCATTAAGCACCTACTTGAATCACCCCGTTACACAAGACCAAATAAACAAATTTGTGATTTTTTTAGATTTTTACCTTTATTGAATTTGATTTAGTAGCATTTTTCCCTCTTAAACTTTTTCCCTTTTATGTTTTTTCCAATTTCCAATTTTCCCTTTTAAATTCTTTCCCCTTAAATTTTTTCCCTCTGTAAAATTTTCCCTCTGTAATTTTTTCCCTTTTAATATTTTTCCCTCTGCATAATATAAAATAATTTTAGCCAATTAAAAAATAAGGATTAATTAAATTGATTTTAAAATAAGTTGACTTTCTAATTGATTTAAATCCAAAAATAAAAGATAATTAATTACAGTAAAAATTAAACATTAGACTCTAATCCATGTTTTAAGCTCAAAATTGAAATTAATCCTTGGCCGCTAAATTAAAAAGATCCTTAAATACCATGAAATTCTTTACCCTTTACCACAAAAAAAATTTCAAATTAAATCTACAAATTTTAAAAAACTTAAAATTAATAAAATGGAAGGAGAGTATTTTGATCAAAAAAAATCTATTGTTTTATTTAATAACTATAAAATTCACCGCGTTTCAACCAATTCTGATGGCTCAATGCGATTTCGTTGTCAAAGTTGCAAGTCCATCAGCATTACGGTCAACCAAGCAAGTATAATTACAAGGACCCCAACGGAGACCGCTAAACACACGAAAAACTGCAAGAAATTTTTCCCGGTTCAAGCAATTTGTTTACAAAAATACGAAGAATTGAAGAACGAATCTAACTAATCCAGTCTTTAGCTTTGCCAAAAGTTACAGTCAGTTAATTGAAAGTCTACAATCTCAATACGATCCGAAATTGGTAGCTGAGTTCTTTCCAAGAGAAGAGATTGCGCGTGTCACCTGCTCAAAAAACAAAAACAAAAATGTACCAACCGAACCATCCTTAGAATTAAGTGATGATCAAAAAACAATTTTGGTCAATGGTCAAAAAGAAACATTTCTGAGATTCGACAACAAAAACAAAGACAAGAATCGAGTTTTAATATTTATCTCAAATACTGGGATCGAAATATTGCAAAAGGCCGAAGAGTACCATTTAGATGGTACTTTCAAAAACGCACCAAAACAATTCTATCAAATTTTGACCGTTCATGCGGTGATCGATAAAATTACGTATGTTTGTGCGTATATTTTTTTGGAAAACAAAAATACTCAAACGTACGTTATTGCGTTAGAACAACTGCGTAATATGGTGTTTCCAAAAAATTTAAAAAAAGTTATGGTAGATTTCGAGTCTGCTTTAATGAAAAGTGTCATCTCAGTTTTTCCAGGAATCACACTTAAAGGGTGTTGGTTTCATTTTACTCAGGCCATTCGAAAAAAAATTTGTCTACTGGGATTAAAAGCTAATTATTCAAATGATTACAAGTTTAGGTTTTGGATTAAACGTTTTATGGCTTTAGCATTGATCCCAATAGATAAAATAAAAGAAGCTTTGGATATAATAATTGAAGAAGCTCCTTTTAAAAGCGAAAAAATAGTTAGTTTTGTTAAGTACTTTAAGAACCAATGGCTGAATGGGTTTATTTCACCGGAAATTTGGAACCATCGTAATTCGGTCAAAAGAACAAACAATAATTTAGAAGGTTTTCATTCAAAACTAACTAAGTTTTTGCCAAAATATCATCCGAAGTTTTCCGACATGCTCGAGTGTATCAAAAAAGAAGACTCAAAAACAAGAAATTTGTTCTTAGCGCCGAGTGCAAAACCGAGACAAGCAAAAAAAGATTTGGAAAATGACTTTCAAATTCAACTCTTACAAGAAGACTTTGACCAAAACCGCACCGAGTTCGCTGTTTATTTTGAAAATTTGACTCATAGAGTTATGCATCCTTACGAGCAAGATTTGGACAACGAGGTCAATCAAGAAGACGATGAAGAAAGTGAAGAAGACGAAGCAGTAATTGAGCAAACAGTTTCCAATATAAAGGTAGCAAAGTTGAAAAATGACTACAAAAACTTTGATTTCGTTGGCAATTTTCAAGAGCAACTAAAAAGTCAAGCTAGCGAAGAGAGTAAAAATGACGAACAGCAATCAATTGCACAAGAATAATTGAAAAGCCAACCAAGTAAGAGTAACAAAAGAAAAACTCAAGAAATTGAGTCGGAGTCCAAAAAGTCAAAGTTTGAGCATGAACAATTACGAGTTAAACAAGAAGCAATACCTCAACCATCTTCATCAAATCAAAACAGTCAAATTTACACTGTCGACGAAAATGTACAAGTTGAAACATTCAGTTTCTTCTTGAGTGATAATCAATGGTTAATGGGTCGTCATATTGATTTAGCGTTCGATTCAAAGTCACTCACGCAATACGTGTTTGTCTATTGCAAACAATTGGAGATTAGAGGAGATTATTAGAAACAAATATTTGATGCAAAAAAGTCCGGAAATCGACAAAATCTTCGTGGTCAATGTCAACAACATGCATTGGATTCTTTTAACCAACATAAATCCTTAAAATGCCGAGTACAAACAAATACTGGAACAGGAATGGTTTGTGTACAACAGTTTGAACAATATTAACAACTGCATGGCAACATCTCAAATTCTCAAACTATTTTATCCTGAACTAAATTTCCATAAAATCAACATGGTTCAAGTGGAACAACAAGAGGGTTCAAATGATTGTGGTCTTTTTGCGTTAGCTTACGCACAACTTCTTGCAAATGGTAAAGATCCGTACAACTACAAATTTGATCAAAGATTAATGCGTGTAGCTTACAATAGTTTTATTAAATATGGTTTTTTGCATGATTTTTATGCTGAAGTTCTAAGTGATAAACAAAAAGTAACTTTTCAGTTTAATGTTTTTTGGTAAGTTTTTTTTAGTTTTTTTATTGGTTAATAATTTCTTTTTTAATGATTCTTTTTGCAAATAAAAATTTAATTTAATTATGACGCTTTTTAATTATTTTTTATGTAACACCGCCCAAAAAAGGGAAAATTATTAAGAGGGTAAAAATTACAGAGGGAAATATTTACAGAGGGAATAAAAAAAAATGGAAAAAAAATTAAGGGAAATATGTTAAGAGGGAAAAAGTTTAAGAGGGAAAATTGAAAAAGGGAAAAAATATAAATGACCATTGAATTTGACTCGTGCATACAAGCTCTTATCAATTTCAACAATTTTTCCTTGCCAGCTTAATACTAAGTTTTCGCTATAAATTATAATGCTACATAACTGTCTCAATTTATAGTATAAGAAAATTTAATTCTATGGTAGAAATGATCTTACCAATCGTCAATTGACTGGCCCAACATTTGATTAAAGCCAAAATTGTTGTAGGCGATTTTTAAAACATACAAAAAAATGATCCATCATAAGCTGTTTTAAATCTGTCTCATCAAGAACATCGCCAGTAAAGATTTTCAATATTTTCGAGATATAAAAATAATGCTGAATTAAATAATTAAATCACACGATGATCCTGAAAGACAACTTGGATTTAAGAAAAAAAAGCTCATATTTGCATGCTATCTTTAAAGTTAAAGAGACAATTTGTCATTACGACAAGAAGATTATAAAAGTTTATGGATGTGCCATCGATACGAGAAAAGCATTTGACAAAATTAACAGAGATATATTAATATAAATCAAAAGGAAAAAGTTCACCGCAAAAATATGAAGATTTCTAAAACACTACAGTTTTTGACAAGCTACAATTAAATTTAAATTTTTTACTCAAAGTCTTCAATGTAACTTAACTTAAATTATGTATTTTTTTCTTTACAAAGACCAATGTAAGATGTCATAAAAGTAACGATTGAGCAAATTTACTGCAAAAATAAGATATTCTTTCTAAAACAACTTCGTCAAAGTGTTTTGTGTAATAGCCTATTAAATTTCTTATTAGGAAACAATGAGCATTTTGATCAAAAAAACTCTTTGTATTGTAGACATGTAAATAACTTAGAAAAGAAAATTTATATCTATATACTCGATTATAATACAAAAACCTCAATCTCAATTGTTGATCATGTCTTCAATTGTGCAAACCGAAATTTGATGGACTCAATTTAATTTTTTGTTCAACAACTTGAGATTGAAATGTCACAGAATTTGAACTTTTTTACTTATTTAGTATTTTAAACGACTTTTTAAAAGAAGATTTTTTTACTTAATTTTTCTTATGTTTTGTAAATATCTAACAACTTAATTTAAATTTTCTATTCTCTTTTTTTTGTCTATGAGGCTTGGGTTTCTTTATAAACAAATTAATTAAATTTTATGAAATACCTTATTTTTTTTTATATTTATTTCCATCCACCTCAATTTAAAAAAACATCATTTTTATTTTAAAAAAATATTGTTATTATATTAAATTTTCAAGTGGAAAAATAATTTGTACAAAAGTAGTAGTAGTTGGATGACTGCGATTTGCCGGATGACTCCAGCAAGAGAACCTAAGTCCTATGAGCAGCCTGTTCTTTGGTCGTCAATCCTCTTCTTGAAAGAGTTGACACTTGGTGCATCAATGACTGAATCGGGTAGCTTGTTCCACATTCGTGCTACCCTGTTGCGGAAAGCGTTACGTCTTATTAAACAGTCCTTCACTAGCTCTGGTCTGATGTGCCCTCGATGCCCGCTTCTGGGCGGTCCAACTTGAAGAGAGGAGTGCCATTCGACAGTGTCAAGTCCTTTCTAAATTTTGAACATTTCTATCAAATCACCTCTGGCTCTCCTCTCCTCCAGAGTTGTTAAGTTCAGTTTTAGGCACCTGTCTTCGTATGTCATGTCGCGGAGTTGACTTGGGACTTTAGTGGCACGGCGCTGAACTTTTTACAGTGTGTTTATCTCGCCGAGGAGGTGTGGTCTCCATGCTTGGATTGCATACTCGAGATGCGGTCTGACGTACGTAGTGTACATTTGTTTCCATATATACGCATCCCTCGAGACCAGCGTCTTGCGAAGCACCCCGAGCATGGAGTTGGCTTTTGCCGCGGATTTATCCACCTGAATCTTTGTGCCCAAAGTGTCACTCACATGGACTCCCAGGTCTTTTTCCGTTTTAGTAACCTCAAGCTCGTGTGGTTTACCGGTCGACCTATCTAGGATGTGGTATTTATTCCCCGGGTTATGCTTACCGATATGCATGACCTTACATTTGCCGAGGTTCAGTTTCATCAGCCATTTGTCGCACCATGCTGCTAAGGCTTCCAGGTCGCGTTGCAGCTGCTCACTACAGCTGCTCGTGAGTAAGCGCACGATGATCATGTAGTCATCTGCATACAGCTTACATGGAAAGCTTATATGATTTGGGAGGTCGTTTATGAAGACCACGAAGAGCGTTGGACCTATGACTGAGCCCTGAGGGACCGAGCTCATGACTGGGGCCCAGTCCGAACAGTACTCGCCGAGGACAACTCTTTGCCTCCTGCCCGAGAGGAACGCCCTGATCCATCTGAGTACGGTTCCTTCTACCCCGTGAGCCGAAAGCTTGAGCAACAGTCTTTGATGTGGAACCTTGTCAAAAGCCTTCGCAAAATCGGTGTAGATGACATCTACTGGGCACTTGTCTGCGATTGCTCTTGTCGTCAAATCGGCTGATTCTAAGAGGTTCGTCACGCAGACCTTTCTAGGGACGAAACCGTGTTGCTCCTTACATATAAGGTCGTTGGCTACTAAATGCCCAACCAAACTGTCCCTTACCATGCTTTCCATGATCTTACATGGTACAGAGCTTAGAGAAACTGGTCTGTAATTACCCGCATCCTTGCGACAGCCTTATTTGAAGATTGGAGTCACGTTGGCATCCCTCCAGCATGACGGCACCTCTCCTTCCACGAGTGAGCGCTCGAAGATCATGGCCAATGGCTCTGCCCAAGCAGTGGCACATTTCTTGAGAACTAGAGGGTGAACGAGGTCATTACCTGGCGACTTATCTCCCTTCAAGCTTGAAAGACGTTTTTCTACTTCTGCAGTTGTTATTTCTAGATTCGCTAGGCGAGATTTAATGCCGGGTCTATCCTCGAAGTCCGGAAGACTTTCATCTTCTCTTTCATCTGCAAAAACTGAAGAGAAATGGGCATTTAGTGCGTCAGCAATCTCCTTACCACCGCTGTACTCGATACCATTTGAATAGATTTTGGCGATTCCTTGCTTGACTGACTGCTTTGAGCCGATGTAGGTGAATAATCTTTTTGGATTCTTCTTGTCATTAGCGAGGCTTAATTCAAATGACCTCACGGCTTTGTTTATGGCTCTTTTAACATTAGCACTCATAGCTCGGTATGCTTCAATTGTGGACCTGCTCCTCGTATTGTCGTTTATGTACTTCAACTGTCTCTTCCGTTTTACCATTCGTTTTAGCTCGTTGTTCATCCACGGGGCATCGGTCCTCTTTCTGGTTCGTGCTATTGGGATGAAGTCACTGCATAGTTGGCTGTAGATGTCAAGGAATAAACTGTTCATGACGTCGACATGCTGTCCGTTGAAGAGTCTGGGCCAGTCAAACTTACGGAGCTCTTTCTCCATCTCAATGAAGTCTCCCTTGTGTACTGCCAATCGACGACGAGGCGGTGAGCCTTGTTGCTTGCTTGCTGATGCTAGGGCTAACTCCCATTGCATCACTACGTGTCCTTGAATGGCCGGGCCAAGTGGAGGGGCCTGTTTCACCTCGTCGATTCTTGTTGGATCGTCGGTTAAAATCAGGTCCAGGGTTTTAGTGGTTTTGCCATCCGCCTTAATAAATGTTGGAAACCGGACCAGTTGCGTCAAGTCAACGTCGTTGATGGCATCCACGAACTTTTGCCCGAGAGAGCTCTCGCCGCTCAATACTGATGGACAATTGTGCCTCCACTCAATCTCAGGATAGTTGAAGTCCCCGCATATCATCAGTGCCGAGTAGCGCTTATCGTCGATTGCTTTTTTGGCCGACACGATCGACTTATTGATCCTTTCCGATAAATTTTTAGTTCGTGCCGAGTCGCGAATGCATGCAGGTGGTGGACGATAAATGCAGCCGACAAGGATGTTATCCTTACCTAAATTTATTTCGCACCAGACTTGTTCTGTGTCATTAGTCGTCAGTTGTTCTATCAATACGCCGTCCAGTACCACGGATGACTTCATGTCCGAGCGCACATAAATGGCCACTCCGCCGCAGCATCTCCTTGTTCCACCTCTATCCCTCCTGTAGAGCACATAGTTACTCAAATGCGGTGCTGATGTTACGTCGAACCATGTCTCGGTGATGCATAACAGATGAGGCGACTCTAATGCTGCTATTATAGCCAGCTCACTTAACTTCCCCAGGTTCAATGAAGTTGCATTTGTATAAAGAAATTTTAGTTGACTTGACTGCGCGCTGGGAGCTTTGTTGATGGCTGATGGGCTAGAAGCTACCGTTGGTAGCTCCCTGTCTGACTGCCTCGGCTCTGGCTGTGTTATCGTTTTCGTTAGCATATGGATACTTACCACCGTCATCTTGCCCCCTTAACACGTCCAAGCAACGTATCCTGTCACCTCGTATGACGAATCGGTATGGTTTGTCAAGCTTGTCGTTTGACTCCAAGTCCTTGTTGGCTTGTATGCGCTCTTTCAATAGCTTGCTGAACTGCTCTTTCTCGGCTGGGGTGCGGTCTGGGTGGATGTATATTCGGTTTAGATCAGGATCGGCGTTGAGTTTTCTAGCCTCTGACAGTAGCGCCCTCTTGACCTCCTCGTCCTGCATCTCAACGACTATTGCGCCAGGCACCGTCTCATTTGAGTCCCTCTTCTTTGTTGATCTCAATCGTCGGATTCGTCGCCTTCTGCTCTTATCGACTCCAAGCGTGTTTAGAATACGATCAGTCCAGACCTCATCATCGGCCATCCTAGCTATCTCTGTGTTCGTTGTCGACAACGGAACCCCGACAACTACGACATTTTTGGCTCGGTTTGATTGCTCCTTCATGTGCGAGTCTATTGCGGCTAATAGCTCGTTATGCGGTTTGGTTCCTTTTTTCGTCAGGCTTTTAACCACTTGGGACCAGTTGCTACTGTTTGTTGCAGCTTCAGTAGGGACAGCTGTTCGGCTTCCCTCACTTGTGTCGAGTCGGTCCTTCAAGGCTTTATTTTGCTCTTTCAACGATTCATTTGCGTCTTCCAAATGCGATATTTTGATTTGCATGCCATCAATTGTTTGAACGATTTTTTTAAACCAGAGGTGGTATTTTTTGCTGTAATCAGCGCTGGCGGATGCAGGTCTAGGAAAGTCGTCGATCATAACGAACGGGTCGTCCTTCCATTGACTTGGTATGGACATCGTCGATTACGGTGCAAATTTGTATTTTTTGATAAAAATGTTAATTCAGATTTCAAATTTCAATTTTTTTTTTTATGAATAGTTGGTCTTCTCTTCTTGACAAACACTTTAAAAACCCTAAAACACCCTCATAACTTCATAGATACACCTTAAAAGTGAAGGTATTTTTGAATAGATCACAAAAAATTCTAATAGATTATGCATTTTTTTTCTTAAATAATGTGATTTTTATTAATAAAATATAAAAAAAAAAAACCTTTGGGCTCTATAGCAATACAGCCTAATTTTCTTGAGAATTTTCCTATTTTTTTTGGCAAAAAAACTGCTACCTGGGATTTTCGACCCTGAGAAATTTGTAAATAAGGCTTGATCTCATATATTGTAATTTGTTTAGAATTTAAGTTTTATGCATTTTTGTCTAATATATTTTCATTGAATAATTTGCTATGATAAACATTTTATATGGCAGATAAAAAATAGAAAAAATTCTCAAGAAAATTAGGGCGTATTGCTTTAGAGCCTAAATGTAACTTTTATTTTAAAAAATATTTAGTTTTAACTTGAATCTTTAAAAGATCAAAATTACACCGCAAAAGTTTTGTATTTTCTAAATTTTTTACTGTCATTCTTGATCTATGTGGTCTGTTTATATAGCCAGCATAAGAAAATGTTCGCTCAATTGGACCTGATGATGCTGGAATTGATAAAAATTTAAAACCAAAATATATGGTTCGGTATACTTTTGTCACGGAACGAAAATTATCAACGTGATAAAATTATTTTTTTAAAAAACCAAAAAATATCACGAAAATTACAAAATGTAACAAAAATACTCTTTTGAAAATAAGAATTTTATTGGCTTCGAATACTTTTGTCACGATAATTTTGTTACACTTTTTAAAAATATAAATTTATTAAGAATTGTAACAAAAATACTCTTTTGATAATAAAAATTTTATTATAAATTATAAAGTTTAATTCATCTAAATAAGTTCAAGTTCAATTATCTGACAATTCATCAACAAACACATCATCATCCTCACCATCTGAACTTGAATCTGAACAGTCGCTTATGCTCTCAGCGTCTGATTCTACTAAACTTTCAGAATCTTTAAGTTTTTTTTCCAATTTGCTAAAATCAAAGCATTTAATCGAGTATTTCAAATAAGTTTCCAAAGATATGTCGTTATCTATCAACATTTGTTTGTTCTGTAATAAAATTGTATCTTTTATAACATATAATTTATTACTCACGTGTGGTTTGTCATATTTTAAGGCTCGAAAGTACTTTAAACTTGAGTCAACTTCCTCCTCTTTTAACTTGGCAATAGATTTGAAAATGTCAGGGTGAGCAACACTTAGATGTTTACTTAGCTTTAAATTGTACCCTTCTAAATTATTAAATAAATAACCATTTAAACACAAATCATGGGCATCGTAATTTGGATTTTCTAATTCAATAATTGACTTTTTAAACCAATTATTTGGTATATATTTGATGTTAAAATCCATTTGAAAATTAAATTACAAACAACTTCAAATTTTAACATTTTAAGAAAAATTTCATAATTCGTAATAAATTTATATTTTTAAAAAGTGTAACAAAATTATCGTGACAAAAGTATTCGAAGCGAAATATATAAATCGGGGAAAATTGATTTGTTTCGTTGCCAAAACGTCTTTAAACATCTGGATCATATTCAATATTTAAATACTCATCAATCTGACGTCTTATGAATTTTTCATCGTTAGATTGCACACCTTCAGTACTCGGGTTTTTTTTTGCGGAACTAAAAAATTTGCTTCGTTTTAATGGTGATTTTAGGACGCTTGAATCGGATTCATTGCTGATTATACTTAAAGGCCGTCTATTTGAACTTGAAGAAGTGTGCTCTCTAGCCTGAGATTCATTAACGTTTAAATTGAAATCATCATTGGTCGACGCTACATTTTTCTCTCTAGGTCTCATTTTTGAGAATTCTTTCATGAGTTGGTTTTTTAATTTATTTAAAATTCTTAATTTTTTTACCTCGTCTATATCGAGACTCAATATCCACTCATTTTTGAAAAATGGGTCAAAAAGGATAATATATAGGGTGAAAAATCTTTTCCGTTTTCATCTAAAGTAGATGCATTTTCGATATTTACAAATATTGACTTAAAACGAAATCTCAATTGAGGTTCTAATTCTTGTCTAAAGGCTTAAAGATTCTTATTTTTAGGTTCATATTGTTTGAGGTCATTATTAAGCTGAAACAAACTAGGGACAACTAAGCTAATTGTGCAATAGTTTTCACCTTTTATAATTTTAATTAATTAAAAAAACGATATGATTTTAATATTTATTACCTTGTATCTCATTTGAAACATATTCGAAAGGCTCTAGGATATTCACAATGTCTATTAGTCGTAAATAGTCATTTTGAGTCAAAGAAAGATTCCAGGATTCAATTTTTTCGAGACCTTCATTTAAATCGTTCAACTTTATTCTACAAATTGATTTCAAACATTCCATTTCACTGTTCCATCGAACTTTTATTGGTTTGGTGATGGCTTTGTCATTCTTTCTTTCCAAAAAATTTGCAAAAACCTTTTTTTGCCGATATTTTGCTGATGTTTTGTAACATTTAGAGAGGAGCTTCCGAATATTATTAATTTTTTTCAAGCTTTTTTTTACCACAAGTTGAATTGAATGAGCGAAACAGCGTGAATGAGTTTTTTCGCTTGGGATAAATTCGCAAAAAGTATCGATTAAATTTGAATTTGTTTCCTCTTCATCTGAACTTGTTAATTCATCATCATCTTCTTCTGAGGAACTGTAATTATTTTGGCTTGATTCAATCTCTTCTAGACTGAATTTATTGTCACCAACTAAATTATAAAAAATTATAAATTTCAATGTTTTAGAATTATTAATTAAATTTAATAAACTCAAGTTCGAGTTAGTCAAAAGGTATTTATTTATTACCTAAATTATATAGTTTTCCAAATTTTACCATATTAGAGCCATTATCTGTATCAATTTTAACAATTTTTTCTCTATTTAATCAAGTAAATTAATTTATTTTCTATGTTTTAACAGCTAAAATACTTTATATTAAATTGGTCTAGAATTTTATCTAACTCTATTTTAATATTAAATCCAGTGCAATCTTTGATATTTTTATAAGCAATTACTAACGCCTTGAATTTAAATTCGCTATCAATAAAATGAACAGTCACTCCCAGAAAAGATCTAAATCTTCTATCAGACCAAATATCTACTGATAGCGATATAAATCTTGCACATTCTAAATTTTGCTTCAAAACGGAACATCAGGTTTTGTAAGCTTCTCTTTGAAGCTTATTTAATGACGTCCTTGTACATGGTTACATTTGTCACAAACCAAAGACATGAAAATTTGAAAACCTAAATTTTAATAATAAGATCAATTTAATTATTAACGTTCCAATAACAATCAATAAAATTAGGAGCATAATTAAAAGTTTTATAAAAACAAATTAATTTTACAAAATAAGAAAAAAATTATAATTACCATCACTTTCTATTTGTCGAAATTGCAATCCACATCCGATAATTAGATATTTAAATATAAAGAAAGTTATGTTGTCTTGATTTAAATTCTTTTTTTTGTCAGTTTCGCAAACTTCTTTTCTTCCATTCTTTTTCTGATTGAATTCTTCATAATACTGTGGTTTACATTTTTTCGTGTGTCGTATAAAATTCGATGTATTGGTCTTTATGTCAGTAATTTTGATTTTGCAAGTGATACACACACCAGATCTTGAAACAATGATATTTTCATTGTTTTCCGTACAAAAGAATTTATAAAAAAATAAAAAATTATTAATTTTATTTAAATGTTTACTTTCGACTGTAAAATCCGTAAAACAAGTCTTCAAAATTTCAGATTTCTGAATTTGAATATCAATATTCATTTTTATTTTTAAAATCGTGTTCAAAATTCTCTAAAGTTAAATTAGACAAGAATAAATAGCTAATAATCAAAACTTAATTTTATAGAAAATTAAATAAGAAATAGTAAATACCAATTTTATAAATAAGCAATATTTTAGAGATTGTTTAAAAAGATTGTAAATCTCTTTTATTTATAGTGACAATTTTTGGCTTAATAGACGCTAACTTTTTGATGATAAAATGCTTATTTAAAAAAAAACTGTTCGAGGAACGCACGTGCGAGTGCTGGATTAAGTCAAATAATCTTAAGCTTAAAAGCGAAATTGCAATTTTATTTATTTTAAGATGTAAGTCTTTCAAAAAATTTTTTTAGAAATAAAACGACATTTATTTGTTTTTTTAGCACTTATTATTTGAATCGTTATTAAAATTTCTTTGAACATTCTGAATATTTGTATAATTTTAGTTCTGACCAACATAGATTATTATATATATTCTGATATAAGCTAAATAAATTGAATGAGTGAAAAAAAATGAGTGAAAATTGCAACCTAAAAACCATGAAAATATTTTTTAATCAATAATTAACTTCTTTAAATAGATTAATAATAGCTTTAAAGTTACAAAGTCTTGACTTGTACTTTTTAAATTTTTTCCAACAAGTCAAAGTCAAGACTTGTACTTTTTAAATTTTTAAAGTCAAAGTCTTGACTTTGACTTTTTAATGACTTTTTGAGACTTTTTTTCGTGACTTTTGTACAAGTCTGGCAAAAATCTACTAGATGTTAGAGCTAGTAATAGTAGTAGTAGTAGTAGTACGCTGTTATCAGTTACCTGACGGAGTGCCTAATTCACATTACGCACTATTTACAGCATTTTATAACTTAATATTGACTATTTGGGATAAATAGTCTAATAAAATTAATTTTTGTTTAGTTTTTAAATTTTAAAATATGTAAAAAAAAAAAAAAAAAAAAAAAACAAGTTCGACAACAATAAAGGCGATTGCATAAAATAAAAGTAGAAGTAAAGCTGACTTTTAATTAGCTAGGGATTAAAAATGTTTTGATTTGCTTTTATAAAGTTGTCTAAACCTTCTTTGAACTTCACTGTCGTTGACGAGTCGACTAATTCTTGGCTGAGTAAATTCCAGTAAGGTACGATACGATTTGTGAAGAAATGTTCGCGACGGCCTTTCAGCTGGCTCACAGGTTGCTTAATTAATCTTTTGTTTTATCTTCTTATCCCAGCTGAGGGCCCGTCTAACCTAGTTGCTGGGGCAGATACAACAGGGACCGTCCAGTTGACCTTATCTAGACCTCTTTGGATTTTAAAATATGCAATTAAGTCGCCTCTTATTCTTCTTGTGTACAAGTCTGTAAGTTCAAGATGTTTCAACCTCTCTTCATATGGTTTGTTTCTCAGCTCCGGGACTAGTTTAGTCGCCCTTCTCTGAACATCTTCGAGTACTTTTTGATCACCCCTTAAGTTTGGGTTCCAAACCGGCACTGCAAACTCAAGATGTGGTCTGATATAAGTAGAATATAGTACTCTGAACATATCTCCATCAACGTATGTAAAAGTCCGTCCAATCATACCTAATACGGAGTTAGCTTTGCTGGCTGCTTTCATGACTTGATTTTTCCATTTTAGGTCTGATGATATGATGATTCCTAGGTCCCTCTCTTGTTCTGTTCGCTCCAGAATGTGGGTTTGATTGTTCACTGTGTCCAGCATGCTAAAATTAATGGGCATGTATTGTTTTTTATCGTTTAAGACCATGTATTTGCATTTTTTGGCATTGAATTTTGTGCACCACAATTCCGTCCATTTTGACAGTCTGTCGAGATCACATTGAATGGATGCTATTGCGTCAGTGTCTGCAATTTTTGAAATGACTTTTGTGTTATCGGCGTACATTTTGCATTGATTCTTTATTCCTTCTGGCATGTCATTAATGAATAATACAAAGAGGAGTGGTCCAAGAACTGAGCCCTGTGGTACACCACTTACTACTTCTGACCACTCAGATGCTGCGCTCCCCAATACAACTCTTTGTTTTCTACCCGTTAGAAAGTTATCGGTCCATTTAATTAGGCTTTCTTCGAAACCGTAAGCCTCCAGTTTCCGCAGAAGTCTTTTGTGCGGGACCTTGTCGAACGCTTTAGCAAAGTCAAGGAAAATAATTATTATGAGCAAGTTATGGCTCAATGCATCCGTTATAAAGTCGATTGTTTCTAATAGGTTCGTTGTGCAACATTTTCTCTCCACAAATCCATGCTGATCTTCGCATATGAGCTCGTTCGATTGCAGGAAAGAAAAAACCTTGTCTTTTACTAACTTCTCCATAACTTTGCAGACAACTGATGTTAATGCTACAGGTCTGTAATTTTCAGCTTGCATTTTGCTTCCGCTTTTAAAGATTGGCGTAATGTTAGCCACTTTCCAAAGGCAAGGTAGCTCACCAGAATTCATTGATTTTTGAAATATTAACGATAGTGGCAGAGCTAAGCTTAAAGCACATTGTTTTAAGACATGTGGGTGAATAAGGTCAGCTCCGGTCGATTTATCTGCGTTCAACTCACGAAGTTTGACCAACACTTTCTCATAAGAGAGGTCATAGATCTCGACTTTGCAGGTCTCTAAGGTTCTACTCTCCAGGATAGGAATGTTGTTGGGATTTTCATGAACGAAAACTGACTTAAATTGTTCGTTGAGCACTTGACAAATTTCGTTCAATTCCTCCTTTACTTTACCATCCTTATCCTGAAGCGTTCTTATCCGTTCTTTGACAAATTGCCTTCTTTTGACATAAGAGAATAGTAATTTTGGGTTGTTTTTCGCTTTCATACATAAATCCTTTTCATATTCTCTAATTGATATACGTATTTCATTATCTAGCATTTTCTTTGTCCTCTTATATTCATCAACTAAAGATTTGTTGCGGAACCTGTTTGCCAGGAGCTTATTCCACATTTTGTTTTTGTTCCTGATTCGTTTTTTGAGTTCTAAGTGAAGCCACTGTGGATCTTTGTTTATTTTTTTCGTATTTTCTGGGATGAATTTCTGGCACATTTCGTTGTATTTGTCCACAAAGTATTCGTAGCATTCATTTGTATCTTTAGTCCTGAAAAGATCAACCCAGTCGACTTCCATCAATTTCTTGTTCATGGAAGCATAGTCGCCTCTCTTAAAGTTAAAGCTTCTGTGATTATACTCTTGACTTATGAAATCCCCTGCTAGATTGTAACTTACTGAAAGCAAGTGGTGACCCTTATTTAGTTCACCAAGCGGACTAAGATGTTCAACGGAGTCAATTCTATTTGGGCACTCTGTCAAAATTAGGTCAAGTACATTAGTGTTAGCTTCTCCACTTACCTGGAATGTCGGTTCAACTACGTGTTGTGAAAGGAAATTATCCTGCATATTCTTAATAAAAAATTGCGCGGACTCATCCTCGTGTTTTAGTAAGGGTATCCGGTCTTCAGTCCACTCAATTGAGTTGAAGTTGAAATCTCCTGCTACTATGATTCCGTTTACTTTCTTTTCAAGTAAGTATTTAGCTTTACTTATTGACCTATTGATTAGAGTGTCCTCCATTTCACTGGTATCATGTGGCCTATATATACAGCCTATTAGGATTTTCTCACAGTTTGACTCAATGGAACACCAAATCTGTTCAATTGCATTATTTTTGAGATCACAGTCACTGATTTCGAGCGATTTGATCTTCACGTGGACGTAGATACAGACTCATCCACCTCTTTGTCTGCTACGTTCGCAATTATTCAGTTCACACCTATCAAATTTGTATTCATTATAGTCTGAGTCTAATGTGGTGATAGACTCAGTACTAAACCATGTCTCTGTTACCATGATTACATCTGGCTTGTGAATTCTAGTAAGGGCCAGGAGTTTCGCCATTTTATTGTTTAGGGATGTTGCGTTTGTATACCATATTTTCAGCTGCTTGTTTCCAATAAGGCTCATCGTCTGTTGTTGATGTCGTTGTCGTTGATGTTGCTGTTGCTGTTGATTTTTATTTTTCTGTTGTCGTTGCTGACGTTGTTGCTAGGCAGTTCCTGTTGGTACTGCACCAGAAGATGTGTTTCCATTTCGGTTGTCGGTAATTTTGACGATTCGGTTGCTCCGGATGCCAAAATGGAAGCCTTTGTTTTTGTCTCTTATTTTATCATTTTCGACTCTGCATTTACTCCTGAGATCCTTTTGAAGCACTCTCTCAGCCAACGTCATGTCAGGATTAATGTAGATTCCACTCGATGTTGCATCATTCCTCAGCTTTTTTGCGTTTTTTAAGACTTCATTTCGATCTTGTATTGAGTTCAACTCGATGATTAAGGGTCCCGGACCCTTCTGGCTCCTTAGGCGCTTAACTTTGTTCCTTTGCAGATCGCCAGTACCTATTTTTTCGAAAAGCGCACTTACTTTCTCTTCGTCTTCCTTCAGTTTGTCAGCATTGCTATCATTTGTTGTTTCCACCCCAAAGATCACTATATTTTTCTCCCTTTCGCTTCTCTCCTTCGCTTCATTTGCAAAAGCGTTTATCGCACTTAGTTGATCAGGTGTGGCTACCTTTGTACCTTTCGACGTTACACAGGCCCATGAACTTTTTGACATAGAGAGACTCGTCATTTCCTGTTGCTTGGTTGTTTTGCTTGACAACTCTCCAACTTTCTTTTCAAGTTTCTCTATTCTGTCCAGTAAGAATAGAACAAACTCGTTCAGTTCAAGGCAGCTTGTACCTTTTTTACCAGCTGCTACTGATTTCTCAAAGGTAGACTTGAGATTGTCAAACTTTTCAGTATCACTTGTCATGATCTTTTGTCTGCTACTATTTGAATTGTTTATGTTAATATTTTCTTTTGTTTGTCACGTGACGACGCTATAAATTTTCCAAATTTGAAATTTGCTAAGCCAAACGACGTTTTGCTTAATTTTTAACTTCATTTCAAATCAAAAATCCTTTATATCTATGATAATGGACATTCTCTTTATAAAGAGAATAAAAACCACAAAATGAACAAAATGAACAAAAACTGGACTTGTTACTAAGGCTAAATCAACAGCAAAAAGAACTCAGCTAGATTTGTTTCGAATACAAAAATAAAAAGGTAAACTAAAATAATTGTTCTAGAATGAGTAATTATTTTATCAAAATATAGCAGCATTTATGTGTAATTTTCAGATACCTGATAATAAAATAGAAGAAACATGGTATTCGGTTGGAAAAATTGCCAACCGAAGATGTTATGATGCTGTAAAACGTCAACATGGTAACTGTCAAAATTTATGATTGATAAAAGTTGGATATTTTTTTGTGCTTTTTTTGTTTTCTATTAAGTTATTTGTAATTTTTTAGAAATCATATTTAAATATGTGATAGTTATAAGCTTTTTTATTTGAAAAATTAAAGTGTTTTATCGACATTTTATTACTTAATTTTTATGATGTAAATTCCCTTTATTTTATTTGTGTTTTGATATTAGAAAATCTTTATTTTTAAGACTTAAATATTAATTTTTATATCATAATTTCAATTGATCCATTATTGTAAAATAAACCTAAATTAATTAAAAAATTTCAATAAATTTATAAAAAAAATTAAAATTTTCAATAAAATTATATCATAAAATATCAAATTAAGATCCTACCCATTACATGATCTAACAAAAATTAATAATTAGAAAATAGACCAGAAGCTCTTGAGATTCTCACGCGAATCTTCATACATTTTTCTAATGAGATCTCACATGAATCTAAAATTTTTCTACATGTAATCCACATTTTATCTAAGTTAGATCTATTATGAGATTTTAATGAAAACGAGACCTGGGTAATATCTGTGACGAAAATTTTATCGTTTCAAATTGATAACATCAGTAAGATTGAAATAATATTTAAAATTCAAATTAAGTTTAAACTTAATTAAATTTTTTAAATAAGTTTTAAATTAAAAACAGATTATTTATGAAGCACGTTTCATTTCACAAATAGTTTTTCAGTACTCAACAAGGCGTAAATATTTTCTGTATTGAATACAGAAGAATGAGAGTTTTTAAATCATAAAAGAAATAAAATTTTAATTTTGGGATATTTTAATTTATGAGGGTTGAAAAATCTTCAAAATATCTCTTCAGGGAAATATAAAATAATGAAGTTACAAATAATTAAAATAAAATTTAAAAATTATAAGATTAGTTAGCATAAAATTAAGGCAACACATTTATAAACATCTCATAAATTTAGAATGATTTCAAAGCCAAAAATAAGGCTTCTATATTAGAGAATGCTTCAAAATTTAAAACAGAATTTTTCAAAATATATATTTATTGTTCAAAATGCTAAAAAAAAATGTCCAGGAATGGCATTTTTTAATTAAATTTTTGATTTTTTATAAAATCTCAACAATTGAAAGTTTAATAATTAATAACTAATTAGATACCAACTTCTCTTTTATTTATAAATCACAGGATTTTGGATAATTAATTTTTCAAATAATTTATTTTTTTATCCTAGAAATAATTTAAAATTTGCAATAAATTCTTAAATGTATTTATTTCTTAAAATTCTTTTTGTTTTAAATAATTTTAAACAAAAAAAACATGCGATTATTTTTTGTTCTAGCTTTTCTATTTGAAATTATTGCATGTATTCTTTTATTTTTATTCTATCTTTTAAATTAAAATTTAATTTAAAAGCTAGCCAAATTTTTCAAAAAAGAAATGTGATTTTACTCAAAAATGACTTGCATGGAATTCTAATAAGAGAGATTAAAACCTCTAGAGAACTGATATGCATCAAACATTGTCAACAAGATAATGCATGTCATTATGTTTTACACAAATCCTCACTTTGTATTCTTTATTCATTTTATGCAAAATATTATCTACATAACAGTACCGATTCAGCTTTGTTTGAAAAAATAAATCATCGAAAGTATGTTAAATCATTTGATAAAATTATTTTGTTATATGTTTTAATTTTGCGCCGAGAAAAAGCTCTTTAGGATAAAAATAAAAATAGGAATTGTTATTTGAGAAATATTAATTCTTCATGAGTTTTACCAAAAGTTATTCAGAAATCAAAAATATCACTGTTTAAAAATTTGACTAAATTTAAAAATGAAATTTAATTTATTAATGCATAGGTTTTTAATTGTTTACTAATTTAATTTACCACTGTAATTTCAGAAAAAAGTTGTATATGTTGAATAAATTCAATCATTTTAATCAATAGACAATCAGAGAATTAGTTGTTTTTTAACTTTTGTTAGTTTTTTTTAAAGTTACAATTAGATAAATAAAGTATTATTTTCACCTCATAAATTTTATTTTTTGATAAAAACATTTTAGTAAAATTTCATCATTTATTTTGTAAAAAATAATTTTGTTCAAAAAAAAAGATCATTTATTTATTATTATAGTAATTCAACTATTTTGTAATTTAATATTTAAGGGTTCTTTGTTTTTAATTTGATACAGTGCTTAAGGACCACGAATGCAAATGCAAATGCCATTTTTTACGTAATTTTATATATTATTTGGTACGATAAGGTTTCGAATGTATTAATTTAAGATTATAATAATAGAATAATCGAAATATTATATATATATATAAATATTATATCGAAATATTATTTAATATTATATTATATATGGTATATTCTATTGTGTTTTATAAAAATTTTAAATACAATTTTAAAAATGCGCGATGGTTGAGATATATTTTATTTTATAAATTTTTGGAGAAATTTTTGCAAAGTCTCTCTAATGAAATTAAATATAGTGTTTCAAGAATAGATTTAAATTTAGATGATTTTTTATGAAATTTTTTTCAAATTTATTAAAAATTAAGCTCTAATTGTTAAAAAACTCAGATTAAAAATTATAGTATATAATTTTTAGTTTTTTCTTAGATTTCAAAAAAATGTCTAATGGCTAAATTTTGAAAAACAAAAATTGAAAAAAATTGGTTTTGGTTTTTAATAATTTTAAATAAAAGTTTTTGATCTTTTGTTTGTTCAAAAAGGCAATAATTTAACTAGCTAAAAGTTAATTTTTATATTTAAGTTTATTTTACTATAAAGATAAATTTTCGAAAGAGTACCATAAGGAAGTAGCTCACTTCCAACCAGTCCGTCTCAAACCCCTATTATTAATAAATTAAATTAATTATTTAATATTAAATTGAAATTTTTTTTAAGGAACGGAATATTTAGTTACATCGTTAATCGACAATAAGTTAATATAGTTTACAATTATTTATTTTAAGCGACAAATATTTAATATAATAGACAAGTTATTATTGACAAATATATAATTGATAAAAAATTAATAGAAAAAAGTTTCTAAATTTATTGACGGTTTGTCCCCCTGCCATATTTGATGTTTAAAGTAATTTATCATATTAATTTTGCATTATCAAAATTGTATAAAGAATTTTGTTAAAAAACGAAAAAAAACACCATTTCTATATAAATATTCGATGCTAAGGGTCTAATAAAAATAGTTAAGGAAAAAAATTAGCTTTTTAAAAATATTGAACCATTTTTTTTTCCCGATTAGTATTTTAGGATACCTTGCTGATTTATTAAACAGCTAGCTTACTTTAATATAAAAAAAACTCTTTAGATATGACATTAAGTTATTTTTTTCCTTATTCACTCCTTGTGTTTCATAGGCTCATTACTTTTGATTTCCACTCAAGTCAATCTTTTGCCTTTACTTCCCAACAATTCATTCCCATTTCGATGAGCTCACTCGTGATTGTTGACGTCCATTCTATAAAATAATAACAAATCGGTAAATTGAGGTTTGAGATCAAGATCAAAAGATCAAATTATAAAATGCAATATTATTTTTAACAATAGAGAAAAAACAATTTTTTTATTGATTTTAATAAAACTATTTAAGTTTGAATGAATTTAAAAGTTATGAATTAAAATTTTTGAATATACTTAACCATAATTATTTAAATTATTGATTGTTTTTGTTAAATAAATTAAAGGTCAACCATTTTGTTGCTAATTTGTTAATGAACCATTATTAGACTTAACTTGTCTAGTAGTAATTTTTCGTTTTTATTTTATAAAAATTGTCAAAATCATTATTTTAAATAATTTCTAAAATTTTAAATAATTGTTTTAATCTTAAAATTTTATCTTATACTTCAATTTGCCAATAAATCTGCCAAATAATAATGAAAAATAAATAAATAGACTATGATGTGTTAGGCACATGAAATCATGGTTTAATCTCAACATTATATTTTTTTCCGAATCAATTTTATCAATTAGCTATTTAAAAATTTGATTTTAAATATAATGGTTTTTTAATGAGGCAGCTATTTTCAACTTATTAAAAAAAGCGACTTTGGCTATTATTACATTTAATTATTATTATTAATTATTATTATTAATTTCGCTATAATCACTATTAATTAATTATTATTAATTAATTTTCGTTGCTATTTTAACAACTTTAATTTGACACAGCTATAAGATTGTCAAGTTTTTTGAGAAAGAGCCAGCAATGGGTGTTTGGTGGCTGGAGAGACCCATTTTTTAAAGAGAAATTTAGTTCGAATACCACAAATTTTTAAATAAAACACTCCAAATTTTTAAGTTTTTACCCCAATTTTATTAGAATAACCACAAAAAATAAAAAAATACATAAAAATAAAAAAAAAACACTTTTTTTATTATTTGACACCAATTTGAATAAAATGACAATAAAAATAAAAAAAAATTTTTTTTTACTTGTGACACTAAACTTTTTAATTTTTTCCACATTTGTTTGGAAAAGCCCAGTAACGTCCTTTCTTCATATGCGCACCGCAAAGATCACACGATTTTGTTTCTTTTTCATAATAAAAAATATTTTAAAGTTTCAGCAAAATTTCAAAATTTAAAAAATTTAATATCTAAAAAATTTATAAAAATTAAATTTAGGAACTTTTGTGACATTTTAATATTATTTTAAATTTTAAATGTTTAAATTTTTTTTAAATTTTGAAACTTTAAATTCATTAAATTGGTTTTCTAAAAAGCTTATTATTTATTTGTATATCTGTATCGAGCATTAGCTCCTTCAGATAAAAAAAAAGGCAAAATAAAATTAAATTAAAAGTTTTGTTAAAATAAGTTTTGAAATAAATAAATAAAAAAATGATAGAAAATGAAAGTTAAAATGAATAAAGGTACATGAGGTAGTTTAAGGATTTAAAAAAAAAAGTAGGGTATTCGATGAAATGAGATTCGTAACCTTCTCGGTATTCATTTACCAGTCTGATTACCAATGGGACAGAATGACTCATTCCAGCCCTAACATACCTCTCACTCAACTCAAAAAGTCGATTCGAGACTGTTAGAAGTCTTAATTTGTTAAAATCCTCGTGATGTAAAATGTTAGAGGGAGTATCAAATTTAAGTTTAAGAACCGATCGAACAGCTGAGTTTTGAATTACTTGTAGTCTTTTAATGTTTGTTTCAGGAAAAGAATTTAAGCAAGGGAAAGAATAGTCTAGAATAGACCCATTAAGGATTTATAGAGGTTACCGAGTGTTTTAGAATTAAGACCCCATTTTTTATTTGAAAGGATTTTTATTAAGTTGAGCCTTGAACTACAACGTTCTTTTATTTCCTCCACCATTGGAGAAAAGGTTAAAGCTGAGTCAAACTTAACGCCGAGAAATTTAACTTCTTTCTGATTATCGAGTTTATTCCCATGAATTTCGAGGTTTAGGTGATTTTTTCCTCTTGTATATTTTGAAAATACCATATGACAAGACTTTTCAACTGAAATTTTCATTTTCCATCTGTAAACCCATTCTTCTAATTCTTTGAGGTATTTATTAATCTTGTCCCTTCTTATTAAAAATAACCCCTCGTGTCATTCCCTGTCGAAGGCTTTTGAGATGTCAAAAAATAGGCAGCAGACTTTTTTCTTTATATTGTAAGTTTCAATAATTTTTTGTATAAGAAACATAAGGTTGTCAGCTGTTCGTCAGTATTTTCGGAACCCCGACTGTTCTTAATTATCAGAGAGTTTCTTTTAAGGAAATTGTAAATTCGAGTATTAATCACTCGTTCAAGTAACTTGCCAAGGCAGCTTGTGATACTGATAGGTCGATAATTAGATGGGTCTTGTGTTGGAAATGATTTCTTTGGGATCATTGTTATGTATGCGGTTTTCCAAGCACTAGGAACTCTAACTTGTTCTAGACTTGTGTTAAAAAGGAACGTAATTTCGTTCAAAGTATTTTGAGGCAGATTTTTTAGCATTATGTTATGGATTTGGTCATGACCTGCAGAAGGTTCTTCGCGAAGTTTTTTTAGTGCTAATATTTGTTCTATCATCTTTATTGGTTCGTAAGATTGGTTTCGGTCATTTTTAAAAAAGAAATTCTTAATTAAATAATTTACTTAACGGTCTTTATTCGGGTCAATTAAGTCAGCATTAGGACTAAAGGGAGAGGCCAAGAAATCTCTGAAAATTTTCCCTTTTTCTCTATTGGTTTTGTATTCTGTATTATTCAAGATTAAAGTAGGTATTAATCTTGACCCTTTTTTATTTCTAAATTTATTAATTTTCTTCCAAAAAGGCCTGCTTGACTGGGGAATTTTGCCCATTTTATTAATGAACTGGAGACAATTTTGGTTCCAAAATTCCTTGAGTCTAATACGAAGCTCTGAAGTCAGCTGATTAAATTTTATTATCAGTATTTGGCAGCGAGTTTTTTGGAAATTTCTCCTAGTTTTTCTTCGTTCTTTAATCAATATTACTATGCTCTTTGGCAACTTTTATTTGAAAATTTTTTGTGATTGAAAAGGGACACTTTTGTGGGTTGCATTTAGAATCTTTTGAGTAATATGTTCATTGAGCTCGATAGTGTCTTGTGCTAGACATCTTAGATGGTAATTAGGCAAACTTTGAATTTCGCGGAATAACCCCCAATTGGCTTTTTTAAAGTCCAATTTTCGTTCAGATAACTTTTTAGTAATAAAGGGAGCTTCCGAGATACATGTTTGTTTAGGGAAATGATCACTTGTCATGTCCTGTTCTTTAAGGACTTTAAAGTCAACTATTTTATCTAAAAGGGAAGATGAAATTAGAAAAAGGTCTAGTAAAAATATTCACTGTTAAACATATTGTAGGTTGGAGTTTTGTCATTAATAACTGAAAAATTAAGTTCATTTAAAATTTTTTCTAAAATATGGCTATTCTCATTTTCCGCTAGACATCCTATTTGTTTGGTCTTTGCATTTAGATCACTCCTAAGTATAAAATTATTATTTTAATTTCAAAAAAATCGCAATTTTTTGAGATATTAAGAAAAAGTTCTAAAGGGAGGACTTTATTAGGTGGGTTTTAAAGGCTGAAAAGACAATTTTTTAAGTTAATTTTAATATAGAAAAATTCAGCTGAAAAATCAACGAAAGAATGATTTTGAACAAACTCGATTCCCTCCTTAACTAAAATTGCTACTCCTCCTCCATTTTTATTGCGAGCCTTGACTAATGGTAAGTAATTTTTGAAATTAAAATAAATGTTGATTCACTCGGATCAATTTTTATTTCGTTGAGCAGAATAACATCAGGGCATTTCTGACTCAAAAAATGTTCTAAAAGTTTTATCCTACTAGGTAAATAAAAACAGTTCCAATATGTTACTACTTACTTGTTTTTTAAAGAAGTTTGATTAGTTGATTAATTCATTTTGATTATGATTGAAGTTGCTTTGTTTTGTTCGCTAGGTTAAACGTTCGATGCTTTCGATAAATGCGTCGATTTTACCGTTTGGTTATGCTCATATTTTGTTGAACTGTCAAGGAATACGTTGTCATCATCCTCTCTGTACTGTTTTTTCGGGTCATTTTTATGCGGTTCAGACTCTGATTGTCGCTTTACTTGGTTTGTGGTTTGAATAGGTTTTGTTCCGGTTAAATGATTTGTTTGATTTAATGTCACGGAATGTGACTTGTTGTTAGATTTTAATTTGCTTCGAATTTGATTAAGATTTGGTGGAGTTTTCAAACTATTCGAGCTTGATTTCGAAGAATCAAGAGGATGTTCGCTCATTATTACGTTTTCTTGAATATCTGGTAAATGAGGAATGTTTTCCAGATTAACTGTAGCTGGTCGTTCGTTTTGCTCTTCATTGTAATCATCTTCGTTCAAATAAAGGTCGTTATAATCGATTTTTCGACGCTCGAGTGACTTGAGTTTCTCGGCTAGGGAACATTTTTGTGTTAAATGTCCTTTTTGTTGACAATTTCCACAAAATGAATCCTTAACCGGACATTTCGATACATCATGTCCCTCGTCGATACAAAAGTAACAGCTTCGCTTTTGTCCAGCGATTGAGACGACACATTTCAGACCATAAAGCACAGGAGGACCTGTCTAACAACGGATAATATTGTCCGCTTCTTTTGGATAAGAAATTTTGACACGTTAAACGCCATTTTTAATTGTACTTTCTTTTTAATTTTCTTCATAAATCTCTTCTTTTATTAGTCCTTCAATTCTGAGGACGTTTAAAAAAATTTGAAGAGATTGCTTATTGAAATTTGTTGGTAAAAAATGGAAACGTAAAATACAGTACCTTCTTAGATCCGGAATTTTGTTTGCGTCTTCGAGTTCAAATTCGACTCCATTAATTTCGATAGGGATTTCGTAGACAAGAGAAGCATTAAACGACGGGTGAAATTCGATTATCCACACTTTATTCGACGAGAAATTGTACAATGAGGCCATTTGTTAAATATCTGCTTAGTTAAGAACGGCTTGTATCGCTTTAAGGACGGTTTGATGGCTAACAGGCTTTTCCAGTCTTTTTAAATTCAGTTTAACTGAATTCCTGAAGTTCCATCTTATAATTCCAGTTTGGTTGGCTAATGACATTGCCAAATCGAAATTTAATAATTTATTATAATTTTATTTCAAGTTTCAAAATGCTGACTGAACTAGACATTTTAATTAATTTTCGATAGTTTTTTTTTTAATTAATTAGTGGCAAAGATAAAAAATTGGGGTACTTTGTTTTAAATAAGGCTTCAATTTTTAATAAAAAGTGAAGTTCTAATCAAAAAAGTGTAAATAAATAAAAATTAGTGTTTGATATTTTACTTGGTGTAAATTAATTTTTTTATGTATAATCCTGATAATTGGGGAATTTATTTAATATTTGAGGGGAAATTTAAAATTTGGGGTATTCTATATAAGTTTTGTGGTATCGATTTTAATGGCCCTTTTTTAAACTAAAATTAACAAACAAATTAAATATTTTAATTTTTAAGCTTTGGTTTGATTCATTTCTGGCCCATAGAAAATGGAACAGCAAGAGATTTAGTTGGATTCAAAGATTTGCAAGAATCTTACAATACCAATTTTGAACCAGATCGATTTGGAAATAACAAATCAGTATTGAGTCTTAATAATGGCTATATAAAAGCTCCAAGAGGGGGCTATTTTGAAAATGAATTTACTGTTTTAGCATGGATCAAATTGAGATCTTATAAATTGTGGCAGCGGTTTTTTGATTTCAGTAATGGTAATTTTAAAGATAGTGTCCTGGTGAGTGTATCGGACCGAGACTTAAAAAATCTTTTAAACGTTAGGAATAATACAATAGTCGAAATTCAATCAATTGAAGTATTGGAATTAAATAAATGGTATCATTTGGGCTTTTCGTTTAGAAAAGGAACTGTGAAAATTTATACTAATTCAAAATTTATTGAAAAATTTAACAACGAAGCAAGCAGTCTGAGTTTAAGTGTACAAAGAGATTATTGCTATTTTGGTAAGAGTTTTTGGGATAATGATCCCTTAGGTGATTTGGAATGTGATGAAATTAAATTTTTTAATAAAGCATTAAAAACATTAGAGATTCAAAGTGAATACTATAATGGATACTTTTAGTTTTTAAAATTTAAGATTTTGAGTCAATAAAATAATTTTATTATGTCAGACAACGATTTTATTTATTTATTTATTTACTGCTCCATCAGAATAAAATCAAAATAACAAAAATTAAATAAAATAAATATATTAGCAGAACTCGAACTTTAACTAAAATACAACATAAATATAAAAAGAGAGAGAGAGACAGGGCATGAGGAACATGAGGTGTTAAAATAGCTTATTTTACTATTTTAATTCTGTTATTTGATTTGATTTTTTTCTTTTTTTTATATTTGGGATATTTTTTAAATAATAAAGATTAATATTAAATGGGAAAATTCATCTCTGAAAATTTATTGAACAAAAATTAAAAGCTTATATGGTAACAAAAAATAAAGGCAAACTATTATGTTCGATTAGAAATTAGCAAAGATTTATTCCCGTTTAGAATTGCTACCTTTTCTTTCTCTTTTGAAATGTTTATCATTCCGAGTTTATATTATTTTTTTTTATTTTTTTTTTGGGTCTAGTGAAAATGTAAACAATTGTTCACAAAAAAATGTGACCATGAGTATCAAGTCCAAAATGTGAACATTTTGCTCACATAAACTCTGGTCACATATTTGGTGACCAAAATAGATAAATAAAAAAATAAAAAAATTTTTCGAGTCCAGTTTTATTTTTTGTGAACATTAATTTTAGAATAAAAGTTAAATTTTAAATGAAAATAAAAAAAAAAAATATTCTAAAACTACATTCAAGGTTTCTTGAGAAGTAGTAATTTCAGTCATTCCTTTTTCACGATATTGGTAATAATAATAATAAAAGCTACAGCAGACAAGCTGCGGAGCAAGGCTATTTATAGACTTGCTATGGTAGCTGTCTGATTTTAACATAATCCATCATAATGTATTGCTTTTTCTCCTTTGTTTAGATTTAACACGCTTAATTCCTTATCTATTGTAATTAAATTCTCACATAAACTCAACTCGGCATGACTATCTTGATTATTTATTGTTGTTTCATCGGATTTTGATTTAACTAAAGTTAAGGATTCTGTCTTATCATCTTCACTCTCGCCAATTTTAATTCCATTGTTTGCAGATGTTTTTTGCACTTATTATTTTCACATTTACAACTAGCCCGTACCAAACCAATTGCAGAGACTTGTATAAAAATTTTTAAATCAATATTTTCATCCATAATTTTAACTTTTCAACTAAATAATTTTTTTTTGAATCTTGAATAGAATGATGAAATTTAAATTGTAATTTTTAGTTTAATCATAGTGTAAAAGAATAATAGTTAAAATTTTTCTAAGCATTATAAAATAGTGTTTTTAAATTATTTAATTTTTATTTTTTTAATCTAAAATTTGGTTAACATTTTTTTTTATGTGACCAGCTTATGGTCACCAAATATGTGAACAAAATGTTCACATTTTGGACTTGATACTCGTGATCACATTATTTTGTAAACAATTTTCCTCATTTTCCACTAGACCCTTTTTTTTAATTATTAAATTACCTTTTTTAAGACTTAGAGTATTTAAACTCTGAGGCTGAAGATTCTTTTTCTTATTGAGTTAAATTTACGAAAACTTTATTTTTTTTTTATTAAAATGTTAAGTCAAATCTTTGGTATTCTATATTTTTAAGGACTGTGAAGTTTTTCCAATTAGACCGTGTCAATTCAGAAAGACTTTATCTAGGCTCAAATTTTTTGGGGGTGACAAATTTAACTAAAATGGTGAGGTTGTCCTTAAATCCGGAACCCGGAACTATATACTAAAATCCGGAACTAAATTCAAGTTAAAAATTACATGCTAATACTCGGAACGGGAACCATCTTTTCTGAACCGGAACAGTCTAAAACAGGGAACCAGAAAAAGTTTAAAAAATATATGATTTTAACAAAATTTTTCAAAAATTTTTTCAATTATTAAAATGAAGATAATTTTTAATCTAATAAATAATACAAGTAATTAATGCAAAAAACACTAGTGTGAGTTGAAAAAAAATTATTGTTTTTTTTTGTTGAAATTTTTAAAACTGTGTTAGTTTTTGATTGCATCATTTAAAAATTTTATTTCATTATCGCTAAGTTTCTTATAAAAATAATCACAAGCCGAAATTTTAATTAATTTATATTAATATAAATTATAATTATAAAAATTTTTTTTAAGAAAATATACTATAAGTCATTTGAAAACTTTGTCGTATTTTGTATGTGAATTGAGCGTTCTTCGTGATAAGTGGGTTTTAATTAAGGAAGATATGTTAAAATTATTCCAGCTTCAATACCTGACGAAGTTGAATGTAAATATTGAAAAAAAATTTTAGAAATAAAAATTTGTCAAATTACTCAGCGTGTTACAGGAAGTAAAAAATAGTTTTTTTGTTAATTTTCCGTTAATTTCATTAAATTTAAAATATAAATAAACTTTTGACTTTTGTATATTTTTTTTAAATCAGTTCTGAGTTTTAGTAGGACTTCGGTTCCGTTCCGTTTTTTAGGATGTTCCGGTTCCGGATTTTATTTTTGTTCCGGCAAATATGGCAAAATTAAGATAGTCACTAAATGTACGCCAGGATAAATTAGTCAATCGAAAAAAATTTGAATTTTTCATTTAATTTATTTGTCATCAAATCTAGTTTTTTCTGTCAGCCCATTAATTGATGGCCCTTTATCTATAAGGAATGAACCTTGAATGCAAAAACAAGCAGGCAATCGCTGCATAAATTGTATAGCAAGCATCTAATAGTTAAAAGGCTATATAGAATTTATGTCTTACCATTCCTCGTTATTTACAAGATGTAAAAATATAGAACTTAGCTTGGAATAAATATCTTTGATGATTATTACAAATGAAAATAAAAAAATTGGATACTAAATAAAAATGTTATTAATTCCTTACTTTAAAGTAAAACTTATATTATTTTCCACATGGTATACAATAAAATGGTTTCTCTAGTAAAGATTAACAAATAGATAAAGACATAGCACTAGAAAGGCCACGGATTTTTAAGCTCATATTTTTAAAAAGAATACAAACTTTTGGAAAAAAATTAAAACATGAAAATTTTTCAATCTGAAATTGTAAAAAATTGATGATTTTAATGTTTTTGTTAAAAAATTATTAAAATTTATTGTCAAAAAGAATAAACATAAAAGCCCAGAGGGTTTTTTTTTAAACCCACTTACATCTTTGGTTTATTTGAAAAATCTAAAATAATAATTACTAACAATTTTGATTTATGAATAGGGTTTACCTAGTCCCCACCAACAAAAACTGTCACCCACAAATCAAAAACTTTTAGCCACAAAGAAAAAAATTTAAGTACAAAAATAACTTGACCAAGACAAAAACTGCTCTTCACAAATAAAAAAACTTTTGAGCACAATTTATTTCATAAATTTTCAAAACTGTTCAATACAAAAAAAAACAAACTTCTAAGCAAAAATCTTTTTAATATCTATTAAAAACTGCCGCATAATATTAATAAAATTGTATAAAATAATAAATTTGTTACGAGCTAGCCCTAAAAAAGATACTTGAAAACGACGAATTTCTTAATAAAACTAAAAAAGGTCGTCAAAATTAGCTGGAAATTGGTTTTCCTTAAATAGATTTTAATATTTAATTTTATTATATACAATTTTATGAACACTATTTGAATAGATTATATGAAAAATTTTTTAAATAATATGATGCGACATAGTACAACATACTTCCTTTTTACCTAAAATAAATTTTTTGTTTTCTATATTTTACTTAATCAAATAATTAAATGAATTTTTATTTTTATGATAATTTATTTTTTGTCCTTATTACATAAGAAAATTGCTTCAGATATGTTGCAGTATTTTTAGAAAATTTTTTTTACTTTAATTTTAATTATAATAAAATAATAATAATAATAAAAATAATAAAAAGCTACAGCTAGCAGGCTTGCGGAGACGAATTACTACGGAAGCCTTCTAAAGTAGCTGCTTAACATTGACCTTAGAGAATAATTGTTGTTTAGATATGAGACAGCGCTGCTGTCTCGGCGGTCATTAAGGAATCAAGGCCTAGTAATACTGGGGCGCTGGACCCGATGTCCGCTGGAATACTTCAAAGCGTCGAGACTGTTTTTTTACTGGTTAACAGTCGAGGCACTGATTACTGCCTCAGGTAGGCTGTTCCACTTTATAATGACACGATTTGTGAAAAAGATTTCACGTTGGGAGCAATTGGTTGGTGCTTGGACGGAAAGACGCCTCTGGTGCCCTCTAATACTCTGGGCTGGTCCAGGTTGAGAAAGCGAGCTGCAATGCGGGGGAGGTCTGACCCAATCTATGCTATTTAAGCCGTTTCTAAACTTAAACATTTAGATCATGTCTCCTCTGGTCCAGCGTTCGTTCAGAGTCAAAATGGAAAAACGAACCCAAGATGGAAAGGCAATCGCTGTAGCTGAAGTTACGGATTCTCAGAACAAGTTTTGTTGCTCTTCTTTGCACTTTCTAAAGAATGTTGCTGTCCTTGGCAGTGTAGGGGCACCAAACCACTGCTGCATACTCCAAATGGGGCCTGACATATGCGCAGTATAGTGTTTTGAAGGTGGCGTTGGTCCAGAATTTAATCGTTCGTCTTAGCTGTCCAAGGATGGAGATGGCCTTATTAGATTGGGCTTTGATATGTCTGGCAAACATGAGATTGCAAGCGAAAATGACTGATCTGTTTAATACTGGTTTGTTTGAGTACTGACCTTGTCACACCCATGCAGAGGACTATGTCCGAGTACTTGTTCTGGCCGAATCTGCTGAATTCCATTACTTTGCATTTTTTGGTATTGAACAGCATCTGCCAAGTTGTGGACCACTCAGTTAGTACCTCAAGATCCAGTTGAAGCAATTCCTTATTGCGGATGGTTGCAATGAGGTTGCTGTCATCCGCGAAAAGCTTGATAAAGTGGTTTACTATATCAGACATGTAGATAAAAAACAAGAGCGGTCCTAGAACACTGTCTTGGGGGACTCCACTAGTAACTTCTTTCCAGTCCGCCACATACTCGCTGCTTCCGACCTGATAGGAAGTCTCTGATCCAGTTCACTAAGCGCACCTCGAAGCCGTAAGCAGCCACTTTATTACAGAGAATCTTGTGGCACACTTTATCAAAAGCTTTCGCAAAATCCAAAAAAACCACCAGCTCATTCCAGCAGTTAACGAAACCTTCACTTATCCTGTCTACTGTTTCCAGGAGGTTGGTCATTGTCGATTTGTTCAGGACAAAACGATGCTGCTCAAGTGCAATAAGTTTATTGCTGAAGAGGTGTTCCATCGTGACGTCTCTTATGATGCGTTCCATAATCTAACATGGCAGTGCAGTTAGAGAAATTGGCCTTTAATTGCAAGCCAGACTTCTGCTGCCTTTCTTAAATATAGGCGTAAATTGGGCTCGTTTCCACAAATCAAACGTCTTACCAGAGATGAAAGACTGAACAAATTTGACGCTGAGAGTTTCGGCGAATGCGTTGGTACAGCTTTTTACGACGAACGGGTGTATGCAATCTTGACCAGGTGATTTACGAGGATTGAGACGGTTAATGTGCTTTAAGAGACTGTCCGGTGAAAAGATGTCCAAATTGACAACGCATTTGGTGCTTAAAGCGAGAGCGTTTTTCGGGGACAGATTCGGGAGAACGGAGACTGAAAACGCTACTGAAGTGCTCATTGAGCAGACTGGCAATGACTTGACCGTCAGTCTGGAAGCAGCCATTCGCATCCAGAAGGACTTTGATTGAGTCGTTGCAAGCCTTCTGGATATTTGTGTAGTTGAATAAGAGCTTTGGTTGGACCTTGCAGGACCTAACGATGGAGAATTCAAATTGCAAAAAGCCTTCCTGACTGCAGCCTTCACTTGTTTGCAGGACTGTATGTTAGCGGCTTTCAAGTACCCATTGAGAGGAGCCGATCTACTTGGTAATAAAGTTTGTATTTTTCTTTGGTAAGTGACTTGATGTTGGGGTTGAACCACTCTGGATTTGTGCGAAGCTGGGCTTTGCGCACTATTGTTGGTATTGGGAGGTTGGAAGCTGAGGCATAAGCAGTGGCGTAGCCAGGATTTTTAAAATGGTGTGGCGAGATTCAGTTTTGTGGTCGAAATGGGGGAAGGGGGTTCCCGAGGGGGTCAAATAAAAAATTTTTAATTTTTTTATAAATATTTTTTATTTACAAATCGGATAGAAAATTTAGAAAGAGATAATACAAAACAAAAATGTATATTTTAAAAAAATTTAAGTCTTCTATTTTTTTGCCTAGCAAAAATATCAATTATTTTGTCGACATCTAGATTTTTAAGCTCTAATGACTCAATATTTATAAAACTTAATTCGTTTAGTCGATCTTGTCCAATGCGATTTCGTAAACAGTTCCTGATCCTCTTCAAGACTGAAAAAGATCTTTCAGACTCCGAGTTAGCAATCGGAAATGTTAAATATATTCATAATAAATCGAATATAGTTGGAAAATTTTTTGACTCATTTGGACTCAAAAACAAATTTTTCAACTCCACAAGTCTTTTTTCTGGATCGATTTTTTTGATATCAAAACCAACTTCTTTTTTGAAAGAATACCAAAGATCTAATTCCTGGCTTAGATTTTCTAAATTGAAAAAATTACTGTAAATACTCAATAGAAATTGTTGTTTAAAATTGTTGTTTTGTCTTTCTGTTTCAGTAAATAACGAATAGATGGTTTTGATCCGGCCAATGTTTTCAATCTTAAATGTTGAGCTTATTGTTTCAATCAAAATATTTATTGTTTTAGCATAGATTTCGAAAATTTTATCTTTTGCGCTCAATTCAGTGGGCTCTTTATAGCATTCAGTCCTGTATCGCCTTGTTTTTGATATTATAAATAAAAATGATATTAAATAAAAACTATAAAAGATAAATTATTTTCCTACTAAGGTAGTCTTGTAACGCGTAGACTTGTGGGTGGCTCTAGCACCAAATCATTTGATTTTTCCATTATCGGCTCATATTTCTAATCAAAAAACTCTCTTGGTTTTAAACATTTTAACTGGGCGATTGTAGCCTCAGCTAGTAATCTTACATTTGCATACTCATAACAAACTGTTTGAAGTTGAACTGAAAGTATGTTTGTTTTAATAAAAATATCTGTCAAAACTTCGAGTAAAAAATAGAACTCAAATTTTTTAATCGATTTAAGCAAGCTCATAGCATTCGATTGTTTATTAATATTGTCTATTTCCTTAAAAATAAACTTTAAATTTAACTATAAAGGGTAAAAGAATATTTTTGATAACATTTGTCATATAAAAGACCTAATTCGTTTGATTAAAATCCTAAAATTTGAGTATTTTAATTTTTCTACTTTAATCAATAGGAGTGGGGTCCGAGCTTATGTACCTAAGTTTGACAGTCTTAAGATAAAGTCTAAAAATACAAGTAAAACATTAGAAAATTCAAATTTTTAATACTGAACCTAAAATAATCATTATTTTTTATAATACTATTTTTTGTCAATTAAGTTTATATCTCCAAAAATAATAAACTTTATGAAAAATAATTAGATTTTTGTATGTAACAAATATTTGGCTAAAATTAACACCAAAAAAATATTTGAAAATTTGAAATGTTTGTCAAAATGAAGATAATAGGAGATAAAAAACTAAATAACTTCCAAAGTTTTCAAGATAGTCTCATAATTTTCCAATATACTTTTAAGTGCTGCTGATCGAGATGTCCATCTAGTATCACAAAGCAACTTTAAACGTACATTTCTTTTATTTGAGTCTACTCTGAGCGATTCAAATATGTAATTTCTTTTTGAAGAACCTTCAATCAAAACGTAGATGGAGTTGACCTGACCTAACAAGTTTCGAATTTCTTGAATTTCATTGCATGAGTCTTATAAAGCAAGATTCAATCGGTGGGCATAGCAATGAACATAGAGCGCAAAGGGAACTTGATTCTTGATTCGACTAGCTAGTACCTGATAAATTCCAGACATATTTGAAGCACCATCATAACACTGTCCGGTTAAGTTTTCAAATGAGAGTGATAGGTCTACAAAAGCTTTTTTTAATTAGTTAAACAATGTGAAACCGGTAGTGTCTTTCGCCTCATAAAAACCCAAAAAATGCTCATCAATTGTTAAGTCTTTTGAAACACTTCTCACACAAAAACTTATTTGCTCTTTTTTAGTAATATCACTTGTCCCGTCGACAATAATTGAAAAATATTTATTTTGTTTTATCTTTTGGATTAGACAACTACGAATCTCGTTTGAAATAATTCCAACTATTTCGATTTGAATATCAGGACTAAGATAGTTCGCATTTGAATAGTTTTTTATAAATTTGTTTAAGTCTGGAGAGTAGTTATTTGCAAGATGGTTTATAAATTCTATAAAATTTCCACGGTTATCAGAATTAGTACTCTCATTGTGTCCTCGAAAAGCTAATCCCTGCTTACCTAGCAACATTATAACTTTGACTATTTGACCAAGACACTTTCTATTAAAACTCATCTCGTCTTCGTGTTGTTTAGCAACAAGACTTGCACATAAAGGACCTTTTTTGGTTGCATGATGCCATTTTATTTTAGCTGTTTGATGAGCTGAGGTCTTCTCATGCTCTCTGAACCTATCATAGGCATTTTTCCAAGTTTTGAATCCGGTAGAGACAAAAGAATCCATCTTGACTTCGTTTGGACAAAATTTTCGGCAAATAAAACAAAAAGCGCGGTCTTGTTCTACGTTGTATTCAAGCCAGTTAAAGTTATCATACCACCTTTCTTTAAAATATCGATCATATTTGTCTTTAATCAGCTTAAAATCTTTCGGTTGATCTGGGGTCATTTTTTCAATAATACATCAAATTGAGGTTTGATTGTTTTTAGTGATGGGCCAATACCAGACCTGGTTGGTCTGGTTTGCTTATTTTTTGGCAAACCAAATTGGTTTGCCAAAAAATAAGCAAACCTAATTTGGTAAACCAGAATTTAAGCAAACCAAAATTGGTAAACCAAATTATAAGCAAACCAAAATTAGCGAACCTGGCAAACCAAAAATTGCTAAAATTAAGAAAAAATCCTTACCCTAAATTTTCAAGTAGCTTGTTATTTTGATCAATCCAGTCTAAATTTTGCAATAAATAGCAATTTTTGGTTTGCCAGGTTTGCTAATTTTGGTTTGCTTATAATTTGGTTTACCAATTTTGGTTTGCTAAATTTGGTTTTACCAAATTTTTGGTTTGCCAAATTTGGTTTTACCAAAAGTTGGTTTCCTAATTTTGGTTTACCAAAATTTTAGCATACTAATTTTGGGAAACCAAAAAAACCAAGAAAACTCCCATCACTAATTGTTTTGTGTATTTTCCGAAGAAACAGACGTGATAGTTTTGATTTCAAAGAAATCTTCATTCTTTTCATTCACAAGACAAGAAGATGGCTCAATAGAAGGTGAAATTTTGGTAATTGTAATAGATGATACATTTCTAATTGAGCCCGAAGACAAGTCTGATGCTTGTGAAATAGACGAAACAAGAGGCGGAGTTTGACTAAAGGCTTTAAAATTTAATTTAGCCTGTTTCATCTGAAAAAAATACAAAATTATTTCTCAAAAAATTTTGAATTTGAGCAGCATATTTGGAATAAAAAAATTTTTTAATAGCTTTAAGGTTATAAGTATTTTTTTAGAAATTTCTCAATAATTAGAGCTTAAAATTTTATCACAATAATGGTAAGAAATCAATTTTTATATTTTCAATTTTTATTCTCATTAAAATTTTTTATTCAATTTTCAATTGAAAATTAAAAAATTTTTGTTTTATTTTGGAGCAGAATTTTAAATATAAAAAAAATTCGAATTTGTTTGTTCATATTTAACTTAAATTTGAATATTGAAATGTTCATAATTAACTTAAATAAACACAAGATCTAAATATTTAATGCACAAAACACTTTTAACCATAAAAATTAAAAACAGGAGGGGTTATATTATTTTAATTATTAATTCATGCAAGGTCAAGTTATTAATTTTTAAAAAATAAATACAAGTTCAATATGTATTTTCATCTAAACTAAAAAAATGGTGATGCGGCTGACACACTTCGCCACAATGGCGCTACGCCACTGGGCATAAGCAGAATGAATAATATTTTTGCTCAATTTCTATTTGAATTTCAGAATACCAAATAAAAACAGAATTAATTGAAACAAGCTAAACAATAAATGTGAACAATCAATGATCAATAGTAAGTGTGCTATCAGTGACATAAAGGAATGTGGAATATTTGAAAATGTTTATTTTTTAGATTAATTAATTTTTAAAATCAATGATTTCTAGGTTATAAGTAGTTAATATATGACAAGTGATTATTTTCCTATTAAGTTGTTGTTTCAAAAAAAATTGGTTATTGTTTTGTAAGATTTTAAATGGCCGAATTCAAAAATAAAGCATTAAATTCACTAAAAATCGACAAACTAAATGATAAAATTGGCCAAAAAATAAAAGGTGCGACTGGGCTGCTTGTGAAAGAAGTAAAAGTATAAAACTGAGGTTTAAGTTTTATTTAACTAACTACTTTGATTTTTAAAAGAAAACAAAAAAATAAAAACTAAAATACTAATAAAATTTAACTATCTTATATAAAATCTGTTACGAAAATTTTATCGTTTCAAATTGATAACATCAGTAAGATTGAGATAATATTTAAAATTCAAGTTAAGTTTAAACTTAATTAAATTTTTTAAATAAGTTTTTTAAATAAGTAGTAAAATTCTAAGATTAGTTAGCATAAAATTAAGGTAACACATTTATAAACATCTCATATATTTAGAATGATTTCAAAGCTTAAAATAAGGCGATTGCATCAAAATTTAAAACTGAAATTTTCAAAATATATATTTTTTGTTCAGAATGCTAAAAAAAATGTCCAGGAATGGCATTTTTTAATTTAATTTTTGAACTTTTATAAAATCTCAACAATTGAAAGTTTAATAATTAACAACTAATTAGAGACCAACTTCTCTTTTATTTATAAATCACAGGATTTTGGATAATTAATTTTTCAAATAATTTATTTTTTTATCCTAGAAATAATTTAAAATTTGCAATAAATTCTTAAATGTATTTATTTCTTAAAATTCTTTTTGTTTTAAATAATTTTAAACAAAAAAAACATGCGATTATTTTTTGTTCTAGCTTTTCTATTTGAAATTATTGTATGTATTCTTTTATTTTTATTCTATCTTTTAAAATAAAAATTTAATTTAAAAGCTAGCCAAATTTTTCAAAAAAGAAATGTGATTTTACTCAAAAATGATTTGCATGGAATTCTAATTAGAGAGATTAAAATCTCGAGAGAACTGATATGCATCAAACATTGTCATCAAGATAATGCATGTCATTATGTTTTACACAAATCCTCACTTTTTTTTTCAATTTCAAGGTTAATCAACAGGCTAGTGCCCTTATCGTAGTCGACTGATTAACACTTCATTTATTTAATTTAATAAAAATTTTAATAATTAAAAAAACATTATTTTTATAAAAATAAAATTATCTGTTATTTTGAAAACAAAAAAACATTGATAAATTCATATCAAATTTTTTAAATTTTTTAACAAAGTCAATAAAGATCAAATTGATATTATTATAAATTGATAGCCTGAATGTTGAAAATTTAAGCATTGATCGTTTGATCACAAAGCTGTTTATCAATCTTGAGAAAAAAAATCCAAATGTTTTTTCTCCACTGTTCGTTTTAGCCATCGGTTCAATCAGGTTTTCACTATTCCTTAAATTGTAACTTAAATTTCTCGAGTCATTTTTGAGAAGTCTATTTTTTAAATTCTCAGGTGAGTTATGATAGAATAAAATCTTAAAAGAAAATGATAACATTCTGTCTAAAAATCTATGCTGAAAAGCATATAAGCCATATTTTTCCAAAAAATTATTAACATCATTAAAGTTTTTAGATTCAAATTTGAACTTAAACAATTTAAAAATAGAAAAATAATAACTTTTGGCCAATTTAATTATTGCCTCTTTAGAAAAATAACACAAAAGTGTTGAACAATAATCAAAATAAGGTAGGATAAATGTTTTGAAAAACTGAACTTTAACAGAAGTTGACAAAAAAAAGAGTCTTTTAATACTAAACAATTTCTTATTAACAGCCAGAGCTATACTACAAGCTTCTTTAGAGAAATTTAAATTATTATCAATCATAAAACCTAAAAGACTAATTTCTTTGACAACTTTTATATCTATTCCACTTAACTGTATTGTTTCAGGAACAATAATATTTCTTTTAGTCAAAATCATACAGAACGTTTTCGACCAATTTATATCAACCTTATTGTAAAAACACCAATCTTTTAAAATATTAAAAGACGATTGAAAATTAGCTAATACAATCTCTAAGTCCTTTTCAGAAAGACTAATGGTTGTGTCATCTGCGAACATCTTAACACTAAATTTCTTTAAAAGAAAAGGAAGGTCATTTACAAAAATAAGAAATAGAAGAGGGCCCAAAACTGACCCTTGTGGAACTCTTAATTTAAGTGATACAGGTTTGAATTTTCTTTACCAAGGCGAACTATTTCTGATCTATTTCTAAAATTAGAAAATTAGAAAGTAATCCCAAGGATTCATTATCAAACCCATAATGGAAAAGTTTTAAAAGAAGAAGATTAGAATCTATTACATCAAAGGCTTTTTTAAATTCAATAAATAAAGAAAGAGTAGTCAATTTATTATCCCTCGCAAAATTCAAATCACTAAGGTATTCATGGACAGCCGTTTGACAGGAATGCCCTGATCTAAAACCATGCTGGCCATTAAAAAAAATACTGTTTGACTCAAAATAAAAGCTAATCTGCTTCGCCAAAAGTTTTTCAAACATTTTCGAAATTGGCAATAAGACAGATATTGCTCTATAGTTATTAATATCTGATCTTTCTCCTTTATTCTTTTATAAAGGGTTTACTTAAGCTAATTTCCAGTCGTCTGGTATACTCTTCAAATTGAGGCATTCATTAAAAAGTTTATGTAAAATGGGAATACATATGTCCGGAAGACTTTTCAAAACTTTTGAGTGTATTCCAATGAAACCAGGTGAGCTAGAAGAGGGTAATTCTTCCAGAGCCTTTTTAACATCATCAAAAGTGAACTCATGGAAAGAAAAACCTGATGTATTAAAAGAAGCATTTTGTTTTTGTTTCTTAAATACATCAAAAATAAATTTAGACGAGTCATCATCCCCGGACAAAGAGGAAGACGATATAGATGCAAAGCAGCTATTAAACATCTCCACTTGATCAACAGGGTTACTGGCCTTTGTATCAGCCCAAACCAGTTCTTCTGGAATGCTGTTAAAATCAGCGTCTCCTCTAGTTTTAATTGATGATTTATAGAAGCTCCAAAATTTCTTGGAGTTTTTAAAGTCTTTCAATGACTTGGACTCAAAAAAGATTTCATCTTTTTTCGATTTAGCTTTTTGAAATCTCTTCTAGCCTCCCTATATTCATTTAAATAAGACTCATTTTTGCAATTCAAGTAATTTTGATAACAAAAATCCCTATAATTTCTTGAAGCCATTAATTCAGAGTCAAACCATCCTCCTTGCTGAAACTTTTTCGCTTTAATCTCTTTTAATGGGCAGCAAGATTCTATAGCTGAATGAAAATTATTTTTAATGAATTCCCATTTATTTTCAATTACTGGAAGCCTATCTATCAGCGAAAAATCAGTTTTTTCTAAAAAAATTCCAATTTTAGCTATATTCCTATCTGATATGACACGTATAGTACGTGAATTAGAATTTTTTTAACAGAAATAACAGGAAAAGAAGCTAATAGGAATTTGTGATCACTGAATGGACAGCCTACAACCAGTGAGGTTGAATTGAAGTCATCTTGATGAATAATGTGATCAATATGACTTAATTTTACGTAAATTTCATCTAGTTTATTCTTTATTCCAATTCTGGTAGGCTCATTTGTGATACTCCTAAGACTATAGTTATTTAGAAAATCCAAAAACCTGGTGTCACCATTAATATGATCCATGTTTAGATCACCTACAATTACAAGTCTATTATTAGTGTTGCTTGTAATAACAAATTGCTCTAAATTGTTAAGAAAGAGCAAATTATTAAGACATGGAGGCTTATAACAAAATAGAAAATTAATATTTTCATTTTTGTGTGAATTTCAATTGAAATAGCTTCAATCTCATCATTTTAAATGCAATTAGATATTTGAAAATTATTTTTTATTAAGACTAGAATACCTCCACCGTCTCGGGCCCTATCTTTCCGCTTAATTGTATAGTAAGGATCATTAAAAAAAGAAAAGGGAATGGAGTTATCAAGTTTTGTTTAATTTAAAGAAATTATATCAAAAATTTGAAGAGAAACAATTTCCAAAACCTCTTCTTTTTTTAAAAAAAGCGAATTTACATTCAAATGTAAAATTTTTAAACTTTTAAAATTATTTAAACAAAAAGATTTTATATCATTTAAATAATTTGGAAATGATGGAGAATTATAAGATCTTGAAAAAAAGTCCTCACTAAAATGAAAGACTTTTGGAAGAAGATCTCCAGTTATTTGAAAATTTGTAGATCCTTCCGAAAGAGATTTTTGAATTTTTAACTTAGAAAGACATGAAAGTAAATGCTTATCAAACCACGCTTTAGAAACGTAGGTTTTTTGACAATATTGACAAATTAGTTTTAATTTATTATTCATTATAATTTATAAAAATTTGTTAAGAAATTAAAGATTTTTAAACCTAATTAACAAAAAAAATGAAAAATTTCAAATAGGAAAATGACTCAAAAAATTCAAGCAAGGCGTAGAAAAAAAATTTAAGTAATTTACTCTTTATTGGCTTGTAGTTGTCCAATTGAATTAAAATTAAGCTTGATTATCGGTAATTTCCCACACAGTCTGCTTATAAAATTTTAAGAAGAATGCTTAAGTGGAAACGACGAAATTGCCGATCGTTTAATAAACGAAAATTTGAAATTTTTGTTAAATTTGAAACTTTTAGTTTTCATAAATAAATAAAAACAGTTCCGATTCGGTTTTGTTTGAAAAAATAAATCATCGAAAGTATGTTATATCATTTGATAAAATTATTTGTTTAATGTTTTAATTTTGCGCCGAGAAAAAGCTCTTTAGGGTAAAAATAAAAATAGGAATTGTTATAGGAGTAATATTAATTCTTCATGTGTTTTACCAAAAGTTCTTCAGAAATCAAAAATATCACTGTTTAAAAGTTTGACTAAATTTAAAAATGAAATTTAATTTATTTATGCATAGGTTTTTAATTGTTTACTAATTTAATTTACCACTGTAATTTCAGAAAAAAGTTGAATATGTTGATTAAATTCAATCATTTTAATCAATAGACAATCAGAGAATTAGTTGTTTTTTTACTTTTGTTAGTTTTTTTTAAAGTTACAATTAGATAAATGAAGTACTTTTTTCACCTCATAAATTTAAGAAACACGAATGCAAATGCAAATGCCATTTTTTACGTAATTTATATATTATTTGGTACGATTAGGTTTCGAATGTATTAATTTAAGATTATAATAATAGAATAATCGAAATATTCGATAAGGTTTCGAAGGTTAAAGTTAAAAATAATAATAATCGAATAATCGAAATATTTTATATATATATATAAATATTATATCGAAATATTATTTAATATTATATTATATTATAAATGGTATATTCTATTGTGTTTTATAAAAATTTTTAATACAATTTTGAAAATGTGCGATGGTTGAGATATATTTTATTTTATAAATATTTGTATTTTATTCTATACTAATACTAATTTATCATTAATTTTTTCAAATTAATTAAAAATTAAGCTCTAATTGTTTAAAAAACTCAGATTATAAATTATACAATATAATTTTTTGATTTTTTTTTGATTTCAAAAAAATGGCTAATGGCTAAATTTTGAAAAACAAAAATTAAAAAAATTGGTTTTGGTTTTTTATAATTTTAAATAAAAGTTTTTGATCTTTGGTTTGTTGAAAAAGGCAATAATTTAACTAGCTAACAGTTAATTTTTATATTTTAGTTTATTTTACTATAAAGAGACATTCTCGAAAGAGTACCATAAGGAAGTAGCTCACTACCAACCAGTCCGTCTCAAACCCCTATTATTAATAAATTAAATTAATTATTTAATATCAAATTGAATTTTTTTATTCATTGAATTTTTTTTAGGGACAGAATCCTTAGTTACATCGTTAATCGACAATAAGTTAATATAGTTTACAATTATTTATTTTAAGCGACAAATATTTAATGGTTGTGTAATGAATCAACTTGTATGTTTTCGACGTCAATTAATTTGACGTCATACTTTTGACTAATTAGTTTTGCCTTTAATATTTTTTGACGTGTTAAAATTTGACGTGTATTAATTTGACTAAAATAAACTTGACTTTAATTTGAACGTCATTCGACGTGACTTGGCTAATTTAATTATTTTTTCTCTATTTTTTTTTCAACATGGAAGAATTAATTAAATCTTTTGATAAACTTGACATCTGTCTTTCTCAGCGTGGTAAAGAACTTCTAATTTATCGAAATTATGAACATAAGTTAGAATTCTCATAAGGACTGTAAAGCTAGAGTTTATACAACAGGTCTTAATCCTCCAGTAACCGAAGGTCAAAACTGGCATGAACATCCAGCTAAGCCATCAAAAATAGAAATAAGAAAAGCTTTGACTGGGTTAAAAGACCAAAATTCAAACGGATGTCGAAGTGCTATACAAGCTGTTCAAGTAGGGCTCACAATAGAAGCACAAGCTCTATTCCCAACATACGATGCACTGCGCCAAAGATTGAATCGTAGAAAGGAAAATCCATATGATCAATATCAAAAACCTACCAGTAGAAACGATTTAGACTTACCCGAAGAGTACAAGCTAGTGATGGGCCAATACCAGACCTGGTTGGTCTGGTTTGCTTATTTTTTGGCAAACCAAATTGGTTTGCCAAAAAATAAGCAAACCTAATTTGGTAAACCAGAATTTAAGCAAACCAAAATTGGTAAACCAAATTATAAGCAAACCAAAATTAGCGAACCTGGCAAACCAAAAATTGCTAAAATTAAGAAAAAATCCTTACCCTAAATTTTCAAGTAGCTTGTTATTTTGATCAATCCAGTCTAAATTTTGCAATAAATAGCAATTTTTGGTTTGCCAGGTTTGCTAATTTTGGTTTGCTTATAATTTGGTTTACCAATTTTGGTTTGCTAAATTTGGTTTTACCAAATTTTTGGTTTGCCAAATTTGGTTTTACCAAAAGTTGGTTTCCTAATTTTGGTTTACCAAAATTTTAGCATACTAATTTTGGGAAACCAAAAAAACCAAGAAAACTCCCATCACTAGTACAAGCGTAGTTGTAATAATGAAAGTTTCATTATTTATGATTCTGGTAAAGAGGACACAAATAGAATAATTCTTTTTGGTACCGAAAATAATCAAAATTGCTTAAATGCCATCTCAATTGGTATGTTGATGGCACCTTTGACGTTTGCTCTGACATATTCTATCAATTGTTTACTATTCATATAATTCTAAAAGGTAAAAATCTACCTTGTATCTATTGTTTATTACCAAATAAGACGCTTGATACTTACACTAGAGTTTTTGAAATTTTAAAGAACCTACTGCAAGTTAATCCTCATTCAATAAGTTCAGATTTTGAGCAAGCTATTCTCAGTGCGGTAAATAATACCTACGACGACACAGTTTCGTATGGATGCTTTTTCCATTTCAAACAGAATTTATGGCGAAAAGTACAAGAGTTTGGGTACCAGACCGCTTATAATGAGATTAGTGAGGTTCGCTTATTTTTTTAAAAGTATAGCAGCGTTAGCTTTTGTGCCTGTGGATGATGTGATCTATGCTTATGAATTTTTTAAAAAAGAATATGAAGAGTTTTCAAAAAATTATATCAATTTTATAAAATATTTTGAGTCCACATATATTGGAGAGGTTAAGCGTGGTAGAGGTGTTGGTCGAAAAGATCCTACATTCAAACACGATCTTTGGAATGTTTATGTTCGAAATATAGAAAATATGCCTCGAACAAATAATAACATTGAAGGCTGGCACTCAGCATTACAAAATGTTATTCGAAGATCTCCTGTTATTTATGCTTTTATTGATAAAATCAAGTTGGAACAAGCCAATATGGAAGCGATTCATTTGCAATTGGTCACAGGAAGATTACCAAAAATAAAAGCCACTTACGTAGAGTTAGATAATCGCATAAGTGAAATAATTAAAGACTATTCAAAAATTAAAGTTAAAGAATATTTAAGGAATTTAGCTTTAATTATAGATTACTAATTTACTTATTGATTATTAAATTGTATATAAATATTTCAATTTTTTTTTCATTAATCAATTAATAAAATAATTTTTCGTCAAGTTTATATTTAGTCTAATTAATTTTTCGTCTAAAATATTCTAGTTAATTTAAGTAAAGTCATAATTATAGGCGTCAAGATTTAGGGTCGATTAATTTATCAAGTCAAATTAATGACGGCAAAATTATACACGTCAAAATAACCGTCCACCATATTTAATATAATAGACAAGTTATTATTGACAAATATATAATTGATAAAAAATTAATAGAAAAAAGTTTCTAAATTTATTGACGGTTTGTCCCCCTGCCATATTTGATGTTTAAAGTAATTTATCATATTTATTTTACTTTTTTTTTAAATAAATTTCAGGGTCGCACTTTTTTCATCCATTATCAAAATTGTAAAAAGAATTTTGTTAAAAAACAAAAAAAAACACCATTTCTATATTAATATTCGATGCTAAGGGTCTAATAAAAAGAGTTAAGGAAAAAAATTAGATTTATAAAAATATTGAAACAATTTTTTTTCCCGATTAGTATTTTAAGATACCTTGCTGATTTTTTAAATAGCTAGCTTACTTTAATATAAAAAAAAAACTCTTTAAATATGACATTAAGTTATTTTTTTCCTTATTCACTCCTTGTACTTCTTAGGCTCATTACTTTTGATTTCCACTCAACTCAATCTTTTGCCTTTACTTCCCAACAATTCATTCCCATTTCGATGAGCTCACTCGTGATTGTTGACATCCATTCTATAAAATAATAATAATAAATCGGCAAATTGAGGTTTGAGATCAAGATCTAAAGATCAAATTATAAAATGTAATATTATTTTTAACAATAGAGAAAATGTTTTTATTGATTTTAATAAAATTATATAAGTTTGAATGAATTTAAAAGTTATGAATTAAAATTTTTGAATATACTTAGCCATAATTATTTAAATTATTGATTATTTTTGTTAAATAAATCAAAGGTCAACCATTTTGATGCTAATTTGTAAATAAATCATTATTAGACTTAACTTGTCAAGTAGTAATTTTTCGTTTTTATTTTTTAAAAATTGTCAAAATCATTATTTTAAATAATTTTTAAAATTTCAAATAATGCATCTTGAATTTTCTCATTCCAATTGTCATCGGTCAAATCTTCATTAAATTTTTCATCGTTTATATCCTCTTGATTTTTTTTTTACTAACTCGACTATGTCTTCATTGCTAAGAGATTCAATTTAGAATGAGATAGATCGGATGAAAAATAGAATGAGATAGATCAAAAGAGAAAGATCTCATTCTAAATTGAATCTCTTAAAAAATATTTAGAAAATTCAAGATGTCACTAGTAAAGAGGCATTTTTATCTTTGAGAAATATTAGAAGTTATTTGGAAAATTAGTCTAGCTTTGAAGAAAATGATATTGAAATTTTGCAAAAATTGGAAACAAGATTGAACCAAGCAAAGATTGAAAAACTGTCACAAAAAACAGTTTTGGATTATTTTAAAAATTCAAATAATTAATTTTTTTTCCGTTTTGTATTCTTTGTTAAAATATAATTTTTTTTATTTTCTTATTTCATAATTCGTTAACTAAAGTAACATTTTTTTCGTTTGTCCAAACTTTTTATTTTTTTGACTAAGTTTGTATTATCGTTATGTCGAACAAAAATAATCCGAACTTAAAAAATAACCTTCCAAAAAGTTAAAGTTTGGATTAACGAGAGTTGACTGTACTTCAATTTGCCAATAAATCTGCTAAATAATAATAATTAATAAATAAAAAGACTATGATGTATTAGGCACATGAAATCAGGGTTTAATCTCAACATTATAGCTTTTTCCGAATCAATTTTATCAATTTTTGTTAATAAAATTAAATAGAATTTAAGTAAAGAATATTGTCATTTTTGTGCCATACATTGAATAACCTGTCGCTTAAAAAAATTTTATCTTTGTTCACAATTCTTTACCAGTAATACATTTTTTTATTCTAAAAGAGCTTTAGCTCGGTTCTGTAAAAACAAAAAATCAAAAAGAAAAATTTTTATTTAGCTATTTAAAAATTTAATTTTAATTATAATGCTTTTTTAATGAGGCAGCTATTTTCAACTTATTAAAAAAAGCGACTTTGACTATTATTACAATTATTATTAATTATTATTATTAATTTCGGTATAATCACTATAAATTAATTATTATTAATTAATAATTGTTGCTATTTTAACAACTTTAATTTGATACAGCTATAAGATTGTCAAGTATTTTGGGATAAAGCCAGCTTTGGGTGTTTGGTGGCTGGAGAGACCCATTTTTTAAACTAAAATTAACAAACAATAAAATATTTTAATTTTTAAGCTTTGGTTTGATTCATTTCTGGCCCATAGAAAATGGAACAACAAGAGATTTAGTTGGATCAAAAGATTTGCAAGAACCTTACAATACCAATTTTGAACCAGATAGATTCGGAAATAACAAATCAGTATTGAGTCTTAATAATGGCTATATCAAAGCTCCAAGAGGGGTCTATTTTGAAAATGAATTTACTGTTTTAGCATGGATCAAATTGAGATCTTATAAATTGTGGCAGCGGTTTTTTGATTTCAGTAATGGTAATTATAAAGATAATGTCTATGTGAGTGTATCGGACGGGGACCGAAAAAATCTATTCAACGTCAGGAATAATACAATAGTCAAAATTCAATCAATTGAAGTATTGGAATTAAATAAATGGTATCATTTGGGCTTTACGTTTAGAAAAGGAACTGTGAAAATTTATACAAATTCAAACTTTATTGAAAAATTTAACAATGAAGCAAGCAGTCTTAGTTTAAATGTACAAAGAGACTATTGCTATTTTGGTAAAAGTTTTTGGAATCGTGATCCCTTAGGTGATTTGGAATGTGATGAAATTAAATTTTTTAATAAAGCATTAAATACATTAGAGATTCAAAGTGAATACTATAATGGATACTTTTAGTTTTTAAAATTTAAGATTTTGAGCCAATAAAATATTTTTTTTATGTCAGACAACAATTTTATTTATTTATTAATTTACTGCTCCATCAGAATAAAATCAAAATAATAAAAATTAAATTTAATAAATATATTAGCAAAACTCTAACTTTAACTAAAATACAACATAAATGTATAAAGAGAGAGAGAGACAGGGCCTGAGGAACATGAGGTGTAAAAATAGCTTATTTTACTATTTTAATTCTTTTATTTGATTTGATTTTTTTCTTTTTTTTATATTTGGGATATTTTTTAAATAATAAAGATTAGTATTAAATGAGAAAATTCATCTCTGAAAATTTATTGTACAAAAATTAAAAGCTTTTATGGTAACAAAAAATAAAGGCAAACTATTATGTTCGATTAGAAATTAGCAAAGATTTATTCCCGTTTAGAATTGCTACCTTTTCTTACTCTCTTGAAGTGTTTATCATTCCCAGCTTATATAATATTTTTTTTTTCCTATTTTTTTAATATTTAAATTACTTTTTTTAAGGCTTAGAGTATTTAAACTCTGAGGCTGAAGATTGTTTTTCTTATTGAGTTAAATTTACGAAAACTTTATTTTTTTATTAAATGTTAAGTCAAATCTTTGGTATTCTATATTTTTAAGGACTGTGAAGTTTTTCCAATTAGACCGTGTCAATTCAGAAAGACTTTATCTAATTAATTAATTAACAAAAAAATAAAAATAATTATATTTTTTGTTTTTTTTCACCTGAGTTGTTGATTTCTTTAGCCTTCCTCGTTTTCTTGGTAAATCAACAACTGTTGCTTTAGCAACATATTCTTTCTCAAAGAATGTTGATTCGTTAGAAGAGTCTTGTTCGACAGATGCTTGCTCGAGATCGGATTCATTATCTGAACTCTTCAAATTACAATCATTTTGGTAAAACAAAGCTTCTCTTCTAAACAAATCTAGCAAAATTGAGATAGTCACTAAATGTGCGCCAGGATAAATTAGTCAATCGAAAAGTATTTTTGTCACTCAAATCATTATTTTATCAGTCATTTAATTTATTTGTCATCAAATCTAGTTTTTTCTGTCAGTCCATTAATTGATGGCCCTTTATCTATAAAGAATGAACCTTGAATGCAAAAACAAGCAGGCAATCGCTACATAAATTGTATAGCAAGCATCTAATAGTTAAAAGGCTATATGGATTATATGTCTTACCATTCCTCGTTATTTACAAGATGTAAAAATATAAAACTTAGCTTAAATATCATAGAATAAATATCTTTGATGATTATTGCAAATGAAACAAAAAAAAAATTGGATACTAAATAAAAATGTTATTAATTCCTTACTTTAAAGTAAAACTTATATTATTTTCCACATTGTATACAATAAAATGGGTTCTCTAGTAAAGATTATAGTCAAATGGGGTAAATTCGATATTTCCTTTGTTCAAAGAGGTCTAGGGGGTGGAAATTTAATTGGATTGGTATTATTTGGTAGGATTTAAAAAATTTAAATGTTTTCTGTCAATTTTGTAAAAAAATTTTATTAAAATAGAAAAACATAAAAAATATATATACATTTAAAAAGAATGAGGTTTGTTAAAGTTGGGGTAAAAGTGATAAAATACAAAAAACAAATAAAAGATGAGTATAAAAATAAACGATATCAAATTAATTTAAATTCTATATTATTTAAATTTTTTCGAACAATAAAATTCACTTTTCGGATCAAACTTTTTAGATTTTTATTTTAATAAAATTTTTTTCAAAATTGACCGAAAATGTTTAAATTTTTTAAATCCTATCAAACACCACCCCCTAGACCTCTTTGAACAAAAGTAATATCGAATTTACCCCATTGTACTATAGAAATTCAAAACAAACCAATTAACGGTTCAACCCCAAAGTGAATTTTTTTTTTTAAATGTGTTTTTTTTTTTATAAATAGAGAACGGTTATCTCTTTAAAAAAACCGATTGAAAAAATGAAACCAGGATCAAAAATTACATAAGACAAAGGGTCATTGTTTAAAAAAAAATTTTTTTCAAGAAGTTTTTTTTCGCAAGCGGTATCTTTTTTATTTATGGGGTTGTTTTACAATCAATTTAAAAAAATATATAATGGGATAGGTCTTATATAAGTCTTGTTACATTGTCTTCACTAAATATACTGAGGAAAATATTGACTTAAATTTAAAAATATATGAAAATAAAATTGAGAGTCAAAAGGAAATCAAGTTTTTAGGTATAAAATTTGATTCAAAATTAACCTTTACCCCAATGGTTGATGAAATAAAACAGTGTTGTAGTTCACGGTTGAACTTAATAAAAATATTGTCCAACAAAAAATGGGGTCTTAATTATTACACACTAGGAAACCTATATAAATCTTTAATCGGATCTATAATTGATTACTCTTTTCCGTGTCTGAATTCATTTTCGGAGACAAACATTAAAAAATTCAAGTCTTACAAAACTCAGCAACTCGTTTTATACTTAAACTAAAATATGATACTCCTTCCAAAATTCTGCATCATGAGGTCCTTAATAAACTTAAATTCTTAACTGTCTCGAATCGACTTTTTGAATTAAGCGAAAGATATGTAGCGGGAGGGCCGCGTCATTCTGTTCAATTGGTTATCAAGCTGGTTGATGAATATAAAGCGGGTTTTGAATCAAGGTATGTTGAATACCCGACTCCATTGTGTAATTGCTACCTTACTATTTCTTCATTTTTTCCTGAATCATCAAATATTTAAAAATATGTAATCTGTTACTCTCTATCAAAATTTATCTAATTTTAATTTTTAATTTTAATATTTATCTACTTTTTAACTTTTATTATTTTTACTTTATTTTTTTCCTATTTTTTATTTTTATTTTATTTTATTTAACTTTATTTTAATTTTTTTTTATCTGAAGGAGCTTTAGCTCGGTACAGATATACAACTAAATAAATAAATAAATATCAATTGATTAATTTTTAGAAAAGAAAATAGAAAAATAGTAATTTTTTATTTGCGCAAAAAAAAGTTATTTGGATCAAAAAACACTTATCGTTATTACCCCTTGTTCGTTTCAAGCCGTATTGACTATAACAAATAGATAAAGACATAACACTAGAAAAGCCACTGGTTTTTTAGCTCATTTTTTTAAATGAATACAAACTTTGGAAAAAAATTAAACTTGAAAATTTTTCAATTATGTTATTATGTTCACCTGAACTTATAAAAAAGTTCGAAACAGACGGAAAATTATCGCTGCTATTTCCACTCGAATTTGAGCTATGATCTGTTAAATCTTGAGGGAGTTGCTGCGTAATTTGACCCACTATCGGTCTATTATAATTTACTGATTCATCTTCATCTGAAGCGTCATCATAAATTTCTTCTTCTTCTGAATCAGAGTCGCTTATATTAGGTTGTTTAATAAGTTTTTTCGTCGATTTTTAAATGAAAAAATCTCATCAAAGATTAAACTTTTTTATGCAATGTTGTACATCATTTGAAAGAGCAACTCTTGTTCTTTCAAATGATATATAAGATTATATGTTTGCTTTTTGATTTCTAAATAATTAACTAAATAAAAATGTATGACAAAAAAATTCATATCCGCCATTGCATGTTATTCAAGTTTAACGAAGGAAGGAGAGGCTACCAAATCGATTTGTTTGGTATAACGACGCTCTGACTGTTCGCACTTGTCAAAATTGGTTTGCTCGATTCAAAGCTGGAGATTTCGACCTCAATGACAAAGAACGCGTTGGGAGAACCGTCGAAGCTGATGACGCGTATTTGCAAGAGCTGCTTGAGGAAGACCCGAGGCGGTCAACTAGACAGCTCGCTAAAGAGATGTCTGTAACAAATGGCACCGTTTGGAATAGATTAAAAGCATTAGGAAAAAAAAGTCTAGAAAAAAACGAAAAAACTTATTAAACAACCTAATATATATAAGACGCATCTGTGTATACTACTAATTTACGTCTTTATGGTACAGGAATTTTTCCATTATAAGCAAAGGCTATTTGATTTTCTTCAGTTTTAGGTGCCTCTATAGCTGAATAAATATTTGAATGATCGGTATTTATTTTAGTTTTTTATTTATTATGATAGCCTTCATGGCTAAACAGGTTCCAATCAACTATGAAAAATCTTGCATTATCATCAATATAGGTATAATATTGTGTGAAAAATAAAAAGAGAAGAAAAACATTCAATATTTAGCACTTAATTATAATTTTAAAATTGCATTCACGGAAAAAGTATTTATTTTCAATGCGCGGAAAAAGTAACTGCAGCGCAAATATTAATAGAAATAAAACTAATATTACCTGTGTACCATGTAAACAAATTTGTTGCGGAATATGAAGTAAAGAACAACAAACAATAGCTTTATGTGAAAAGTGTTTTGATAATGGAAAAAAATTGTAAACTAAACCTTTTTTCTTAGTTTAATTTCTTTTTCAATTTTTTTAAATTTAATTATGCTTAAAATTGGAATCAGATGACTCCAAAGTAAAAAAAAAATTAACACAATAATGCTAAAATTAATTTGTATATTATTATTGTAAGTTTGTTGCAAATTGGGACTCTTTTAAAAAATAAGACTCAACTTTTTTAAATTCTTTATTTAATTTTTGATTCCTTTTATTTTTTTCCCAACTGAAGGAGCACTAGCTGGCAAAATGTAATTTATTGTATATTTTTATATTTTTACATTTTTACATTTTCTAGAGAAAAATAAAATCTCAAAATAAAAAAACTTAAAAAAATTTTCATTAAGAAATGTAATAATAAATTCGCAATTACTTATTAATTAAATTATTATAATTACTTAATCCCTTTTAATTAATTGCGAATTTATTATTACATTTCTTAATGAAAATTTTTTTAAGTTTTTTTATTTTGAGATTTTTATTTCTTCTCTCAAAAATGTAAAAATGTAAAAATATAAAAAAGAACAATAAATTACATTTTGTCCACTAGCTCAATACAAATCTGAAAAAAAAAAATAGATAATATAAAATTTTATTTTTTTGTTTAGTTTTTAATTTTACTTTTGCTAAAAATAAGCCCAAGTCAATAAAACACAAAGATTAAAGATTAACCTTTTAAAATAGTCTCATGCACCCATTACACATGTGGGACCAGAGAGACAAAACATTTTCATAAAAAATACAACTAAAATTTTTATTTAAAAAGTTGTAATAGACAAACTCTTATTCTTGATACACGGACTAGTCAACTCTGTACAAAGTCCATTACTTTTGTGCGAATGGCTAGCAACTAGATCTTTAATGCTGTTAAATTTACACTTTGCTCCCAAAAGCCAGTACTGCCAACTACCACTTTTGTCCAACTCACGGCAAATGATGTAATGCTTTATATTTGCATCTATGTTCCTCACTGACAGTGAATAGATCTGGTTTTCTTTGCTAGACGCACTAAACCTGATCATAAAAGAGCCTGGTCTGTTCGACTCGCTTTTGAGAGCCGATTCGGCCTCGTTTCGATCCATTTTTCCCACAAACCACTCTTCCTCCCATGTCTCAGCCAACATTTTGGCGCTCACAAAGCCTGACCTATCATCCTTGCTCACCAGCCATTGATTCTGAGCGCGCTCTTTCACCACCAAACTGTCTCCTTTTCTCACACTCAATTCATCACTGCTCTTTGCCTCGTGGTCGCTCATGGCCACGCATAGAAGCCGTGCAGAGCCCGCTGACGCCAAGTGAATTGGTCCGTCGCGGGAAAATTTCTTTCTCTCAAACTTGCCCAGCTCTGCACTCTCCAAAAGCTTGCCAGAAAAAATTGCTAAATTTTTTGGCATCGAGTTTTGTTCAAGATTGACAATTTTTTTCTCCAACTTTTTCTCCAAACTGACCAATTCAGTCTTTAATTTTTGCTCATCTATTTTGTGCCATTGTTGGCTCAGTTGGTCAATTTTAGAGCGCCAAAAATCGCATGAATTTGAGTCATCATCGCTTGGGTACGGATTCAGGACTTGGCTTATTTTTTCCTTTTCAGTGAGCTCCAGTTGGCGCATTTCTTGCAAATAGGCCTCGAATAAATCATCAATTAGTTTCTTGTTTTTGTCGCGGTACTCAATCACCTGGGTCCTCATGTTGTCAAAATGGGACTGGATGAAAAAGAATGGGTTTTGTTTTAGCTCAGCGTATTTTTGATACAAGTTGTTCAGCTTGGCAAAGCTGGTCTTTTGCATGGACTGCTGAAAGATGAGAATTTGTTGGATTTTTTTGTCAGATGGAAAGCCGCTCTCGGGCACCACATGGCTCTCGTGGCACTTGAGACAATCAAAAGGTTTTTGCTGGCTGCAATCTTTGACATGCTTGGAACAGATGGTTTCATTGCAGGGCAGCAAAACTGGGCTCTCGAAGCGCCTATTGCAGTAGAAGCATGTGAGCAAATTTTCGTCTATAAAAGACATTTTAAACTAAAGAGAAAATCTTGTGACTAAAGCATTTAGTTTTATAGAATTTTAGAGTCAAACAATACAAGCAAAAATTGTGTGAATGATTAGATAAGTGACAAAAAAACTCTGCTGATAAATATTTAGAAATAAGTTTTTGTTTTGTTGTCTACACAATAGGATCTTTTAGTGAAGGTGCTATCCGAACAAAGAAGATTTTTATATTGTTAAGAATTGGCATGATAATTAACTAACATGAACATTTGTTTACCTTGAATTAAATAAAACATGAATTTTTTATCAATCAGGAGCTTTTTCTAGATAATTTTTTAAAAAGGACTTTTTTAAAGTCTTTAGATAATCTTTCATTTTACTTTATTTTAATTTAAAAAAAATTTTCCAATAATGAACAATAAAAAAATTTTAATTTTGAAAATTTATTTTTTTTTTAAGTCAAAAATTTTCAATTTTTTTTGCTTGGTTCCTTTTTCTAAGAAAATATATTACTTACTATTGAATAATATTTTTGTGTGTACTGAGAATTTTTTTGTGTTTATTAAGAAAAAATTTATTTTTTAAAAATTTTTGTAGGGAATATTATTTCAGCACAATCAATTTCTGATTAGCACAATGAAAAAAAAATTCAACACAATTCGATTTCTTCTCAGCAAAAAAAAATAAATTTAAAAAAAAACTTTTAACACAAAAAAATTGTGTTTGAAAATAATTCTTAAGAGAAAATTTTTTTCAACACATAAATATTTATAATAAATTTTTTTATTTTTTAATTAAAATTTTTATTTAATGATATTTATTAGTGAAAGTTAGATAAATAAAGTAAATTTCGAAGCTTAAAGAAAAGAAATTAAAAAAATTAGTCTCTAGAAAACCATTTTCCCGCATTTTTTGCTCTACCTCTTTTTTTCAAATTTTTATTTTTGTGTTGAATGCATTTATTTTATTTTTAATTTTTGTGCTAAAAGTATTTTTTTCAAATTTTAATTTTTGTGTTGAGAAGAAATCATTTTGTGCTGGGCGTTTTGAAATTGTGTTGAATGGTTATTTTTTTTTGTGTTGAAAAGGAAGACCCATTTTTGTACAGTACCGCTACGCAATGATGATTTTACGTAAATTTACGCATATTAACGATAATTGACGTATATTTACGTGGAAAAATAAAATCATTTTAGTTTGAATAAATGAATATGAAGAAGTAATTTGAATTTGTAAATTAACTAAACCTGAATTTAAATTATGGCTAAAAATTATTTTCGTAGCAAAAAATTTAGAAAAAAAATAGATAATAACAATAGAAAAAGTTGACAAATTAATTATTTCGTAGCCGAAAAAAAAAAAGTAGAAAAAAAAAACAAAAAAAAAATAGAACTCATTTGTAATAGAAAGTAAATTAGTTGTTTGTATTTTTATTGATTTTTGGTGGACGGCCTCTTTTTTTGGAGCCTATTTTGAGTTTAGTCTTGTTTTTTTTTTTATTAAAATAATAGTTAGGGGAGGACCCCGGGCAGTTTGGAATGGTAATTAACCTCCCTTTCAGCCCCGTGTTAAGTAGTTTTGATATTTGAGAAAAAAGTGAACAAAATTTTGAAAAAGATACAAGACAAACAGATTTTTTTTTTTTTTTTTTTTTGGATCACTTGAGAGTCACACATTTTGAATAGAGCATAATTAATTCTGAATGAATTTAAAATAGAAATTTTTTTTTTTTTTTTTTTTAGGAGTTGAGTTCGATGTTGTTTTGACGATCCAGGTTCCAGGTAACGTGTCTGAACTTGTCAAAGGGTGTCCAGTATTTGTGAGATGGGCTTGTGTTTTGTGAATCTTTAAGGTCGTCGTTGATTTGGGTATGGTTTTGACGGTTTGCTACAAATTTTTCGAAAAGTAGATCGGTTCTTACTGAAATCGTTTGGAGGCTTAACTTTTGGTGAATCGTGGAAATTCTGGTTCTTAACGGGAAGTATTTTATCGTTTAGTCTTGAGTTTAGTCTTGTGATAGTTATTGACGAAGTTGGTTGAATGAGCAATCTACTGTTAACATTGTTCTCTTGTTTAGATAGCTGTAAAATAGGTTCCATTTGATTATCATGTTGTTGTTCATCGACCGTTGAAATTTGATGTTCAAAATTGATAATTTGTAAAGCTAGGTTCGTTGGTCCAGTAGATTTTCTAGTCACTCTTTTTTTCTTTCGCAGCCCACGAATTGTCTTCAAAATTTTCAAGCACAAGGTCAATTGCTTCTTTGTAAGTTTGAAAGTTGTAAGACTCTAGCCTTCCTTATTTTTTTGTTAGGCCTTTTTTTCGATTTCAGCATCGTTATCGGTGTCGTCATCTCTATTGTTGATAGGTCTTAAAATTGAAGTCGGAGAGGATTCTGTATCACTCATTTTAAAAATTTAATCAGTATTCAATACTTATCATTAACTCACTAAATATTCAACATTTATATAGAAAAATAACTTAAATTAGGGGTAAATTACTTTATCACACAATTTTTATGCTTTTTCGCATATTTTTCACTCTTATTCACACACATTATTTATTTCACATAACATCTTTTTTTAGCACAATTTTTCTCTCTTTTTAGCATGAAAAAAGCTGAATTAAAAATAAGATTAACTTTTTGACAAATCTTTATTTAAAGCAAAATTTAGGTTATTTAGCATACAAAAAGGAATCTTATAAAATCTGTAATTAAAATAAAATTAAGTTTATATAAAAAGGAATTTATATGTAATCATTTTATGAATTCATTTTATGTAATCATTTTATGAATTCAATTTTTTTTATTTAATTCATTAATTCATGGTTCAATTTGTAAAAAAAAAAACTTTTAAGAAATATAACTATATACATGCATCGAAGTAAGTATCCAAACTAAATGTAAAACTTGGAAAATTAGCTTATTTCTTAGCTTAAAAAAATTAGTGCTTAACATAATGAAAAACTCTTTTGATCACGATTTTAATGTATGCTTAATTCATATTTCTTTTTTGCGAAAAGAGAGATTTAAATCAGAGATGTTGTATGAAAAAAAGAGTGCTTTTCATGTGTTTTCGAGGATTTTTTGTGTGATTTTAAGTGTGCTATGCGAAATAAATAATGTGTGTGAAAAAGAGAGAAAAATATGCGAAAAAGCATAAAAAAAATGTGAAAAAAACATAGACCCTTAAATTAGAATAAAACTCATCAATTTTCTCTAATTTACATCTGATACAAAATTAATTTTTTTAGCTACTAATTAATTAATCTGACTATTAACAAATCAATTTAGCTACTAAATAATTAAATTTATCTTTTTTTATTTTTAAATTGGCTATCAATATAATCTAATTTGCTACGATGTTATTTTCTGCCTTTCAAAAACGATTTTTTTTTATTTTCTTCTTTCGTTTTTCTTTTTTTTTTTTTTATTTCCTTTTCAAATTCAATTATTTAGCTATATTTTTTAATTCTTATTTTATTCAGTAACTTTTATTTTAATCATTTTTTTTTTATTTATTTTTATTTTTTTTTCTCTCAAGGAGCTAACGCCCGATATATATTTACAAATAAATAATAATAATGTTAAATATAAGCCTTTAAATTATTGCGAGGAACGAAGCAGCCGTGACGAGCTATATAGTCTCACAATTAGAGTCTCAAAATTTAAAATGCGCGATTTAAAAACATTTTTCTGGATGAGAATTTTTGATAAAACCTTAACATATACTATTCTAAATTTGGAAAAAAAATTGAAAATTTATCAATTAAAATTTGCAAATAAAACTTTACTTTTTTCTAGTTTTTTTTCACTGGGGTGAAATTTTGACATGAGTTTAAAAAAAATGAGTTAATTAAAAAATAACTCATGTTTTTTTTTAACTCATTTTTTTAATTCAATTTTTGGTTTCAAAAAAAAAAGGTGATTTTCACATTGGTGTTTTTAAAAATAAGAAAAATTGTTTAATTAAAGTTTTTATTAAAAAGAAAAGGATTTAAGTAAAATTTTCAAAAACAAAAAAGTTAATTAATTATTTGAATATTTTTGACACGAATGTGGCATTTATCTTTGTTTGATGGATCTGCCATCTTTTTTCCAATATCTTGGATAAGTGAATATTTAAAATAGGAATAATATAAGTATTCATTTTTAGCAGTGTGTAATTTTATCAGTAATGGGTTTAAGGTTATTTCATTAATTTTTTTCAATTATTGTTTTTTAGTTAAGTTTGGGTTTCATTTTGGATCTTTTGCAGCAATTATAGAAGTTTTAAAGAGCATAAGTCATTTTTAATTAATTAATTAATTAATTAAAACTTTTTATTTTTGTGGTTATATTTTCTCTTTTCATCAAAATATTGAAGCTGAAAAAAATGAGTTACTAAAAAAAATGAGTTAAAAAAATAACTAATTCATTTAATTAATTAACTCATGTCAAAACTTCACCCCAGTTTTTTTTTCTCTGTCAAAAACTAAAAAAACTATCATAATTTCAATATTAATTTTATAATAAATTAAATTTTTTGAAAAAAAAATTTTTTGAAAAAAAACTCACATATAAAGCTTTGCTTACCCATATTTTTGATTTTTATGTTAAAAAATTAAAAGATCAATGATTTTGATGTTAATTTGATTATGAACCATGATTAGACATATCATGCCTAGTAATGTTTAGTATTTATTTCTTAAAAATTATCCATTAAGTGAAACATTAGTTAAGTCGAACGAGTAATGTTTGTATTGACAAATGCAGAGTTGTTTAAAAGTCCCAAAAAATAGTCCAAGTCCGGACTTTAAATTTTTCTTTGAAAAAGACTTTTTGAGTCAAAGACTTTTTTTGAGACTTAAAAACCTGAATATCAATGATATCGAAATTTCAATATCACTTAACTCAATATCAATTTATTAATTAACCTTTTTTTTATATTCAAATTCAATATTAGCTAAATAATTTTAATTAACCAACAAAATTAAACATGATATATGTGAAAAATATCAACTAAAGCATGTAACTACTGGAACATGATATAAAATTTTAACAAATTCTGATTTGATTCCGGAAGAGCAAGATTTAATTCATCTGCAAAACTATTTAATATTTCAAGATTTTTTCTAATATTTTTCTATTTCTTAAGATTAAAAAATGTGAAACAATGTTACTTTTTTATAAATTTAGATGATTCATATTTAATTCTAAAAATTTAAAAGAATAATTTTTGAAAATAAACTTCAATTTTTATTTTTTCTAAGTACAAGTTCTTAGTTTAGTTTTGTTGCATCTAAAGTAAACTTCATTTCCAAATTGAGAGTTATTATTAAAATGGAAGCTCCATGTATCTTCGTTTTTTATAAAATCCATTTGCAGCTTGTTTGTTTGTGTAAGCGTTTTCCATTATCCAATTTCGTGTTCCTTCTCTCTTCTCTTTCTTCCTTGAGCTGTACCATTCTCCATCTCAATTTCATCTTCTTAATCCGATACGTTATTCGAAATATTTAAAGCCATTATTGTAATTTTAATTTATTTAAATTTAATTAAATGATTCTTATTTAGTAGTAGTAGTATATAATGCTGTGGGAGACTTGAGTCTCCAAGTAGTGGCGCACGTAGACGCCCCACTTTAACAGCCAATTGCCCTTTTTTTTTTAAATAAGCTATTTTTAGATAACTTATTTTACATATTTTTAAATAACTTTCTAATAAATATTTTAAAATAACTATCATTTTACATTGATTTAAATAAACTATTTTTAGATGCAAAAAAAATATCTTAATTTATCAAAGTATTATTATATAAAATTTTCATCTAAGTAGCTTGTCGATTCTTTTTTAAAAATGTTTGTATTGCTGACACTCTTTGTCACCGCATCCAGCGTGTTCCAGTTTCCTGCTGTTCGGTTAGTGAAAAAGTTGTGTCTCACTCCACAATTGCGGATCAGCTGTCGCTCGATAGCTTTATGGCAAGTTCTTGTGTTCCCTGCCGGGCTTTCTAGACCGTCCGAAGCCAGCTTTTGATCCCCATTTATGAATGTCACCCGATCATGACCATGCTGAATTTTGTGTAGTTGGATGAGATCACCACGCCTGCGTCTCTCTTCTAGGGTACTCCAACCAAGAGCCTCTCTTCTCTCGACGTATGGTTTATCCTTCAGTTCTGGTACTAGTTTCGAGAATCGTCGCTGGACTTGCTCCAGAACATCTATATCACTTCGTCGATAAGGATTCCAGGCTCCTACAGCAAATTCGAGATGGGGGCGAACAAATGACTTAAAAAGGAGATCTACTAGCTTTAAGGAGAAGTACTTGAAAGTGAGGCTTATTCGACTTGCTACCATCGTTGCTCTTGCCGCTGCTCGCTTAGCCTGTTCGCTTGACTTAAGATCGCTGGTGATGATGATTCCAAGATCGCGTTCTTTAGTTGTCTTCGCTAGAGTGTGACCTCCAAGCTTATAGTCATGACGCCTGTTGTTTGCTCCAAAATGCATTACAACACACTTCTCTAAGTTGAAATTAGTTTGCCATGTGTCAGACCATACCAACAATCTCTCCAGATCCAGCTGCATCTCTATCGAATCCTGTCGCCGCTCCACTGATCTGGCCAGCTTGCTATCGTCTGCGTAGAGCCTGCAGAGGTCAGGCATATCATTGATAAAGATGATGAATAGCAGAGGTCCAAGCACTGATCAATTTATAATGTTTATTGTTAAAATCTTCATTTAAATATATAAATTACTTTAATCATTAAAATTTATATTTTAATGATTATAAAGGGAAACCAACATAGCATTTATTTACTGATCAAAAATTATTTTTACTCCACAACCGTAATTAAAATACTGATCATTTAAATAAAATATATTGATTAGTATACTGATCAAAAATATAAAATAATGATCATATTAAAGTATATTATATTTTAATGGATTTTACTTTTATCTTATCTTTAGGCCCATTAAATCATGTACACAATTCTTTAAATAAAATACCACAATTTTTAAGTTTCATACAGTGGTGTTCCGGATTTAGTAATTTACGATAATTAACGTAAAAAATAGTAAATTTACAAAATTAAAATAACGTAAATTTATCAGATTTTACGTAAAATTTGGTAAATTTCGGACAATTTACGTAAATTTTTGTAAAAAACAATTCCCAAAAAATTTAAATGAAATGAATTTAAATTTTCAAAAATTATTCTTTTAAATTTACGTTTTTATACTTTTGTAAATTTACTATTTTTACATAAATTATGGTAAATTACTAAATCCAGAACACCACTGTACCACCAATTTATTAGAAAAGACCCAAATATTAAAAATAAACAATTTAAATTTTTATTATTACAAAATTTTTTTTATACAACAAAAGATTTTTTGATAAAAAATTACAACAAAAGACGATTAAATAAAATTAATTTTAATAAAAACTCATCTAAATTTGAATTGGACACTGTCCGTCTGGGTCCGGGACAGAGACCACGTTTTAGAGAATAGGGGCTACGGTCAAAAGGTCCGAGGACAAGGGTTAGGGGTTCGGGTTAGAGGAAATTTAGCCCGAAATTAGCGTATTTTTATTAAATTAGTTTTCACTTTAACAAATTTTATTAAAAGAGCGGTATTTTTGTTAGATTTAGCGAAAAGAATATTAAAAATAGCGGTGTAGAAAAGTATGGGTCATTGTAAAAATTGTCAAAAATTAACAAATTTAATTATAATGTATTTTTAATTAATTTGTGTTTTTTTTAATATAAACATTTTCAATTGTAAATAAAAAGTGTTTTTTTAATAAGTTAAGTGTAATTCTTAATTTTAGTGGATTTTTTCAATACTTATTATTAATTTTTTTAATACTTATGGTATCAATTAAAAAATTGTGGTATTCACTCTAAATTCGCTTTATTTTTACTTTTCATTTTTATTTTATTTTATTTTTTCTTGATTTTTTATTCTTATTAATATAATTAATATAATATATATATAAATTACTTTCAAAAATTTAACATGGTTGTATTTGACAAAAAATCAAAACCCGTTCGCCATGTTAAAAGATATGTATACGAGAATGGGCGGTTCTTCTCATTTAAAAAGAATTGAAAAATACTTAACAACAGTCTTACTCTTACTATTTAAAATAAATTGTTGCGCCTTTATTTAAATTGAATAAAGCGCTAATTTTAATTTTTGAGATATTTTCAGTAGAATAAGAGTTTGAATTTATTTCAAAATTTGAATATTGAAATGAAAGAATATAAAAATTTTGTTGATAATGTTATAAAATTTTATGAAAAAGAGAAGGAATTAAAAGAATTATTAGTTAATTTAAAGCAACCTTTGATTAGTAAATAAAAAGAATTATTAGATTATTCTCGCGAAAATTTGTATCATTTGACGGTAAAAAAATAATTATTTATTATAAAACAAATTAATAATTTTTTTCCAAAGAATATTCACATTCAAACAATTATAAGTATAAAAATCATTAATCAATAAACTTATCTAAAAAAAACTTTGAAAATGTTCACTCGTACTTTGTCCAGTAAGTATTTTACAATCAATTCATTTGACAGTCAACTAACAAAATAGACAGTTTTTAAATTAAAAGAATATTTTTTATTTAAATAGAATTTATATTTTTTTAAAAATTTAACAATTAATTAAATATTCACCAAAAAACAGTACTTCAATTTTTTTTAATTGTGGCTATTTTGACCAGAATCATTATTCTTCCTTAATTCCTAAAGACCAAAATCACATTGAATTTAAACCAAAAAATGATTTTACAACATTTTTTAAATATTTTTTTTTCATAAATTTAGTTTATAATTTTAACTTTTAAATAAAATTGTCCAAAATATTAAATGATTTAATTACTAAAATAAAATATTCAATTATTAGAAGAATTCAATTCAAGGCCAATTAAAGCTTATAATTCCTAAGTCTATAAACCCATTACGGGACCAAAAACTACAAATTTTATATGTTGATTTTACAATAGCAAAATAACATACAAAGGAAATAATAAAACTAATATCGTCTTGTACTCTTTGTTCTAGCTGTTAAATAAAAAAGTTATAAAAAGAATCAACGCTTAACTAAAATCAAAATAAACAAATATAACAGGGGAGGTGCGCGACTTGTTATTTTTTTAATTTAAATTTAAAAATTAAAATTTTTCTTTTAAGCTTTGGATTGATTCATTTTTGGCCCATAGAAAATGGAAAAGCAAGAGATTTAGTTGGATCAAAAGATTTGCAAGAACCTTACAATACCAATTTTGAACCAGATAGATTCGGAAATAACAAATCAGTATTGAGTCTTAATAATGGCTATATCAAAGCTCCAAGAGGGGTCTATTTTGAAGATGAATTTACTGTTTTATTATGGATTAAGCTGAGATCTTATAAATCTTGGCAAACGTTGTTTCATTTCAGTAATGGTATTAATGTAGATAGTGTTTCTGTTGCTATACCAGACTGGACAAGAAAAAAAAGTTTCGATGTCAGAGATGGTTTTACAATACTCGATATTAAATCAAAACAAGTTTTAGAATTAAATAAATGGTATCATTTGGGCTTTTGGTTTAGAAAAGGAATTATGAAAATTTATACTAATTCAATATCTATTCAACATATTAACTCTTATCCAAGCAACTTGAACTTAAGTTTACAAAGACGCATTTGCTGTTTTGGCAAGAGAACTTGGGAAGATGATCTGTTTGGTGATTTTGAGTGCGATGATATAAATTTTTTTAATAAAGCATTAAGCACATTAGATATTCAAAGTGAATATTTAAATGGTTTCTTTTAGTTTTTTGAACTTAAAATGAACAGGATCTATTTTGCAGAATGGTTAGTAAGATTTGTTTCGAAATTGGTATAAATAAAGATAAGATTGTTAAAGGTGAAAAAAAATGGCATAAAAATACTACTTATTCTATTTTCACGCCCAAAAGAAACAAAAATACTTTTTTTATTTTGTTTTTATTTATTGAAATAGCAAAATTGTGTAAATTGATTGCAAATATATAGAATTCAATTGAAATATTCATTTAGTTACAAGATTTCTAAATTAATCTACATTCATTTTTTCTTTAATGCTAATAGAGGCTTTAGAAATAAAATATTTGGTAATTCTTTAAAAAAAATATTAAATTTTTTCCTTTTAAAATTGTATAGTTAGCCCTCATCTAGATCCCACTCACAATTTCTCTTTAAACAACTTTATTTTTATTTAAAACGCCATAATTGAAATTGTTTTATCATTCTGCAAAATTTCTCCTGGATCAACTTAATTTAAATTTTTTTTAATTTAGCATCAAAAATTGGCAATATTTTCATAAAATATTTTTTAAGCTACTTGATTTTTTATTTGAAATTAGTTTTAATAGAAAAAAATAAAGTTCAATTCAAAAAGCAATTAATTTTATGAATAAAAAAAATAACTATCATAGTGTATTCAAGAAAAAAATAAAATTACATAATTTTTTAATAAAAAAACAAAAAAAACAATTTTATCTCTTTCATTTTAAAATTTCCTTATGATTGAAAAAATATTAATTATAACTAAAAATTAATGGCTTATATTTTCTATAGGAGCAAATCTATTATTTTTATATCAAATATTTTTTTTTCGTTTATCAAATCAAAAATTATCTAATTTATTTTTTATAGCAGCTTTTTTTATTGCAAACAGGAGCAGAATTAATTCATGAGAATCAAAGATAGATTGTTAAGTTTTTACTCATTAGTTCTCTAATTAAATAATTTTTAACATCAGCTAATTAGTATTTTATCAGCAAATATTGCTTTTTCTATGAATTATGGAGTTTTCAAAATATGCTGCCAATGCTTTTTGAATAAATAAATAATGAAAAGAAATGTCTCAAATAATTGAATCGGATGAGTCATCGTCTACATCTATTATTGACAGAAGAGCGAATGATGGAAACGATACTGAGGACGATGTTGACTCACCAACACCAAAAAGAAAGAGAGGTGAAAACCTTTCTTATGACCCGTTCAAAACTTATGAGTCATTAGTCGTTTGCGTGAACGAGCTCAAAGATAGCACGGTAGAAAATATAATTTGGAGTGCAAAAGAAACAAAAATTATAGATAAAGGAGAGAAGCGCTTCTTCAAATGTTCTCAAATGTAACAAAAAAGCATATATTCTTGTCGAAATAGCCTACAAGTAACGTTGTATTTACAAGTGATTGAAAACAATGATCGAGTCGAAAGCTCAAGGATACCAACAAAAACCAAAGATAAAATACTCATCATATATTTTGAACAAAAAATTAAAGCGAAAGACATTGTAAGATGGCTTAGAAATAATTTAAATGATGGTTATTTGGAAGTCAAAGATTTAACAATCAGCAATATTGATCAACAATGTTTGTCGTTACGAATTTCAACTTAGAGCCTGATAATGTATCGTTTCATATTTTTATGACTACAAAGCGATTGATATTCTTTGTTAGATTTTGCGATAATTTCTCAACAGACGATACATATAAATTAAATTGGATTAATTTTCCAGTTTTATTTGCTGGTACTACAGACAAAGATAAACATTTTCACCCATTTGGGCTTCTTCTCTCCAAAACCGATACTGGAGAAGATTATTTTTATTCTATTCTAATTTTTCCTCTACTAAAAAATATTTCTGCTCCTAATTAACATAATAATTGCTTATTTTTTTTGCTTCTAAAAAATAATGATTTGCTCCTCGAAAATATAAAAATTGCTTCTACTATAATTATTTTCCAAAATTAATCGGTTCTAATGCAACATGTGACCAGTAGATAGCATATTATGTGACCAGTAAGTGTGTGATAAAAAAAAATTAAAAAGAAAATTAGATTTAAAAAAATTTATTAAATTAATTAATTGCAGGATTTTCACAATAAGAATATAAAAAAATTTCGCTTTGCTATAAGTACGGAATAATTTTTTGATTATAAGAACTTAGGTTATAACATTTTATTATCGAGATTTAACAAAGCTGGCTAAAAAATTGGATTTAATATAATTTAATAAAATTTCTCGTTCCACTTTTTAAAACTAAATTTCATTTTTGACTGTAGAGAAATCAGACATGTAAAAAATTCCTGAGACCTTCTGATTTCAAAGCCAGCGTTTAAGTGAACCAATCTTCAAATTCTGATCGAAAAAACTTATTTGTTTTTCTCTCAAAAAATCACGATTTTATATTTCGTTTTTAGATTAAATTAAATACGTAGAAAAAAATGAGCTAATTTTAAAGTCGCTACCTTCTTGGCAAGTAGGTTTTTAAAGCTCACTAAAATAAGAGAAGATAAGTTGGAATTAAAATGTTAAAAAATATTAAAAAAATAAAGGCTTAAAATTTTATATCACCAAAAATCATAATTTTTCTAAAATTTCTATTTGAATTATAAAAATACTCTTGTTTAGTGCAAGTAATTTTGTTGAATAAAAGTATTTTTAGAAAAGTGAAATTTTTTGGTGTTAAACCTTCTTCCCCGACTTCACCGTCCCGCACGATTACAAATGCTGTGATCAACAACGTAATGATGAATGATAGCATTATTGGAAAGTGTTTTGTGAATGGTAAACCAGTCCACTTTCTATTCGATACTGGTAGAGTGAAAATCATTATCGCGGATCAAATCTGGAGGCAGTGCAAGAAAAACGATAGCAAATTGACTCCAAAAAAAAGTACAATTGAAACTTGTAAATGTGGCCCGATTCAGGTAATCGGCACTGGAAAATGTAAATTAAAGTTACCCAATTTCAAAGGTGAAGTTGAGGTGATTGTGGTTAAGAAACTAATTTTTGGCTGCTTGTTTGGATTGGACATGGCGTTTAAACTATCAGATATTTAGGAATATCTGGATAGGAACAAGGCGGCCCTAGGGGGAAAAATTTTAGACGTGGAAGAAAAGGCAAAAACCTCGTTAAAATCCCCACTGCCAGAGATTTACAGAAGCCAAGCGTCAGTTAACGCAACAAATTTCAAAGAGTTACCGTTAGCAAACGGTGATCCTGAAGAACCAGCCCCAACTGACGATAAAAAGAAGAAAGTCGAAGCCTACTCCACGATTTTGCATGATGAATTTGGAGAGATAGTGGCACAGGGGTTGCAAAATTTGACTCAAACAAATGTTTGTGAACATGCTGTAAACACATTGAGTGAGACGCCAATTAAGCAGCCGGTGAGGAAAATACCTTACACAATGCGTGAAGAAGTCAAGAAGCAGATTGACGAGGTGCTGAAGGCTGAACTAATCAGAGACAGTGAATCACCTTGGGCTATTGTGTTGGTGAGAAAGTCAAACGGAGCGTTGCGAATCTGTGTCGATTATCGGCGTCTAAATGATGTGACTATAAAGGATTGCTATCCTTTACCGAAAATCGAAGATATTTTGGTAATGTTGGGAAAAGCTAAATATTTTACTACACTGGATCTGGCATCGGGTTATCATCAGATCGGAATTAAAGAAAAAGACAAGGAAAAAACAGCATTTTTAACCGAATTCGGTTTTTCGAATATAATGTGATGCCGTTTTGTTTGACAAATGCCCCAGCCACGTTCCAGTGTATGATACAGCAAGTTTTGAAAGGCCTTATTGGTGAGATTTGTTTCGTGTACCTAGACGATCCAATCATTCTCTCAACAACAATTGAAGAACATTACGTTAATGTTAGGACAGTTTTAGTTCGAATTAAAACGGCGCTCCTCAAGATCGAATGAAGAAAATGTAAGTGATTTAAGTTCCTGATTGAATATCTTGGTCATATGGTCTGTAACGGTAAAATCCGACCAGCCCCTAGTAAAGTAGAAGTGCTTTTCGGCTATGCGCGACCGCGAACAATACGTCAGCTCCAAAGCTTTAAAGGACTAGCTAACTATTATAGAAAGTTCATCAAAGCTTTCGCGCAAATTGCTGGTCCGCTACACAAAGCCACAGAAAAAGGTAAAAAACTTGAGTGGAGCAAGTAATGCCAATCTAGTTTTGAAGAGTTAAGAAGTTATTTAACAACGCCAAGTAACGTCCAAGCAGCAGGCCATCTGTTACACCCTATTTTAGCCACTCTGGATGTTACTCCGACCTCTGCCAACCATGTATAAGCTCCAGCACCAGTCGATCGTACTCCTGCACCGGTCATAAATGTGTACCCGCGAGTAGTGGTTCAGCTCGACACTGAAAACATATATAGATGCCTGAACCTTGGACGCGGTCGCACTATGCACCGCTCGGCGATAGAGCTCCGACAATCTGAACAAACGCCAGCCCCTGCAGATGCAGAAAAAGAAGACCCAGAGAGCGTGGATGTTGCTGACGAGATTTAAAAATCAAACTGACAAACTTATTTGAACTCATTAGAAGTATTTTGTTTTATTTTTTTGTTTTGTTTATTTTCTTTGTTTCTTTTTGTATTTGTTTTTGTTTTTTTTGGTTTTGTTTGGAAAAGTCTCCAGAAGGAAACTTGATTGGAAGGGGGACTAATGTAAATTTACCTTATTTTAGGTAAATTTACGTGAAATCCACGTATCAAATCAGTACTGTGTACACCAGCTTATTTTATCTTTAATCTTAACTCTTATTTTGACCTAAAAATTAAACTGTACCTCCTAGAAGGCCACCTCCACAAGCTAGTCTTGCTGTAGCTTATATAAATTATCATTATTAATTCAGTCTACTCGCGTTAAATCGAACTGCGAGTTATCGAACTTTTGAGGGTTCGAACCATTTTTTTTATATTCCAAAATCGTCTTTTTCTGGAATCATAAACTCAAAAAATTTTAATTAATATTTAAATGAGGAATATGCCAATCAATTTAGAATGAGAAAGGCCCAATATCCAGAATTGGAGGAAGCTTTGTTTTATTGACACAGTGAGAAAAGGTCTTATAATGTAACGATGAAATTTTAATGAAAAAAGCTGATGATTTTGTTGTCATGTTAAATATTGAAAATTTCAAGTATTCAAATGGATGGTGTGACCGGTTCAAAAAAAGATATGGTATAAAAACGTATACAAAACACGGCGAAGCTGGATCAGTTGATTTAAAGTCAGTAGAAGTTGATCGAGAAAAATTATTGAAATTAACATCCCAATATAAATTAGAAGATATCTATAACTTCGATGAGACAGACCTTTTCTATCGTCTTGAACCCAACAAGACTTTAGCTGATGGACCGGTTTCTGGTTATAAAGTAATTAAAGATAGAATTTCTGTTGGGATTTATTGTAATGCTTCTAGGACTGATAAATGTATTCCTGTTGTACAGTGAAAACAGAATTTATATAATTAATTGATTGCTGTGCTTTGGAAAAAACTTTGACCCAGATAAAATAATTTCATATTTTTATAATAAAAAAGCTTGGATGACAGGCATTGTTTTTAAGTCATGGCTAGAGAGATTTAATAATAAAATAAATGGTATTTTTAGATCATTCAAAGCAAATTATAAAAAAAATTTTGATTAATCATTTCCTACAGTCAATCGAATTAAATAACGAGATACTTTTACCAGATATAAAAAAGCTATCTATTATATTAGACAAGCTTGGTCAAATGTTACTGTAGCAACAATAAAATATTGTTGGTTAAAGTGTGGTATTATAAAGGATGACGAGACTCAAGATATGAATTTGATTGAAAATTTTGAACCAGATTGTCTAAGGCCAATCGAAAATGGTGAATCCGCAGGCGAATCTCTTAGTGATTAAGACATAGTTGAGTTAGTAAAAAAAAATCAAGAGGATTTAAACGATGAAAAATTTAATGAAGATTTGACAGATGATTATGGGAATGAGAAAATTCAAGATGTCACTAGAGACATTTTTATCTTTGAAAAATCTAAGAAGTTATTTGGAAAATTTGTCTAGCTATGAAGAAAATGATAGTGAAATTGTGCAAAAATTGGAAACAAGATTGAACCAAGCAAAGATTGAAAAACTGTCACAAAAATCAGTTTTGGATTATTTAAAAAATTCAAATAGTTAATTTTTTTTCCGTTTTTTATTTTTTGTTAAAATATAATTTTTTTTATTTTCTTTTTTCATAATTCGTTAACTAAAGAAAAAATTTTTTCGTTTGACCAAACTTTTTTATTTTTTTGACTAAGTTTGTATTATCGTTATGTCGAACAAATCCGAACTTAAAAAATAACCGAACTTAAAAAATAACCTTCCAAAAAGTTCGGATTTACGAGAGTTGACTGTATTTTTTGTAAGTTTAATTATTGCGTCTTTTGAAAAATGCATAAGTTGAACAATAATCAAAAAAAGGCAGAAAAAATGTCTTAAGAAAATGAATTTTAACAAAAGTAGTCAAATAGATGAGTCTAATAATACTTAATATTTTTTTTAATTATAACAAATGAGATATTATTGTTATTATTATTATTATTATTTCCACAAACTTTGTCAGCAAATTTAATGTGTTTTTTCGAAAATATCATACAAAATGTTTTGGATCAATTAATATCTGTCTTGTATAAGAACACCAATTTTTTTAAATGGTTGTTAAATATTTTTGAAAGTTAATTAAAAATTTTCACCTAAAAACAACAGGATGTCTCTGTTGAAAAGCAATAAAAAACTAAAGAGATAAACAAAATCATTGATAGAACAATTGTTAATCAATTTTCACAATTTTTGAATAAAAATAAAAACCAGTTTGAGACTAATTAGATAGAAATTTGTGTAAAATTATCCACCAAAATAACAAAAAGCTAATTTCAAGTAGAAAATTTGGACCTTGTTGACTTTTGTTCAAAATAATTGTAAACCTCTTGAGCCATTTCAAATAAATATATCACCTATCAACCATAACAAAAAACAATTTGATTTGCTTTCTTACCTCTCTCTTTCTCTCTCTTGAGAATCAATTTAATAAAAGATAGAATTAAAAAAAAAAACATATCATTCGGTTAAAAGTTATATATTTTGAATTGATAATAGAAACCGGAAATCTTTCGATGGATCTGATTTATTGCAACAAGAAAAAAAAGTAATCAGATTTGATTGAGGATAAAGACCTTTTGAAAAAGGTAACAACTAAACAAGACCGGTTGTGATGAAAAAGTCTCAAGTGAGAAAAGATAATCTATTTGAAATATTAAAAGAATTCGGATATTTTACAATGAGATAAATCTTTTGAATGAGGCGAATTACTCAAAATAAATTTTTCCCTATAAAAAAATTCGAAAAATTTGTTTTTTGATTTTTATTTATTATTTATTTATTTTTATTTATTTATTTATATAAAAAAAGCCACAACAAAGGCGATTAGGGGTTTGGATAATCATCATGGACATCCATCCCTTTTTAGCGTTTTACAAAAATAAAAAAATATAAAATAAAAAGTAAAAATTAAATTAATTATAACTAGATTTAAGTCTTTTTTATAAAATTAATAATTATTTTTTTAATATCTTAACTTCTAATTGATATTTAAAGAGTTTCTTCTTTCACAGCCATCATAAAAAACAATTTATTATTTTTGATTTTCTTTAATAAGTTTTACAGGATTCATTAGCATAAGGGGTCGATGGTAAAATCAAGACCTGTTTATCCACAGTTTGTCTTTGATGATTCTCCCAGTTCACATATTTTTATTAATTTATATGTAAAAATATTCCATAATTATAAATAAGGACTGTTTTTGTCGTAGATGTAAAAATTAATTTGAAAATTTTTTTTATGTGTATTTTCTCTTTTTGAATAAAATAGTTTTTTTTTGTAACTCTCATTATTTATTTTTTTTTAATTTCATCCTGTTTATCTAATCCCCGTCCAACTTGTACAATATATGTTTCTAGAATCATTTTTGTATTTAATTTAATAACATTTTTATTTGTTTAAAAAATGTATGTTTTTATCAAAATTTGTATCAAATTTTTCTTGAAAATATAAATAAAATGATGATTGTTAATTTTTTTTGATCTCTAGCGTTTTTTAAGTAGTGTTGGGCGGCGGCCAAAAATTTGGACCGCGAAGTTGGCCGGCCAAATGTACGGCCGTCCGTTTTGAATTTGGCCATACATTTGGCCGTCCGTCTATGATTTTGCCGACCAACTTCGCGGTCCAAATTTTTGGCCGCCGGTCTGGCGGCCAAAGTGGCCGTCCGCCATTTTAACCGTCCGTCTAGGCGGTCTTGTTCACGGTCAAAAAAAATTTTGGCCGCATCAATGGCCGTTTGTACGGTTACCAACACTATTTTTAAGACATTTTGAAAACTTTGTCAAATTTATTTTAACTAAAAGGAATTATTATTCTAGGACTCAAAAAAAAAAACAGGGAATGAGGATTTAAAAGATTTTATTCATTTTGATATTTAAAAAATTAATTGCTGCAACTTTTTAACAATTTTTGTATCTCCAGATTGCATATGACTCACCAACCATTCTGCAATAATTATTCTTAAAAAAAAAGAAAAGAAAATGCTTGAATTAAAAAAAGTAATACTTTAGATTGTTTAAAGTTAAAATTGAAATTTGAATTTGATTCAAATTCATATTTTAATTATCACGTTTCCATGGAAATAAAGAATGCTAATAATTTATTTGTCTTAATATTTTATCAAATCTTTTATTTGTTTTAAGTTTATTAAAAATTAATTTAATCAAGAAATGAAATTAAAAAATTGTAATATTTCTTTTAATTACTTCACTTAATAAAAATAAAACTTTTGTAACATTTTAAAAGAATTCCATAAAAAAAATAAAATTCAAAACAAATTTTAATTTTTATTCAATATTTTAAATAAAATTGCAAAATGTCAGACAAAAAAATAATATAGAAAAATTAAAAAAAAATACAAATAATTAGTTGTAGACAAAAAAAATATAAATTTTTAGCAAAGAAAAAATTATTTTTTCTTGTAATATCCACCATAGCCATAATCATAGACTGGATATCCTCCATAACCATAACCTTGACCATATCCATATCCATAACTAGGTGCATAACCGTATCCACCACCATAAGTTCCAATACCATAGTCATAAGCTCCAAATCCAATGCCACCAAAATGACCACTTTTTAGATTGGCATCACCATTTGACTGAAGTTTTGACGAAGATGGAGCTGAATACACAAATGAGAAAATTGTGGCAAAGCAGACAATGGTGAAGAGGAATTGTTTCGAATACATTTTATTAGATTTTTATTAATTAATAAATTGAAATCAATGACTGATTAATTTTTCAAGAATTTTTCTTTGAATTTAAAGGGTGCACATTTTTTATTTTTAGATAAATAGGGTAACCTGGTTTATGAGATAGTTCTAAAGTAAAATTAGATTTTTCTTTTTTTAAAAAACAATTTATTTATTTTTGATTTTCTTTAAATAAGCTTTACAGGATTCATTGGACATAAGGGGTCGATGGTAAATTTTAGGTTTTTTTATCCAGAGTTTGTCTTCAATGATTCTACAAGTTCACAGATTTTTAAAATCTTTATGTAAAAGAAATTATTTAACTAAGATGATTTGTTTCAAACTTTTTAAAAAAATGTTTAAATTTATAAAATTTCTTTAGTTGAATTTAATTTTTAACCTTTTAAGGTCAAATATTAATGAATCGAAATTATTTTTGAAAAATTTGCTTTTCTGTAAAAAAAAAATCTACAAAATCTGTAAATTTACGTAAAACTATCTATATTCTCTTATTCTCAATTGGTAAAATCAAAGACTTAATATTTTTAATTTTTTTCACTCTTTGTTTATCATGATAGTTTGAAAATATTAAATATGGCAAATTTTTTTAAATTAAAATTTACAAATTTAATTTCTCTTTTAAATAAAAGATATTTTTTGATTTAATTTAAATTATTTTTTTAAGTTTTTAAATTTTCTTTATAGAATCAATATCTTCATTAAGATATATCTGATTGAAATTGATTAGTCTAGTGAAAAAATTAAAATGCTATTAATCGATTTAATTAGTTGAAAAAAATATCCTTAGAATTATCCCAGCATGTGAAAGTTGGTGGCTGATTTCTGTCCTGTAATTATCTCTTGATATTCAATAGTTTAATTCCTGTTAGATGCAAACTACTTTTCTTTTTTTTTCATATATTTGTCAACGAAAAAAAAATTAACATATTTTGAAATTTCAATTCAACATGGTTAATGAAAACCAAGAGCCTCTAGATCTCGTCGGAATCTGGCCAACACTTGGACAGGGATCTCACTCGGAAATTACAAAAACTATGTTCTACTGGATAAAGAATCTTTGTACATCGGTAAAATCGCTTTAAAAACAAAGTGGAAACACTCGAAACGAAAGTTGTTGAACTTGAAAACGAAAACAAAGAATTAACTGACAAACTAACTAATTCTCAAACCACTCGGCCGGCTCTAGACTGGAGCAAAGTGTTCGAGAAAAACGCTAAAAACACATGTGAAGACGTAATGATTATTGCTAAAGTGGCACGTGAAATAAAATCGAAAGAGAGCAAAGGAAACAACATAATCATTAGCGGTCTAAACGAACTTGAAGAAGGCACTGAGGACGAAAAAAGTAAGCATGACGAAGGCGAAGTTGGTAAAGTGTTAAACATACTTGGGATAGCTAGAAGTAGAGTGAAAAGAAGGATCAGAATTAAGAAAGCAAAGAAAGATAACAAACCTGAACTAGTACTGTTAGAGTTTGAGGATAAGTCGTACCAAGAACAAGCGTTAAGAAGTGCTAAACTTCTAAAAGATAGTGCTGACTTTAAAAACATCTATATAAACAGAGACTTAACAAGAAATGAACTGGAAGAAGCGAAGGAACGAAGAAACATAATCAAAGAAAGAAATGATAAACTTGAGAATGGTGAAGTAAAGTTAAAATATGGGATTCATGGTGCGAAAGAGTTTTATTGGGGCGACAGGTTCAGTAACATTGTACGGATCGATAGACATACAAAAAGAATAATATAGCAACAAAAATATCTCAAGCCAACAAACCTTGGACAAAGGCATCAACCTTACTCACAGCCACACATGCATTCACTACCACAACCAAATCCAAGTTCGAAAAAACAAACAAACTTCAAAGAAAACACAAACGCACTACAATTTGCCGAATCAGCCTCTAATCTGAATAATCAAGACTCAACTGTCTCAAGAAGACCTCCTAGTGAGTCGTTGATCAGCCTGAACCCTACCAAAAAATCTAAGCACACAATCCCAAATGCCCGCAATGTCAGTGGTATTTGTATAATTGATCAGAGTGATAATTTGGAACCAAAAGCAAATTGGGAGCATGACTATGGTTTGGCAGTGACAGGATTCGACACTATTTTGACGTTCCACGATTTGTCATCGCTTAATGAAACAAAATGGGTAAACGACAACATAATTGATTTTTATTTTAATCTTATTATTTCTCTTTCTACTTCTGAAAAATTTTTTTTCTTATTCTCAGCATCTCTTTTCTCTTTATATGTCAAAAATGAAAATTGCAGACTAAAGCTCAATAAAGTAAGTAAATACAATTTTATTATAATTCCAACTTGTTTTATGAATCACTGGCGACTAATAATTCTGGATTTCTCAAAATAAACAATAATCTTATATGACTCTCTAGGAATAAACAGCAACACTTATTATCAGGAGGTAAACAAATTTTTAACATTAATACTTAAGGATCTTAACCTGATCATAGATAACTGGTGTTACTCTAATGTTTCTTTTCCAATTCAGACAAACCTCTATGACTGTGGTATTTTCATTTGTCTTTTTTTTCGATATTTTATCCATAGTGCCCAATTGACCTTTAAACAGGATCAAGTAGATGCCTTTCGTAATCTAATTTTTCATGAAATTATCACTAAAAGTCTTCTCTCTATTAAAGGAATCGATAATTTATTTACTAACCCATGTTCTTTATGACTAGATACAGAAAAATTAAATCTATCATCAAGATTAATTAGTTCCGACTTTGTTAACGATCTTATAGAAGTAACTAAATCGATAGGTAATTTTTCTATTCTCCATTTCAATGTTAACAGATTTTTTAATAAAAAAGACCAAATATTCTCAGTCCTTAACTTAAGAATTTTTGATATAGTGTTGCTCAATGAAACATTTCTTAATGATTTTATCCATCCTTTATCCTCTCTTAAACATTCTTTCTACAATATCATACGTTTCGATAGAGAAAATGAAGAAGGTGGAGGTGTTCTCGTCTATGTTCGATACGAATACTCTATAAGGAAAACAAAAATTTTACCATCAATTGAAGGTATTTATCTGCAAATTTACTTAAAAAAAACATGCTTTAATTTTCTCTCATGCTATAAAGCTCCAAACAGATATATTAATGATAGTGATTATCTAGATAATAATAATAATAATAATAAAAGCTACAGCAGACTAGCTGCGGAGCAAGGCTATTTATAGACTTGCTATGGGAGCTGTCTGATTTCAACATAATCCATCATAATGACACACTTATGTAAATATAAATAAAATAAAAAAAAAAAATAAGTAAATAAATTAATTGTTTTGTTTTAGATAATTATCAAGTTTGTTTTTGAAATCATTTTTAGATTTTGCATTAACAACTTCAGTCGGTAATTTGTTCCACGCGTTAACCACTCTATTTGTCAAAAAGCTCTCACTGTTCTTTATTCTTGTCAATTGCTTGGTCAATCTTCCTCGATGTCAACGAATTCCTCCAGCTGGACCGTTACTTGACAGTGCGTTGCTATTGATAAAAGGATTTTGCCATTCCACTGTAATCAGACCGTTTAATATTTTGAAGGTTTCGATTAGATCTCCCCGTTCACGTCTTGTCTTTAGCGTCGTCAAACCCAATCTGGTAAGTCTTTTGTCATAATCTAGGTCTCTTAAATTAATAACTAATTTCGTAGCTCGTCTTTGTACTTGCTCCAAGATATTTGATTCCTTTTTGGTACAAGGACTCCAGCTTGCTACAGCATACTCCAGATGTGGCCTCACAAATGCCATATACAGCTGTTTAAACGAACTTTTGGACCAGTATTTGAAAGCTTGCTTGAGTTGGCCTAGTACTGCATTTGCTTTGTTCGCCGCCTGTACCGCTTGGTGAGTCCATTTGAGGTCATCAGTTAGAAATATTCCAAGATCTCTTTCGACGCTAGTGTGATTCATTGGTAAGTTGTTGATTAATAATTCGACTGAATTAATATTATTACTTTTGAAGAACATAAATTTGCATTTGTCGTCGTTAAATTTTAATTGCCAATCAATTGACCAATTAACAATCTTGTCGATGTCTAACTGTAGTTGTTCTACGTCTTGACGATTTCTGATGATGTTAATCAGTTTTGTATCATCTGCGAATAGTTTAATTAGGCTACTCACAACGCTTGGGATGTCATTTATAAAAATAACGAAAAGGAGAGGTCCTAAAACAGATCCTTGTGGGACTCCGCTCAACACATCCCTCCACTCTGAGACGTTCTCGCCAAGTACTACTCGCTGCTTCCTGCTGGACAAAAAATCGGACAACCAGTTTAAAATCTTATCTCTAAATCCGTAAGCCTCTAACTTTTTTATTAAAGCTCGGTGTGATACTTTGTCAAAAGCCTTAGCAAAGTCGAAAAAGACTACCGCAGAAGCAAATCCCCGGTTCGAGGCTTCAGTAATTATGTCAATTGTTTCAAGGAGGTTCGTCATACATGATTTCTTCTCAACAAAACCATGCTGTTGTTTGGATAACAGGTTGTATCTGTTTAGGTGAGCCATCATTGCATTTTTAATGATTTTCTCCATGATTTTACACGGAATCGAAGTTAGTGAGATTGGTCTATAATTACTTGGCTCTGTCCTTATACCTTTTTTAAAGATAGGAGTAATGTTTGCCTCCTTCCATGCTGATGGGAGCTTACCAGTTGTGTATGATTTTATGAAAATCGGTTCCAGCATTTTCGAGAAGCTTTCTGCACAACTTTTGATAACATATGGATGTAATCCATCGTTACCACCGGCTTTTCTCATATCTAGCTTGCCAATATGTTTGGTGATATTTGAGTATGAAAATAATTCAGTGTCGATTTCACAGATTTCCTGGCATCTTGACTCAAAATTTGGTAAATTTGAACCACAATCTGTATTGAAACATCCATGGAATTGGTCATTTAACAGGTTAGTAATTTTTTTTTTGTCTACAATAAGATCACCATTTGAGTTAGTTAAAGATCTGATTTTATCTTTGTGTTTTTTCTGACTGTTTATGTAGCTATATATTAATTTGGGATTTTTTTTACTCTCTCGAATAACGTTTTCCTCGTAAGACAGGCGTGTAGCTTTGATCTTTCGCTTTAAGTCTTTGCAAGTTTTCTTGTATTCGTCTTTGAGTGCAGCAAATCCTAATGGAGATTTCATTTTTGAGTGTAGCTTATATTTTCGAGTTGCAAGCTTCTTCAGATCATTGTTAAACCACTTAGGGCTTTTTTTTGTCAAATTGGTGTCAATTGCGAAACATTTTGTGGGGATTAATTTAGATGTCCCTATTTTGTAGGATTCCATTAAAAGATTGTATTGTTCTTCAACATCACTGGTAGCTTCCTTGATTATTTTAATGCTTTGCTCAAAGTGTTGGTTAAGCTGGAAGTAGTTTCCTTTTTCAAATACTGGTCTATTTTCAGTTTTTCTTACAATATTGCACTCTAGGTGATAATCCCAAGAGAGCACTGAGTGAAGTTTGTTTTTCTTCGATGTACTAAGATGTGGTCCGTTTTCAATTGTATATATTCTAGAAGAATCTTCTGTGAATATTAAATCTAAAACATTTTCCCCAAAAGTTGGTAAATGCACATGCTGTGTTAAGAAGTTGGATTGTATAGTGTCAAGAAAAGCAATACTATTGTTTCTACCCATGCTATTTCCTTTACCTTCTACAAAACCAAATTCGCTATTCCACTTGATTTTTGGGTGGTTGAAATCACCTGCAATTAGGAAACCTGAATATTTCTTCCTATCAAACATCGATTTAGCACGGGTAAAGGCATAATTTATTCTCATGTTAGTCTCTCTACTTGCATAAGGAGGTCGGTAAATGCACCCCACCAAAATGTTTTCCTTTCCTATAACTACATTGCACCAACACTGCTCAATTTTACTATCTAGGAAGTTCAGATCGCTTGCTTCAAAAGCATCTATGTCATTACGAACATAGATTGCAACACCGCCTCCTACAACCTGTTCTCGATCTTTATTAAAAAACGAATAATTCTTTAAATTTTCAATAGAATTTGAATTGAACCATGTTTCAGCAACCATAATTAAATGTGGGAAATTTTTTACCTGGATTAAGGAATTAAAAGAATCCCATTTGTTGACCAATGAGGTTGCGTTAGTATAGATGCACGTAAGAAATGATTTGTTTATTCCCGATGAAATTGTTTTTTCCCGTGATGTTCGATTATTTGTTTTGCCATTGCACAATTTATTTAAGTTAAAAAATGATTCTTCTTGTGGATCGATCAATTTTCTGGATACTACCGGATCTGAGACCCCAAAAGAATTCGATTTCTTTGTTTAAGTTTTTGCTTGGTTGGAGTATACCATATTTATGCCTCCCATCACTTATAGGCAGTTTGTCATTTCTCTCATAGCATTCTTTTCTAGCTGCTCTCATCACTTCCATCTCGTTAAGTGTAAGGTCACGATTAATAAAAACATTTTTGTATTGATCGTGATTTTTTAACATTTTGGCACTTCTTATGATCAAATTTGATTCTTCTTTGTCTCCAAACTCAACAAGAAGGAGTTCAGGTTTATTAGTCTGGTTGGTTCTTCTTAATCTATTGGTCCTTTTAATGTTGATTTTTGATGGAGCAACTCCAATCTCCTTTAGCAAAGTGATGACTGAAAGCTTGTCATCTTCATCGATTTTTTCTTTGTTTTTGTTGCTTGATTCAATAATTCCGCTTATTACAAGATTGTTGGCTTTATTTTCTTTAGCCTTCGACTCTATATATCTATATAGAATAATCTTTATAAAATCTCAGAGAAAATCTCTCATCATGACTTCAAATCTCAATCTTTTTTTTCTTTATCTTCATTTGATCTACCTAATGATAAATGGAACTTCCTAAAGAACTCAATTTTAAGTATAGTAGATTCAATAGCACCAATTAAAAAAGTTAAAATTGATAATAAAAATTATTTAGCCCATGGTCAGATAATGAAATTAATTCTCTTTCTAAAACACGGGATGGTTTTTATAAGTATTGGAAAAACACACATGATCGCTCTTATTATTAATCATATGTAGAAGCAAAGAAACGAATAAAAACTTTGACTGAACAAAAATTAATCCTTTATTTCAAAGATAAAAAATTAAATGATTTTCAAAATTCCAAAAAATTTTATGAATTCTATAGATCAACAATAAAATTAAAGTCTGACAAGCAAAACAGTATCATCCCGAACTTCATTATCAATGGTAATAACTCCGCATCTGAGACCACAGAAATTAGCAAGCTATTAAATCATTTTTTCACCGATATTAAATCAAATTCAGTATCTGATTTATTGACCTGTACAACTTCCATAAATGAAACATTTAATGAACTTTCTAACATGTGTCCCTTTAGTAAATTAAAAGAAAAAACTTTTGATTTTCATTTAATATCGGAGGATTCTGTTGTTAAATTGATTAGCAATTTGAACCCCAACAATGGTCCTGGAATCTCAGACATTTCAGTCAAAATATTTAAAAATTCAGCAGTAATTCTTGGTCCAGTGTTAACTGAACTTATCAATGATTGTATCACTAATTGCAGAGTGCCTGATGAATGGAAATGCGCAATAGTAACAGCTATATACAAATATAAAGGTCCAATTGAAATCATCAACAGCTACAGAGGTATTTCCGTTCTACCTGTAATATCAAAAATTTTTGAAAAGATTATAGCATCACAAATATCTCTATACTTGAACACAAATAAAATTCTTTTTCCATGCCAGTATGGATTCCGCGAAGATCACTCCTGTGAAACGGCCTTGCATGAAGTTATTTCAGAAATAAACGCATCACGTAACAAAAGATATATTACACTTCTCTTGTTTATTGACTTTCGCAAGGCTTTTGACTTGGTAGACCCAAATCTCTTACTTTGCAAATTAAAGAGAATTGGTTTTAGTGAAAACGCTCTTGATCTTATCAAAAATTATTTCTCTGGAAGAAAACAAGCGGTTTCCTTCGGTGGCACTCTTTCTGAATTTTCAAAAATAGACCTTGGAGTTCCACAGGGCAGTGTGTTAGGTCCTCTTTTCTTTTTAATTTTCATAAATGACCTAGCTTTCTTTCTTAAAAATCACGACATAAATTGTAAAATATTTGCTGATGATACCACTATCAATTTCTGTAGTTCAAATTTAAAGGATTTAATAGACAAATTCAAAAATTGCTTAGAACTAGTGTACAAATGGTGCTCGTTTAATCGTCTCGATATCAACTGGGATAAAACTAAAATAATGATTATCCATAACAAAAAAAACATAGTAATACCATCATCTTTTTCTTTTAGATCATTCGAAATCGAGGTTGTACCTGAATTCAAGCTTTTAGGTGTTATAATAGATAATAAATTAAACTTTACTAGTCACGTTAACACTCTAAAAGCTACTATTAATAAAAAGCTAAACTCTATTAAGCAATTATTCTTTCTTTCAAAACCTGTAAAAATACAATTTTTTAAAACGTTCATCTTGCCCCACTTTGATTATTGTTTATCACTTACCATCTATTTCTCCAAACCAGCTATTCAATCTCTATCCAATTCATATTATATTTCGCTATTCAAATTGATTAACTTCAAAGCCCAAGTTAATTATCCTAATGATTTCAATACAATAAATAATAATCTTGAAATTCTAGGTCTTTACGGATTTCAACATAGGCTGATAATTAAGCTTTGCTGTTTTTCTTATAAGATTTTAAAGAACCCAGAATCGCCTCTTCCACTTAAAACTCAACTTATTGTGAACGAATCACTTAACAAACCATATAATTTAAGAAACAGCAGTAAATTTTATACTCCAGGAAGTCTAGGGTTTAATTCTTTTGGTGAATTAACATTTTCCTTCTTTTTTTCTAAATTCATCAACTCTTTCACACTGAAAGATCTAGATTTAAATCTATCTCTTTTTAGACAAAGGAAAATTAATAATGTAAATCTACACTTTATTGAGTTCATTAAAATGTTTCCCAAATTTGACATAGATTACATCTATAATTTTCTTAATTATGTAAAATACAAAAAAAATAATAACCTAAAATAATGTCAAATCACCTTTATCTCTCCTTTTCTTTCTTCTTATTCTATTTGTACTATTTATTTATATTTAAATTTATAAATTAAAACAGTTCGATTTATACTTACAATTTATTTAATTTTTAATTTTTGTTTTTAATAAATGAGTGTGTTCACCATGTTCGCATGAAAGACTAATGTCTGCTTTGAACACATTGAAAGAAAAAAAAAAAAAAAAAAAAAAGTTGTCGACAAAAAAAAATAAAAATTTTAAGCAAAGAAAAAATTATTTTTTCTTGTAATATCCACCATAGCCATAATCATAGACTGGATATCCTCCATAACCATAACCTTGACCATATCCATATCCATAACTAGGTGCATAACCGTATCCACCACCATAAGTTCCAATACCATAGTCATAAGCTCCAAATCCAATGCCACCAAAATGACCACTTTTTAGATTGGCATCACCATTTGACTGAAGTTTTGACGAAGATGGAGCTGAATACACAAATGAGAAAATTGTGGCAAAGCAGACAATGGTGAAGAGGAATTGTTTCGAATACATTTTATTAGATTTTTATTAATTAATAAATTGAAATCAATGACTGATTAATTTTTCAAGAATTTTTCTTTGAATTTAAAGGGTGCACATTTTTTATTTTTAGATAAATAGGGTAACCTGGTTTATGAGATAGTTCTAAAGTAAAATTAGATTTTTCTTTTTTTAAAAAACAATTTATTTATTTTTGATTTTCTTTAAATAAGCTTTACAGGATTCATTGGACATAAGGGGTCGATGGTAAATTTTAGGTTTTTTTATCCAGAGTTTGTCTTCAATGATTCTACAAGTTCACAGATTTTTAAAATCTTTATGTAAAAGAAATTATTTAACTAAGATGATTTGTTTCAAACTTTTTAAAAAAATGTTTAAATTTATAAAATTTCTTTAGTTGAATTTAATTTTTAACCTTTTAAGGTCAAATATTAATGAATCGAAATTATTTTTGAAAAATTTGCTTTTCTGTAAAAAAAAAATCTACAAAATCTGTAAATTTACGTAAAACTATCTATATTCTCTTATTCTCAATTGGTAAAATCAAAGACTTAATATTTTTAATTTTTTTCACTCTTTGTTTATCATGATAGTTTGAAAATATTAAATATGGCAAATTTTTTTAAATTAAAATTTACAAATTTAATTTCTCTTTTAAATAAAAGATATTTTTTGATTTAATTTAAATTATTTTTTTAAGTTTTTAAATTTTCTTTATAGAATCAATATCTTCATTAAGATATATCTGATTGAAATTGATTAGTCTAGTGAAAAAATTAAAATGCTATTAATCGATTTAATTAGTTGAAAAAAATATCCTTAGAATTATCCCAGCATGTGAAAGTTGGTGGCTGATTTCTGTCCTGTAATTATCTCTTGATATTCAATAGTTTAATTCCTGTTAGATGCAAACTACTTTTCTTTTTTTTTCTCTCTTTTTGACAACACCTTGACTGATTGAGCCAAGTAATCAGATTTAGATTAGATAAGAGAGCCGAGTGAGCTGGATAATCGATTTCTAACCATTGGCACAGTGTACCTGCTGATTAGCAAATGTGATAGTCTTGATCTCGGACTTTTGTCCTGCTGATTAAAATGATTTATTTCATTGCTACCTTTATTTGTTTGTTTTTTTTTTTTTTGCTGCTGAATGATCTTGATAACAGTTTTTTTTTTAACTTAGTAAAATTAGCCATGAAAATTAATTTTGAAAGAAAATATTGAAATGGAAGAACATTATAAATATAAAATTAAATAAATAATAAATATCCATATCCATAACTAGGTGCATAACCGTATCTACCACCATAAGTTCCAATACCATAGTCATAAGCTCCAATATTTATTTGCAAAAATGAAATCAAAATTCCACTTAGCTATTCTTTGATTTTTAAAAACTAAATTACGTGTCATAGATTAGGTTTTTATCATATCTTTATTAATGATTATAAGGGGAAATCAACATATCATTAATTTACCGATAAAGAATTATTTTTACTTAACAACCTTTATTTAAATACTGATCATTTAAATAAAATATATTAAAATTAATTAATGTATGGTATCGACGTCTAAAGGGGTTATGTGTTATTAGGGTGGCCAAATTTGAAAAACAGCTATTTATCCTTCATTTTAAAAGATATTTTCTTAGAAAATATGTTAACTTGAAGAACTCAAAGTGAGGAATCGAATGATATGGTTACACATTAAAAAAAAAATTTAAGCATTTTATTTTTCTTTGAAAGCCTGATTACGTCTATTGAGGTGGAAAAAGTCTCAAATTAGAAATTCGGCAAGAAAGATTTTAAAGATCATTAGTATAGCTTAAGGTCTAACTTTTTTCGACTATTCGATTCAGCTCATGTTTGGTTTATGTTTAGGATATGCTATTTATGATGCAGTGGTGATTTGATAACTGTATTTTACGAAAAATTACGTAAAATCCAATAAATATCATAAACTGGTTAAAAATAGTTATTAATAAAATCGATTTAAAAAAACATTTTTTAATTTTCGATTTTTGGAAAAAAAACAATTTTTCAAAAATTTTTGACCGTTCTGAATTTTACCAAATTTTGCAAAATTATGGTAAAATATGGTAAATTTAAGGTATCTTACGTAATTTTTCGTAAAGTGCTGTTAACAAATCACCACTGTATATTGAATGGGGATAATTTTTAGGCATTAATATCTTGATTCCATCCCCTTTCATACTCGAGGCCAATTGAATCCTTGAAGGTAGATATTACAATATAAATTAGAAAACAACTTTCTTTAAAAAAAAGATAAATTTAAAAAAAAATATAAATTATTATGAATAAATTAAATTTGAATTTTTTTTCCATTAAAAAATATTCAAAGTTAATTTAAAAACATAGGGGTCTTCATTATTTAATTAGGTAATTGGCTTTTATTAACAGATAAAGAAAACATCCATCTTACTTTTTCAAAATTTCTCTTTAAGTTTTTTTTTGACGTTATCTTTTTATATATTTTTTTCTACCTCAATCAATTAAATCGATGGATTAGATGAGAAAAAAATCGTCAACAATGCGAGAAAAGCAATTGATTTTTTTATAATTATTCGATAAAATTTTTTCGATTTTCTTAATTCATAGATTAAAAATGTTTTTCATTAATTCTTTTAAAAATTTAAAAATATTTTGCTATGATTTTCTACGATTTAAGTTATTTTTTTATGAATTTAGTTTTTTAAGAAAATTGGCACATCATCGTTAACATTTTTTATAGACTTGTTTTGTGTCCAACTCTGAATTCACTATTTATTTCGAAATCAGTGAGTGCTTTGTTGAAAAATTTTATGTCATCGCATTCAAAATTTCCACTTGGATCATTTCCAATATAACTCTTTCCAATTAAACAATTATCTTTGTAATCAACAGTACCTAGACTAATATTTCCAGTTTGTGTTGAATTTTTCAAATAACCATCTATATAAATTGACAAAGCTCCTTGATACAATGTAAATCCGAGATGATACCAAATATTTAATTGTAAAACCGACGATTTTACTTCATCATATAAATTCACTTCACGAATCCAAAAATTAACTCTATGATCATCATCTGATAAGCTTACATAAATATTGTTGGTACGATGTCCATTACTAAAATCGAATAATCGCTGCCAATTTAAATACGATTTTAACTTGACCCATGCCAAAACTGTAAACTCTTTTCCACCTAAGTAATCTCCACTAGGTGCTTTCATAAAACCACTATTAAAACTTAATGCTGAATTATTTGTTCCAAAAAGATCATTTGAAAAATGACAATTTAAAGGCTCATACAAATCTTTTGATCCAACGACATCTATTGCTTGCGAATTTTCAATCGGCCAATAATTTGTCAAACCAGTTCTAAAATATTAAAAATCATCAATTTTTTAATTATAACTATAATTTTTTTTTACTTTCTATGATTTAATTTTTCATATAAAAATGTGTCGGTACTATCTTGAAAAAAATACTGGGCATAAAATGAATAAAGAACACACAATGAAGATTTGTGTGAAACAAACTGACATTTGTTTTCTTTGTTACAAAGTCCAAGACATTTTTTTAAAGTCATTATATTCCTTTTTTCAATTACCATTCCATAGATCTCAGTTTTTAGGTCCACATTTCTTTTGTAAAAAATGTGGCTTACTGTTTTTAATTGAATTAATTGAAATAAAATACTAGTTGAAATATTAAATTACTTGAGTGGACATCAATTAAAATTGCTAGAATAATAATCAGTGATTTCATTTGATGTTTTTTGTTCTTTTTTATTTAGTTTTCTAAATTTTATAAGAAATTTATCAAGGTAATAAAAATTCAAATTTGTTATCAAATTGTTTTAAAGAGAAATATGTAGTGCTAATGTATATATCCAACTGATAATCTTAAAAGGAAATGAAAAGTAAATAAAAAAAGAAATTTTATTTACTTCTTTTATTGCATTTCCTATTAAAAATTTTATTAATTTTTTTTTTAATTGGAAAAAGATTATTTTAAAAATTTTTTGTAAATTGATCTTGATTTAAATTTCTGTCAATAATTTAAATATAAATATTTTCCTAAATTACCTTTAGTTCGTCTCGAAAAATAAATTTTTTTCCATCATTTTTTAAAAACAAATATCAAAATACTCAATATAAAATTTCTATTTTATAATTTTGTTTAAATTTTATCTTTCTTTACATTTATTACATTTGACATTTAAAAAAACGAAGAAAAAATTAAATTAAAAAAAAAATTGCAAAAATTCATTACTTTTGGGATTTTTACCGTAAACTCTCTGTTGTCTATTTGTATTTACGATTTGAGTTGACACTAGTGAAACATATGTTTTTGGATCTATATCTATTTTTGAGTAATATTCCGGAACAACAGCCAACCAATCGAAACCCTCTTAGGGAATTGAATCTTCGGACCAACCAAGCCAAATCCCAAATTTCAATAACTTCCAATATCGAAACTTGCTCAAATCAATTAACACCAAAGAAACTTGGAAGAAAAAGACTGACTCTTGTCGAAAATGGTAAAATAATTAGGCAAAATAAAAAGTAAATGTTTTTATAAAGTTTTTTTTGGCTATTAAATCGAATTTTTTAATTTTAAATTTAATTTTAATTTTTAATTTTTAATCGAATTTAATTTTTACTTTTAGAATAAATGTCATATTATAAGTTGATGACTTGAATATTTTATCAACTAGAACTTATTAAAATTCATTTTACCTTATTTGGAAATTTGCAATAGCATCTTTATTCTTTTTAAGAATCTTGTCACGTACATAATTCAATATATAAGCAACTCTTTTTATTATTATAGCCATCTTATCTTTAATAAAGAATTAGTTATAACAATCTTTTTATTGTCCCGTATTACATTACATGGTAGCAGCGATAAGGGATGGCCACCACAAGTCAGAGAGAAGCAATTAAAACGGTTGATCAGAGTTGGACAGCTGAGGTGAAAAGCAAGCTATTGATGGAATTCGACGCAAATGTGAAGAAGATAAAAGATCTTCAACTAGAGATAGCAGGAAAAGGTTACGTGCTAGACTCTAATACACCTGTGTACTATGGAAGGAGTACAGAAAACGTCGAAAATTGGATTTCGGTAGTATCTAATGGAATTAAAGCCGCTGGTGTCCCTGAAGACAAAAAACTTGCAGTAATCACTCCTTACGTGAAGGAGACGGCGTTAAGTACCTTGCTTAATTACCAGAAGAATTCAACAATTAAGACATTTGAAGGATATTTAAAGTTACTATTAGAAAGAGATAATTCAAAAGCAAGGAAAGGAAAAATAAAATTGGAACATTTTAAACTCAAACAAACAGGAGAGTTTGATAGTTTTTTATCCAAATTTCAGGAATTGGCTAATGAATCAAATATGGCTCAGGAGGATCTCATACTAATTTTTTCTCATGCATTAAAGCCGAAGTGTGCATTAGAAGTTCAAATAAGAGAACCTAAGACTATAGAAGAAGCTTACAAGATAGCAATAAAATTTGAAAAAAATTTGAAATTTATAAGTGGCTCCTTGAAGGAACATAAAGTAAATTATACTAGGAATTCTTTTAATAAGTATCAAAGTTTTGAGCCAAGAAATAATTTGAAAAGTTTCAAAAATGGGACAAGTAAAATAAACGAAAAGTCCAAAAGATGTTATAATTGCAATAAGGTAGGACATATTGCTAAAGAATGCTGGAAGAATAAAAGAAAAATTTATAAGAAAATAAATTATGCAAGAATAAACGACGAAGAAACTAATAATTTACCAAATGATTCTGATGATGAAAAGATAAATTGTGTATCACTCTTAGCAGATTCAACAAGTTTATTAATGACCAATGGTCTAATAAATAAGAAAAATGTTGATAGGATAGTTTTTGATATAGGGGCCACAATGTCAATAATAGCAGAAGATTGCGCAATAAAAAATGGAATAAGATTTTGGCCTGATGAAACTAAGGTCAGACTTGCGGATGATAGGATAGTTGATGTGTGTGGGAAAACTGAAGCACTAGAAGTAAATATCGGAGGAATAATATGCGAATTACCTATGTTAATACTTAAGCACAAAGAATACAATATTCTGTTAGGCATAGACTATTTCAACTTAACTGGAGCAGGAATTTTTCCAAAACAACGTTTGATTAAATACGATAAACACGAGTTAAATTTAAATAATTATGAAAAGATAGAAAATGAAATATTATATGTCGAGAATGATGAAGAATTAGATGATAGTTTTAGCTTTGAATTTAAAAATTTACAATTAAAAGTAAAACCTGAGATAAATATCACAAAGGAATTCGAAAAAGATTTTAAAGACTTAAGCTTATTGATTAAAGAGAATCTTGCAAAAAATTATGAAGATTTTAGAGGTGGTTGTAAAATTGGTCAATTTAAGATAAGATTAAAAGAAGATAAGATAGTATTTAAACAACCTTACAGACATTCAGAGACAGAGAAAATAGAAATGAGAAAAGTAACAAATGAACTCATTAAATCTGGCATTATAAGGATTTCAGATTCTCCTTATTGTTCGCCATTCTTCATGGTAAAGAAAAAAGACGGAGGATTCAGACCGGTTATCGATTTTAAGGAATTGAACAAATTAACAGTTAGAGAAGACTGGCCAATACCAAGAGTTGAAGAATTATTGCACAGATTAAGAAATGTAAAAATATTTAGTACATGTGATGCGAAATCAGGATTTTTTCAAATTCATATCGAAGAGAAGTCTAAAAAATATACAGCTTTTAGTGATGGAACAAGGAAACTGGAATGGAACATGATGCCAATGGGAGTAACAAATGCTCCAATGGTTTTCTCACGAATTATGCATCAAATTCTGGGTGATCTGGAATTTGTGATTATATTTATTGATGACATTTGTGTATTTTCGGTTAGCTTAAAAGATCATTTTAACCACTTAAAATTAGTAATGCAAAGGATAAAGAAAGCAAATTTAAAACTAAATCCAGAAAAATGTAAATGGTTCTCAGAACGAATACAAATTTTAGGCCACATAGTCTCTTCAAAAGGAATTGAAATGGATGATAAAAAAATAGCAATTATAAGAGACCGAAAAGAGCCTAAAAATGTTAAACAGCTACAGCAATTTTTAGGAATATGCAATTATTACAGAAAGTTTATAAAAGAATTTGCAAAGTTAACAGCTCCACTTTATAGCTTGACAAAGTCAGATCATAAATGGATATGGAATGCTGATTGTCAGTGCGCCTTTGAGGAACTTAAACGATTACTTACCTCAAAACCGATTTTGAGACAACCTAATTATAAAAGAACATTCTATTTATTTACTGATGCATCTGAATTCGCTATTGGTGTTGTCCTTGGGCAAAAAGATGAAAATGGAATTGAATATGTTGTTGAATATTCTTCAAGACTTTTTAAAGGATATGAAATTCATATGAGCATTTCGGAAAAAGAAATGGCTTCAGCTGTTCATGGAATTAAAGAATTTCGACACTTTTTAATAGGTGTACCATTTATTTTGGTAACTGATCATAGTGCACTCACATTTTTAATGAAAATTAAAGATCCAATGGGCCGCTTAGCAAGATGGAGTATTTATTTGTCACAATTTGATTTTGAAATTGTGCATCGAAAAGGAAGACTGCATAATAATGCTGATTATTTAAGCCGACCAGTTTTGATAAGTAAAATATATGTAGAAGAAAAAAGTCAAAAATGTTTGGATCCGTGGGAAGATAGTTCACTAATACATTTTCTTAGGTATGGAAATTTTAAAAATGGAACAGCAAAGAAACAAGTTAAACGTATTGAATCGATTGCAACAAAATACGAATTAGATAATATAAATGATATTCTTTACTTTTTTAAAGGAGAAAATCGACTAATCGTTCCTAAAATTGAAGAGAGACATGATGTAATTGACCGCGCACATTCAGCCTCAGCACATTTCGGAATCAATACAACATACCAAAAGCTTTCCCAAGCATACTATTGGCCTAGGATGTATAATGATGTTGAAAAATTTAACAAAAATTGTAAAGTCTGTATTAGGAATGATAGATATTTAACAAAACATCATCCAGCATTTTGCAATCGTGTTACAGGACTCCAAGATGAAATAAGTATTGATTTTGTGTGGGGTTTAGATGAGACCAAAGAAGGTTATAAAGGAGCTATGATCATAGAAGAACAGCTAAGTAAATATGTTGAAATATTCTGTCTAAAGACGAAAGAAAAAGATGAGATCGCCTTTTCACTTATAAATTATTTTTGCACATACGGACCGGCATTAAGAATATTGAGTGACAATGAACCATCGTTAATTTCAGAATCAATCAATCGCCTTAAAAATAGCATAGGGGTTGAATGGCACAAAACAGTAGCCGCATATAGTCCCCAACATAACGGTCTAATCGAAAGATTTGTGCAGACATTTTCGAACACCTTAAGAAAACTTTCAGAAAAAGACTCAAGAAATTGGAATTCTTGGGTACCATTTGTAAAATTGGCATACAACACTAGGCTACACTCTACAACGAAAATAACACCATTTGAGGTCGTGTATGGAAAGAAATGTAATAAATTTGAAGACTGGTTATCTATTAATAAATCAATGGAAGAGGAGAGCCTAATAAAGAGAATTGTAGAAATAAGAGAAACAATTGAAAATACAAGACGTAAAACACTAAGTAATATTGAGGCAGCACAAGAAAAACAAATGCAATTAACAAATAGCAAAAATAAAAGAATTGAAAGAAAATTTTTAAAAAATGGAACAATTGTTTATAGAAGGAATGATGGCATTATATCCAAACTAGCTCCAAGATGGTTGGGACCATACAAAATTTTCGATCATGATGAGCGTGGAAACTATTTTCTACAAGATGAAACTGGATCTGGACTGACTCAAAAATTTCCCTTAGAAAAATTAAAGATAGTTGAAAAGGAGGTTTTTGACACAAATGTTGGTGAAGTTGAATGTATTCTTAACGACAGAACAAAAAATAATAAAATAGAATATTTAATAAAATGGAAAGAAAATAAAAAACAAGAATGGATTAGTGAAGATAGGTTTGAAACTGTGGATATAATAAATAAATATTGGAAAGGAAAACAATTATCAAAAAATAATGAAGATGTAACTAAAAAACGTGGGAGACCAAGAATAATTAAAGAATATCTTATTGCTTTAATTATTGTTATAAGTATTTTTTTAGATCCATGTTTCGGATTAGAAGAAAACCTTTTTTGCTCCTCTAGTGAAAGTAAGGCAATATTAGAGACAAATGAAGTTTGCGAACATACCTTAGAAGCTAAAAGAAAATTTCCGGAAATGCATGGATATAACGATAATTTATCAATATTGAATAAGATTCATCATTTAGTATTTGGAATAGGATATAAGTGTAAAGTAGAAAGAATTGACATGAATTGTACTGAAAATATTTTAGGGTCAAAATATTGTACAACATCTGATTGGCAGCCTATTGCTTTAAATCAAGAAGAGTGTTGGTATATGGTTGAAAAAAAGAGATGTAGAATTGAAACAGATGATTATGTTTTTGACAAAACAATGAAATGTAGCGAAAGAATTTGCTCATTCTATGAATACCCAAATCCAAAGTTCAATTGGCTTGAAACGAATTATATGCATGGATATAAATGCTTAATGACAAAAATAGATATTATTGCTGATGACATGGAATCATCGTTATACATTAATCGAAACTGCTTCGCAAAAAAATTTCAATGTTCAATTGATAACTCAATTCTTGTTTGGAAAAAAGACATCTTTCATGAATGCCCATTTGAAATTGTGTTTGAAGCAAAGTTTAAATTTGAGGATAATTTTTTTGTAAATTATGAAGAAAACATATTACTTGAACCTACAGAAAGGACAAATCAATGCAACATGTCACTTTTTAAAACAAACCAAGGATTATACATCGCCAACTCAAAGAAATTGAACAAGATCGTTCAAAAAGGGAAAATCAATTCGGAAATTATTAGAGATCTAATGATTTCGAATATCGACTTAAATCAAAAGGAAGATTTAAAATGGATAAATTTATTGAAAGATCAAGCATGTTTTAATTTCAAATTAAGTTTAAAACTTTTCTCGATGTTTGATAAGCAATATTTAAGACTTAACAAAAATTGGCTTAAAATATTATATGTAGAAGACGGAATTATATATATTCCTGAATGTTACAATGCCAGCAACATAAAAATAAAACGATCAAATATAAAGCATTGCTATAAAGAAATCGAAGTCAGTTTTAAATTGAGAGAAAATAAAATTAATGGTTTCCTACATAATAACGGTATTATTAGTTTGCATGGTACTGAGATTACGTGTGAGAGGGATTCTGTTTATATCAAAATAGATGATCCTTTTAAAGGTGAGATAATAAAAAGGCAAAATATGGAAATATTATCTTACAAACATGGATATTTTAAACAGCACAAAATAAACATTTTTAACTCGAAAGTCAAACTAATTAATACTCACCATTCAAAAATATTGATGTCTAATTTAGACGAAATAAACGTCTTCAGCGAAATAATCAGTTACAATGTTGACGATAAACATTTAAGACCATTAGAAGATAAATATTCAAAAGGAATTTATGGAAAATATTTTAATGAATTAAAGACAAAAGTGACCAGTATTTTGGAATATTTTTCTAGTTATTTTAAATATATTATTTACTCATTATTATGTATTATTGTAGTGAGCTTTTGTCTATTCACTCTGATTAAATGTTTTCTACTAAATAGCAACAAAAGAAGAAGTAATTTAATACAAGCAAGACCTGAAAACAATGAAGAAGAATTAAATTCAATAGATTCAATTGATATTCGATTGAGAGAAATAATGTGATTATCGAGACGAAAACATTTTAAAGAAGGGGGATGTCATATTATAAGTTGATGACTTGAATATTTTATCAACTAGAACTTATTAAAATTCATTTTACCTTATTTGGAAATTTGCAATAGCATCTTTATTCTTTTTAAGAATCTTGTCACGTACATAATTCAATATATAAGCAACTCTTTTTATTATTATAGCCATCTTATCTTTAATAAAGAATTAGTTATAACAATCTTTTTATTGTCCCGTATTACATTACATAAATACAAAAATTAGAATAAAATTTAATTTTTTATTTTTTTTTAATTTCGAATTTTAATCTACAATTTTTTAAGTTTATTACAAAATAAATTCGAAATTATTCTAAGAATAAAATCAAACTTTTGTACTTACTCTTAGTTTAAAGTCAGACGTCAAGATTTATTCTAAAAAAAAATAAAAAATTTTATAACATGGTTTCGATGGTATTAGTTCCGTATGAAATAAACCCAAATTTTGACATAGTTCAAAGAGTAGTGGTCAAGAGTTTACGGTAATATTTTTCCATTTTTAACGAAAATTTACCTAAATCAACTTGTATTCTAATTAAAATTTTTATAAATATCTAATTATTTTTAATTATGAAAAAAATTAAAAGTATAAAATCCAATAAAAATTTTTTCTCAGTCACAATATAAATCCCTTTTTATTATTTTATTAGAAAGAGTCTTTATTTAAACTATTTAAACAATCTAAATACTATATCAATGGATTTTTTTCATACCAATCAATAATAGTTTTTGTTCAGGAAATAAAGTTTTCAAGATCATCGCTATTTGGGAAGAAGAAATTCTTTATTTTTTTGGGGGGGAGGAAAAAGCTATAATTTTGTTCTCTTAAATAAAAGTACATTGTCTAGGAGTTTGATTTATTTATTTGTTTTATCTGTGCCAAGCTAAAGCTCTTTCAGATTAAAAAAAAAAATAAAAAAAATAAAAATCAAGACAAAATAAAATAAAAATGTAAAGAAAAAATAAGATAAAATTTAAAATAAGTTAAAATATTATATAAAAGAAAATTAAAATTGATAAATTGTAAGAGGTGACATGTGCAAAATGTTTAAGTATTGAACAGTTCAGGAAAGAAAGAAGGAATAGTAAGATGGCAATTCTACACTGGAGTTGGGTATTTAAAATATCTTGATTCAAAACCTGCTTTATATTCATCAATCAACTTGACAACAAATGAAACAGAATGATGGGCAATGTGAAATTTTCCATTTTGAAGAGCCATTTTTATAATTCGTCTTAGCATTTGTTTATCTTATTTTCGTGATTTCCTTTTTTCTTAGAAAGAAGAATGTATAAATTAATTTGAAAATTTTTTATGAGTTTTTTCATGTTTTTAAATTTTATAAAGAATATTATAAATTAATAATGTGTAATTTATAGATCAGAATTTTTGCGTAACTCTTAATATGTTTTTTAATTTCATCTTATATTTATCTAATCCCTTTCAAACTTGTACAATATTGTTCTGTTTCTAGAACCATTTATGTATTAGCATAAAAAAAATAAAAATTTTCTTTATTGTAATATAATATTTGTACTAAAATTTCACATTTCCAAATATCATTAAAGAAGACATCCTGGCTGTTATCGGTTTACTTCATTCAAAAGATGGCTTATGCCCAAATTTTCCTCTCTAAGGTCATAAAAATATGGAGTGATCGGAAAATTTGTTACAAAAATCAATAGGAGAGGATAAGGTTTTCATGACAATTGTAAAAATTGTTCGGACAATGAACTGGGAATTTAGTTTAATAGTATTTTTTTTTGTTTAAAAAATGTATTCCTTTATCAAAATTTTTATCAAATTTTTCTTGAAAATATAAAAGAATGATGATTGTCAATTTTTTTTGATCTCTAGCGTTTTTTAACATATTTTGAAAAAATAGTAAAATTAATTTTAACTAAAAGAATAAATTATTCTAGGAATCATTTGGTCCTTTAAAAAAAAAAAGGGAATGAGAATTTAAAAGATTTTATTCATTTTGATATTTAAAAATAAACTAATTACTGCAACTTTTTAACAATTTTTGTATCTCCAGTTAGCATATGACTCACCAACCATTCTCCAATAATTATTCTTAAAAAAAAAGTAAAGAATATGCTTGAATTAAAAAAAGTAATACTTTAGCCTAAAGTATTACTTTTTTTAATTAACTCTTCTAAAAGTTTCTTGTTTCTATCAATCGCAATTCGATGATTTGATATAAAAAATTGTTCCAAATTTTTAGCTTTTTCTGACTTTTTTAATTTTGGATTTACTTGACCATTCATTTTAAATATCTAAAAAAAATTGATTCAAATTCATATTTTAATTATCACGTTTCTATGGAAATAAAGAATGCTAATAATTTATTTGTCTTAATATTTTGTTTTATCTTTTATTTATTTTAAGTTTATTAAAAATTAATTTAATAAAGAAATTAAATTAAAAAATTTTAACATTTCTTTTAATTACTTCAGTTAATAAAATAAAACTTTTGTAACATTTTAAAAGAAAATCATTAAAAAAATAAAATTCAAAACAAATTTTAATTTTTATTCAATATTTAAAAAAAAAATAAAAATTTTAAACAAAGAAAAAATTATTTTTTCTTGTAATAACCACCATAGCCATAATCATTTACTGGATATCCTCCATAACCATAACCTTGACCATATCCATATCCATAACTAGGTGCATAACCGTATCCTCCACCATAAGTTCCAATACCATAGTCATAAGCTCCAAATCCAATGCCACCAAAATGACCACTTTTTAGATTGGCATCACCATTTGACTGAAGTTTTGATGAAGATGGAGCTGAATACACAAATGAGAAAATTGTGGCAAAGCAGACAATGGTTAAGAGGAATTGTTTCGAATACATTTTATTAGATTTTTATTAATTAATAAATTGAAATCAATGACTGATTAATTTTTCAAGAATTTTTCTTTGAATTTAAAGAGCGCAAATTTTTTATTTTTAGATAAATAGGGTAACCTGGTTTATGAGATAGTTCTAAAGTAAAATTAGATTTTTCAATTTTTATAAAAAAATTTATTTTTTTTTGATTTTCTTTAAATAAGCTTTACAGGATTCATTTGTCATAATGATTGATGTTAAATTTTAGGTTTCTTTATCCAGAGTTTGTCTTTGATGATTCTCCCAGTTCACATTTTTTTATAAATTTTTACGTAAAAAATTCCATAATTATAAATAAGGACTGTTTTTGTCGTGAATGTAAAAATTAATTTGTAAATTTTTTTATGTGTATTTTCTCATTTTGAATAAAATATTTTTTTTTTTGTGTAACTCTCATTATTTATTTTTTTTAGTTTCATCCTATGTTTGTCTAAACCCCATCCAAATTGTATAATATTGTCCTGTTTCTAGAATGTTTTTGTAAAAGTATAAAAATAAATAAAAACATTTACTTTTTTGTAATGAATTATTTGAATTAAATTTTCGCATTTCCAAATATCATTAAAGAAGACATCCTGACTGTTATTGGTTTACTTTATGCAAAAAATAGCTTGAGCCCAAATGCATTGTGGTCATAAAAATATGGATTGATCAGAAAATTTTTGGCAAGAAACAATAGGAGAAGAGAAGGTTTTCAATTCAATTGTAAAAATTGCTAGGACAATGGACTGGGAATTTAATTTAAAAATATTTTTATTTGTTTAAAAAATGTATTCCTTAAATAAAATTTGTATCAAATTTTTCTTGGAAATAAAAAAGAATGATTATTGTCAATTTTTTTTGATCTCTAACGTTTTTAACATATTTTAAAAAAATAGTCAAATTTATTTTATTAAAAAAAAACAGGGAATGAGGATTTTAAAGATTTTTTTCATTTTGATATTTAAGTTATTATTCGTCTTAAAAAGTCCAACACCTCTTGTTTCCTATTTAAATAAAATTGTTTCCGAGTATTTATTGTGATATTTATCGTTCGAATTTCAAGATTTTCAATTTGAGCAAACTCGGGTACAGTTTCTTCATCTCTTAAGATCATTTTTGAAAAAAAAAACTGTAAAAATTTTAGATTTTATTGCAAAAAAAAATTAAAAATTTTTGAAGTATGCTCTTAGTATAAATACAAAAATCAGAATAAAGCTTAATTTTTAATTTTTTTGATTTCGAATTTTACTCTACAATTTTTTTAATTTATTTCAGAATAAATTCGAAATTATTCTAAGAATAAAGGCGTTTTTTTTTGCTTACTCCCTAGTTTAAAGTCAGGCGTCAAGGACTATTCTAAAAAAAAAATTTTATAACATTTTATAATATTATTTTAACAACATTTTAAATTTTATTTCCAAAAAATTTTTTTGGCCGTTTTTAATTTTACCAAATTTTGCAAAATTATGGTAAAATTTGGTAAATTTAAGGTATTTTACGTAATTTTTCGTAAAGTGCTGTTTTCAAATCACCACTGTTTATTGAATGGGGTTAATTTTTAGGCATTAAAAGCTTAATTCCATCTCGTATTATACTCGAGGCGAATTGGATACCTGAAGGTAGATCATTACAATATAAATAAGAAAACGATTTTAGTAGGAGTAGTAGTAGTTTTGACTGTAGCTGGCTAGCCAGCGAGTGTACTGATAAGGCACACTAAGACAGCTGATGTGATTGATTGCTGCTCATCCAGCAATCAATGCCTGCTTTAAAGCTGTTAACATTGGGGGCTTCAACTAATTCATTTGGCAGCGAGTTCCATAAATTAGCGGTTCTGTTGAAAAAAAAGCTATCTCTATGTTGGAGCCTCGATATTTCTTTGTGATATTTGAGGCAGTGACCTCTTCCTTGGTTGTTTGTGACATTAAAATTGTTGCTTTTTTCAACCGATTCTATTCCATGCATGAACTTGTATAATTGAGTTAGATCACCTTTTTTTCTTCTTTCCACCAGATTTGGAATGTTCAAAGCCTTCAATCAGCTTTCATACGGTTTGTTTCTAATTGACGAAACAAATTTCGTAGCTCTGCTTTGAATCCTTTCAACATTCTCACAGTCAGACTTAAGAATTGGAGACCATACAGGCACCGCAAATTCCAAAAGAGGACGAACAAAAGTTAAATACAAGGATCTTAATAACTTACAATCAAAACGAGCGAATGACTTCCTGATGCGACCTAACATTTGATTTGCTTTGTTTGTAGCCTCTATCACTTGATTTTTCCATTTAAGATTTGTATTGAATTGTATTGTTTACTTTAAGATCTCTTTCGGTTTCTGACGTTGCTAACTGCTAACCATTAATAAAATGAGGAAATTCTTTGTTTTTATGACCATAATGCATAACCACACATTTTGATGTGTTGAAGAGAAGTTGCCAATCTTGAGTCCACTTTAAAATTAAATCTAAATCTGATTGAAGTTTCGCGGCGCTTATTTCTAATACCGTTTGCGAGAAAATTTTAGCATCATCATCATACAATTTCACAACATTCTCTATTCCTTTAGGTAGATCATTGATATACAAAACGAACAATAGTGGACCAATTACTGACCCTTGTGGTACATCGCTGAAAATCTCAACACAATCCGACAAAATTTCACCTTGAATAACTCGCTGTCTTCTATTTTTCAAGAAAGCTTCAATCCATTTTAGTGTCAGACCATCAAAGCCATACGCTTTCGATTTAGCTATTAGTCGTCTGTGCGGAACAGTTTCAAATGCTTTCGCAAAATCTAGCAGAATCACATCAACAGGAATTCTTTGTCTTGACTCATTGAGATGAAATCTAGCGTTCCCAGAAGATTAGATGTACATGACTTTTTCTTAACAAATCCATGCTGTTCTTTAGATATAATATTATTCTTATAAAGATAGTCTTATATTTTGGTTCTTATTATGCTTTCCATAATTTTGCAAGGAATTGAAGTTAAAGACACAGGACGATAATTTCTTGCCGTTGATTTATCACCTTTTTAATACAATGGGGTAATATTAGCTGATCTGAATTGAATTGGAAGCTGACTATTCGATAATGATTCTCTGAAAATCAAAGTTAAAGGAACAGTTAAGGCGTCTGCACAGTTTTTTAGCAATAACGGATGAAGCTTGTCTACACCACATGATTGTTTTTGTTTCAGGTCTTGTAATTTTTTGAAAACCATTTCATAACTAATGTCATTTGGCTCAATGTCAATATATTCTGACCAGTTTTCACTAAATTCAACTTCTAAAGGAGGAAGCTCACCATCTTGTTCAATAACAAAAACATCTTGAAAACATTTATTAAGAAGATTTGATATCTCTTTCGGTTCTAGCGTTAATTCTTTGTTTGACTTTTTTAATGCTTTGATAGATTCTTTGATTACTTGTTGATCATTTTGTTATTTGTACAATATTTTTGGATTTTTCTTAGCTTTTTCAACTAAATTATGTTCATAAGTTAGTCTGGGTCTTTTTATTTCTGATGAAACTAATTTACAGATACGTTTGTAATCACTATATAGATTCATATCCTTCCAGTTAGATGAACAGTTCCTATATCTAAGATTCTTTTTATCTCTTATTAAGACTTTGAGTTCATTTTTTATCCAAGGTTTTGAGATACTTTTCTTTTTAGAGCCATCCGTCACTGGAATGAATCGATTACTAGCTTGGCTGACATAGAAAATCAACTCATTGAATATTTAAATTCTCAAATAGGTGCACCCAATCAATATTTGATAGAAAATAAGAAATTTTTCCAAAGTCAGATTTATTAGTTATCTTTTAGGATATTTTTTTCTTCCTCTATCAATAAAATCGATGGATAAGGTGAGAAAAAAATCGTCAGCAATGCGAGAAAAGCAATTGTTTTTTGTTTTTTTTAATTTTTCAATAACATTTTTTGATTTTCCTAATTTTTTTAAATTAAAAATATTTTTCATTAATTCTTTGAAAAATTTAAAAATGTTTAGTTATGATTTTTTACGATTTTAGTTTTTTTTTACGAAATTGGTTTTTTTACGAATATTGGTACATCATCGTCAAGATTTTTTATGGGTTTGTTTTTAATTGACGAAAATCAAAAGTATCCAACTCTGAATTCACTATTTATTTCCAAATCAGTGAGTGCTTTGTTAAAAAATTTTATATCATCGCATTCAAAATTTCCACTTGGATCATTTTCATGAATTCCTTTACCTATTAAACAATATTCTTTGCGATCTTCAGTAGCTAAATTAACATTTCCATGTTGTGTCGAATTTTTCAAACCATCTATATAAATTGACAAAGCTCCTTGATACAATGTAAATCCGAGATGATACCAAATATTCAATTGTAGAATATTCAATCTTACTTCTAAGTGTGTATACGCACGAATTCTAAAAATGACTCTTTGATCTAGATCTGATAAGCTTACATAAATATTGTTGTTATGATGTCCATTACTAAAATCGAATAATCGCTGCCATACTAAATATGATCTTAACTTGACCCATGCCAAAACTGTAAATTCATTCCCACCTAAGTAATCTCCACTAGGTGCTTTCATAAAACCACTATTAAAACTTAATGCTGAATTATTTGTTCCAAAACGATCATTTGAAAAATGACAATTTGTGGGCTCATACAAATCTTTTGATCCAACTACATCTATTGCTTGCGAATTTTCAATTGGCCAATAATTTGTCAAACCTGTTCTAAAATATTAAAAATCATCAATTTTTTAATTATAATTATAATTTTTTTTTACTTTTTATGATTTAATTTTTCATATAAAAATGTGTCGGTACTATATTGAAAAAAATACTCTGCATAAAATGAATAAAGAACACATAATGATGATTTGTGTGAAACAAAATGACATTTGTTTTCTTTGTTACAAAGTCCAAGACATTTTTTTAAAGTCATTATATTCCTTTTTTCAATTACCATTCCATTGATCTCAGTTTTTAAGCCCACATTTCTTTTGTAAAAAATGTGGCTTACTTTTTTTAATTGAGTTAATTGAAATAAAATACTAGTTAAAATATTAAATTACTTGAGTGGACATCAATTAAAATAGCTAGAATAATAACTAGTGATTACATTTGATGTTTTTTGTTTTTATTTTATTTTTTTTTATTTAAAAAATAATTTAGGAAAAGTTTTTTCCAGGGCAGTTTCGAATGGCAGAGCCTTCTTTTCAGCCCACATGGTTGCAATATGATTAAGATATGTATTAATTATATGTGTATAATTAATATCTAGATTATATATAAATTGTTAAATTAAATTTTTGCTAAAAATTTGGCGTGTTAATGATTGAATCAAAGGGTGTTTTGTAATTTAAATTGTTTCTGGAGGAGTTTTGAAGCAGAAAGTCCTGGATCTCCTGAACTATTATTTCATGGCTTTGTCTTGTGGTGATAAATTTAGAAAAAAGCTTGTTTGCTCTGTCATCAATCAAGTCGATTCTTAGCTCTTTGTGGATTGTTTTTACACTTGTCTTTAGTGGAAAATACTTTATGACTCGCAACACTCGATTTTGCATTTTTTGCATTTCGGCTCTTATGTTCTGAGTGCCTGACTGAAGTATTCCAATATCTAAGATTCTTTTTATCTCTTATTAAGACTTTGAGTTCATTTTTTATCCAAGGTTTTGAGATACTTTTCTTTTTAGAGCCATCCGTCACTGGAATGAATCGATTACTAGCTTGGCTGACATAGAAAATTAACTCATTGAATATTTAAATTCTCAAATAGGTGCACTCAATCAATATTTGATAGAAAATAAGAAATTTTTCCAAAGTCAGATTTATTATAAATAAATTTTTAACAGGTATATGATTCCTTACTTACCTTGTTTTTGAGAACAAAATTTAAAAAGATAACCAGATGTCCTTTATTAATGTTGCCAAGAACAAATTTTGTATCGATTGCATACACAATGCCAGGCTGAGTCGTGACCCTAATTTCTTTAAAAAAAGATACTATCTTTTTTTGATACTATCCAAATTAAAAAAAAATATAAGTTATTAAGAATAAATTAAATTAGATTGTTTTCCATAAAAAATATTAACTGTCTTTTAAAAAAATATTCAAAGTTAATTCAAAAACATAGGGGTCTTCATTATTTAAGTAGGTAATTTGCTTTTATTAACAGATAAAGAAAACATCCATCTTACTTTTTCAAAATTTCTCTTTGAGTTTTTTTTTGAAGTTATCTTTTAGGATATTTTTTTCTTCCTCTATCAATAAAATCGATGGATAAGGTGAGAAAAAAATCGTCAGCAATGCGAGAAAAGCAATTGTTTTTTGTTTTTTTTAATTTTTCAATAACATTTTTTGATTTTCCTAATTTTTTTAAATTAAAAATATTTTTCATTAATTCTTTGAAAAATTTAAAAATGTTTAATTATGATTTTTTACGATTTTAGTTTTTTTTTTACGAAATTAGTTTTTTTACGAATATTGGTACATCATCGTCAATATTTTATCGATTTAGTTTTTCATATAAAAATGTGTCGGTACTATCTTGAAAAGAAAACTAGGCATAAAATGAATAAAGAACACACAATGAAGATTTGTGTGAAACAAACTGACAGTTGTTTTCTTTGTTACAAAGTCCAAGACATTTTGTTAAAGTCATAATATTTCTTTTTTCAATTACCATTCCATAGATCTCAGTTTTTAAGTCCACATTTCTTTTGTAAAAAATGTGGCTTACTTTTTTTAATTGAGTTAATCGAAATAAAATATTAGTTAAAATATTAAATTACTTGAGTGGACATCAATTAAAATTCAAAATCGTCAACAATGCGAGATAAGCAATATTTTTTATTAATTTTTCAATAAAATGTTTCAATTTTCCTAATTTCTTAAATTAAAAATGTTTAGTTTTTTACGAAAATTGGTACAGTATCGTTAAAATTTTTTATAGGTTTGTTTTGTGTCCAACACTGAATTCAATATTTATTTCCAAATCAGTGAGTGCTTTGTTAAAAAATTTGATCTCATCGCATTCAAAATTTCCATTTGGATCATTTCCACAAAAACTCTTTCCAATAAAACAACTATCTTTATGGTCATCAGTACTTAGATTCATATTTCCAGTTTGCGTTGAATTTTTCAAATAACCATCTACATAAATTGACAAAGCTCCTTGATACAATCTAAATCCGAGATGATACCATATATTTAATTCTAAAACCGACGATTTAACTTCATATAAATTCGGTTCACGAATCCTAAAATTCACTTTTTGATCATGGTCTGATAAGCTTACATAAATATTGTTGGTACGTTGTCCATTACTAAAATCGAATAATCGCTGCCAAGATAAATGTTCTCTTAACTTGACCCATGCCAAAACTGTAAATTCATTCCCACCTAAGTAATCTCCACTAGGTGCTTTCATAAAACCACTATTAAAACTTAATGCTGAAGCATTTGTTCCAAAACGATCCCTTGAAAAATGACAATTTGTGGGATCATACAAATCTTTTGATCCAACGACATCTATTGTTTGCGAATTTTCAATCGGCCAATAATTTGTCAACCCAGTACTAAAAAATTTAAAAATTTTTAATATTTTCCTTAAAAATTTACTTACTTTTTATGATTTAGTTTTTCATATAAAAATGTGTCGGTACTATCTTGAAAAAAATACTGGGCATAAAATGAATAAAGAACACACAATGAAGATTTGTGTTAAACAAACTGACAGTTGTTTTCTTTGTTACAAAATCCAAGACATTTTTTTAAAGTCATAATATTCCTTTTTTCAATTACCATTCCATAGATCTCAGTTTTTAGGTCCACATTTCTTTTGTAAAAAATGTGGCTTACTTTTTTTAATTGAGTTAATCGAAATAAAATATTAGTTAAAATATTAAATTACTTGAGTGGACATCAATTAAAATTGCTAGAATAATAACCAGTGATCTCATTTGATGTTTTTTATTTTTTTTATTTATTTTTCTTAATTTTATAAGAAATTTCTCAAGGTAAAGAAAATCAAATTTGTTATCAAATTGTTTTAAAGAGAAATATGCAGTGCTAATATATATATCCAACTAATAATTTTAAAAGGAAATGAAAAGTAAATAAAAGATAATAATTTTTATTTAGCTCTTTTATTGCATTTCCTATTAAAAATTTAAGTAATTTTTTTTTTAATTTGGAAAAGATTATTTTAAAATTTTTTGGTAGATTGATCTTGATTTAAATTTCTGTCAATTATTTAAATATTAAAATTTTCGTAAATTACCTTTAGTTCGTCTCGAAAAATAAATTTTTTTCCATCATTTTTTAAAAACAAATATCAAAATACTCAATTTAAAATTTCTATTTTATAATTTTGTTTAAATTTTATCTTTCTTTACATTTATTACATTTGACATTTAAAAAAACGAAGAAAAAATTAAATTAAAAAAAAAATTGCAAAAATTCATTACTTTTGGGATTTTTACCGTAAACTCTCTGTTGTCTATTTGTATTTACGATTTGAGTTGACACTAGTGAAACATATGTTTTTGGATCTATATCTATTTTTGAGTAATATTCCGGAACAACAGCCAACCAATCGAAACCCTCTTAGGGAATTGAATCTTCGGACCAACCAAGCCAAATCCCAAATTTCAATAACTTCCAATATCGAAACTTGCTCAAATCAATTAACACCAAAGAAACTTGGAAGAAAAAGACTGACTCTTGTCGAAAATGGTAAAATAATTAGGCAAAATAAAAAGTAAATGTTTTTATAAAGTTTTTTTTGGCTATTAAATCGAATTTTTTAATTTTAAATTTAATTTTAATTTTTAATTTTTAATCGAATTTAATTTTTACTTTTAGAATAAATACAAAAATTAGAATAAAATTTAATTTTTTATTTTTTTTTTAATTTCGAATTTTAATCTACAATTTTTTAAGTTTATTACAAAATAAATTCGAAATTATTCTAAGAATAAAATCAAACTTTTGTACTTACTCTTAGTTTAAAGTCAGACGTCAAGATTTATTCTAAAAAAAAATAAAAAAATTTTATAACATGGTTTCGATGGTATTAGTTCCGTATGAAATAAACCCAAATTTTGACATAGTTCAAAGAGTAGTGGTCAAGAGTTTACGGTAATATTTTTCCATTTTTAACGAAAATTTACCTAAATCAACTTGTATTCTAATTAAAATTTTTATAAATATCTAATTATTTTTAATTATGAAAAAAATTAAAAGTATAAAATCCAATAAAAAATTTTTCTCAGTCACAATATAAATCCCTTTTTATTATTTTATTAGAAAGAGTCTTTATTTAAACTATTTAAGCAATCTAAATACTATATCAATGGATTTTTTTCATACCAATCAATAATAGTTTTTGTTCAGGAAATAAAGTTTTCAAGATCATCGCTATTTGGGAAGAAGAAATTCTTTATTTTTTTGGGGGGGAGGAAAAAGCTATAATTTTGTTCTCTTAAATAAAAGTTACATAGTCTAGGAGTTTGATTTATTTATATGTTTTATCTGTGCCAAGCTAAAGCTCTTTCAGATTAAAAAAAAATAAAAAAAATAAAAATCGAGACAAAACAAAATAAAAATTTAAAGAAAAAATAAGATAAAATTTAAAATAAGTTAAAATATTATATAAAAGAAAGTTAAAATTGATAAATTGTAAGAGGTGACATGTGCAAAATGTTTAAGTTACTACCAAATTTTTCAAAATTATGGTAAAATTTGGTAAATTTAAGGTATTTTACGTAATTTTTCGTAAAGTGCTGTTATCAAATCACCACTGTATATTGAATGGGGTTAAATTTTAGGCCTTAAAAGCTTGATTCCATCCCGTATCATACTCGAATCCAATTGAATCCTTGAAGGTAGATCATTCCAATATAAATAAAAAAACAACTTTCTTTAAAAAAAGATAAATTTAAAAAAAAATATAAATTATTAAGAAAAAATTTAATTAGATTTTTTTTCATTAAAAAAAAAAGGGTTCTTCATCATTTAAGTAGGTAATTTGCTTTTATTAACAGATCAAGAAAACATTTATCTTACTTATCGGTTTCTGAAGTTGCTAATAGCTTACCATTAATAAAATAAGGAAATTTTTTGTTTTTATGACCATAATGCATAACCACACATTTTGATGTGTTGAAGAGAAGTTGCCAATCTTGAGTCCACTTTAAAATTAAATCTAAATCTGATTGAAGTTTCGCGGCGCTTATTTCTAATACCGTTTGCGAGAAAATTTTAGCATCATCATCATACAATTTCACAACATTCTCTATTCCTTTAGGTAGATCATTGATATACAAAACGAACAATAGTGGACCAATTACTGACCCTTGTGGTACATCGCTGAAAATCTCAACACAATCCGACAAAATTTCACCTTGAATAACTCGCTGTCTTCTATTTTTCAAGAAAGCTTCAATCCATTTTAGTGTCAGACCATCAAAGCCATACGCTTTCGATTTAGCTATTAGTCGTCTGTGCGGAACAGTTTCAAATGCTTTCGCAAAATCTAGCAGAATCACATCAACAGGAATTCTTTGTCTTGACTCATTGAGATGAAATCTAGCGTTCCCAGAAGATTAGATGTACATGACTTTTTCTTAACAAATCCATGCTGTTCTTTAGATATAATATTATTCTTATAAAGATAGTCTTATATTTTGGTTCTTATTATGCTTTCCATAATTTTGCAAGGAATTGAAGTTAAAGACACAGGACGATAATTGCTTGCCGTTGATTTATCACCTTTTTAATACAATTGAGTAATATTAGCTGATCTGAATTGAATTGGAAGCTGACTATTCGATAATGATTCTCTAAAATCAAAGTTAAAGGAACAGTAAAGGCGTTAGCACAGTTTTATAGCAATAACGGATGAAGCTTGTCTACACCACATGATTTATTTTGATTCAGGTCTTATAATTTTTTGAAAACCATTTCATAACTAATGTCATTTGGCTCAATGTCAATATATTCTGACCAGTTTTCATTAAATTCAACTTCAAAAGGAGGAAGCTCACCATCTTGTTCAATAACAAAAACATCTTGAAAACATTTATTAAGAAGATTTGATATCTCTTTCGGTTCTTGCGTTAATTCATTGTTTGACTTTTTTAATGCTTTGATAGATTCTTTGATAACTTGTTGATCATTTTGGTATTTGTGCAATATTTTTGGATTCTACTTAGCTTTTTCAACCAAATTCTGTTCATAAGTTAGTCTGGCTCTTTTTATTTCTGATGAGACTACTTCTATACTAATTATATCTAAAATTCTTTTTATCTCTTATTAAGACTTTGAGTTCATTTTTTATCCAAGGTTTTGAGATACTTTTCTTTTTAGAGCCATCCGTCACTGGAATGAATCGATTACTAGCTTCGCTACTTAGAAAATTAACTCATTGTACATTTCCTGAATATTTAAATTCTCAAATAGGTGCACTCAATCAATATTTGATAGAAAATAAGAAATTTTTCCAAAGTCAGATTTATTATAAATAAATTTTTAACAGGTATATGATTCCTTACTAACCTTGTTTTTGAGAACAAAATTTAAAAAGATAACCAGATGTCCTTTATTAATGTTGCCAAGAACAAATTTTGTATCGATTGCATACACAATGCCAGGCTGAGTCGTGACCCTAATTTCTTTAAAAAAAGATACTATCTTTTTTTGATACTATCCAAATTAAAAAAAAATATAAGTTATTAAGAATAAATTAAATTAGATTGTTTTCCATAAAAAATATTAACTGTCTTTTAAAAAAATATTCAAAGTTAATTCAAAAACATAGGGGTCTTCATTATTTAAGTAGGTAATTTGCTTTTATTAACAGATAAAGAAAACATCCATCTTACTTTTTCAAAATTTCTCTTTGAGTTTTTTGTGAAGAACATGCAGTGATTGAAAAGGACCTTGCTAATTTAATTGAGTGGTCAAAACTTTGGAAAATGGACTTCAACTTATCTAAGTGCGTTGTTATGCATTTTGGAGCAAACAACAAATGCTATGATTATAAAATGGTAGGCAAATCTCTTGCTTAATCGACAAAAGAAAGAGACCTAGGAATCATTATTACCAGTGATCTCAAGTCCGGAGAGCAATCTAAAAGAGCAGCCGCAAGGGCCACGATGGTAGCAAGCAGGATTAAAAACACATTTACCTACTTCTCAAAACATCTTGTTAATCGGTTATTTAAGTCTTTCATAAGGCCACATCTTGAATTTGCAGTCAGCGCTTGGAATCCGTATCGACGAGTTGATATCGATATTCTTGAGCGTGTTCAGAGAAAATTCTCAAAACTGGTTCCTGAGCTTAGGTCAAAGCGGTACGTAGAAAGAAGAGAAGCTCTTGGGTGGACGACACTCGAAGAAAGACGGAGACGTGGAGATCTTATCCAGTTACATAAGATTCATCACCATTACGATCAAGTTGAACTGATATATGGCAATCAGTTACTAGCATCCAATGGTTTGGACAGCCCAGCTGGTCGTACAAGACGAGGTCAGTTAGCGATCGAACGTCAGCTTGTAAAAAACTGTGGTGTTCGGCATCACTTTTTTACCAATCGAACAGCTGGTTATTGGAACGCACTTGATCCGGGTACTAGAAGCATCACCGACACCAACTTATTTAAAAACCGAATTGATAAGCTCCTAGATTTTCTGTGAAATCATTAAAACAATCATGTTCAAATGAGTTATTAACAAGCACGAAATCAGTTAAATTTAAAACTAAAACTATTTTTAAAGAGAAAATATTTTAGGAGCAATTTTTAGTACTTTATTTTTATTTTATTTGTAATTAACATAAAACTATTACTATTAACATACTAAATATTGCTAGAAAACTGGTCTAAGGCTGTAATAGCAGAGCGTCTACTGTCGCTACTGCTCGGGACAAATTATATTTTATTTTTCCCCACAGCACTTCTTACTACTACTACTAAAAACATAGGGGTCTTCATTATTTAAGTAGGTAATTTGCTTTTATTTACAGATAAAGAAAACATCCATCTTACTTTTTCAAAATTTCTCTTTGAGTTTTTTTTTGAAGTTATCTTTTAGAATATTTTTTTCTACCTCAATCAATAAAATAGATGGATTAGGTGAGAAAAAAATCGTCAGTAATGCGAGAAAAGCAATTGTTTTTGTTTTTTTTTAAGTTTTCAATAGAATTTTTTTGATTTTTCTAATTTCTTTAATTAAAAATATTGTTCGTTAATTCTTTGAAAAATTTAAAAATGTTTTATTATGTTTTATTTCTACGATTTTAGTTTTTTTTACGAATTTAGTTTATTTACGAAAATTGGAACGTCATCATCAAGATTTTTTATGGGTATGTTTTTAATTGACGAAAATCAAAAGAATCAAACTCTGAATTCACTATTCATTTCTAAATCAGTGAGTGCTTTGTAAAAAAATTTTATATCATCGCATTCAAAATTTCCACTTGGATCATTTCCACAAAAACTCTTTCCAATAAAACAACTATCTTTATGGTCATCAGTACTTAGATTCATATTTCCAGTTTGCGTTGAATTTTTCAAATAACCATCTACATAAATTGACAAAGCTCCTTGATACAATGTAAATCCGAGATGATACCATATATTTAATTCTAAAACCGACGATTTAACTTCATATAAATTCGGTTCACGAATCCTAAAATTCACTTTTTGATCATGGTCTGATAAGCTTACATAAATATTGTTGGTACGTTGTCCATTACTAAAATCGAATAATCGCTGCCAAGATAAATGTTCTCTTAACTTGACCCATGCCAAAACTGTAAATTCATTCCCACCTAAGTAATCTCCACTAGGTGCTTTCATAAAACCACTATTAAAACTTAATGCTGAAGCATTTGTTCCAAAACGATCCCTTGAAAAATGACAATTTGTGGGATCATACAAATCTTTTGATCCAACGACATCTATTGTTTGCGAATTTTCAATCGGCCAATAATTTGTCAACCCAGTACTAAAAAATTTAAAAATTTTTAATATTTTCCTTAAAAATTTACTTACTTTTTATGATTTAGTTTTTCATATAAAAATGTGTCGGTACTATCTTGAAAAAAATACTGGGCATAAAATGAATAAAGAACACACAATGAAGATTTGTGTGAAACAAACTGACAGTTGTTTTCTTTGTTACAAAATCCAAGACATTTTTTTAAAGTCATAATATTCCTTTTTTCAATTACCATTCCATAGATCTCAGTTTTTAGGTCCACATTTCTTTTGTAAAAAATGTGGCTTACTTTTTTTAATTGAGTTAATCGAAATAAAATATTAGTTAAAATATTAAATTACTTGAGTGGACATCAATTAAAATTGCTAGAATAATAACCAGTGATCTCATTTGATGTTTTTTATTTTTTTTATTTATTTTTCTTAATTTTATAAGAAATTTCTCAAGGTAAAGAAAATCAAATTTGTTATCAAACTATTTTTAAGATAAATATGTAGTGCTAATATATTTATTTATTTATTTCATTTTGCACTAATTCTGGCGATGTATTTTAATTAATAATGTAAAAATGCATAATAAACATAAAAATATAAAATATTTTAATTTTCTAATTAATTATTCATCTTCCTTTTTAAAATTCACAAGTGTGAAAAAAGTTAGTTTTGACACTTAAAAAATTAAAAAAAAAATTTTTCCCACGGTCTTATAATATCAAACAGTAAATATCAAACACAATTTTTCACACATTTTATGTAATAATCTAAAGACATTTAAATCAGCGTATTATTTTATTTTATTTTTTTTTTGTTATTGCATCAATCAAATTAAAAAATGAACCAAAACAAAGATTATCAATTTATGTTACAACAAATGATTAGAAGATACGTCAAGGATGGTACTAATAATATAATTATTAGAGAACGATTTATTTATTTAAAAAAAAACAAATCTATCAAACTCTAAAATCTATCAAAAACAATTTACTCATAATTTAAAATTTTTAAAGATATTCGAAAAATTTTTTGACTATAGTGACATGTCACTTACTTAGACACTAAATTTTGTAAAAATCGTTATTTTTAGGCCTTTTACGACTATAGTGACATGTCGCATTAGTCGAAAAAGGTCAAAATGAAACCAGTGTTCGTTAAATAGTGACATGTCACTATAGCCGAATACCCAACTATATTGACATGTCACTAAAATCGAGCAATAACGTTATATTATAATTTGATAGTTATTGCAAACAAAGAATATTTCATTTTTATTTTCATTTAAATTAATTTTTTTCTATAAAAATTAGAAAATTAATATCTTTAAAGATAAATTTAAAAAAAATAAAGAAAATAGTTATTTAGAAGCTTTCTGACTTAAAAATATCTAACATTACTTTAAAAATATTCAATTTAAAAATCAACTTAAAAATATATGGCTTCAAAATTTTTAAGTTTGTGAATTTCTTTTAGAATGCTGTAAATCAGTTCTATTTTTGAGCGAGTATTTTTTAATTAATAAGCCATGAAATGAAATTTTTCAAAATAACAAAAGTCGCTATCTAAAAATTTAGAAAATGTATAGCAATATTTTTTTTTTAAATAATTTAGGAGAGTTATCTCCCCACGCTTATCCGAGCGGCAAAAAAACACTCTTTTCAGCCAAAAATTAAATTAAAAGAATTTGAATGTATGGAAAAAACGCCATATAAAATATGAGTGAAAAACATAAGTATTAATTGGCCCTCATTGTACAAACTTAAAAAAAGTATTATTCCTTTATGGCATTATCACAAGATATTTTTGAGTTAATCAGGAAATCGATTTTTTGGAAATTTTAAGCTAAAGATTAATAATTTATGATCTTAAAAGCAAAGCTTAAAATAAATGGTTCCATGGTGAGAAAAATTTTAAAGCGCTTATTTGATTAAAATTTGACTGTTAAATAAATAATTAAAATGTTTAATTTACAAATAAAACCTTCTTGAGAATTTTTGCTAAAATATATATTTAATATACTAATTTAATATTTGAATATAAATTAATGCCAAAAAATGCTTTGATATTAATTAAGTATTAAAAACTGAAATGTAAATACATTTTTCAAAAAATTTCCAAATTTTACAATCAACAAAAAACTTTAAAAATTCTTTGTCTAAGCTTATTGAAACAGCTGCCCAAATAAAAATTTTTATCTTAAACTGATATAGAAGATCTGTTTTTTTGGTGAATTGGTTCTAATTGTACAGACTTGAATAAAAGCATTATTCCTTTTTTAAAATTTTTTCTTCAAAAAGCTGCTTACAACAAATAAAATAAAAATTGATTAAGAATTATATTTAATTGATTTATTTTCAAAAAAAAACATCAAAAATATTTTCTTTTGGAGATGGTATCAAACTAAAGACAGACATTTTTTCAAAAACTCAAATTAAAAGAAGAATATATTCACAGTTGTAAAAAGAAGACTTTGGCTGGTTTAAGAAATATTTGGCGCTGCATTTTTTTTTAATATAAATCGTTTTTTAATTAAAATAATGATATAATTTTGAATAACATGAAAAAAGTGCAATGATTCAAATTTATTTTTTAAAAAATTAAATGGAAGATAATTTTGTAAGACGAGTATTACTATTTTATTTTAAAAACAAATTGTTACCATTTTACCCATGTAAAGTAGGCTTTTGGTAATTTAGATTTTTAATAATTTTTTTATTATTATGTAATTTTTGCATAATTTTTTCCTATTAGTTTAATATTGTAACAAATAAATCTTTCCAAATAAATTATAATCTTTAATTTTTTAGTTTCCAAAAATGACAATCTTTACATGTCTTTTAGTCTAAAGCTGACTATATTTTGTACATGTGTCATTTTACATGAGAATCAAAATTTAAATAAAATTAATTAAATAAAAAATTTTATAACTGATCATTAATTTTTTTTACTGTTTTTTATCTGTAATTTACTTATCGTTTATTTTTTATTTACTGCTTAATTTTATGGGGAGTTTAAAATAGCTATAATTAAAACAGCGTACAGGTAAAAAAAAAATATCAAAATACCTCAATTAATTTTTTTTAAAATAAAGAAAAAAATGCTTTTATTTTTTTCTTTTTAAATAAATTTGAATCTTTGCATTTTTTTCATAATTTTCAAAATTGTATCATTATTTTAATTAAAAGAAGTTTTATACTAAAAAAAAAATGCAGCTCCAAACATTTCTAAAATATTTAAATATTTTACGCATTTATTTATTTCTTAAAATTGTATTGTAGTACAGGCCAAGGGAATAATAAGCTTAGTATATAGTTAAACACTTTATTTAAAATAAGTTTAGAAATATAATAACAACTTCATCTCTTTTGAAATAACAAGTAATATTTATAGTCTGATCACGTCACCATACTACATTCCTCCCTCCTTAGAGTGGAAATTGTCCTCAATTTTCATAAATATCTAAAAAAAAGACAATATTTAGAACAAAAACAAATGTTAAATTAAATCTGCACATAATTTTCTTTCAAGAACAAATAAAAAAAAATTATAATAAATTTATAATAATTTCAAAAACATTATATAATTTCAATTTTTCATATTTCACATTCTTTTCATATTAAAGAAAAAAGGAAATTTTTCTTGTTTGAAATATTTTTTAGATTGGTTTAAAAGAAAAGACGTTTTTTTGTGAAACATTTATTTTTATTGGTTAGACAAAATTGCAATATTTTACAAAAAAAAAATGAAATAAAATTAACGTAAAAATTATGAGTTATTTGAGAAAGGCTTATAATTTTCAAAAAGGTATTGCCACGCAACAGATTTTCTTTTTGATTATAGGATAATTAAGGAAAGGTTAATCAATAAAAGCGATTTTTTCGAAATTGATGAAAATTCATTTCAAATTAAGTTAAAAACTCACAGGATTTTAAAAATTCATTGAAAGGATTTACAAGAAAATACTTTTTTTTATCGAACAAGGCTATTTTCCGTTTTTATGTTAAAAAAAGCAAAAAAAATTTAAATTGTATTATGTTAATTTTATTTAATTTTTTTTTGTAAAATTTTGTAATTTTGTTTAACCAATAAAAATAAAAGTTTCACAAAAAAACGTCTTTTCTTTTAACCAATCAAAAGAAAAATTAAACCCAAAAAATTTTCCTATTTTTCATTGAATTCCTTCATTATGTTATTTTTTTTTTTTTTGTTTTTACAAATCAACAATTTCATAGAATTAAAACGTGCTCAATAAGCTTAGACTCTTCTTTACTTTTCTCAATGGTTTCTTTCTCTTAGGATTTTGAAAAATTAAAGATGTCTTTCTTAGTCTACCTCGTTTCTTCTTTTGTGTTAGCAGATTTTTATTGTTAAGGCCCGGAAGAATCAGTGCTCTGTTCTCAGACTCTGCTAGCTGTTTACATTCCGATGGACTTAGGTCTTCAGAATTTGATCGAACCGGCATGACTTGAAACATTGGCGAAAGGTCTTCTTGAAAGTGATGATAATTTTCTGCATTTCATGAAGGGAATCTTTTAGAAACCTGGTAGATTTCATCCAATCTTGGTATTCGATATTTTTCCTTCTTTGTTACTTTATTATGTTGTCTTTTATAATTGCATAATCTTATCTTGCCTTTTTCCTTTTTCACAGGGACAAGTGGTGCAGCCCAGTCTGAATTGCTTGGTTCTATGATGTTCGTCTCTTCAAGTTCATTAAATTGTTTTTTAATTTCTATTTTCAATTGATGCGGAATTCTTCTAGCTGATTTTCGTATTGGTTCACTTACTTGTGTGTTGATTTGATGCATCGTAAAATTACAACAACCAAGATCATTCATTGATTTAGCAAATATATCCTCGTTTTCAGATAAAAATAAATCTATCTTCTTTTGTTCTTCTTTAGAAAATTCAACTCGATTTACTGCTTTGCTTTTCTGTCTTTTACTACTTCTTCTCCACCGAGAGAACTATAAATTTCCTTAAGTTTATCCCTAGTTCCTTGTATTTTTCCCATATAGTCAAGACCAATTAAACAATCATGTTGTAAGTCCACTGCCACATAAACATCAAGTTTCACTTCATAAGTACCAATTCTTAGAGATGACGTGTAAGATCCAATAACATTCAACGGTTGACCATTCGCAGTCGTTAAGGAACCTTTTGTTTTTTGTAATTCTTTACATCCTAGTTTTCTCCAGATATTTTGACTAATTAACGTCTTCACACTTCCTGTGTCTAATAAGCATTCTATCTTTTCTCCATTTAAGTACCCGAAAACATATTTCAAGTCGTAATTATCTGATTCTTCATTTATGTTATTTGTATTTGCAGAAAATTGGTTTCTTTGATCATTTCTGATAGTTGTCATTGGTGTCGATCTATTTAAAGGACTATATTGGCTATCATAACCCAATCGTTAATATTGATTGTTCAAATTTCTAATCCCATTTGGACAATTCCTCTTAATATATCCTTCCTGATTACACAAAAAGCATCTCATTGTTGGTTTTTGAACTGGGTAATTTGGCATATAGTTCCTACTTGTTGAATTAAGATACGATCCATCGTTTGAATTATTTAGCAATTTAGAATAATTGGACATATTTGACAAGTTAGCATTAACCAAACAATTATCATAGGTATTCCTTATTGTCTCAACGTTGTTTTGTGAATTTTCATAATGTTTATTCTGGTTTTGAAACATCATATTCGATTCTAACTTTGGTGTTATTAAGTTTCTGATTTCTCCTTCTGTTATCTGTCTTCTTGTTCCTTGATTAAACATATTTCTGCTTCGCTGTCTAATCCCACTAAATCCAAAAGGTAAACCTTCGTGTTCTCTTGCTCTGAGTACCAACATCTCTAAATTTTCATGATCCAAAATATCTAATCTTTCAGCCATTTCTCTGTCACGGACTCCTGCTAGAAATTGATCTCGAAGATAAATATCTAATTCTCTAAGATTTAAATCTGGAAAAGCTTTTCGTCCTAATTCCTGCAGTACAGCCGCATACTGAACTAGGCTTAGATTTAGCTCCTGGCCTCTTCAAACAAAGGTATGAAGGTAAACATGTGCAGAAGATTCTGGTCTACTAAAAAGAGCTCTAAATTTGGTTTTAACTTCATCATATGACTGTTCGTTTATCAAACTATCGACCAATTTAAACGTTGTATCATCCAAAAAAGATCCTAACACATTCATCTTATCTCTATCTCCAAAAATTCTGTTTAATTCTAGATAATTATCAAATCTTGCTTGCCATATATACACATTTGTATCCTAATTAAAAACCGACGGGGCTCTTAAGCTATGGTTTGCCATTTTAAATTTCTTTTGGCTTATGCTTTTTCCTTTCAAACACTTTGTTGTTTCGGCTTCTTTATTCTCCAACTGGAAAATTTGATGTTTCCAAATATTGCTAAATGAAATATTTTTCTTGCTGTTGAATGAAATTGTATTCTTCCATTTTCCAATTTTTTCGCTCATATTTATAATCAAACTTTTGGCTTTATATTTTAAAAAATCACGCATTGAAAGATCACTCCACGATCTTTCCAAAAAATCTCGTGTCTCGTTCTTCTTTTCGTTGCTAAATAAGCTAGATTGAAACAATGAATTATTCACTGACTTCACTGAAACATCTCGTGCTATATTATTCTCCTCGTTATATTTCAAAATCGACTGAAACAATGAATAACTAGAAGCTTTTTCTTTTCTTCCAGTGAACAGTTTAGCTTTTCCAACCATCTTGAACACTTTACTTTTGGCTTACCACTAAAATCAACTATTCAACACACTTGATACCACGTTTTATTTTTATTTTAGAAATCAATCTGATAGCTTAACCGCTGCCACCAATGTAGTACAGGCCGAGTGAATGAATAATAAGCTTAGTATTTAGTTAAACACTTTATTTAAAATAAGTTTAGAAATATAATAACAACTTCATCTTTTTTGAAATAACAAGTAATATTTATAGTCTGATCACGTCACCATATTACAGTATTTAAGTTTTCTTAATCAAATAAATGATTTTGAAATATTATCTTACAATCTTACACATCAAATGAAATAAATTTTTCAAAGAAAAAAAAAGTTTACTATTAATGGGGTTATCTATTTTGGTTTAATTTTTTGTGTTTGAATAATAAAATGTAACCAATGTTGAAATATCATTGAAAAAGTGCGATGCTTTAAATATTTTTCTCAAGTTCAAATAAAAATATAATTTTAAGTAATTATTGCATGCGTGAAAAACTTGGTTTTTTTTTTTTATAAATTTTGACTTTGAGTTTGTTTTATGATGACCTTTAAGTTTTTGTTTATAACATATGAGATATTATTGTTATTATTATTATTTCAAAAATATCATACAAAATGTTTTGGATCAATTAATATCTGCCTTGTATAAGAACACCAATTTCTTTAAATGGTTGTTAAATATTTTTGAAAGTTAATTAAATTTATTATCTCCGTTTAGCCACCGCCAACGCCAAAAGGCAAAAAATTTAAAGTTTGAATTTTAAGAATTTTAAGTTTAAAGTTAGCTGGTAGTTTTTTGATTACTATTAAGTATTTTTAGACTCTTCTTTTTGACTACTTTTGCTAAAATTCATTTTTTTTTGACATTTATTTTGCCTTTTTTGATTATTAGTAAACTCTTATGTATTTTTCAAAAGACGCAATAATAAAACTTTCTAAAAAATATCAATAATAATAATTTATATAAGCTACAGAAAGACTAGGTTGCGGAGGTGGCCTTCTAGGAGGTATAGTTTAATTTTTAGGTCAAAATAAGAGTTAAGATTACAGATAAAATAAGCTGGAGTATACATTACAGATTTGATACGTGGATTTTACGTAAATTTACGTAAAATAAGGTAAATTTACGAAAATTCACGTAAAATATCGAAAAATTTCATAAAATTACGTAATTTTACGAACGTAAATTTTCAAAAATTTACCTTATTTTGCGTAAATTTACGTAAAATCCACGTGTCAAATCAGTACTTTATGTATAGTACAATTGATGGAAAATTTTACATAAAATTGAATGCACAATAATAGAAAAATTCAATAAAAAAAAAAAGGGACGTTTAAATTTTATAAATAAATGTTCATGTACAAGATTAATGACTAGACCGAAAGGCATCGTATCGGTTTTTGAACTTGTTGACCGAGTTGGCGTCTGTGACTGTAGCTGACAGGGCTTTCCATATATTATATATTCATATTATTATATTATTTTTCAATATTCATATTATTTAAATTCAAATTTGAAGTTAATAACTTCAATAAGATTAATAATTTTCCAGAAAAATGGCTTATATACCTTCCATACAAATCTTTTGCCAATATAAAACTATTTCTCAATAATTCGCCTGAAAATTAAAGAATGAAATTAAAGAAAAATTAAAAGAAATTTAAAATACAAATTAAAGAAAAGCGACAATCTGACTGAAACTATGTCAAAAACGGCCAATGATGAATAAAATTTTGAATATTTTAATAGAATACTGATGAATAGCTTGATGATCAAGAGATCAATGTTAGGGTTATTAATTTAATAAAATGTGTTATCTATATTATGAATCATCCATCATTTTAGATAATAATGTTTTAACCAAATTGGTTTCATTTTCTTTTTAATCTCAATTCTGAATAATATAATCAGAGACTTAGTATTTTTAATTTTTTTTTTACTCTTTGTTTATCCTGATAGTTTGATAATATCTTAAATATGTTAAATTTTTTTTAATTAAAATTTACAAATTTAATTTCTTTATTAAATAGAAGATGTTTTTTTTAATTTAATTTAAATTATTTTTTTAAGTTTTTAAATTTTCTTTATAGAATCAATATCTTCATTAAGATATTTCTGATTGAAATTGATTAGTCTAGTGAAAAAATTAAAATGCTATTAATCGATTTAATTAGTTGAAAAAAAAATATCTTTAGAATTATCCCAGCATGTGAAAGTTGGTGGCTGATCTCTGTCCTGTAATTATCTCTTGATATTCAATAGTTTAATTCCTGTTAGATGCAAACTACTTTTCTTTTTTTTTCTCTCTTTTTGACAACACCTTGACTGATTGAGCCAAGTAATCAGATTTAGATTAGATAAGAGAGCCGAGTGAGCTGGATAATCGATTTCTAACCATTGGCACAGTGTACCTGCTGATTAGCAAAAGTGATAGTCTTGATCTCGGACTTTTGTCCTGCTGATTTAAATGATTTATTTCATTGATACCTTTATTTGTTTGTTTTTATTTTTTTTGCTGCTAAATATATAGGGTAACCTGGATTATGAGATAGTTCTAAAGTAAAATTAGATTTTTTTATTTTTAAAAAACAATTTATTATTTTTGATTTTCTTTAATAAGCTTTACATGATTTGTCATAATGATTGATGGTAAATTTTAGGTTTTTTTTATCCAGAGTTTGTCTTTGATGATTCTCCCAGTTCTTATTTTTTTATAAATTTTTACGTAAAAAAATTCCATAATTATAAATAAGGACTGTTTTTGTCGTAAATGTAAAAGTTAATTTATAAATTTTTTTTATGTGTATTTTCTCATTTTGAATAAAATAGTTTTTTTTTATAAATCTCATTATTTATTTTCTTTAATTTCATCCTGTTTATCTAATCCCCATCCAAATTATATAATATTGTCCTGTTTCTAGAACCATTTTTGTATATGTTTAAAAAAAAATAAAAACATTTTCCTTTTGTAATTTAATATTTGTACTAAAATTTCGCATTTCCAAATATCATTAAAATAGAAATCTTGGCTGTTATTGGTTTACTTTATGCAAAAAATGGCTAAAGCCCAAATGCTCCTCTCTAAGCATTGTGGTCATAAAAATATGGAGTGATCAAAAAATTTGTAGCAAGAATCAATAGGAGAGGAGAAGGTTTTCAATTCTATTGTAAAAATTGTTAGGACAATGGACTGGGAATTTAATTTTAAAATATTTTTATTTGTTTAAAAAATGTATTCCTTTATCAAAATTTGTATCAAATTTTTCTTGAAAATATAAAAAAAATGATGATTGTCAATTTTTTTTTGATCTCTAACGTTTTTGAAGATATTTTGAAAAAATAGTCAAATTTATTTTATTAAAAAAACAGGGAATGAGGATTTAAAAGAATTTATTCATTTTGATATTTAAGTTATTCGTCTTTAAAAAGTCCAACACCTCTTGTTTTCTATCTAAATAAAATATTGTGATATTTGTCGTTCGAATTTCAAGATTTTCAATTTCAAGATTTTCATTTTTTTTGAGCCAACTAGGGTACAGTTTCTTCATCTCTTAAGATCATTTTTGAATAAAAAAAATTAAAAATTTTTGAAGTATGCTCTTAGAATAAATACAAAAATTAGAATAAAGCTTAATTTTTAATTTTTTTAATTTCGAATTTTACTCTACAATTTTTTAAGTTTATTTCAGAATAAATTCGAAATTATTCTATGAATAAAAGCAATTTTTTTTGCTTACTCCCTAGTTTAAAGTCAGAAGTCAAGGACTATTCTAAAAAATATAAAAAAAATTTATAACTTGATTTCGATGGTATTAGTTCCAAATAGAATAAACCCAAATTTTGACATAGTTCCAAGAGTTATGGTCAAGAGTTTACGTTAAGTAGTCTGTAGTTGTCGACAAAAAAAAAAATTAAAATTGCGTTTTCCAATTTCATGTGCTTTTCTCTCTTCTCTTTATTCCTTCAGCTGTACCATTCTTCATCTTAATATAATCTTCTGTATCGGAGACTTTATTCGGAGTATTTAAAGTCATATTCATTGTAGTAATTTTAATTATTTTTTATTTTACTATTTAATTTAATTTTTATTTCTTATTTTTATTGTTAAATTCTTGATAAACGAATTACTTTTTGCATTAAAATTAGTTTATTTAACTGATTACATTAAAGGGTCTTTTTTTTTGCAATTTATCTCTTTAGTTTGTAAAATAAATCATTTTTCTCTATTATTTAATAGCTAAAATGAAACCAAAATTACACTTTGCTATTCTTTGATTTTTAAAAATAAAATTATGTGTCATAGATTAGGTATTTATTATATCTTTTTTAATGATTAAAAAGGGAAATCAACAATATCATTAATTTACTGATAAAGAATTATTTTTACTTAAAAACCGTAATTAAAATACTGATCATTTAAATAAAATATATTAAAATTAATTAATGTATCGTATCGACGTCTAAAGGGGTTATGTGTTATTAGGGTGGCCAAATTTGAAAAACAGCTATATATCCTTCATTTTAAAAGATATTTTCTTAAAAAATATGTTAACGTGAAGAACTCGAAGTGAGAAATCGAATGATATGGTTAAACCTTTGAACCTTTTAACCCTGAAAGCCTGATTACGTCTATTGAGGTGGAAAAAGTCTCAAATTAGTAATTCGGCAAGAATGATTTTAAAGATCCTAAGTAAAGCTTAAGCTCTAACTTTTTCCGACTATTCAATTCAGCACATGTTCGGTTTATGTTTAGGATATGCTATTAATGATACAGTGGTGTTTTGATAACAGTATTTTACGAAAAATTACGTAAATTAACCAAATTGTTTCACATTTTACGTTAATTAACGTAAAATCCGATAAATGAAAAAGAATATCCTAATTAGGTTAAAAATAGTTATTTTTAAAATCGATTTAAAAAAAAAATTTCTTAAATTTTCGATTTTTGGAATAAAAAGACAATTTTTTAAAAATTTTTGGCCGTTTTGAATACTACCAAATTTTTCGAAATTATGGTAAAATTTGGTAAATTTAAGGTATTTTACGTAATTTTTCGTAAAGTGCTGTTATCAAATCACCGCTGTATATTGAATGGGGTTAAATTTTAGGCCTTAAAAGCTTGATTCCATCCCGTATCATACTCGAATCCAATTGAATCCTTGAAGGTAGATCATTCCAATATAAATAAGAAAACAACTTTCTTTAAAAAAAGATAAATTTAAAAAAAAATATAAATTATTAAGAATAAATTAAATTAGATTTTTTTTCCATTAAAAAAAATATTCAAAGTTAATTAAAAAACAAAGGGGTCTTCATCATTTAAGTAGGTAATTTGCTTTTATTAACAGATAAAGAAAACATTCATCTTACTTTTTCAAAATTTCTCTTTGAGTTTTTTTTTGAAGTTATCTTTTAGAATATTTTTTTCTACCTCAATCAATAAAATCGATGGATTAGGTGAGAAAAAAATCGTCAACAATGCGAGATAAGCAATATTTTTTTTTTTTAATTTTTCAATAAAATTTTTTCGATTTTCCTAATTTATTAAATTAAAAATGTTTAGTTTTTTACGAAAATTGGTACAGCATCGTTAAAATTTTTTATAGGTATGTTTTGTGTCCAACACTGAATTCAATATTTATTTCCAAATCAGTGAGTGCTTTGTTAAAAAATTTGATCTCATCGCATTCAAAATTTCCATTTGGATCATTTCCACAAAAACTCTTTCCAATAAAACAACTGTCTTTATGGTCATCAGTACTTAGATTCATATTTCCAGTTTGCGTTGAATTTTTCAAATAACCATCTACATAAATTGACAAAGCTCCTTGATACAATGTAAATCCGAGATGATACCAAATATTTAATTGTAAAACCGACGATTTAACTTCATATAAATTCGGTTCACGAATCCTAAAATTCACTTTTTGATCATGGTCTGATAAGCTTACATAAATATTGTTGGTACGTTGTCCATTACTAAAATCGAATAATCGCTGCCAAGATAAATGTTCTCTTAACTTGACCCATGCCAAAACTGTAAATTCATTCCCACCTAAGTAATCTCCACTAGGTGCTTTCATAAAACCACTATTAAAACTTAATGCTGAAGCATTTGTTCCAAAACGATCCCTTGAAAAATGACAATTTGTGGGATCATACAAATCTTTTGATCCAACGACATCTATTGTTTGCGAATTTTCAATCGGCCAATAATTTGTCAACCCAGTACTAAAAAATTTAAAAATTTTTAATATTTTCCTTAAAAATTTACTTACTTTTTATGATTTAGTTTTTCATATAAAAATGTGTCGGTACTATCTTGAAAAAAATACTGGGCATAAAATGAATAAAGAACACATAATGATGATTTGTGTGAAACAAACTGACAGTTGTTTTCTTTGTTACAAAATCCAAGACATTTTTTTAAAGTCATTATATTCCTTTTTTCAATTACCATTCCATAGATCTCAGTTTTTAGGTCCACATTTCTTTTGTAAAAAATGTGGCTTACTTTTTTTAATTGAGTTAATCGAAATAAAATATTAGTTAAAATATTAAATTACTTGAGTGGACATCAATTAAAATTGCTAGAATAATAACCTGTGATTTCATTTGATGTTTTTTGTTCTTTTTTATTTAGTTTTCTAAATTTTATAAGAAATTTATCAAGGTAATGAAAAATCAAATTTGTTATCAAATTGTTTTTTAGAGAAATATGCAGTGCTAATATATATATCCAACTAATAATTTTAAAAGGAAATGAAAAGTAAATAAGAGAGGAATTTTTATTTAGCTCTTTTATTGCATTTCCTATTAAAAATTTAAGTAATTTTTTTTTTAATTTGGAAAAGATTATTTTAAAAATTTTTTGTAAATTGATCTTGATTTAAATTTCTGTCAATTATTTAAATATTAAAATTTTCGTAAATTACCTTTAGTTCGTCTCGAAAAATAAATTTTTTTCCATCATTTTTTAAAAACAAATATCAAAATACTCAATATAAAATTTCTATTTAATAATTTTGTTTAAATTTTATCTTTCTTTACATTTATTACATTTGACATTTAAAAAAAATCATTTAAAAAAAAGAAGCAAAAATTAAATTAAAAAAAAAATTGCAAAAATTCATTACTTTTGGGATTTTTACCGTAAACTCTCTGTTGTCTATTTGTATTTACGATTTGAGTTGACACTGGTGAAACATATATTTTGGATCTTTATCTATTTTTGAGTAATATTGCGGAACAACAGCCAACCAATCGAAACCCTCTTAGGGAATTGAATCTTCGGACCAACCAACCCAAATCCAATATCTTATATAATAACTTCCAATATCGAAACTTGCTCAAATCAATTAACACCAAAGAAACTTGGAAGAAAAAGACTGACTCTTGTCGAAAATGGTAAAATAATTAGGCAAAATAAAAAGTAAATGTTTTTATAAAGTTTTTTTTGGCTATTAAATCGAATTTTTTAATTTTAAATTTAATTTTAATTTTTAATCGAATTTAACTTTTACTCTTAGAATAAATACAAAAATTAGAATAACCTTTATTTTCAATTTTTTTTTAATTTCGAATTTTAATCTACAATTTTTTAAGTTTATTACAAAATAAATTCGAAATTATTCTAAGAATAAAATCAAACTTTTGTGCTTACTCTTAGTTTAAAGTCAGACGTCAAGATTTATTCTAAAAAAAAATAAAAAAATTTTATAACATGGTTTCGATGGTATTAGTTCCGTATGAAATAAACCCAAATTTTGACATAGTTCAAAGAGTAGTGGTCAAGAGTTTACGGTAATATTTTTCCATTTTTAACGAAAATTTACCTAAATCAACTTGTATTCTAATTAAAATTTTTATAAATATCTAATTATTTTTAATTATGAAAAAAATTAAAAGTATAAAATCCAATAAAAAATTTTTCTCAGTCACAATATAAATCCCTTTTTATTATTTTATTAGAAAGAGTCTTTATTTAAACTATTTAAACAATCTAAATACTATATCAATGGATTTTTTTCATACCAATCAATAATAGTTTTTGTTCAGGAAATAAAGTTTTCAAGATCATCGCTATTTGGGAAGAAGAAATTCTTTATTTTTTTGGGGGGGAAAAAGCTATAATTTTGTTCTCTTAAATAAAAGTACATTGTCTAGGAGTTTGATTTATTTATATGTTTTATCTGTGCCAAGCTAAAGCTCTTTCAGATTAAAAAAAAAATAAAAAAAATAAAAATCGAGACAAAACAAAATAAAAATTTAAAGAAAAAATAAGATAAAATTTAAAATAAGTTAAAATATTATATAAAAGAAAGTTAAAATTGATAAATTGTAAGAGGTGACATGTGCAAAATGTTTAAGTATTGAACAGTTCAGGAAAGAAAGAAGGAATAGTAAGATGGCAATTCTACATCAGAGTTGGGTATTTAAAATATCTTGATTCAAAACCTGCTTTATATTCATCAACCAACTTGACAACAAATGAAACAGAATGATGGGCAATGTGAAATTTTCCATTTTGAAGAGCCATTTTTATAATTCGTCTTAGCATTTGTTTATCTTATTTTCGTGATTTCCTTTTTTCTTAGAAAGAAGAATGTATAAATTAATTTGAAAATTTTTTATGAGTTTTTTCATGTTTTTAAATTTTATAAAGAATATTATAAATTAATAATATGTAATTTATAGATCAGAATTTTTGCGTAACTCTTAATATTTTTTTTAATTTCATCTTATATTTATCTAATCCCTTTCAAACTTGTACAATATTGTTCTGTTTCTAGAACCATTTATGTATTAGTATAAAAAAAATAAAAATTTTCTTTATTGTAATATAATATTTGTACTAAAATTTCACATTTCCAAATATCATTAAAGAAGACATCCTGGCTGTTATCGGTTTACTTTATGCAAAAGAAAGCTTATACCCAAATTTTCCTCTCTAAGGTCATAAAAATATGGAGTGATCGGAAAATTTGTTGCAAGAATCAATAGGAGAGGAGAAGGTTTTCATGACAATTGTAAAAATTGTTCGGACAATGAACTGGGAATTTAGTTAAATAGTATTTTTTTTTGTTTAAAAAATGTATTCCTTTATCAAAATTTTTATCAAATTTTTCTTGAAAATATAAAAGAAAGATGATTGTCAATTTTTTTATCTCTAACATTTTTTAACATATTTTGAAAAAATAGTAAAATTAATTTTAACTAAAAGAAATTCATATTCTAGGACTCATTTGGTCCTTTAAAAAAAAAAGGGAATGAGAATTTAAAAGATTTTATTCATTTTAATATTTAAAAATAAACTAATTACTGCAACTTTTTAACAATATTTGTATCTCCAGTTAGCATATGACTCACCAACCATTCTCCAATAATTATTCTTAAAAAAAAAGTAAAGAATATGCTTGAATTAAAAAAATTAATACTTTAGATTGTTTAAAGTTATTTTTTAAATTTGAATTTTTATCTGGTTCCCTTAAATCTTTTTGAAGGTCGCTTAACTCTTCTAAAAGTTTCTTGTTTCTATCAATCGCAATTCGATGATTTGATATAAAAAATTATTCCAAATTTTTAGCTTTTTCTGACTTTTTTAATTTTGGATTTACTTGACCATTCATTTTAAATATCTAAAAAAAAAAATTGATTCAAATTCATATTTTAATTATCACGTTTCCATGGAAATAAAGAATGTTAACAATTTATTTGTCTTAATATTTTGTTTAATCTTTTATTTATTTTAAGTTTATTAAAACTTAATTTAATAAAGAAATGAAATTAAAAAATTTTAACATTTCTTTTAATTACTTCAGTTAATAAAATAAAACTTTTGTAACATTTTAAAAGAAAACCATTAAAAAAATAAAATTCAAAACAAATTTTAATTTTTATTCAATATTTAAAAAAAGAATAAAAATTTTAAACAAAGAAAAAATTATTTTTTCTTGTAATAACCACCATAGCCATAATCATATACTGGATATCCTTCATAACCATAACCTTGACCATATCCATATCCATAACTAGGTGCATAACCGTATCCTCCACCATAAGTTCCAATACCATAGTCATAAGCTCCAAATCCAATGCCACCAAAATGACCACTTTTTAGATTGGCATCACCACTTGACTGAAGTTTTGATGAAGATGGAGCTGAATACACAAATGAGAAAATTGTGGCAAAGCAGACAATGGTTAAGAGGAATTGTTTCGAATACATTTTATTAGATTTTTATTAATTAATATATTGAAATCAATGACTGATTAATTTTTCAAGAATTTTTCTTTGAATTTAAAGGGTGCACATTTTTTATTTTTAGATAAATGGGGTAACCTGGTTTATGAGATAGTTCTAAAGTAAAATTAGATTTTTCTATTTTTAAAAAACAATTTATTATTTTTGATTTTCTTTAAATAAGCTTTACAGAATTCATTGGACATAAGGGCTCGATGGTAAATTTTAGGTTTTTTTATCCAGAGTTTGTCTTTGATGATTCTCCCAGTTCACATTTTTTTATAAATTTTTACGTAAAAAATTCCATAATTATAAATAAGGACTGTTTTTGTCGTGAATGTAAAAATTAATTTGTAAATTTTTTTATGTGTATTTTCTCATTTTGAATAAAATATTTTTTTTTTTTGTGTAACTCTCATTATTTATTTTTTTTTAGTTTCATCCTATGTTTGTCTAAACCCCATCCAAATTGTATAATATTGTCCTGTTTCTAGAATGTTTTTGTAAAAGTATAAAAATAAATAAAAACACTTACTTTTTTGTAATGAATTATTTGAATTAAAATTTCGCATTTCCAAATATCATTAAAGAAGACTAGCTTAAGCCCAAATGCATTGTGGTCATAAAAATATGGATTGATCAGAAAATTTTTGGCAAGAAACAATAGGAGAAGAGAAGGTTTTCAATTCAATTGTAAAAATTGCTAGGACAATGGACTGGGAATTTAATTTAAAAATATTTTTATTTGTTTAAAAAATGTATTCCTTAATCAAAATTTGTATCAAATTTTTCTTGGAAATAAAAAAGAATGATTATTGTCAATTTTTTTTGATCTCTAACGTTTTTAACATATTTTAAAAAAATAGTCAAATTTATTTTATTAAAAAAAAACAGGGAATGAGGATTTTAAAGATTTTTTTCATTTTGATATTTAAGTTATTATTCGTCTTAAAAAGTCCAACACCTCTTGTTTCCTATTTAAATAAAATTGTTTCCGAGTTTTTATTGTGATATTTATCGTTCGAATTTCAAGATTTTCAATTTGAGCAAACTCGGGTACAGTTTCTTCATCTCTTAAGATCATTTTTGAATAAAAAAACTGTAAAAATTTTAGATTTTATTGCAAAAAAAAATTAAAAATTTTTGAAGTATGCTCTTAGTATAAATACAAAAATCAGAATAAAGCTTAATTTTTAATTTTTTTGATTTCGAATTTTACTCTACAATTTTTTTAATTTATTTCAGAATAAATTCGAAATTATTCTAAGAATAAAGGCGTTTTTTTTTGCTTACTCCCTAGTTTAAAGTCAGGCGTCAAGGACTATTCTAAAAAAAAAATAAAAAAATTTTATAACATTTTATAATATTATTTTAACAACATTTTAAATTTTATTTCCAAAAAATTTTTTTGGCCGTTTTTAATTTTACCAAATTTTGCAAAATTATGGTAAAATTTGGTAAATTTAAGGTATTTTACGTAATTTTTCGTAAAGTGCTGTTTTCAAATCACCACTGTTTATTGAATGGGGTTAAATTTTAGGCCTTAAAAGCTTAATTCCATCTGGTATTATACTCGAGGCGAATTGGATACCTGAAGGTAGATCATTACAATATAAATAAGAAAACGATTTTAGTAGTAGTAGTAGTTTTGACTGTAGCTGGCTAGCCAGCGAGTGTGCTGATAAGGCACACTAAGACAGCTGATGTGATTGATTGCTGCTCATCCAGCAATCAATGCCTGCTTTAAAGCTGTTAACATTGGGGGCTTCAACTAATTCATTTGGCAGCGAGTTCCATATATTAGCGGTTCTGTTGAAAAAAAAGCTATCTCTATGTTGGAGCCTCGATATTTCTTTGTGATATTTGAGGCAGTGACCTCTTCCTTGGTTGTTTTTGACATTAAAATTGTTGCTTTTTTCAACCGATTCTATTCCATGCATGAACTTGTATAATTGAGTTAGATCACCTCTTTTTCTTCTTTCCACCAGATTTGGAATGTTCAAAGCCTTCAATCAGCTTTCATACGGTTTGTTTCTAATTGACGAAACAAATTTCGTAGCTCTGCTTTGAATCCTTTCAACATTCTCACAGTCAGACTGTTAAAACAAGTATACTTTTGAATAGTTTATTAAATAATTGTTGAGCTCTAACAATTTATATAATTAGTGTAATCCCTAAAAATATCTCTCCAAGCACTGAGAATGGAATCATTATTTATACCAATGAGTTCGTGTCAAGAACACGGGCTTATAATTAAGACAAGATGTGAGCTATTATATAAATGTTTATATCAGCATCTAGAAGCGTCTATCTTCTGAGATACGTGATAATTGTATTAATTCTTTCTTATCATTGCGCATCAGTTGAGAAGCTGATGATCAAGTGATACGTAGGGTGTATTACATATCCCCCGCTCTTTAGATATCATCGTCTCTTATGATTCTTGTTTAAGATTTTAAATTCTATCAGTGCATGAAAGTAAATAGTTATATTAAAAAGTATTTAAAAGGTAAATAAACAAAAAAAAAAAAATTAATTAAATGCTTAGTTCTAACATACTAAGATCTCTTTGATTGACGTTTCTGTCATTTCTTTATTATTTTCTGTTTCGGCGGTGACTTTGCCTCCACTTTCGGTTAAAGGACTGCTGTCATTCTTACGTAAAGTGGATTCTTCGATTGCTTTTTTAAGAAGTACAGTTGCATTTTACGCATATGAAAAATAAAACAATGATAATTATGAAACTAAAAATGAGGCATGATATTATAACCAGCAAACCGTTTCTCATCGAGTTCTTTAGCCAATTGATGAAATGACTTAACCCGAACGGTAATCCTCGATAATTATAAGAGTTATCAAAGTCTTCATTAACTAAATTTTGATTTTTAGATGTCGATTGCTCTATATTTAGATTAATCAAATCATTAATCGACATATCATGATTAAATTTTAACGATTCGACTTCACTAGTGATGCTATTTACTGATATTAAATGATTGGATTTCAACCAAGTAATTCCATTTTTGTCAATTGATATTATTTTATTATTAATTTTTCTAACCCAATGTCTCTTAGCCTTGCATTGTTCCTCATTATCATATCTTATAATATTACTTTTACTAAGGTATCCGGTATTTCTTTTGCCACTTAATTCAAACGAGACCTTTGGGTCTCTTGTACATCCGTCATAATTTTCGACTTCAACACTATAACTTGTTTTGCAATTAGGCACAAATATAATACCATCCCTAACATATACAATTAAAGTTTTATTCCCAGCGTATAAAATTTCAAACTGGTCTTCGTGATGGCGGAAAGCTCGTAGGCTTGACAGTTCTATATTATATATTTCTTCTCTCAGTCTATCTAGAGCTGTATAAGTCTTGAGTTCGATTCCGTCACTATCTGCCAAGATATGGTCGTGAATTGTTACAAAATCAGCTTTGATTTTAGGCAAATTTGTACGATTATAAGTCAAAAATAAACCTTCCGTAGAACCATAAAGTTTCATACCACATTCGTTAAAGGTTTGGTTTATTTTGAAAATCTGATCGCCATTCGTATTACTAAAAACATTATTAAACGGTAAATTTAAACCAATTGTCATATAAAGACGATATGGACAGAAATTTACAATTTCTTTGGTCCAGTAAACAAATGACGACTTAAGTTTACATTCCAATTGTTTAATATCACTGGTATCGAAAATTAAGTTTGATTTGCTTTTCAAGGTAACTCTTTTAACAGTACACACAAATCCATAACTCATTACAGGTCTAAGCCACTTGAATATATCTTTAGGCGTACCATCAAATATACAATCATCATTCTCACAGGACATTTTTGATCCTTCACATGTCCTTGAACTTACCATATTTTCACATTCTTTCTTACCAATTTCCACCTTATGAATGCTTTTTGATGAGCTTCTTGAACCAAACAGGTTCACGTATGCATCAATTATAATTTTCTGTTTACTACATTCGTATCCATTTCCATCTATGGTTAGTATTTGCTTGAAAAGCAAGTCCACTCTTCTAAATTTTTTGTCACTTTCTACAAAAACTTTTTGAGTGGCATGACTTGCATAACAGTCCTTTTCGGTATTTAGAATTAGGGTGTTCTCAATATTAGTTTGGTCCGGTGTTTCACAGACAGTAAACCTTCCGTTAATTCTTACTGTTGACAAAGGTTTTATGAGAAAGAATAAAATTGTAATTAAAATATTCAACATATTCGGAAATGTCATATGATTGGCATTTGTCTTTCTTGGTCGTCCAACTTTTTTAGGTTTGTTTAACTTTGACCAATAATCTTCAATTGGTTTCTTACCCAAGAAACTATCCATAGGTTCCCAAGAATTATGTTTAAGTGAATAGTTTTTCCATTTGACTAAAAATTCATATTTTTTGTTTTTATCAGTCGATGGTTTATTATTTTTTCGACTTCAAAAATGGCTTCGTCCTTCCCCCCGTTAGTAGAAGGCGACTTATCTAATTTTAATCTCTGGAGTGGAAATGTGTCAGACAGTTTTTGCTTGAACACATCCTCGACAATGTAGTTACCATTTTTTGTTTGACCTAGAACGGTGAACGGGCCACGATATTTTGGGTGTAATTTTTCATTCAGTCCCATGACGCGGATCCATACCTTTGAGCCGGTAGATATTACTGTCTCTGTAACAGGCCTATTATTATTTTGAGCCTTAATTTGTGAGGATTTTGCTTTATCTATGTTCTGGAGTGCTGTCGGATATTTATCATCGATCAGATCCTTTATTTGCTTAACACGTTCTTCTACTGCATTGTGTTTAAAATCGGGATCGATGGAACTCCAATCGTTGAATCCATTCATTTTTCTACCGAACATTAGTTCAAATGGGGAGAACTTTGTTGCTGAGTGTACTCTTGTACGATATGCAAGCAATATGAATGGTAACCATTTAGACCAATCATCTGGATTTTGCTCACAATGTTTTCTTAAACAACTTACTATTTCTTTGTTCAAGCGCTCAACTTGGTTATTGGTTCTGGGGTGGTATGCGGATGTAATAACATGCTCAGACCCGACTCGTCTTATAAGATTATCAACAATTTGATTGTTAAATTCTTTACCTTGATCCGACATGAATACCCTTGGTGGTCCAAATATACATATGAATTTCCATAGGATGTTAGCTATTTCTTCGGCTGATTTATTTTTAATAGCTTCGTCCTTCCCCCCGTTAGTAGAAGGCGACTTATCTAATTTTAATCTCTGGAGTGGAAATGTGTCAGACAGTTTTTGCTTGAACACATCCTCGACAATGTAGTTACCATTTTTTGTTTGACCTAGAACGGTGAACGGGCCACGATATTTTGGGTGTAATTTTTCATTCAGTCCCATGACGCGGATCCATACCTTTGAGCCGGTAGATATTACTGTCTCTGTAACAGGCCTATTATTATTTTGAGCCTTAATTTGTGAGGATTTTGCTTTATCTATGTTCTGGAGTGCTGTCGGATATTTATCATCGATCAGATCCTTTATTTGCTTAACACGTTCTTCTACTGCATTGTGTTTAAAATCGGGATCGATGGAACTCCAATCGTTGAATCCATTCATTTTTCTACCGAACATTAGTTCAAATGGGGAGAACTTTGTTGCTGAGTGTACTCTTGTACGATATGCAAGCAATATGAATGGTAACCATTTAGACCAATCATCTGGATTTTGCTCACAATGTTTTCTTAAACAACTTACTATTTCTTTGTTCAAGCGCTCAACTTGGTTATTGGTTCTGGGGTGGTATGCGGATGTAATAACATGCTCAGACCCGACTCGTCTTATAAGATTATCAACAATTTGATTGTTAAATTCTTTACCTTGATCCGACATGAATACCCTTGGTGGTCCAAATATACATATGAATTTCCATAGGATGTTAGCTATTTCTTCGGCTGATTTACTTTTAATAGGTTCGGCATATGGGAACTTGCTAAAGTATTCGGTAATTACCATTATTCCTGTGAAGCCTTCCTCTGTTACTGGTAGGCCAAATACCAAATCTATTCCGATTCTATCAAAGATACCATTAATGCTAATGGCTTTCGCAGGATGTTCCTTTGCAGGAGCTAAATTATTTTTCTTACACACTTCGCAACTTTGTACGAAAGCTTCAATGCCTTTCTCCATGTTTTTCCAAAAGTAATCCTCTTTAATTCGTCTAGTTGTTGATTCTACCTGAAAGTGACCCAAAACATGTGCTTTTAAAATAATACCGCTTCTGTTACTAGGTTTCGGTACCAAGCGTGAAACATTATCTCGTCCCATTTTAAAGATTTCATCTTTTTCTCTATCGTAATAATACTGAGTTGCTGCTTTCTCAATTCTTTTAATTTGCTTTTTGGACAATCCATTTTGAAATCGACCATTTTTTAGATAATACAGTAATGTGTCATCTACATAGACGTCAAGACTTTTACGTGAAGTTGTGTCAATGTGATCATTAAAATCGTTATCAGTAATGGTTTTTAGTGAAAGCACTGGCCTACTAACAGCATCAGCGTTTAAATGTTGGGTTCCTTTCCTATGGACTATCTCAAAGTCATAAGCTTGTAAATAGATAGCCCAACGGGCTAATCTTCCTGTAGGTTCATTGATGTTCATAAGCCACATCAACGCGTAGTGATCTGTATTCACTAGAAATTTGAATCCATACAGCTCTGTGCGAAATTCTTTAATTGCGTACACAACTGTCAAATATTCTCTTTCAGTGCTGCTGTAATGAATTTCGGCACCTTTGAGTAGTCGTGACGCGTAAGCGCATACATACTCGTTTCCATTTTCATCAATTTGTGCTAGAATAGCGCCCATCGCATAACCTGAAGCGTCGCAATGAAGTATAAATTTTCGATTCCAATCAGGTTGTCTAAGGACAGGTTCTGACGTCATGATCAATTTTAGATTTTCGAACGATTCATGTTGAGGCTTTCCCCATTCAAATTTAATATCTTTTTTTACTAAGTCGTACAATGGTTTTGCAATTTTCGCAAAATCTTTTACGAAAATCCTATAATAACCTTATAAACCTAGAAAACATTGAACTTGCTTAACATTTTTGGGAGGTTTCCTTTTATTGATAGTCTCAAGTTTAGCTGGATCCATTTCTATTGTCGATCCAGATACTAAATGACCAAGAACTTTTACTTTTTTGGCGAACCAAGTGCATTTGTTTGGTTTAATCTTAAGTTCTGCTTTTCTAAGAATGTTTCCTACTTCTATCAGATGCTCTAGGTGTTCTTTTATTGCTTTTGAGTGAATAATGATATCGTCGAGGTATACCTCTACAAACATTTTATTGCCAAATAGCCTGTGCATCATTCTGCTGAATTGAGCTGGGGCATTTTTTAATCCAAAAGGTAATCTTTTAAATTGGTAATGTCCGTCTGGAGTGGAGAATGCTGTTTTATCCTTCGAATCTGGGTACATCTCTACTTGCCAGTAGCCAGACGTCAAGTCAAGTGTGGAGAAGTATACTGAGCCACTTAAACGTCTGAGAATGTCATCAATTCTTGGAAGAGGCCAATTTTCAGTAACCGTCTTCTGGTTTAACTTTCTGTAATCGACACAAAACCTTTTTGAGCCGTCTTTTTTGGGCATCAAGACAACTGGTGCCGACCATGGTGAGCTTGATTCTTCAATGATATCGTTTTCGAGCATGGACTGAACTTCTTTCCTAATATAGTCTCTTTCCATAACAGACTTTCTGTATGGTCTGATATAGATTGGGGTGTATTCTGTTAGCTTAATGATATGCTTGTCGACATTAGATTTTTTAAGATCTCTTATTTCTGCTGCGAATCTATCTTTTATAGCATCAATAGCTTGCCTGAAGTGGTTGAGGTCATTATCTTTTAGGTCCTCTTGTGGTTTAATAACCAATTTAGATTTTGATTTTTCTAGAGGCCATTCGTCCTCGGACAGTTCAAAATCATCAGCAAATTTGATACTACACGCTTCTTCCGTGAGCAGTGTGTCCATTTCGTCTTCATCCGAGTTCATCAAGATTATATCGCTCGGAAATTTTATCAATTTTTGACTAGGATTAAGACTAGCACCTGTTTGCATAAACCAATCGAGACCTAAAAGTCCATCATTATCCTCGTGGTCTATTATCAAAAACTCCATAAAGCATACATGACCCTGAATGTTCAGTTTTATTTTTTCTGTTTTGCCGACTACCATGCTTATTGTATTATCAGCTGTTTTAATTTTCGAACTGGATGGTAAAATTCTTAATCCAAAATTATTAACAGTTTTTCTTGAAATAATAGAGCTTGTGCATCCGCTGTCGATAGCGAGCTTAACTGGTTAAGCATCTACAAGGCCATTTATTCTCAGTAAGTTACCTGTTGTGCAAACGTATACGTATTCAGTATCACGATTACGATTGTTTGTCTCTGGTTCTTCCGTTTCTTCTGCTAAGTATGATTTCTTCGGGTTGCTCCATTTTCCTTTGTTCTGATTCCTTCCATAATTTGATTTGTTATTGTTCTCGCCGCTAAACAATTTCACTTTGCAATCTGCTTTAATGTGACCTGGTTTTTTACATCTGTAACAGACAGGGATTTTACCTCTATCATCTGTTTTATTATTTAAGTTTTTTCCTCTATCAACTTCTTTCTCTCTTAAGTTATAGAATGATTTTAAGCGCTTCTTATAATTGTTTCTTGAATAATAAACGGGTACTGGCTTATTAACACTCCACGTACTCCTACTGAATATCCTAGCTTGAGTTATAGCAACGTCAAGTGTCTTGACATTTTTGCTTTCCAACTCAGCTCTAACGCGGGGGTCAACCGCGTCAAAAAACATCCATACCAACTCGAACTCATCTATTTTTTCGATTTTGTTGGCAATTTGCTGGAATTTCAGAACATTTTCCTCATAATTCACGTCCAATTTGATTGCCTTTAATTCGGATCTTAAAGTTCTTTGGACATCGTCTGGCTTATAAGTGGCCAACAGGTGAGATTTCAACTCAACCCATGTCAGGTTTTCTTTCTTTTTCTTAAGATTCCTGACCAATTGCAAAGCATTACCTCTTAAAAATTTGTTAACTGCAGTGACTAATCTATTTTTATCAATTCCCTGGTCTTCCGCCTCTGTTTCGACAAGATAGATCCATTCCTCAATTTTATCCTTGTCGTTACCATATAGTTATGGGATATCATCCATCTTAAACTGTGTACGTCTATTGAAAACCCTATTTTCCATTGGTGACATGTCTGGTTCAATAATTTGCTCATGTTGATGAGTACTTTCCGTTGTAGTTGATAGGCTTGATTGGGGTGTTGATTTATTGTGATGGCTTGAATCTGGTTGTTCCTTTTTCTTTGCTACAAGTACCGCTCTTTGGGTCAGAAGACTAATTAAAAGTTTCTTAGGAGCCTTAGTAGCCGTTATTTTCTCCAACCAATCAGCTTGTTCTACTTCTGAGCCATTTACTAATGTTCCATTTTCCTCAAGGTAGTGAAAATAGGTTTCCAATTGGTTCTGAGCTTTTACCATGTGAACAAGTGCCTGAACGGGCAAACTTTCGCAATATTCCATGGATATTGGAAATGAAAAGAAACTCATTGTTGACATTTTTACTTATCGCTGCTACCAAGATGTAAGGCGGGTTAATGAATGATAAAACAAGTATACTTTTGAATAGTTTATTAAATAATTTTTGAGCTCTAACAATTTATATAATTAGTGTAATCCCTAAAAATATCTCTCCAAGCACTGAGAATGGAATCATTATTTATACCCATGAGTTCGTGTCAAGAACACGGGCTTATAATTAAGACAAGATGTGAGCTATTATATAAATGTTTATATCAGCATCTAGAAGCGTCTATCTTCTGAGATACGTGACAATTGTATTAATTCTTTCTTATCATTGCGCATCAGTTGAGAAGCTGATGATCAAGTGATACGTAGGGTGTATTACAAGACTTAAGAATTGGAGACCATACAGGCACCGCAAATTCCAAAAGAGGACGAACAAAAGTTAAATACAAGGATCTTAATAACTTACAATCAAAATGAGCGAAACACTTCCTGATGCGACCTTACATTTGATTTGCTTTGTTTGTAACCTCTATCACTTGATTTTTCCATTTAAGATTTGTATTGAATTGTATTGTTTACTTTAAGATCTTTTTCGGTTTCTGACGTTGCTAACTGCTAACCATTAATAAAATGAGGAAATTCTTTGTTTTTATGACCATAATGCATAACCACACATTTTGATGTTTTTAAGAGAAGTTGCCAATCTTGAGTCCACTTTAAAATTAAATCTAAATCTGATTGTTGTTTCGCGGCGCTTATTTCTAATACCGTTTGCGAGAAAATTTTAGTATCATCTGCAAACAATTTCACAACATTCTCTATTCCTTTAGGAAGATCATTGATATACAAAACAAAAAATAGTGGACCAATCACTGACCCTTGTTGTACACCGCTAAAAATCTCAACCCAATCTGACAAAATTTCACCTTGAATAACTCGTTGTCTTCTATTTTTCAAGAAAGCTCCAATCCATTTTAGTGTCAGACCATCAAAGCACTACGCTTTCAATTTAGTTATTAGTCGTCTGTGCGGAACAGTATCAAATGCTTTCGCAAAATCTAGCAGAATCTCATCAACAGGAATACTTTTGTCTAGACTCATTGAGATGAAATCTAGCGTTTCCAGAAGATTAGATGTAAATGACTTTTTCTTAACAAATCCATGCTGTTCTTTAGATATAATATTATTCTTATAAAGATAGTCTTATATTTTGGTTCTTATTATGCTTTCCATAATTTTGCAAGGAATTGAAGTTAAAGACACAGGACGATAATTGCTTGCCGTTGATTTATCACCTTTTTAATACAATGGGGTAATATTATCTGATCTGAATTGAATTGGAAGCTGACTATTCGATAATGATTCTCTGAAAATCAAAGTTAAAGGAACAGTAAAGGCGTCTGCACAGTTTTTTAGCAATAACGGATGAAGCTTGTCTACACCACATGATTGTTTTTGTTTCAGGTCTTGTAATTTTTTGATAACCATTTCATAACTAATGTCATTTGGCTCAATGTCAATATATTCTGACAAGTTTTCACTAAATTCAACTTCAAAAGGAGGAAGCTCACCATCTTGTTCAATAACAAAAACATCTTGAAAACATTTATTAAGAAGATTTGATATCTCTTTCGGTTCTAGCGTTAATTCATTGTTTGATTTTTTTAATGCTTTGCTATATTCTTTGATTACTTGTTGATCATTTAGGTATTTGTACAATATTTTTGGATTCTTCTTAGCTTTTTCAACTAAATTCTGTTCATAAGTTAGTCTGGCTCTTTTTATTTCTGATTAGACTAATTTACAGATACGTTTGTAATCACTATATAGATTCATATCCTTCCATTTAGATGCACAGTTCCTATATCTAAGATTCTTTTTATCTCTTATTAAGACTTTGAGTTCATTTTTTATCCAAGGTTTTGAGATACTTTTCTTTTTAGAGCCATCCGTCACTGAAATGAATCGATTACTAGCTTGGCTGACATAGAAAATTAACTCATTGAATATTTAAATTCCCAAATAGGTGCACCCAATCAATATTTGATAGAAAATGAGAAATTTTTCAAAAGTCAGATTTATTATAAATAAATTTTTAACAGGTATATGATTCCTTACTAACCTTGTTTTTGAGAACAAAATTAAAAAAGATAACCAGATGTCCTTTATTAATGTTGCCAAGATTTTGTATCGATAGCATACACAATGCCAGGCTGAGTCGTGACCCTAATTTCTTTAAAAAAAGATACTATCTTTTTTTGATACTATCCAAATTAAAAAAAAATATAAGTTATTAAGAATAAATTAAATTAGATTTTTTTTTTCATAAAAAAATTTTATCTGTCTTTTAAACAAAAATTCAAAGTTAATTAAAAAACATAGGGGACTTCATTATTTAAGTAGGTAATTGGCTTTTATTACAGATAAAGAAAACATCCATCTTACTTTTTCAAAATTTCTCCAAAAGCATTTTTTTGACGTTATCTTTTAGGATATTTTTTTCTTCCTTAATCAATAAAATCGATGGATTAGGTGAGAAAAAAATCGTCAGCAATGCGAGAAAAGCAATTGTTTTTTGTTTTTTTTAATTTTTCAATAACATTTTTTTGATTTTCCTAATTTTTTTAATTAAAAATATTTTTCATTAATTCTTTGAAAAATTTAAAAATGTTTTATTTTGTTTTATTTCTACGATTTGTTTTTTTTTTTACGAATTTAGTTTTTTTACGAAAATTGGTACATCATCGTCAAGATTTTTTATGGGTTTGTTTTTAATTGACGAAAATCAAAAGTATCCAACTCTGAATTCACTATTTATTTCCAAATCAGTGAGTGCTTTGTTAAAAAATTTTAAATCATCGCATTCAAAATTTCCACTTGGATCATTTTCATGAATTCCTTTACCTATTAAACAATATTCTTTGCGATCTTCAGTAGCTAAATTAATATTTCCATGTTGTGTCGAATTTTTCAAACCATCTATATAAATTGACAAAGCTCTTTGATACAATGTAAATCCGAGATGATACCAAATATTCAATTATAGTATATTCAATCTTACTTCTAAGTGTGTATACGCACGAATTCTAAAAATGACTCTTTGATCTAGATCTGATAAGCTTACATAAATATTGTTGTTATGATGTCCATTACTAAAATCGAATAATCGCTGCCATACTAAATATGATCTTAACTTGACCCATGCCAAAACTGTAAATTCATTCCCACCTAAGTAATCTCCACTAGGTGCTTTGATAAAACCACTATTAAAACTTAATGCTGAATTATTTGTTCCAAAACGATCATTTGAAAAATGACAATTTAAAGGCTCATACAAATCTTTTGATCCAACGACATCTATTGCTTGCGAATTTTCAATCGGCCAATAATTTGTCAAACCAGTTCTAAAATATTAAAAATCATCAATTTTTTAATTATAACTATAATTTTTTTTTACTTTCTATGATTTAATTTTTCATATAAAAATGTGTCGGTACTATCTTGAAAAGAAAACTGGGCATAAAATGAATAAAGAACACACAATGAAGATTTGTGTGAAACAAAATGACATTTGTTTTCTTTGTTACAAAGTCCAAGACATTTTTTTAAAGTCATAATATTCCTTTTTTCAATTACCATTCCATAGATCTCAGTTTTTAAGCCCACATTTCTTTTGTGAAAAATGTAGCTTACTTTTTTTAATTGAATTAATTGAAATAAAATACTAGTTAAAATATTAAATTACTTGAGTGGACATCAATTAAAATAGCTAGAATAATAACTAGTGATTTCATTTGATGTTTTTTGTTTTTATTTTATTTTTTTTTTATTTAAAAAATAATTTAGGAAAAGTTTTTTCCAGGGCAGTTTCGAATGGCAGAGCCTTCTTTTCAGCCCACATGGTTGCAATATGATTAAGATATGTTTTAATTATATGTGTATAATTAAAACTAGATTATATATAAATTGTTAAATTAAATTTTTGCTAAAAATTTGGCGTGTTAATGATTGAATCAAAGGGTGTTTTGTAATTTAAATTGTTTTTGGAGGAGTTTTGAAGCAGAAAGTCCTGGATCTCCTGAACTATCATTTCATGGCTTTGTCTTGTGGTGATAAATTTAGAAAAAAGCTTGTTTGCTCTGTCATCAATCAAGTTGATTCTTAGCTCTTTGTGGATTGTTTTTATGCTTGTCTTTAGTGGAAAATACTTTATGACTCGCAACACTCGATTTTGCATTTTTTGCATTTCGGCTCTTATGTTCTGAGTGCCTGACTGACGTATTATAAAACAGTAGTCGAATAATGATCCTATGAGCGACATGTATAAAATTCTGTTGATTTAAGAAGATGTTCTCCATTTAAAACTTTTAATTTTCCTGATTAGGTTTATTTTGGAAATTTGTTTTGAATTGATAATTTTCAGATGTTCTTTGTAGTTGATTTTGGGATCGAGTTTAATACCAAGGAATGTTGGATTTGGGTCAAGAGGAATATGTGAGTTTCCAATTTTTATTTTCATTCCATATCTTTTCTCATAATTTTTTCGAAGTCCAGCTTTGGTAAATGTTGTGTAGCAAGTTTTTTTTTTCGTTAATTTTAAATCCCCATTTTTTGCAGTACTCAATGATTCTATTCACTGCCTTTTGAAGGATTATTTGAATTTCCCTTTTACTGGTCCTGGATACCCAGATACATAGGTCATCTGCGAACAAGGCTATTTTTACATTAGGAGGAATAATATTAGCTATATCGCTAAAAAACAGAATAAAAATGGTAGGGGATAGGCAACTTCCCTGAAGGACTCCACATTTAATAGACTTATCTTTTGAAGTCTGGGCATTGTATCTGACTTTGAAAGAGCGGTTTGTGAGAAAGTCTTCAATCCATCGGAGAAATATTCTATGAAGATTGTGTTCTTTTAATTTTGCAATTATACCATTGTGTGATGTTTTGTCAAAGGCTTTCTCAAGATCGAAGAAGATAGCTCCTGTTAGTTGTTTGCGGTTGAATCCATCTGCTATTGATTGGTTTAATCTCAATTTGTGATCTTGGGTGCTTTTGGATTTTCTGAAGCCAGACTGACAAGTTGGTAGAATTTTTGAGTTTTCTGCCCAGTCTTGAATCTTTTGATTTACAATTTTTTCGAGCCATTTGGCTAAGCAACTGAGGAGGGAGATAGGCCTGTAAGAGTCTATACTATCCGGAGGTTTATTTTTTTTAAGAATCATGATAATTTTGTTTTTTTTCCAAATTGAGGGTATGTGGCCATGATTAAGAGAGCTGTTGAATATTTTGTGTATTTCAACAAGTTTTGGAAAAGGGAGATTTTTACATACCTTGTTGGATATTTGATCAAAACCAACTGCTGCTCTTGATTTGGTTGTTTTTAGCGTTTTCATCATTTCATCTCTAGTTATATGCATATAGCTTCCTATTGGAAAGATAGACGAGCTTTGTCTCACGGATGTTTGACTATCAGTAAAAATGTTTTCTAAATTACATGCAAATAATCCTGCAATTTCGGCTGGATCACTGGTAGAATGGTTATCATTTCTCAGATTTATAGATTTTTTGTTACTATTATTTTCCTTATTTATGCTCAGAAGTGCTTGCCAATGCTTCGATTCCGATTGATTGAACTCTTTCCGATAAGTTAGTTTGTCTTCAAGAATATAATTTTTATGTCTAGATAGCTACAATTTCAAATTACATTCAAGATAGTTAAATAATTTTTTGTGTGCTGGATTGCTGTGTTTTTGGACCAACCGTCTGATTTTTCTCTTGTATTTTATTAGCTTGAGAATGTGATAAGGAACCGCTAATTTATTGTTTTTAAAGTTTTTTATTTCGTAACGATCAGTAGCGATTTTTAAGGCTTCCTTGATATCATTTGTCAAATTTTGGACTGGTGTGTCAATACTTTGTGGACAGAGTAAAGGGTAATTTAGTGGTGGTTTAGATCTAAGGACTTCTCTAAATTTCTGCCAATTAATTTTACCTCTATCATCTGTTTTATTATTTAAGTTTTTTCCTCTATCAACTTCTTTCTCTCTTAAGTTAAGATACGTTTGTAATCACTATATAGATTCATATCCTTCCATTTAGATGCACAGTTCCTATATCTAAGATTCTTTTTATCTCTTATTAAGACTTTGAGTTCATTTTTTATCCAAGGTTTTGAGATACTTTTCTTTTTAGAGCCATCCGTCACTGAAATGAATCGATTACTAGCTTGGCTGACATAGAAAATTAACTCATTGAATATTTAAATTCCCAAATAGGTGCACCCAATCAATATTTGATAGAAAATGAGAAATTTTTCAAAAGTCAGATTTATTATAAATAAATTTTTAACAGGTATATGATTCCTTACTAACCTTGTTTTTGAGAACAAAATTAAAAAAGATAACCAGATGTCCTTTATTAATGTTGCCAAGATTTTGTATCGATAGCATACACAATGCCAGGCTGAGTCGTGACCCTAATTTCTTTAAAAAAAGATACTATCTTTTTTTGATACTATCCAAATTAAAAAAAAATATAAGTTATTAAGAATAAATTAAATTAGATTTTTTTTTTCATAAAAAAATTTTATCTGTCTTTTAAACAAAAATTCAAAGTTAATTAAAAAACATAGGGGACTTCATTATTTAAGTAGGTAATTGGCTTTTATTACAGATAAAGAAAACATCCATCTTACTTTTTCAAAATTTCTCCAAAAGCATTTTTTTGACGTTATCTTTTAGGATATTTTTTTCTTCCTTAATCAATAAAATCGATGGATTAGGTGAGAAAAAAATCGTCAGCAATGCGAGAAAAGCAATTGTTTTTTGTTTTTTTAATTTTTCAATAACATTTTTTTGATTTTCCTAATTTTTTTAATTAAAAATATTTTTCATTAATTCTTTGAAAAATTTAAAAATGTTTTATTTTGTTTTATTTCTACGATTTGTTTTTTTTTTACGAATTTAGTTTTTTTACGAAAATTGGTACATCATCGTCAAGATTTTTTATGGGTTTGTTTTTAATTGACGAAAATCAAAAGTATCCAACTCTGAATTCACTATTTATTTCCAAATCAGTGAGTGCTTTGTTAAAAAATTTTAAATCATCGCATTCAAAATTTCCACTTGGATCATTTTCATGAATTCCTTTACCTATTAAACAATATTCTTTGCGATCTTCAGTAGCTAAATTAATATTTCCATGTTGTGTCGAATTTTTCAAACCATCTATATAAATTGACAAAGCTCTTTGATACAATGTAAATCCGAGATGATACCAAATATTCAATTATAGTATATTCAATCTTACTTCTAAGTGTGTATACGCACGAATTCTAAAAATGACTCTTTGATCTAGATCTGATAAGCTTACATAAATATTGTTGTTATGATGTCCATTACTAAAATCGAATAATCGCTGCCATACTAAATATGATCTTAACTTGACCCATGCCAAAACTGTAAATTCATTCCCACCTAAGTAATCTCCACTAGGTGCTTTGATAAAACCACTATTAAAACTTAATGCTGAATTATTTGTTCCAAAACGATCATTTGAAAAATGACAATTTAAAGGCTCATACAAATCTTTTGATCCAACGACATCTATTGCTTGCGAATTTTCAATCGGCCAATAATTTGTCAAACCAGTTCTAAAATATTAAAAATCATCAATTTTTTAATTATAACTATAATTTTTTTTTACTTTCTATGATTTAATTTTTCATATAAAAATGTGTCGGTACTATCTTGAAAAGAAAACTGGGCATAAAATGAATAAAGAACACACAATGAAGATTTGTGTGAAACAAAATGACATTTGTTTTCTTTGTTACAAAGTCCAAGACATTTTTTTAAAGTCATAATATTCCTTTTTTCAATTACCATTCCATAGATCTCAGTTTTTAAGCCCACATTTCTTTTGTGAAAAATGTAGCTTACTTTTTTTAATTGAATTAATTGAAATAAAATACTAGTTAAAATATTAAATTACTTGAGTGGACATCAATTAAAATAGCTAGAATAATAACTAGTGATTTCATTTGATGTTTTTTGTTTTTATTTTATTTTTTTTTTATTTAAAAAATAATTTAGGAAAAGTTTTTTCCAGGGCAGTTTCGAATGGCAGAGCCTTCTTTTCAGCCCACATGGTTGCAATATGATTAAGATATGTTTTAATTATATGTGTATAATTAAAACTAGATTATATATAAATTGTTAAATTAAATTTTTGCTAAAAATTTGGCGTGTTAATGATTGAATCAAAGGGTGTTTTGTAATTTAAATTGTTTTTGGAGGAGTTTTGAAGCAGAAAGTCCTGGATCTCCTGAACTATCATTTCATGGCTTTGTCTTGTGGTGATAAATTTAGAAAAAAGCTTGTTTGCTCTGTCATCAATCAAGTTGATTCTTAGCTCTTTGTGGATTGTTTTTATGCTTGTCTTTAGTGGAAAATACTTTATGACTCGCAACACTCGATTTTGCATTTTTTGCATTTCGGCTCTTATGTTCTGAGTGCCTGACTGACGTATTATAAAACAGTAGTCGAATAATGATCCTATGAGCGACATGTATAAAATTCTGTTGATTTAAGAAGATGTTCTCCATTTAAAACTTTTAATTTTCCTGATTAGGTTTATTTTGGAAATTTGTTTTGAATTGATAATTTTCAGATGTTCTTTGTAGTTGATTTTGGGATCGAGTTTAATACCAAGGAATGTTGGATTTGGGTCAAGAGGAATATGTGAGTTTCCAATTTTTATTTTCATTCCATATCTTTTCTCATAATTTTTTCGAAGTCCAGCTTTGGTAAATGTTGTGTAGCAAGTTTTTTTTTCGTTAATTTTAAATCCCCATTTTTTGCAGTACTCAATGATTCTATTCACTGCCTTTTGAAGGATTATTTGAATTTCCCTTTTACTGGTCCTGGATACCCAGATACATAGGTCATCTGCGAACAAGGCTATTTTTACATTAGGAGGAATAATATTAGCTATATCGCTAAAAAACAGAATAAAAATGGTAGGGGATAGGCAACTTCCCTGAAGGACTCCACATTTAATAGACTTATCTTTTGAAGTCTGGGCATTGTATCTGACTTTGAAAGAGCGGTTTGTGAGAAAGTCTTCAATCCATCGGAGAAATATTCTATGAAGATTGTGTTCTTTTAATTTTGCAATTATACCATTGTGTGATGTTTTGTCAAAGGCTTTCTCAAGATCGAAGAAGATAGCTCCTGTTAGTTGTTTGCGGTTGAATCCATCTGCTATTGATTGGTTTAATCTCAATTTGTGATCTTGGGTGCTTTTGGATTTTCTGAAGCCAGACTGACAAGTTGGTAGAATTTTTGAGTTTTCTGCCCAGTCTTGAATCTTTTGATTTACAATTTTTTCGAGCCATTTGGCTAAGCAACTGAGGAGGGAGATAGGCCTGTAAGAGTCTATACTATCCGGAGGTTTATTTTTTTTAAGAATCATGATAATTTTGTTTTTTTTTCCAAATTGAGGGTATGTGGCCATGATTAAGAGAGCTGTTGAATATTTTGTGTATTTCAACAAGTTTTGGAAAAGGGAGATTTTTACATACCTTGTTGGATATTTGATCAAAACCAACTGCTGCTCTTGATTTGGTTGTTTTTAGCGTTTTCATCATTTCATCTCTAGTTATATGCATATAGCTTCCTATTGGAAAGATAGACGAGCTTTGTCTCACGGATGTTTGACTATCAGTAAAAATGTTTTCTAAATTACATGCAAATAATCCTGCAATTTCGGCTGGATCACTGGTAGAATGGTTATCATTTCTCAGATTTATAGATTTTTTGTTACTATTATTTTCCTTATTTATGCTCAGAAGTGCTTGCCAATGCTTCGATTCCGATTGATTGAACTCTTTCCGATAAGTTAGTTTGTCTTCAAGAATATAATTTTTATGTCTAGATAGCTACAATTTCAAATTACATTCAAGATAGTTAAATAATTTTTTGTGTGCTGGATTGCTGTGTTTTTGGACCAACCGTCTGATTTTTCTCTTGTATTTTATTAGCTTGAGAATGTGATAAGGAACCGCTAATTTATTGTTTTTAAAGTTTTTTATTTCGTAACGATCAGTAGCGATTTTTAAGGCTTCCTTGATATCATTTGTCAAATTTTGGACTGGTGTGTCAATACTTTGTGGACAGAGTAAAGGGTAATTTAGTGGTGGTTTAGATCTAAGGACTTCTCTAAATTTCTGCCAATTAATTGTTTCAAAATTTTTTGATCAGTTGAAATATTTTTGAAGCTGGATGATATTGGTAGGTGGTCACTTATTGAGGCAGGAAGTACTTCAAATTTTTCGAAATTTTCTAACATGTTTTTGGAGCATATAAAAAGATCAAGAATATTCTTACTTCTCTTGTATGTTGGTGTCTCGTTATTCAATATAAATAGATCCAGTTTCTCAATCGTAGAAAGCAAAACATTTCCTTTTTTGTTGGATTTAGGACAAAACCAGTTTGAATTCCATGCATTAAAATCACCAACTATTATGAAAAATTTGAAGTTATTAGTTGCATATTCAAAAAGTTTCTCGTTGAGTTCAGTGGATGGGCTAGAGTAATGCGAAAATAATGCTAGCTCATTTCCGTGTTTTAAATTGATTTTGTAACCAGCAGTTTCAGGAAAATTGTCTATTTTAATTGGAGAACCTTTTATTGATTTTTTAATACATAAAGCTGATCCACCACCTTTTTTTTTCAATTCTGTCTGATCGTAGAGTTAAATATCCATTAAAATTTAGATTGTTATCTTTTTTGAGAAAAGTTTCATTTAGACTCAGGACATCGCAGTTAGTCTGGTTAATTAAATCAAAAATTTGAATTTTTTTTGAGTCGCTTTGAATAGATTGACAGTTGAGATGCAAAATCTTTAAAAATTTAGACTTGTTCATTTTCATCTTCCATTGTAATGTTCATGTTCGGATCTTGATCATCTGATTTAGCGAAGAGCATTTGTTCAATTTCAAAGCTGAGTGATGAACCAAGGTTGTCATTTATTAATTGTAGAAGAGGCTGTGGGTCTTGGTGTAGCGATGCACTTATACTTCTGAAATTTCTGAAGAGTTCAATGATAAACTTTAGTATATTTATAGTTGGGGGAGCTTTGGATTGATGATGTCCCAATCTTGTATCTTTATTAAAAGAGGATTCTATTTTTTTGAATTCTTGTTTCTTGTCATTTGATGAACCTGATTGCTTGTCACGTAATTTGTTGCAAGCTTCAATGATTTTTGGACATGATTTTGAGCAGGCAGCATGGTTGCCATGACAATTAATACACTTGAAATTTGTTGGATCTTTAATTGGACATGTTTTATATGTATGGTCATTTTTTTGTGCACATCTCATGCATATTTTTTATTTTTTGCAAGATTCTTCTTTGTGTCCAAGTGCTTGGCAGTTGAAGCATTGAGTGGGCATTGCCTCGAATTTCCACTGACTTACTCTAATTTGCGTATGTCCGATTCTGATAAATCCATTTTTTGTGATTTCGCTAAATTTTTCCTGATTGGAAGTGACTGCCTTTACTATTGATAGCTTAAGACCAGTTGATTTTTTGGTCATTCGAAGGACATCATCAATATCATAGGTTTCTTTGAGAAATTTCTTGCATTTTTCAGATTCAACGTCGAATTTAATTTCTACATTGTGCAAGGCAAGGTAGAATTTCTTATTCTTGAGTACTTCTGTGATTCCATACTTGAAAGCATCACTTGTCCATTTTCTCAAATAGTCAATTTTAGATTCATCTTTTGTTTTTAAAATTAATTCACCTTTTGCATTTATGAAAGCAGCTGAAAGGTTGCTGTCAGATTTTAATTTATCTAAGTAGTCTTGAAGCTCAAAATAGTCCATATATTGATCAGGAAATTTCTGGTTATTCTTGAATTTGATTGTGTAAACTTTTTTTGGGTTCGGCATATCGTAGCGTAGACTTGATAAAGAGGGGCTTGATTTTGATTTGGTTGGACTGTGTGACTGTTTGTGCAGAGAGGATTTGAGTTGGATAGGCATTGTGAGTATGTTATGTAGTTGTCATGTTCATTGGTTGGAAAAAAAGGTTGAGAGTTTTGGTGTTGCTGGCTATTTGCTTGTACTTGATAAGAGCGTTGAGAGTTTTTTGTGGGAGCGTAATAGGGAGCGTGTCTATTTTTTTCTAGTTGTGGAGGATAATATTTAAAGCTATTACTAGGGAGGTTAACTGGGTTGGACACTGCATAGTAGTGGTCGTCTAAAAAATGATTGGTTTCGTGGACCATTCGTGCAGTCATTAAACTTGACTTAAATTTCTGTCAATTTTTTAAATATAAATATTTTCGTAAATTACCTTTAGTTCCTCTCGATAAAAAAAAAATTTTTTCCATCATTTTTTAACAAGCAAATATCAAAATACTTATTATAAAATTTATATTTTTAGCTTGTCTAACCGTTAGTCTAGGGATAACTCTAGGGATTTTTCCCTAGATAGTCCGCTAGTCTTCTAAGTTTTTTTTTGTTGTTGTCTTACTTTATTTACTTTTATTATTTTATTTTATTTAACTTTATTTTTTTTATTTTTTTATTTTTTTTTTAATTCTGAAGGAGCTCAAGCTTGGTACAGAAAAACAAATAAATAAATCAATGGATTTTTTTCATACCAATCAATAATAGTTTTTTTTCAGGAAATAAAGTTTTCAAGAATATCACTATTTGGGAGTAAGAAATTCTTAATTTTTAAATAGAAAAACCTATAATTTTATTCTCTTAAAAAAAGTACATTGTCTTAGACCATGTACTTTTATTAAACCAAACGATAGTTGTTTAACTTCTGAAAATATTTTTAATTCAATTAAATAGTCCAAAATTTTAAAAAATCAGGCTAATTTTTAAGTCACAAGCTATAATCTAACCTATTAAAAGCTATGAATTGGGCTTAAATTTATTATTTAATTAAGCCAGTTTTTAAGAATTAATTAATCAAACCGTTCGAATCGGCGAAGATTAGAAGATACTTAATGTACTTCGGATACTTCCCAGTGGAATCTCAATATTAAACCCACATACAAAATTCACTTTATTATTTTATACCAGACTCTAATCACTCTTTACACATATTCGTGAAAATACCTGTTTTGCTATTTATCAGAATCAGAAGAATTTCTACACGTTATTTATTTATGTTTTATTTAAATTTACAATGTATTCATCTTTTTTTTATTTTTTTTATTTTTTTTCTTTTCATCACCCAAGAGGTGTTTTTTGAAATAAATAAATAAATAAATTTAGATTATTCAAGAGATCTAATTGTTCCTTTTAGTATAAAATAAAAATATATTTATTTTGAATTTTTTTAAATAAATAATTAAAAAATTAAACAAAATAAATAATACTTTTATCAAGTTTTTAATTATTAAATCAGCTAAAACATCATAAAATTATTCTAGTAGTAGTAGTAGTAGTTTTCTGCAACAAGTCTAACCTCTTGTAGAACATCCCAAGTTATATTTGGTTAGCTTGCGGAAGCATTGCTTGCTTATAACAGAGTTTTTTTATACTCGCTACTAACGTCTTTCGACGCCATTATTTAAAGTCCCCTTGACTCGCGAGTCCTGACACGTTCCCATGGGAAGATAATCGCTGTTCTAATGCCAGGTTCCATTTTTTAGATGAATGGTAACAACCATCCAGAGTAACGATTTGGCGATGAACTCAAATCAGGTGGCAAATAGAAGCACAACACTGAAAGCACAAGCTCAAATCCATAATTTATTTATTTTTTCTAACGTTACATTTTATTTGACTTGACTAGGATTCGAACCCGGATTCTCAGTCGCAATAAGCTGTTGGTTTACCCACAAAACCACCACAACCATATTCTGTATAAAATATTGATAAATGAGAAAAATTTTAAAACAAAATAAGATTTTTTTAAAAAGTTTAAAACTAAAAATAAAGCAAGTTCTCAATCAACTGCTTTTGCCAATCTAATTAAAAATTCGAACTTAAAAAATATTTAAAAATGTTTAAAATTTAATTCTTTTTTTTTGAAATCAAAAAAAAGAAAAATTTAAATATTTTTTAAAATTTTATCACGCAAAAATTATGCGTGATCAAGTATGATTGTGAGTTTCAGTGCTTAACACTAAAACTCACACTCATACTCAAAAAAAAATGCGTCAAATTGTCTGATTGTCTTTGAGTTTGATTCATTTATTTGTTTTATCATATTAAAAAAAAATGAAAAATACAATCAAGACAAAATAAAATAAAAATGTAAAGAAAAAATAAGATAAATTTTAAAATAAGTTAAAATATAATAGGTTTAATTTTTGTGTTTGAATCACAAAATGTATCCAATGTTGAAATAACATTTTCAAAATGAAGAATGTATAAATTAAATTGTAAATTTTTTGTGAGTTTTTTCATGTTTTTAACTTTTATATTATAAATTAATAATGAATAATTTACAGATCAGAATTTTTTTTATGTGAATTTTCTCTTTTTGAATAAAATAATTTTCTGTTTGTGTAACTCTTATTATTTGTGTTTTTTAATTTCATCTTTTATTTATCTAATCCCCTTCAAACTTGTACAATATTGTCCTGTTTCTAGAACCATTTTTGTATAAATTTTTGCATGATTAATATAAAAGAAAATAAAATTTTCTTTATTGTAATGAAATATTTGAATTAAAATTTCGCATTTCATTTAAAAAAGACATCCTGGCTGTTATCGGTTTACTTTATGCATAAGAAAGCTTATGCCCAAATTTTCCTCTCTAAGGTCATAAAAATATGGAGTGATCGGAAAATTTGTTGCAAGAATCAATAGAGGAGAAGGTTTTCATGACAATTGTAAAAATTGTTTGGACAATGAACTGGGAATTTAATTTAATAATATTTTTATTTGTTTAAAAAATGTATTCCGTTATCAAAATTTTCTTGAAAATATAGAAAAATGATGATTGTCAATATTTTATTGATCTCTAACGTTTTTAACATATTTTGAATATAAAGTCAAATTTATTTTAACTAAAAGGAATAATTATTCTAGGACTTTTTTAGTCCTTTAAAAAAATAAACAGGGAATGAGAATTTAAAAGATTTTATTCATTTTGATATTTAAAAAATTAATTGCTGCAACTTTTTAACAATTTTTGTATCTCCAGTTAGCATATGACTCACCAACCATTTTCCAATAATTATTCTAAAAAAACAATAAGTAAAAAATATATTTGAATTAAAAAAAGTAATACTTTAGATTGTTTAAAGTTATTATTCAAATTTGAATTTTTATCTGGTTCCCTTAAATCTTTTTGAAGGTCGCTTAACTCTTCTAAAAGTTTCTTGTTTCTATCAATCGCAATTCGATGATTAGATATAAAAAATTGTTCCAAATTTTTAGCTTTTTCTGACTTTTTTAATTTTGGATTTACTTGACCATTCATTTTAAATATCTGAAAAAAAAATTGATTCAAATTCATATTTTAATTATCACGTTTCCATGGAAATAAAGAATGCTAACAATTTATTTGTCTTAATATTTTGTTTAATCTTTTATTTATTTTAAGTTTATTAAAACTTAATTTAATAAAGAAATGAAATTAAAAAATTTTAACATTTCTTTTAATTACTTAACTTAATAAAAATAAAACTTTTGTAACATTTTAAAAGAAAGCCATTAAAAAATAATCAAATTCAAAACAATTTATAATATTTATTCAATATTTAAAAAAAATTGCAAAATGTCAGACAAAAAATACAGAAAAATTAAAAAAAAATTACAAATAACTAGTTATCGACAAAAAAAATAAAAATTTTAAACAAAAAAAAAAGATTATTTTTTCTTGTAATAACCACCATAGCCATAATCATAAACTGGATATCCGCCATAACCATAACCTTGACCATATCCATAACTAGGTGCATAACCGTATCCACCACCATAAGTTCCAATACCGTAGTCATAAGCTCCAAATCCAATGCCACCAAAATGACCACTTTTTAGATTGGCATCACCATTTGACTGAAGTTTTGATGAAGATGGAGCTGAATACACAAATGAGAAAATTGTGGCTAAGCATAAAATGGTAAAGAGGAATTGTTTCGAATACATTTTATTAGATTTTTATTAATTAATAAATTGAAATAAATGACTGATTAATTTTTCAAGAATTTTTCTTTGAATTTAAAGGGTGCACATTTTATATTTTTAGATAAATGGGGTAACCTGGTTTATGAGATAGTTCTAAAGTAAAATTTGATTTTTCTATTTTTAAAAAACAATTTATTATTTTTGATTTTCTTTAAATAAGCTTTACAGGAATCATTGGACATAATGATCGATGGTAAATTTTAGGTTTTCTTATCCAGAGTTTGTCTTTGATGATTCTTCAAGTTCACATATTTTTAAAATCTTTATGTAAAAGAAATTATTTAACTAAGATGATTTGTTTCATACTTTTTAAAAAAATGTTAAAATTTATAAAATTTCCTTAATAGAATTTAATTTTTAACCTTCTAAAGTCAAATATTTATGTATCGAAATTAATTTTGAAGAATTTGCTTTTCTGTAAAAAAAATCACCTATATTTATCCTTCCATCAGAATTTTCCAAAAAGGGATCCATAAGAATACCTAAATTTTAGCAATATGCACAGATAAAGAAAAATTGAAGCTGGACAAAAAAATTTGAATAATCTTAAAATTGAAAATTTTAAAAGATTAACTAACAAAATAATTTTTTTATATTTTTAATAATTGATTGAAGTCTTATTAAATAATTTGTCAGCTTAAATTCCAAATATTGTGTAAAATAAAAAGAACATTTTTTTATTTTGGACAATTAAACTGAGACCAATTTTCACCTAAAAACAACAGGATGTCTCTGTTAAAAAGCAATACAAAAATAAAGAGATAAACAAAATCATTGATAGAACAATTGTTAATCAATTTTCACAATTTTAGAATAAAAATAAAAACCAGTTTGAGACTAATTAGATAGAAATTTGTGTAAAATTATCCACCTAAATAACAAAAAGCTAATTTCAAGTAGAAAATTTGGACCTTGTTGACTTTTATTCAAAATAATCGTAAACCTCTTGAGCCATTTCAAATAAGTATATCACCTATCAACCATAACAAAAAACAATTTGATTTGCTTTCTTACCTCTCTTTTTCTCTATCTTGAGAATAAATTTAATAAAAGATAGAATTATAAAAACATATCATGTGATTAAAAGTGATTTATTTTGAATTGATAATAAGAACCGGAAATCTCCCAATGGATCTTATTTATTGCAACAAGAAAAAAAGTAATCAGATTTGATTGAGGATAAAGACCTATTGAAAAAGGTAACAACCAAACAAGACCGGTTGTGATGAAAAAGTCCCAAGTGAGAAAAGATAATCTATTTGAAATATTAAAAGAATTCGGATATTTTACAATGAGATAAATCTTTTGAATGAGGCGAATTTGACAGACTCTTGGAGAATACTTGAAATTATTGAGAAACTTTTATTTTCTTTAATGGCTTAGGAAGAAATGTGATACTTAAATCAAAAAGGTTTAAATTAAATTCTTAAAAAATATCTTTTTTTTAAATTATAGTAAAGTTAGGACCCCGGACTATTTGGAATGGAAATTAAACATGTTGAGTAGTTTTGATAAAATTATGGAAAATTTTAAAGTATTAAGAAGACAAAAAATAGTTTGTCTTTTTTTACTTTATGAAAATTTGAAAATAAAAACAAAAATAAAAAATTTAAATTAAACTGAATTTTTTATTTTATTTTTTTAAATAGAACGTTTTGTTGACCTATTAAATGACGTTCCGCCAAATAGTTGTCCGGTGAATGCAAATTCGGTCACGGTTTTTAATTTTATCCAGTTTATCCGGTAAATATTTTCCTGTTTTTTATCCACTTGAACAGATCCCAACACCATCATAAATCTTTCAGAATTAAGTATAAAAATATTTATCAAAAAAATATATTAAATTTTGAAACGTGCTTTTTATATTGTTATAATCACCAATCTAAAAATCATTGACTGATTATCAACAATGACCATAAAATTAAATATTCTTAATTTCCTTCGATAGTTTAAGGTGTTGTTGGATAAAAAAGTTTAATTTTAAATTACTCAAAATAAATTATTCCCTATAAAAAAATTCAAAAAATTTGTTTTTTGATTTTTATTTATTATTATAAAGAAAGAAGAAAATTTCGCATTAAAAATTATCAAAATAGTATAATTAAGAAAAAAAAACTATTCGCAATTTTGGTCATAAATTTGAAGAAAATTTTAAGGAAAAAGAAAAAATTATTTTTTCTTGTAATAACCACCATAGCCATAATCATAGACTGGATATCCTCCATAACCATAACCATAACCTTGACCATATCCATATCCATAACTAGGTGCATAACCGTATCCTCCACCATAAGTTCCAATACCGTAGTCATAAGCTCCAAATCCAATGCCACCAAAATGACCACTTTTTAGATTGGCATCACCATTTGACTGAAGTTTTGATGAAGATGGAGCTGAATACACAAATGAGAAAATTGTGGCTAAGCATAAAATGGTAAAGAGGAATTGTTTCGAATACATTTTATTAGATTTTTATTAATTAATAAATTGAAATAAATGACTGATTAATTTTTCAAGAATTTTTCTTTGAATTTAAAGGGTACACATTATTAATTTATAGATAAATTGGATAACCTGGTTTATTAGATGATTTAAAAATATATTTTAAAATTTAAGAATTTTTATTTATCAAAAAAACCGAATTGCATAATTTAGATGATGATTAAAAAAAAATAAAACTTATTAGTCCATTCAAAGTTATTACATTCGATTAAATGGTTTTACTGATACAAATATTTTTAAAATTTGTCTGAACTTATTTTAAAGACGACCTTTTCTTTTTTATATGGAATCCTTTTTGAAAATTTTTTTCGAATTATTTTTTAATCATTTATTATAAAGATAAATCACTTATTTCTTACATGTTGGCTGAAAAGAAGGCTTTACGGCATTCTGCTGCCAAAAGAAACTTCTCTTCTAATTTATCTTTCAAATTTAATTTAATTCTTTACTTAATTCTAATTCCATAGAACAGTCCTGCTCATTCTATTCTCTTATCACTCACTTCCTTAGCGATCATAATTAGCAACATATTTATTAATACATTAAGCAGGCTTTTTTTTCTAAATAATAAATAAACTTTAAAAAAAATTCTTTTATTACAAATTAATACCTAATCCAAAAGCTAAAATTAAAGAGAATCATTTCTTTTTTTGTTTACACAAATTATTTTATCAATTTTATTAGGATTTTATGCATGTGATTTAAAAAAAAATAAATATTTTACAGCAATTTATGTGATTATTGATCCGAAATTTTTTTTTGTCTTTTAATTAAAATTTTCGTAAAATTTTGAAAATGCATAAAAAAGTGAAATTTATTTTTTTGAAAAAATAATTTTGGAATCTTATTACACCGAAATCAAATTGATTAAAGCAAACAAAGTATAGTTTGTTTTTATTGTTTTAAAACAATTTTCTTTAAATTTTATTTATTTTTTAAATCAAAATAATTTTCTTTAGAAAAAGATAAATTTTTTTAAAAATATAAAATATTAAAGAATATAGCAGGAATAAAAGTGTTTGAAAAAAATATTTAATATAAATTTAAAATCATAGAGTCTTAATTTTTTTAAGTATGTGAAAGGTTATTAAGTTACACGGAGAAATAAGTTACATTTTTTAAATTAAGTTTTATTTACTAAACAAACCATAAAATTAAGTCTTAAGATAATAAAAATCTATATATATTAATTTAAGAACCTAGCAATATTTAAATAAATTATTGTCTACTGGAAAAGGTTTCTTTTTAAAATAACAACAAATTTTTTTTGAATATCGTTTGTTTATTATTGAATTTTCAGTCTTCAAAAATAAAGCTTTATTTTCGTGTAATTATGTTGTATTGCATATTTCATATTATTATTTAAGAAAGAATTAAAGAAATTTAAATATCAACAATTAATTTTTTCAATAATTTAAAATTTAGAAAAAAAAGGAATCTGTTTAAAAAAAACGTAAACCTGTAGTCATAAAGCAATTGTCGGCAAAGTTTAGGTTTCTTCTTTTTATTAATTGTAGATAAGTATCAATATCATACATTTGAATTAAATATTTCTACCCTGTTTAAATTATAAAAAAATGACACATCATAAAATAAAATAATGCTTCATGTAGCACTTTGAAAACAATGTGAAATAATTGAATAAGAAAAAAATAAGAAACAGAAAAAAAGAAAAATCTTTTATTTCAAAGTCTTGATGGTGAAACACGATTTTTATGATTTGGTGAAATAGGTAAAAAAGAAATGGATAAGTGTAAATTTTATTAATGATGTGCAAAATTGTATTTGAATTTCGAAATCAATCGGTACAAAAAGAAAGGCCTCCAGTAGTTGATGTACAAAAGAGCTCGTGTGTGTGCATCTGATATTCAAGACCTTACTTTGATCAGCTAAGTTATTATGTGCCAAATCATATTCAAATGTGTTACTTGAAAAAAAAACAATATAGTTTTGTCTGAAGTGACAAGAAAAAATTCTGACAATAAATGTTTTTTTAAAAGATTTAATAAAAAAAAATACTAAAATAAAAATAATTGCAACACCTTTTAATTAATTTTTATTAAATTGCAAAATTACCGGTCATCCTTCAAACAATACAAAATTATAAAAAAGTATCTTGTGTACTGGGTACAATCTTGACACTACTTTACGAATGTCTAAAAGATTTAAGAAAAAACAATGAATTTTTTTGTTTTTTCTAAATATTTAAATAAAAAATCTTAAAAATTTTTTTTTAATTTTTTTAAATGAAAAAAACATATTTGTTTTTATTTTAAAAAATTGTTTATTAAATTTTAAAATTTTTATTTCAAAAGAATGGTAATCTTTTGATGATAAAAATTTTAATTTTCTAATATATTTTGTGATAAAAACGCTTAATTTTTTTTGCAAATGAGAGAATATTTTTTTTGATTGGTTTTTTAGTAATCAATATTGTGCAATTTTCTCTCGGGTATCACAATGGCCAATAGGATATATCTGATTGAAATTGATTAGTCTAGTGAAAAAGTGAAATGCTATTAATCGATTTAATTAAAGAAAAAAAAAATCTAAGCCCATTTATAGTCATCAGCATCATATATTACTATAAAGAATCACTCATGGTAGTAAATAATGGTAATGAATATTCAAAAGCATTCAAGACCACGGTTGGAGTACGTCAAGGCGGAAAAGCATCACCCATCCTATTCTCAATTTATATTGAAGAAATACTAATTGATGTTTCAGAAAGTGATATTGGCATCAGAATTCGGTCAATAAAAATCGATGTCATTGCGTATGCGGATGATTTGTTGCTTATCTCGGAAACTAAGAAAGGTCTTCAGAGCTTACTAGACATTGTCACACTACATGGGTCAAAACTTGAGATAAAATTCAATCCGAGCAAAACAATCTACATCGTATTTAACAATAAATGTAGTAGGATAGTAGCCAATAGAAGAGGAGACTGGTGGCAGGGTGCACTTACAATACAAGGTGAAATAATACAAAAAGTAAACTTTATGAAGTACCTTGGAGTAGAATTCAACGAAGATAATAATGACAGCTCTCACCTAGAAGGGCGAAAAAAGGCAGCATTGAACGCACTAGCAAAACTAAAGAACTTGGAAATACTGAAAGAAAACACAAGCCTTTATTTAAAAGGGCATTTATACAAGACTTATATACTACCAGTTCTAATGTATGGTATGGAAACGATTAACCCCATTAAAACTACAGTCAACGCGGTGACTAAAGTTGATAATAATATGCTGAGATACACATATTACATTCCAAAGAGATGCAGAACAACAAACCTTAGACTGATAAACAATCTACATAAGACTAATGCCAGATTAAAACAATTACAAATAGATTTCTTTGAAAGACTTTTAAACAACAAGTTTACAACATCAATCATCAAAGAGCTGTTAAAAATAGGAGATCAGAATGACTATGTGAATAGTATTCTCAGTATATTGAATGAAATACAGTATGAGAATGACATTGGCCTTCTAGAGAAATGTAAATACCACAGATACTTAAATGAATTAGAGCTCGAAACGTGTAAGAAAAACAACACCGTACTTGAAGAACTACGCGAAGTGTTTAAGCGAAACGGTCAAACAGCAGCCGTTTATAGCCTTTTAAGATATGACAACAATACAAACAGTGTAAATAGTTAAAAACTTTCATTAACTTTTTTTTTTTTTTTTTTATAATTTTGACTATTTTATTATATTTTACTCTAAAACTAAATATTGGCAAATACATCGCCACCTTATTTAACGGGGCGTTGAGCAAGTGGTCGATTTACGGCCTCAGCCATAGATATAAATAAATAAATAAATAAATAATCGATTTAATTAGTTGAAAAAAAAATATCTTTAGAATTATCCCAGCATGTGAAAGTTGGTGGCTGATCTCTGTCCTGTAATTATCTCTTGATATTCAATAGTTTAATTCCTGTTAGATGCAAACTACTTTTCTTTTTTTTTCTCTCTTTTTGACAACACCTTGACTGATTGAGCCAAGTAATCAGATTTAGATTAGATAAGAGAGCCGAGTGAGCTGGATAATCGATTTCTAACCATTGGCACAGTGTACCTGCTGATTAGCAAATGTGATAGTCTTGATCTCGGACTTTTGTCCTGCTGATTAAAATGATTTATTTCATTACTACCTTTATTTGTTTGTTTTTTTTTTTTTTTTGTTGCTGAATGATCTTGATAACAGTTTGTTGTAGCGGTGCTTATTTTTCGATCTTTATTACCTTGGCTCAATTTCACTTATTTTTTTTTAATTCTTTGATTTAAAGTTAATTCTTTTTTACCATTTTTGATAAAATTATCTTATCTATATCTTGAAAATAAACAAAAAAAATGTTAATAAATATTTTATTTAATTAAATTAATATTTTTTTCTACGACTCAAAATTTCTTGTTGAATGAAGCAGCACAATTATAGATCTTTCGCGTGTGATGATTTTTTAAAATTAGAATCGAAAGAGAAGGATCTAGATGTATTTTGAGTTTTGAATTTATTCAAGTTAAATTTTTTTAAGACTTTGATCTTTGCATAAGCCTTTTAAGACTTTGACTTTACTTTTACTGTTAACTAGAAGATGTGCTTCATCATCGGTTAATCCAAAATTAAATTATAAGTAGAGACATGCCAAGACTCGGATCCTAACAATATGAATAAAAATTTCCGAAAGAATTATAAATAATTTACTTGAAAAAGAAATTAAGGAGATTTGGCACAAAAAGAAAATTTTGATTTATTTGAAATTTTAGTTTAAAAAATGGAAATTTAATTTAATACTTAAATACTTTAACACTTACCAAGTTAAAATTTACAGTAATTTTACACTTTTATCCCTACATATTTTTGTCCCCAATAGACTTGTATCACCAAAATAGTTAAGAACCGATGGCTTTGTATTCAAACCAATGTAAAATTAGGTTACTTATGTCACCAATATCCCCAAATTCACTTATTTTACTACTTGTATAGAGAACAAATAAATATTAAGCCATGAATATAGCGTGCGCTTTTATCCCTATTGTTAAAAAATTGAAAGAAAAAATAAAAGACTAAATAACACGGCTAACAAATAAAAGAAAAATTGCGTTATATAAAGAGTGTATATAGTAAAGTAGAAGTAGAGCAATTAAAAAGCTTAAAACAAGTTACTTTATTTGATTTAATTAAACTTAATAATTAACCGTTCAATTTATTTTGTTAGTTGTAATTGTAAATAAAAAATTTTATATAAACAGTTTTATCCCCACTTGATACCATAGACATTTGGGGTGATATAAGTGAGATTTTACTGTAATAAAGTGTTTTTAACGTTTAATTTAAATAAAATTACTTACAAAATTAAAATTTTGGCATAGTGTAAATTGTCAAGAAAATTAATTCTTAAAGAAAATATTAAAATGAAAAAGCATTAGAAAATTTTCTGTTGAAAATTTATTAATTTAAATCTCCTAAAATATTGCACAAAAAAATAAGAAAATATAAAAGTATGAAAATTTAAATATGTAAAAATTTAATATTTTTTACAATTTGTAAATCATGGGCAAAAATAGTATAAGAAAACCCTATTAAAATATTAAACTATTTCAATTATCACATTTACGTGCAATTAGAGAATATTTACATTTTTTTTGTTTTAATATTTTGAAAAGTTTTTGATTTTAAAAAATTTATTTAAAACTTATTTATTCAAAAAATAAAAAATCTAACTATTTTTTTTTTAATTTTGTCTAATATTTAAAAAACGTTATAATTAAAAACCAAAGTAATAAAGTAAATTAAATAAAAATATTTATCTAAAAATCATTGACTGATTATCAACAATGACCATAAAATTAAATATTCTTAATCTCCTTCGATAGTTTTAGGTGTTGTTAGATATAAAAGTTTAATTTTAAATTACTCAAAATAAATAATTCCCTATAAAAAAATTCGAAAAATTTGTTTTTTGATTTTTATTTATTATTAAAAAGAAAGAAGAAAATTTCGCATTAAAAATTATCAAAATAGTATAATTAAGAAAAAAAAAACTATTCGCAATTTTGGTCATAAATTTGAAGAAAATTTTAAACAAAAAAAAAAGATTATTTTTTCTTGTAATAGCCACCATATCCGTAATCATAGACTGGATATCCTCCATAACCATAACCATAACCTTGACCATATCCATATCCATAACTAGGTACATAACCGTATCCACCACCATAAGTTCCATAACCATAGTCATAGGCTCCAAATCCAATGCCACCAAAATGACCACTTTTTAGATTGGCATCACCATTTGACTGAAGTTTTGATGAAGATGGAGCTGAATACACAAATGAGAAAATTGTGGCAAAGCAGACAATGGTTAAGTGGAATTGTTTCGAATACATTTTATTAGATTTTTATTAATTAATAAATTGAAATCAATGACTGATGAATATTTCAAGAATTTTTCTTTGAATTTAAAGGGTGCACATTTTTTATTTTTAGATAAATGGGGTAACCTGGTTTATGAGATAGTTCTAAAGTAAAATTTGATTTTTCTATTTTTAAAAAACAATTTATTATTTTTGATTTTCTTTAAATAAGCTTTACAGGAATCATTGGACATAATGATCGATGGTAAATTTTAGGTTTTCTTATCCAGAGTTTGTCTTTGATGATTCTTCAAGTTCACATATTTTTAAAATCTTTATGTAAAAGAAATTATTTAACTAAGATGATTTGTTTCATACTTTTTAAAAAAATGTTAAAATTTATAAAATTTCCTTAATAGAATTTAATTTTTAACCTTCTAAAGTCAAATATTTATGTATCGAAATTAATTTTGAAGAATTTGCTTTTCTGTAAAAAAAATCACCTATATTTATCCTTCCATCAGAATTTTCCAAAAAGGGATCCATAAGAATACCTAAATTTTAGCAATATGCACAGATAAAGAAAAATTGAAGCTGGACAAAAAAATTTGAATAATCTTAAAATTGAAAATTTTAAAAGATTAACTAACAAAATAATTTTTTTATATTTTTAATAATTGATTGAAGTCTTATTAAATAATTTGTCAGCTTAAATTCCAAATATTGTGTAAAATAAAAAGAACATTTTTTTATTTTGGACAATTAAACTGAGACCAATTTTCACCTAAAAACAACAGGATGTCTCTGTTAAAAAGCAATACAAAAATAAAGAGATAAACAAAATCATTGATAGAACAATTGTTAATCAATTTTCACAATTTTAGAATAAAAATAAAAACCAGTTTGAGACTAATTAGATAGAAATTTGTGTAAAATTATCCACCTAAATAACAAAAAGCTAATTTCAAGTAGAAAATTTGGACCTTGTTGACTTTTATTCAAAATAATCGTAAACCTCTTGAGCCATTTCAAATAAGTATATCACCTATCAACCATAACAAAAAACAATTTGATTTGCTTTCTTACCTCTCTTTTTCTCTATCTTGAGAATAAATTTAATAAAAGATAGAATTATAAAAACATATCATGTGATTAAAAGTGATTTATTTTGAATTGATAATAAGAACCGGAAATCTCCCAATGGATCTTATTTATTGCAACAAGAAAAAAAGTAATCAGATTTGATTGAGGATAAAGACCTATTGAAAAAGGTAACAACCAAACAAGACCGGTTGTGATGAAAAAGTCCCAAGTGAGAAAAGATAATCTATTTGAAATATTAAAAGAATTCGGATATTTTACAATGAGATAAATCTTTTGAATGAGGCGAATTTGACAGACTCTTGGAGAATACTTGAAATTATTGAGAAACTTTTATTTTCTTTAATGGCTTAGGAAGAAATGTGATACTTAAATCAAAAAGGTTTAAATTAAATTCTTAAAAAATATCTTTTTTTTAAATTATAGTAAAGTTAGGACCCCGGACTATTTGGAATGGAAATTAAACATGTTGAGTAGTTTTGATAAAATTATGGAAAATTTTAAAGTATTAAGAAGACAAAAAATAGTTTGTCTTTTTTTACTTTATGAAAATTTGAAAATAAAAACAAAAATAAAAAATTTAAATTAAACTGAATTTTTTATTTTATTTTTTTAAATAGAACGTTTTGTTGACCTATTAAATGACGTTCCGCCAAATAGTTGTCCGGTGAATGCAAATTCGGTCACGGTTTTTAATTTTATCCAGTTTATCCGGTAAATATTTTCCTGTTTTTTATCCACTTGAACAGATCCCAACACCATCATAAATCTTTCAGAATTAAGTATAAAAATATTTATCAAAAAAATATATTAAATTTTGAAACGTGCTTTTTATATTGTTATAATCACCAATCTAAAAATCATTGACTGATTATCAACAATGACCATAAAATTAAATATTCTTAATTTCCTTCGATAGTTTAAGGTGTTGTTGGATAAAAAAGTTTAATTTTAAATTACTCAAAATAAATTATTCCCTATAAAAAAATTCAAAAAATTTGTTTTTTGATTTTTATTTATTATTATAAAGAAAGAAGAAAATTTCGCATTAAAAATTATCAAAATAGTATAATTAAGAAAAAAAAACTATTCGCAATTTTGGTCATAAATTTGAAGAAAATTTTAAACAAAAAAAAAAGATTATTTTTTCTTGTAATAGCCACCATATCCGTAATCATAGACTGGATATCCTCCATAACCATAACCATAACCTTGACCATATCCATATCCATAACTAGGTGCATAACCGTATCCTCCACCATAAGTTCCAATACCGTAGTCATAAGCTCCAAATCCAATGCCACCAAAATGACCACTTTTTAGATTGGCATCACCATTTGACTGAAGTTTTGATGAAGATGGAGCTGAATACACAAATGAGAAAATTGTGGCTAAGCATAAAATGGTTAAGAGGAATTGTTTCGAATACATTTTATTAGATTTTTATTAATTAATAAATTGAAATAAATGACTGATTAATTTTTCAAGAATTTTTCTTTGAATTTAAAGGGTACACATTATTAATTTATAGATAAATTGGATAACCTGGTTTATTAGATGATTTAAAAATATATTTTAAAATTTAAGAATTTTTATTTATCAAAAAAACCGAATTGCATAATTTAGATGATGATTAAAAAAAAATAAAACTTATTAGTCCATTCAAAGTTATTACATTCGATTAAATGGTTTTACTGATACAAATATTTTTAAAATTTGTCTGAACTTATTTTAAAGACGACCTTTTCTTTTTTATATGGAATCCTTTTTGAAAATTTTTTTCGAATTATTTTTTAATCATTTATTATAAAGATAAATCACTTATTTCTTACATGTTGGCTGAAAAGAAGGCTTTACGGCATTCTGCTGCCAAAAGAAACTTCTCTTCTAATTTATCTTTCAAATTTAATTTAATTCTTTACTTAATTCTAATTCCATAGAACAGTCCTGCTCATTCTATTCTCTTATCACTCACTTCCTTAGCGATCATAATTAGCAACATATTTATTAATACATTAAGCAGGCTTTTTTTTCTAAATAATAAATAAACTTTAAAAAAAATTCTTTTATTACAAATTAATACCTAATCCAAAAGCTAAAATTAAAGAGAATCATTTCTTTTTTTGTTTACACAAATTATTTTATCAATTTTATTAGGATTTTATGCATGTGATTTAAAAAAAAATAAATATTTTACAGCAATTTATGTGATTATTGATCCGAAATTTTTTTTTGTCTTTTAATTAAAATTTTCGTAAAATTTTGAAAATGCATAAAAAAGTGAAATTTATTTTTTTGAAAAAATAATTTTGGAATCTTATTACACCGAAATCAAATTGATTAAAGCAAACAAAGTATAGTTTGTTTTTATTGTTTTAAAACAATTTTCTTTAAATTTTATTTATTTTTTAAATCAAAATAATTTTCTTTAGAAAAAGATAAATTTTTTTAAAAATATAAAATATTAAAGAATATAGCAGGAATAAAAGTGTTTGAAAAAAATATTTAATATAAATTTAAAATCATAGAGTCTTAATTTTTTTAAGTATGTGAAAGGTTATTAAGTTACACGGAGAAATAAGTTACATTTTTTAAATTAAGTTTTATTTACTAAACAAACCATAAAATTAAGTCTTAAGATAATAAAAATCTATATATATTAATTTAAGAACCTAGCAATATTTAAATAAATTATTGTCTACTGGAAAAGGTTTCTTTTTAAAATAACAACAAATTTTTTTTGAATATCGTTTGTTTATTATTGAATTTTCAGTCTTCAAAAATAAAGCTTTATTTTCGTGTAATTATGTTGTATTGCATATTTCATATTATTATTTAAGAAAGAATTAAAGAAATTTAAATATCAACAATTAATTTTTTCAATAATTTAAAATTTAGAAAAAAAAGGAATCTGTTTAAAAAAAACGTAAACCTGTAGTCATAAAGCAATTGTCGGCAAAGTTTAGGTTTCTTCTTTTTATTAATTGTAGATAAGTATCAATATCATACATTTGAATTAAATATTTCTACCCTGTTTAAATTATAAAAAAATGACACATCATAAAATAAAATAATGCTTCATGTAGCACTTTGAAAACAATGTGAAATAATTGAATAAGAAAAAAATAAGAAACAGAAAAAAAGAAAAATCTTTTATTTCAAAGTCTTGATGGTGAAACACGATTTTTATGATTTGGTGAAATAGGTAAAAAAGAAATGGATAAGTGTAAATTTTATTAATGATGTGCAAAATTGTATTTGAATTTCGAAATCAATCGGTACAAAAAGAAAGGCCTCCAGTAGTTGATGTACAAAAGAGCTCGTGTGTGTGCATCTGATATTCAAGACCTTACTTTGATCAGCTAAGTTATTATGTGCCAAATCATATTCAAATGTGTTACTTGAAAAAAAAACAATATAGTTTTGTCTGAAGTGACAAGAAAAAATTCTGACAATAAATGTTTTTTTAAAAGATTTAATAAAAAAAAATACTAAAATAAAAATAATTGCAACACCTTTTAATTAATTTTTATTAAATTGCAAAATTACCGGTCATCCTTCAAACAATACAAAATTATAAAAAAGTATCTTGTGTACTGGGTACAATCTTGACACTACTTTACGAATGTCTAAAAGATTTAAGAAAAAACAATGAATTTTTTTGTTTTTTCTAAATATTTAAATAAAAAATCTTAAAAATTTTTTTTAATTTTTTTAAATGAAAAAAACATATTTGTTTTTATTTTAAAAAATTGTTTATTAAATTTTAAAATTTTTATTTCAAAAGAATGGTAATCTTTTGATGATAAAAATTTTAATTTTCTAATATATTTTGTGATAAAAACGCTTAATTTTTTTTGCAAATGAGAGAATATTTTTTTTGATTGGTTTTTTAGTAATCAATATTGTGCAATTTTCTCTCGGGTATCACAATGGCCAATAGGATATATCTGATTGAAATTGATTAGTCTAGTGAAAAAGTGAAATGCTATTAATCGATTTAATTAAAGAAAAAAAAAAATCTAAGCCCATTTATAGTCATCAGCATCATATATTACTATAAAGAATCACTCATGGTAGTAAATAATGGTAATGAATATTCAAAAGCATTCAAGACCACGGTTGGAGTACGTCAAGGCGGAAAAGCATCACCCATCCTATTCTCAATTTATATTGAAGAAATACTAATTGATGTTTCAGAAAGTGATATTGGCATCAGAATTCGGTCAATAAAAATCGATGTCATTGCGTATGCGGATGATTTGTTGCTTATCTCGGAAACTAAGAAAGGTCTTCAGAGCTTACTAGACATTGTCACACTACATGGGTCAAAACTTGAGATAAAATTCAATCCGAGCAAAACAATCTACATCGTATTTAACAATAAATGTAGTAGGATAGTAGCCAATAGAAGAGGAGACTGGTGGCAGGGTGCACTTACAATACAAGGTGAAATAATACAAAAAGTAAACTTTATGAAGTACCTTGGAGTAGAATTCAACGAAGATAATAATGACAGCTCTCACCTAGAAGGGCGAAAAAAGGCAGCATTGAACGCACTAGCAAAACTAAAGAACTTGGAAATACTGAAAGAAAACACAAGCCTTTATTTAAAAGGGCATTTATACAAGACTTATATACTACCAGTTCTAATGTATGGTATGGAAACGATTAACCCCATTAAAACTACAGTCAACGCGGTGACTAAAGTTGATAATAATATGCTGAGATACACATATTACATTCCAAAGAGATGCAGAACAACAAACCTTAGACTGATAAACAATCTACATAAGACTAATGCCAGATTAAAACAATTACAAATAGATTTCTTTGAAAGACTTTTAAACAACAAGTTTACAACATCAATCATCAAAGAGCTGTTAAAAATAGGAGATCAGAATGACTATGTGAATAGTATTCTCAGTATATTGAATGAAATACAGTATGAGAATGACATTGGCCTTCTAGAGAAATGTAAATACCACAGATACTTAAATGAATTAGAGCTCGAAACGTGTAAGAAAAACAACACCGTACTTGAAGAACTACGCGAAGTGTTTAAGCGAAACGGTCAAACAGCAGCCGTTTATAGCCTTTTAAGATATGACAACAATACAAACAGTGTAAATAGTTAAAAACTTTCATTAACTTTTTTTTTTTTTTTTTTTATAATTTTGACTATTTTATTATATTTTACTCTAAAACTAAATATTGGCAAATACATCGCCACCTTATTTAACGGGGCGTTGAGCAAGTGGTCGATTTACGGCCTCAGCCATAGATATAAATAAATAAATAAATAAATAATCGATTTAATTAGTTGAAAAAAAAATATCTTTAGAATTATCCCAGCATGTGAAAGTTGGTGGCTGATCTCTGTCCTGTAATTATCTCTTGATATTCAATAGTTTAATTCCTGTTAGATGCAAACTACTTTTCTTTTTTTTTCTCTCTTTTTGACAACACCTTGACTGATTGAGCCAAGTAATCAGATTTAGATTAGATAAGAGAGCCGAGTGAGCTGGATAATCGATTTCTAACCATTGGCACAGTGTACCTGCTGATTAGCAAATGTGATAGTCTTGATCTCGGACTTTTGTCCTGCTGATTAAAATGATTTATTTCATTACTACCTTTATTTGTTTGTTTTTTTTTTTTTTTGTTGCTGAATGATCTTGATAACAGTTTGTTGTAGCGGTGCTTATTTTTCGATCTTTATTACCTTGGCTCAATTTCACTTATTTTTTTTTAATTCTTTGATTTAAAGTTAATTCTTTTTTACCATTTTTGATAAAATTATCTTATCTATATCTTGAAAATAAACAAAAAAAATGTTAATAAATATTTTATTTAATTAAATTAATATTTTTTTCTACGACTCAAAATTTCTTGTTGAATGAAGCAGCACAATTATAGATCTTTCGCGTGTGATGATTTTTTAAAATTAGAATCGAAAGAGAAGGATCTAGATGTATTTTGAGTTTTGAATTTATTCAAGTTAAATTTTTTTAAGACTTTGATCTTTGCATAAGCCTTTTAAGACTTTGACTTTACTTTTACTGTTAACTAGAAGATGTGCTTCATCATCGGTTAATCCAAAATTAAATTATAAGTAGAGACATGCCAAGACTCGGATCCTAACAATATGAATAAAAATTTCCGAAAGAATTATAAATAATTTACTTGAAAAAGAAATTAAGGAGATTTGGCACAAAAAGAAAATTTTGATTTATTTGAAATTTTAGTTTAAAAAATGGAAATTTAATTTAATACTTAAATACTTTAACACTTACCAAGTTAAAATTTACAGTAATTTTACACTTTTATCCCTACATATTTTTGTCCCCAATAGACTTGTATCACCAAAATAGTTAAGAACCGATGGCTTTGTATTCAAACCAATGTAAAATTAGGTTACTTATGTCACCAATATCCCCAAATTCACTTATTTTACTACTTGTATAGAGAACAAATAAATATTAAGCCATGAATATAGCGTGCGCTTTTATCCCTATTGTTAAAAAATTGAAAGAAAAAATAAAAGACTAAATAACACGGCTAACAAATAAAAGAAAAATTGCGTTATATAAAGAGTGTATATAGTAAAGTAGAAGTAGAGCAATTAAAAAGCTTAAAACAAGTTACTTTATTTGATTTAATTAAACTTAATAATTAACCGTTCAATTTATTTTGTTAGTTGTAATTGTAAATAAAAAATTTTATATAAACAGTTTTATCCCCACTTGATACCATAGACATTTGGGGTGATATAAGTGAGATTTTACTGTAATAAAGTGTTTTTAACGTTTAATTTAAATAAAATTACTTACAAAATTAAAATTTTGGCATAGTGTAAATTGTCAAGAAAATTAATTCTTAAAGAAAATATTAAAATGAAAAAGCATTAGAAAATTTTCTGTTGAAAATTTATTAATTTAAATCTCCTAAAATATTGCACAAAAAAATAAGAAAATATAAAAGTATGAAAATTTAAATATGTAAAAATTTAATATTTTTTACAATTTGTAAATCATGGGCAAAAATAGTATAAGAAAACCCTATTAAAATATTAAACTATTTCAATTATCACATTTACGTGCAATTAGAGAATATTTACATTTTTTTTGTTTTAATATTTTGAAAAGTTTTTGATTTTAAAAAATTTATTTAAAACTTATTTATTCAAAAAATAAAAAATCTAACTATTTTTTTTTTAATTTTGTCTAATATTTAAAAAACGTTATAATTAAAAACCAAAGTAATAAAGTAAATTAAATAAAAATATTTATCTAAAAATCATTGACTGATTATCAACAATGACCATAAAATTAAATATTCTTAATCTCCTTCGATAGTTTTAGGTGTTGTTAGATATAAAAGTTTAATTTTAAATTACTCAAAATAAATAATTCCCTATAAAAAAATTCGAAAAATTTGTTTTTTGATTTTTATTTATTATTAAAAAGAAAGAAGAAAATTTCGCATTAAAAATTATCAAAATAGTATAATTAAGAAAAAAAAAACTATTCGCAATTTTGGTCATAAATTTGAAGAAAATTTTAAACAAAAAAAAAAGATTATTTTTTCTTGTAATAGCCACCATATCCGTAATCATAGACTGGATATCCTCCATAACCATAACCATAACCTTGACCATATCCATATCCATAACTAGGTACATAACCGTATCCACCACCATAAGTTCCATAACCATAGTCATAGGCTCCAAATCCAATGCCACCAAAATGACCACTTTTTAGATTGGCATCACCATTTGACTGAAGTTTTGATGAAGATGGAGCTGAATACACAAATGAGAAAATTGTGGCAAAGCAGACAATGGTTAAGTGGAATTGTTTCGAATACATTTTATTAGATTTTTATTAATTAATAAATTGAAATCAATGACTGATGAATATTTCAAGAATTTTTCTTTGAATTTAAAGGGTGCACATTTTTTATTTTTAGATAAATGGGGTAACCTGGTTTATGAGATAGTTCTAAAGTAAAATTTGATTTTTCTATTTTTAAAAAACAATTTATTATTTTTGATTTTCTTTAAATAAGCTTTACAGGAATCATTGGACATAATGATCGATGGTAAATTTTAGGTTTTCTTATCCAGAGTTTGTCTTTGATGATTCTTCAAGTTCACATATTTTTAAAATCTTTATGTAAAAGAAATTATTTAACTAAGATGATTTGTTTCATACTTTTTAAAAAAATGTTAAAATTTATAAAATTTCCTTAATAGAATTTAATTTTTAACCTTCTAAAGTCAAATATTTATGTATCGAAATTAATTTTGAAGAATTTGCTTTTCTGTAAAAAAAATCACCTATATTTATCCTTCCATCAGAATTTTCCAAAAAGGGATCCATAAGAATACCTAAATTTTAGCAATATGCACAGATAAAGAAAAATTGAAGCTGGACAAAAAAATTTGAATAATCTTAAAATTGAAAATTTTAAAAGATTAACTAACAAAATAATTTTTTTATATTTTTAATAATTGATTGAAGTCTTATTAAATAATTTGTCAGCTTAAATTCCAAATATTGTGTAAAATAAAAAGAACATTTTTTTATTTTGGACAATTAAACTGAGACCAATTTTCACCTAAAAACAACAGGATGTCTCTGTTAAAAAGCAATACAAAAATAAAGAGATAAACAAAATCATTGATAGAACAATTGTTAATCAATTTTCACAATTTTAGAATAAAAATAAAAACCAGTTTGAGACTAATTAGATAGAAATTTGTGTAAAATTATCCACCTAAATAACAAAAAGCTAATTTCAAGTAGAAAATTTGGACCTTGTTGACTTTTATTCAAAATAATCGTAAACCTCTTGAGCCATTTCAAATAAGTATATCACCTATCAACCATAACAAAAAACAATTTGATTTGCTTTCTTACCTCTCTTTTTCTCTATCTTGAGAATAAATTTAATAAAAGATAGAATTATAAAAACATATCATGTGATTAAAAGTGATTTATTTTGAATTGATAATAAGAACCGGAAATCTCCCAATGGATCTTATTTATTGCAACAAGAAAAAAAGTAATCAGATTTGATTGAGGATAAAGACCTATTGAAAAAGGTAACAACCAAACAAGACCGGTTGTGATGAAAAAGTCCCAAGTGAGAAAAGATAATCTATTTGAAATATTAAAAGAATTCGGATATTTTACAATGAGATAAATCTTTTGAATGAGGCGAATTTGACAGACTCTTGGAGAATACTTGAAATTATTGAGAAACTTTTATTTTCTTTAATGGCTTAGGAAGAAATGTGATACTTAAATCAAAAAGGTTTAAATTAAATTCTTAAAAAATATCTTTTTTTTAAATTATAGTAAAGTTAGGACCCCGGACTATTTGGAATGGAAATTAAACATGTTGAGTAGTTTTGATAAAATTATGGAAAATTTTAAAGTATTAAGAAGACAAAAAATAGTTTGTCTTTTTTTACTTTATGAAAATTTGAAAATAAAAACAAAAATAAAAAATTTAAATTAAACTGAATTTTTTATTTTATTTTTTTAAATAGAACGTTTTGTTGACCTATTAAATGACGTTCCGCCAAATAGTTGTCCGGTGAATGCAAATTCGGTCACGGTTTTTAATTTTATCCAGTTTATCCGGTAAATATTTTCCTGTTTTTTATCCACTTGAACAGATCCCAACACCATCATAAATCTTTCAGAATTAAGTATAAAAATATTTATCAAAAAAATATATTAAATTTTGAAACGTGCTTTTTATATTGTTATAATCACCAATCTAAAAATCATTGACTGATTATCAACAATGACCATAAAATTAAATATTCTTAATTTCCTTCGATAGTTTAAGGTGTTGTTGGATAAAAAAGTTTAATTTTAAATTACTCAAAATAAATTATTCCCTATAAAAAAATTCAAAAAATTTGTTTTTTGATTTTTATTTATTATTATAAAGAAAGAAGAAAATTTCGCATTAAAAATTATCAAAATAGTATAATTAAGAAAAAAAAACTATTCGCAATTTTGGTCATAAATTTGAAGAAAATTTTAAACAAAAAAAAAAGATTATTTTTTCTTGTAATAGCCACCATATCCGTAATCATAGACTGGATATCCTCCATAACCATAACCATAACCTTGACCATATCCATATCCATAACTAGGTGCATAACCGTATCCTCCACCATAAGTTCCAATACCGTAGTCATAAGCTCCAAATCCAATGCCACCAAAATGACCACTTTTTAGATTGGCATCACCATTTGACTGAAGTTTTGATGAAGATGGAGCTGAATACACAAATGAGAAAATTGTGGCTAAGCATAAAATGGTTAAGAGGAATTGTTTCGAATACATTTTATTAGATTTTTATTAATTAATAAATTGAAATAAATGACTGATTAATTTTTCAAGAATTTTTCTTTGAATTTAAAGGGTACACATTATTAATTTATAGATAAATTGGATAACCTGGTTTATTAGATGATTTAAAAATATATTTTAAAATTTAAGAATTTTTATTTATCAAAAAAACCGAATTGCATAATTTAGATGATGATTAAAAAAAAATAAAACTTATTAGTCCATTCAAAGTTATTACATTCGATTAAATGGTTTTACTGATACAAATATTTTTAAAATTTGTCTGAACTTATTTTAAAGACGACCTTTTCTTTTTTATATGGAATCCTTTTTGAAAATTTTTTTCGAATTATTTTTTAATCATTTATTATAAAGATAAATCACTTATTTCTTACATGTTGGCTGAAAAGAAGGCTTTACGGCATTCTGCTGCCAAAAGAAACTTCTCTTCTAATTTATCTTTCAAATTTAATTTAATTCTTTACTTAATTCTAATTCCATAGAACAGTCCTGCTCATTCTATTCTCTTATCACTCACTTCCTTAGCGATCATAATTAGCAACATATTTATTAATACATTAAGCAGGCTTTTTTTTCTAAATAATAAATAAACTTTAAAAAAAATTCTTTTATTACAAATTAATACCTAATCCAAAAGCTAAAATTAAAGAGAATCATTTCTTTTTTTGTTTACACAAATTATTTTATCAATTTTATTAGGATTTTATGCATGTGATTTAAAAAAAAATAAATATTTTACAGCAATTTATGTGATTATTGATCCGAAATTTTTTTTTGTCTTTTAATTAAAATTTTCGTAAAATTTTGAAAATGCATAAAAAAGTGAAATTTATTTTTTTGAAAAAATAATTTTGGAATCTTATTACACCGAAATCAAATTGATTAAAGCAAACAAAGTATAGTTTGTTTTTATTGTTTTAAAACAATTTTCTTTAAATTTTATTTATTTTTTAAATCAAAATAATTTTCTTTAGAAAAAGATAAATTTTTTTAAAAATATAAAATATTAAAGAATATAGCAGGAATAAAAGTGTTTGAAAAAAATATTTAATATAAATTTAAAATCATAGAGTCTTAATTTTTTTAAGTATGTGAAAGGTTATTAAGTTACACGGAGAAATAAGTTACATTTTTTAAATTAAGTTTTATTTACTAAACAAACCATAAAATTAAGTCTTAAGATAATAAAAATCTATATATATTAATTTAAGAACCTAGCAATATTTAAATAAATTATTGTCTACTGGAAAAGGTTTCTTTTTAAAATAACAACAAATTTTTTTTGAATATCGTTTGTTTATTATTGAATTTTCAGTCTTCAAAAATAAAGCTTTATTTTCGTGTAATTATGTTGTATTGCATATTTCATATTATTATTTAAGAAAGAATTAAAGAAATTTAAATATCAACAATTAATTTTTTCAATAATTTAAAATTTAGAAAAAAAAGGAATCTGTTTAAAAAAAACGTAAACCTGTAGTCATAAAGCAATTGTCGGCAAAGTTTAGGTTTCTTCTTTTTATTAATTGTAGATAAGTATCAATATCATACATTTGAATTAAATATTTCTACCCTGTTTAAATTATAAAAAAATGACACATCATAAAATAAAATAATGCTTCATGTAGCACTTTGAAAACAATGTGAAATAATTGAATAAGAAAAAAATAAGAAACAGAAAAAAAGAAAAATCTTTTATTTCAAAGTCTTGATGGTGAAACACGATTTTTATGATTTGGTGAAATAGGTAAAAAAGAAATGGATAAGTGTAAATTTTATTAATGATGTGCAAAATTGTATTTGAATTTCGAAATCAATCGGTACAAAAAGAAAGGCCTCCAGTAGTTGATGTACAAAAGAGCTCGTGTGTGTGCATCTGATATTCAAGACCTTACTTTGATCAGCTAAGTTATTATGTGCCAAATCATATTCAAATGTGTTACTTGAAAAAAAAACAATATAGTTTTGTCTGAAGTGACAAGAAAAAATTCTGACAATAAATGTTTTTTTAAAAGATTTAATAAAAAAAAATACTAAAATAAAAATAATTGCAACACCTTTTAATTAATTTTTATTAAATTGCAAAATTACCGGTCATCCTTCAAACAATACAAAATTATAAAAAAGTATCTTGTGTACTGGGTACAATCTTGACACTACTTTACGAATGTCTAAAAGATTTAAGAAAAAACAATGAATTTTTTTGTTTTTTCTAAATATTTAAATAAAAAATCTTAAAAATTTTTTTTTAATTTTTTTAAATGAAAAAAACATATTTGTTTTTATTTTAAAAAATTGTTTATTAAATTTTAAAATTTTTATTTCAAAAGAATGGTAATCTTTTGATGATAAAAATTTTAATTTTCTAATATATTTTGTGATAAAAACGCTTAATTTTTTTTGCAAATGAGAGAATATTTTTTTTGATTGGTTTTTTAGTAATCAATATTGTGCAATTTTCTCTCGGGTATCACAATGGCCAATAGGATATATCTGATTGAAATTGATTAGTCTAGTGAAAAAGTGAAATGCTATTAATCGATTTAATTAAAGAAAAAAAAAATCTAAGCCCATTTATAGTCATCAGCATCATATATTACTATAAAGAATCACTCATGGTAGTAAATAATGGTAATGAATATTCAAAAGCATTCAAGACCACGGTTGGAGTACGTCAAGGCGGAAAAGCATCACCCATCCTATTCTCAATTTATATTGAAGAAATACTAATTGATGTTTCAGAAAGTGATATTGGCATCAGAATTCGGTCAATAAAAATCGATGTCATTGCGTATGCGGATGATTTGTTGCTTATCTCGGAAACTAAGAAAGGTCTTCAGAGCTTACTAGACATTGTCACACTACATGGGTCAAAACTTGAGATAAAATTCAATCCGAGCAAAACAATCTACATCGTATTTAACAATAAATGTAGTAGGATAGTAGCCAATAGAAGAGGAGACTGGTGGCAGGGTGCACTTACAATACAAGGTGAAATAATACAAAAAGTAAACTTTATGAAGTACCTTGGAGTAGAATTCAACGAAGATAATAATGACAGCTCTCACCTAGAAGGGCGAAAAAAGGCAGCATTGAACGCACTAGCAAAACTAAAGAACTTGGAAATACTGAAAGAAAACACAAGCCTTTATTTAAAAGGGCATTTATACAAGACTTATATACTACCAGTTCTAATGTATGGTATGGAAACGATTAACCCCATTAAAACTACAGTCAACGCGGTGACTAAAGTTGATAATAATATGCTGAGATACACATATTACATTCCAAAGAGATGCAGAACAACAAACCTTAGACTGATAAACAATCTACATAAGACTAATGCCAGATTAAAACAATTACAAATAGATTTCTTTGAAAGACTTTTAAACAACAAGTTTACAACATCAATCATCAAAGAGCTGTTAAAAATAGGAGATCAGAATGACTATGTGAATAGTATTCTCAGTATATTGAATGAAATACAGTATGAGAATGACATTGGCCTTCTAGAGAAATGTAAATACCACAGATACTTAAATGAATTAGAGCTCGAAACGTGTAAGAAAAACAACACCGTACTTGAAGAACTACGCGAAGTGTTTAAGCGAAACGGTCAAACAGCAGCCGTTTATAGCCTTTTAAGATATGACAACAATACAAACAGTGTAAATAGTTAAAAACTTTCATTAACTTTTTTTTTTTTTTTTTTTATAATTTTGACTATTTTATTATATTTTACTCTAAAACTAAATATTGGCAAATACATCGCCACCTTATTTAACGGGGCGTTGAGCAAGTGGTCGATTTACGGCCTCAGCCATAGATATAAATAAATAAATAAATAAATAATCGATTTAATTAGTTGAAAAAAAAATATCTTTAGAATTATCCCAGCATGTGAAAGTTGGTGGCTGATCTCTGTCCTGTAATTATCTCTTGATATTCAATAGTTTAATTCCTGTTAGATGCAAACTACTTTTCTTTTTTTTTCTCTCTTTTTGACAACACCTTGACTGATTGAGCCAAGTAATCAGATTTAGATTAGATAAGAGAGCCGAGTGAGCTGGATAATCGATTTCTAACCATTGGCACAGTGTACCTGCTGATTAGCAAATGTGATAGTCTTGATCTCGGACTTTTGTCCTGCTGATTAAAATGATTTATTTCATTACTACCTTTATTTGTTTGTTTTTTTTTTTTTTTGTTGCTGAATGATCTTGATAACAGTTTGTTGTAGCGGTGCTTATTTTTCGATCTTTATTACCTTGGCTCAATTTCACTTATTTTTTTTTAATTCTTTGATTTAAAGTTAATTCTTTTTTACCATTTTTGATAAAATTATCTTATCTATATCTTGAAAATAAACAAAAAAAATGTTAATAAATATTTTATTTAATTAAATTAATATTTTTTTCTACGACTCAAAATTTCTTGTTGAATGAAGCAGCACAATTATAGATCTTTCGCGTGTGATGATTTTTTAAAATTAGAATCGAAAGAGAAGGATCTAGATGTATTTTGAGTTTTGAATTTATTCAAGTTAAATTTTTTTAAGACTTTGATCTTTGCATAAGCCTTTTAAGACTTTGACTTTACTTTTACTGTTAACTAGAAGATGTGCTTCATCATCGGTTAATCCAAAATTAAATTATAAGTAGAGACATGCCAAGACTCGGATCCTAACAATATGAATAAAAATTTCCGAAAGAATTATAAATAATTTACTTGAAAAAGAAATTAAGGAGATTTGGCACAAAAAGAAAATTTTGATTTATTTGAAATTTTAGTTTAAAAAATGGAAATTTAATTTAATACTTAAATACTTTAACACTTACCAAGTTAAAATTTACAGTAATTTTACACTTTTATCCCTACATATTTTTGTCCCCAATAGACTTGTATCACCAAAATAGTTAAGAACCGATGGCTTTGTATTCAAACCAATGTAAAATTAGGTTACTTATGTCACCAATATCCCCAAATTCACTTATTTTACTACTTGTATAGAGAACAAATAAATATTAAGCCATGAATATAGCGTGCGCTTTTATCCCTATTGTTAAAAATTGAAAGAAAAAATAAAAGACTAAATAACACGGCTAACAAATAAAAGAAAAATTGCGTTATATAAAGAGTGTATATAGTAAAGTAGAAGTAGAGCAATTAAAAAGCTTAAAACAAGTTACTTTATTTGATTTAATTAAACTTAATAATTAACCGTTCAATTTATTTTGTTAGTTGTAATTGTAAATAAAAAATTTTATATAAACAGTTTTATCCCCACTTGATACCATAGACATTTGGGGTGATATAAGTGAGATTTTACTGTAATAAAGTGTTTTTAACGTTTAATTTAAATAAAATTACTTACAAAATTAAAATTTTGGCATAGTGTAAATTGTCAAGAAAATTAATTCTTAAAGAAAATATTAAAATGAAAAAGCATTAGAAAATTTTCTGTTGAAAATTTATTAATTTAAATCTCCTAAAATATTGCACAAAAAAATAAGAAAATATAAAAGTATGAAAATTTAAATATGTAAAAATTTAATATTTTTTACAATTTGTAAATCATGGGCAAAAATAGTATAAGAAAACCCTATTAAAATATTAAACTATTTCAATTATCACATTTACGTGCAATTAGAGAATATTTACATTTTTTTTGTTTTAATATTTTGAAAAGTTTTTGATTTTAAAAAATTTATTTAAAACTTATTTATTCAAAAAATAAAAAATCTAACTATTTTTTTTTTAATTTTGTCTAATATTTAAAAAACGTTATAATTAAAAACCAAAGTAATAAAGTAAATTAAATAAAAATATTTATCTAAAAATCATTGACTGATTATCAACAATGACCATAAAATTAAATATTCTTAATCTCCTTCGATAGTTTTAGGTGTTGTTAGATATAAAAGTTTAATTTTAAATTACTCAAAATAAATAATTCCCTATAAAAAAATTCGAAAAATTTGTTTTTTGATTTTTATTTATTATTAAAAAGAAAGAAGAAAATTTCGCATTAAAAATTATCAAAATAGTATAATTAAGAAAAAAAAAACTATTCGCAATTTTGGTCATAAATTTGAAGAAAATTTTAAACAAAAAAAAAAGATTATTTTTTCTTGTAATAGCCACCATATCCGTAATCATAGACTGGATATCCTCCATAACCATAACCATAACCTTGACCATATCCATATCCATAACTAGGTACATAACCGTATCCACCACCATAAGTTCCATAACCATAGTCATAGGCTCCAAATCCAATGCCACCAAAATGACCACTTTTTAGATTGGCATCACCATTTGACTGAAGTTTTGATGAAGATGGAGCTGAATACACAAATGAGAAAATTGTGGCAAAGCAGACAATGGTTAAGTGGAATTGTTTCGAATACATTTTATTAGATTTTTATTAATTAATAAATTGAAATCAATGACTGATGAATATTTCAAGAATTTTTCTTTGAATTTAAAGGGTGCACATTTTTTATTTTTAGATAAATGAGGTAACCTGGTTTATAAGATGATTTAAAAATATATTTTAAAATTTAAGAATTTTTATTTATCAAAAAACCAAATTGCTTAATTTAGAAGATGATTTTCAAAATAATTAATTATTATTAATTCATTCAAAGTTATTATACTCCATTAAATGGTTTAACTAATACATTTTTTTCTAAAGTAAAATTAGGTTTTTCAATCGTTTGGCAACAATTTATTTATTTTTTTTTATTTTATTTTATTTAAAAAATAATTTAGGAAAAGTTTTTTCCAGGGCAGTTCTGAATGGCAGAGCCTTCTTTTCAGCCCACATGGTTGCAATATGATTAAGATATGTTTTAATTATATGTGTATAATTAATATCTAGATTATATATAAATTGTTAAATTAAATTTTTGCTAAAAATTTGGCGTGTTAATGATTGAATCAAAGGGTGTTTTGTACTTTAAATTGTTTCTGGAGGAGTTTTGAAGCAGAAAGTCCTGGATCTCCTGAGCTATTATTTCATGGCTTTGCCTTGTGGTGATAAATTTAGAAAAAAGCTTGTTTGCTCTGTCATCAATCAAGTCGATTATTAGCTCTTTGTGGATTGTTTTTATACTTGTCTTTAGTGGAAAATACTTTATGATTCGCAACATTCGATTTTGCATTTCGGCTCTTATGTTCTGAGTGCCTGACTAAAGTATTATAAAACAGTAGTCGAATAATGATCCTATGAGCGACATGTATAAAATTCTGTTGATTTTAGAAGATGTTCTCCATTTAAAACTTTTAATTTTCCTGATTAGGTTTATTTTGGAAATTTGTTTTGAATTGATAATTTTCAGATGTTCTTTGTAGTTGATTTTGGGATCGAGTTTAATACCAAGGAATGTTGGATTTGGGTCAAGAGGAATATGTGAGTTTCCAATTTTTATTTTCATTCCATATCTTTTCTCATAATTTTTTCGAAGTCCAGCTTTGGTAAATGTTGTGTAGCAAGTTTTTTTTTCGTTATTTATTTTTTGATTTTCTTATATAAGCTGTACATGATTCATTTGACATAAGGGTTGATGGTATACTTTGGTTTATTTATGCTGAATTTGTATTCGATGATTCACCAAATTCAAATAATACTGTATGGAAATTTATTTTGAAGAATTTGCATTTCAGTAGAAAAACATTACCTATTTTCATTGTTTCATCAAAATTTTCCAAAAAAGGAAGCTAAAAAATATCTAAATTTTTGCAACCGATAATGAAAAAATTGAAGCTAGTCAAAAAAATTTGAATAATAAAAAGTTGAATAATTTTTTTATAAATGTTTACAGTAAGTTTCGTGCTTGCGACATGGCGCAACATTCAAAGTTACATTATCCATCAGGGTCAAAATAATTATTTTTATTTATAATAATTGATTTAAGTCTTATTAAAGAATTCGTTAGACGAAATTCGAAACATTGTGATAGAGTTAGATGAGCCTAAAAAGCACGGGAAATAAAAGCCCAATAATAAATTTGTATTTATTTTCCAAATGAGAATTTAAAAAAAAAGAACATTTTTTTATTTTGGACAATTAAACTGAGACCAATTTTCACCTAAAAACAACAGGATGTCTCTGTTGAAAAGCAATACTAAACTAAAGAGATAAACAAAATCATTGATAGAACAATTGTTAATCAATTTTCACAATTTTTGAATAAAAATAAAAACCAGTTTGAGACTAATTAGATAGAAATTTGTGTAAAATTATCCACCTAAATAACAAAAAGCTAATTTCAAGTAGAAAATTTGGACCTTGTTGACTTTTATTCAAAATAATCGTAAACCTCTTGAGCCATTTCAAATAAGTATATCACCTATCAACAATAACAAAAAACAATTTGATTTGCTTTCTTACCTCTCTTTTTCTCTATCTTGAGAATAAATTTAATAAAAGATAGAATTAAAAAAACATATCATTTGATTAGAAGTGATTTATTTTGAATTGATAATAGGAACCGGAAATCTCCCGATGGATCTGATTTATTGCAACAAGAAAAAAAGTAATCAGATTTGATTGAGGATAAAGACCTATTGAAAAAGGTAACAACCAAACAAGACCGGTTGTGATGAAAAAGTCTCAAGTGAGAAAAGATAATCTATTTGAAATATTAAAAGAATTCGGATATTTTAAAATGAGATAAATCTTTTGAATGAGGCGAATTTGACAGACTCTTGGAGAATACTTGAAATTATAAAGAAAATTTTGTTTTGCTTTGATGGATTTGGGCGAAGTATGTAACTTAAAACAATATGGTTTATTTTTTATTGTATATAAATAATCTATCTATTTAAAAAATAAAATTCATTTTGGTAATTTGAAAAGAAAACAATATTAAAAAAAAAATTCAAAAAACTTTTTTCATGTAAAACTGCTTAATCTAATTCTGAAAAATACATCCACTAGGATAATTATTTGTATATTAAATTTTAGTTTGCTAAAATGAATTATAAAAAATAAAACATTTAATCTGTTACTCTGGATGGTTGTTACCATTCATCTAAAAAATGGAACCTGGCATTAGAACAACAATTATCTTCCCATGGGAACGTGTCAGGACTCGCGAGTCAAGGGGACTTTAAATAATGGCGTCGAAAGACGTAAGTAGCGAGTATAAAAAAACTCTGTTATAAGCAAGCAATGCTTCCGCAAGCTAACCAAATATAACTTGGGATGTTCTACAAGAGGTTAGACTTGTCGCAGAAAACTACTACTACTTCTAATCAAAAATATCTAATAAATTTTTGAAAATTAATATTTTTCTCTTGTTATAATCACAATATTATTATTATTATTTATTTCATTGAGCGCCTTAAAGGTGATTTATAAATCACAGACAGAATATCAGCAATGACCACATATTATCTTAATTTCCCTCGATACTTTTAGGTGAAGTTTGATACACTCGTTTTAATTTTTAATCGTTCAAATAAATTAAAGCTTTAAAAAAATCAAATAATTTTTTTTAATTTTTGATTAAAAACAAAATAGAAATTAATGAATTCGGATACAAAAATTATCACTTTAATATAATTATGAAAAAAGTTAACTGCTTGTAATCTTGGTCAAAAAATAAATAAAATTATGAATCAGCAAAAAAAGATTATTTTTTCTGTAAAAACCACCATATCCTCCATGACACATGAAAAAAATTTTGTCAAAAATATTTATCAAAAATCTGCTTGTTGATGAACAAAAGTCTGATCTTGTTTTTTTCTTTTAAAGCGGAGAATGAATAATATTATTAAATTTTGTAAATTATTTGGTAACTTTGATATTTATTTCAAAAATTGTTTAATTGTTTATATATTTCACTTTTTTTAATCAATAAAGGAGCATGATCATGCCTCTCGTGGTTATGACCATTGGATCTTTGTTCGTGTTGAAATAAAAATTAAATTAATAATAATAATAATAATAATAATAATAATAATAATAATAATAATAATAATAATAATAATAATAATAATAATAATAATAATAATAATAATAATAATAATAATAATAATAATAATAATAATAATAATGAGGGTCCAAATTCTTCGAAGTCGAAGTAAGGGCGAGATTGAGTCGCGCAACATGGTCCTTTCTTTTGCCATCGCTGTCCAATCTGTCTATTTATATTCAAATATTTTTTTCCTAAATTAAAAATGAAAAGGTTTCCATTTCTGTTTAAGGGTTTAAAAAATTATGAAAATTATATCGGAGGTACAAACTTTGATAATTATTTGGAAATTAAATTTTTATAAGCATTAACTTCTTAAATCTTAAAAAATTAAATATAAAAACATCTAAGAAAAAAAATATTAAATTTTGAGATGTGCTTTTTATGCTGTTAAAATCACCAATCTAAAAATCATTGACTGATTATCAACTATGACCGTAAAATTAAAAATTCTTAATTTCCTTCGATAGTTTTAGGTGTTTTATGACAAAAAAGTTTAATATTAAATTACTCAAAATAAATTATTCCCTATCAAAATAAATTCACGAAATTTATTTCTGAATTTGTATTTATTAATAAAAAGAAATTAAAAAAATTTCGCACTAAAAATTATCAATATACTATAATAAAGAAAAAAAAACTATTCTTAAAATTGGCCATAAATTTGAAAAAAATTTTAAGGAAAAAAAGTAAATTATTTTTTCTTGTAATAACCACCATAGCCATAATCATAAACTGGATATCCTCCATAACCATAACCTTGACCATATCCATAACTAGGTGCATAACCGTATCCACCACCATAAGTTCCAATACCGTAGTCATAAGCTCCAAATCCAATGCCACCAAAATGACCACTTTTTAGATTGGCATCACCACTTGACTGAAGTTTTGATGAAGATGGAGCTGAATACACAAATGAGAAAATTGTGGCAAAGCAGACAATGGTTAAGTGGAATTGTTTCGAATACATTTTATTAGATTTTTATTAATTAATAAATTGAAATCAATGACTGATGAATATTTCAAGAATTTTTCTTTGAATTTAAAGGGTGCACATTTTTTATTTTTAGATAAATGAGGTAACCTGGTTTATAAGATGATTTAAAAATATATTTTAAAATTTAAGAATTTTTATTTATCAAAAAACCAAATTGCTTAATTTAGGAGATGATTTTCAAAAAAAATTAATTATTGTTAATTTATTCAAAGTTATTATACTCCATTAAATGGTTTAACTAATACATTTTTTTAAAAAATTTTTCTGAACTTATTTTAACAAACTTTTTCTTTTTTAAAGTTGAATCCTTTTTGAATTTTCTATTTTATTAAACTTATCATTTTGTATTAGCTCGAATTTCTAATTTCAAACAAGTTGGCCAAAAAGAAGGAAACATTTTCTCAGCATCGGTTTTTCTTTTATATTATTAAAAAAGGATTTTGGCGGATACTCTGAGGGTTTCCGAAAGATTCTAGCCTTTTTTTCAGTCCCAAAAGTGTTCACGAAATTAAAAAAAAAAGTTAGAGTAATTCGATTTTTTTTTTAATTTTTTGCTTTTGTGCTTCTTGGACTTTTAAATTATTTGCCTATCTCTTACAATCTTTATTAATAAAATTACTTGAATTTTTATTTTAAATTTTTTATAAAATATAACTTGGTTTCATTTTAACCAAGCCATAATACGTTATCTATTTAATAAATGTAATAAACAAGCACTTTATTACAATCATTACAATTTTGAACAATGGATACGAAAATTTAGTCAGTTAGCACTTGTCCCACTCAATGATGTCCAAACTGGCTGGAACATTATTTTGAGAACAGTACCAGCTATTCTTGACAGTGAAATATTAAAATTTATTAAATATTTTTTCAATACTTCGTTTCAAAGCAAGTATGGATTTTCATGGAATCATTTCGACAACAATGGTCCACGAACAAATAACCACCTCGAAGGCTATCATTCAAAATTATCGTAAATTCCATCAGCAAAATCAAATAATGTGTTAACATTTATCAATATGACCAATAAGTCGGCGTCTCAAGTTCATAGCGAATTCCATGCAAACGAGCGTAATCCAATCGCAGAGCCCAAGCAATTGTCAAACTATAAAAAAAAAGATCAAGTTTTTGTTACATTACAAGAACAATACAGTAAGCAGATTCTCACATTTGAACAATATTTTGACAAATTATCGGCACATATTATGGAACCTTATGGTACAAGTCTGATGAAATTTGACCAAGATGAAGAAAAATTGAATGAAGACAAAGTTGGTAGAAAGAGAAAAAGGAAGATCGTTTTCGAAAACCCTCTTAACGACTTAGATTTTTTAAAAACAATCGATTTTGTGAATCTAACAATCAAGCTGGATCAGCCTAATAATGAACAAGCAAGTGAATTATTTTCAAAAGAACTTTTCACAATACTTAAGAGTCAGATTCACATTTACAAAACATTTGTACTTAATAATCTACCGGTTCGTCAAGATTTATTGGACGCTTTTATCAATTTTTCAAGTGAAATTTTAGTCAAACCAGAGCTGATAGTAGTATCAGAGCCGTGCAAGAAGAGAAAAATATTTGACGATTCATTTGAAATTTAATTCTTGGAATGCCGATTAAACACTAATTACGAGAGAGTGCCTATTTCGCTACAATTGTTAAAACTAGAAAAAAATCAAGAGTTGAACAATTTTCATTTTACTGAGTTCCAGAATTTGATTTACAAGAAATATAATGTCAAAGGTTTATTCATGCTGATTATTATACTCTCGAAAATGCACCTTTTAATCCTGAAACAATACACGAGTCAATTTTTATTCAAGTTTTACATGCTGAAAACCATTGGATTGTTTTGGCTAATTTGCATTCTACATACGAAGATCCCGATGGTTTTAATAATTGGTTTATTTATGAAAGTCTTAATAACCCTAAACACTATCTTAATCTTATTAAAACGGTCTTAAAAAGATTCTCGGGTGGCTCTAAATTTTTTGACTTTGTCCATGTCAATGTTACGAAACAAAAAGGTAAAAAAGATTGTGGCTTATTTGCCCTTGGATATGCATTATCTTTGGCTATGAATATAGATCCTGGTATATTAGTCTTTGATAAAAAAAAATCAGAGACGAGTATAAAACTTTAATAAAATATACTGATTTGTTTTTGTTTGCTCGTTTTTTTATTGAAAATTATTTATTTTTTATTTTATTTGTTTCAAAAATTACGGCAGATTTGGTGATGATAAAAAAAATTAAATATAAAAGAAAAATATTAAATAATAGAAATTTTATTAAAATAAAAATTATACACCAAAATTTTCTAAACTTTGTATTGATTTAAAATAAACAATTGAATTGTTTTTCTCCTAATTTTTTTTTAAATAAAAAATTCTAAAAATTAACCAATCATTTGTTTTTTCCTTTTTCTTTGTTTATTTTGTCATACATGACTAATTAACGGATGACAATTTTGTTTTTTTTCCTATGACTTTTTTTTATGACAATTTTGACTATCTCCGCATCAATATCATACATTTGAATTAAATATTTCTTCCCAGTTTAAATTATAAAAAAATGACACATCATAAAATCAAATAATGCTTCATGTAGAACTGTGAAAACAATGTGAATAACTTAGAAAGCAAAGATAAATCTTTTATTTCAAAGTCTTGATAGTGAAACACGATTTTTATGATTTGGTGAAATAGGTGAAAAAGAAATGGATAAGTGTAAATTTTATTAATGATGTGCAAAATTGTATTTGAATTTCAAAATCAATCGGTACAAAAAGAAAGGTCTCAAGTAGTTGATGTACAAAAGAGCTCGTGTGTGTGCATCTGATATTCAAGACCTTACTTTGATCAGCTAAGTTATTATGTGCCAAATCATATTCAAATGTGTTACTTGAAAAAAAAAACAATATAGTTTTGTCTGAAGTGACAAGAAAAAAATCTGAAAAAAATGTTTATTTTAAAGATAATAAAAAAAATGATAAAATAAAAATAATTGCAACACCTTTTAATTAATTTTTTTTTAATTGCAAAAATTACCAGTTATTCTTCAAAAAATACAAAATAACAAAAAAAGTTTTTTGTTTTAACTTGGCACATATTCACGAATGTTTATATGATTTAGGATAAAAAATTAATTTTTTAGTTTTTACCTAATATTTACATAAAAAATCTCAAAAAGTTTTTAATCATTTTTCTACTAACTTATTTGAATGAAAAGAAAATATTTGTGTTTATTTTGAAAAATTATTTATTAAATTTTTAAATTTATTATCTCGAGAAAATGGTAATCTTTGGGAAAAGTTAAAAGCTTTAGCTTTTTTTTCTAATATATTTCGTGGTAAAAAAGCTTAATTTTATTTTGCAAAAAAAAATTTTTTGATATAAAAATTTAAAATAATTGACCTTAGTTAATATGGGTAAAAAATAAATAAAATATTGAAACAAAAAAAATAAAATTATTCCCTATCAAAATAAATTCACGAAATTTATTTCTGAATTTGTATTTATTAATAAAAAGAAATTAAAAAAATTTCGCACTAAAAATTATCAATATACTATAATAAAGAAAAAAAAACTATTCTTAAAATTGAGCATAAATTTGAAAAAAATTTTAAGGAAAAAAAGTAAATTATTTTTTCTTGTAATAACCACCATAGCCATAATCATAAACTGGATATCCGCCATAACCATAACCTTGACCATATCCATAACTAGGTGCATAACCGTATCCTCCACCATAAGTTCCAATACCGTAGTCATAAGCTCCAAATCCAATTCCACCAAAATGACCACTTTTTAGATTGGCATCACCACTTGACTGAAGTTTTGATGAAGATGGAGCTGAATACACAAATGAGAAAATTGTGGCAAAGCAGACAATGGTTAAGAGGAATTGTTTCGAATACATTTTATTAGATTTTTATTAATTAATAAATTGAAATCAATGACTGATGAATATTTCAAGAATTTTTCTTTGAATTTAAAGGGTGCACATTTTTTATTTTTAGATAAATGAGGTAACCTGGTTTATTAGATGATTTAAAAATATATTTTAAAATTTAAGAATTTTTATTAATCAAAAAACCAAATTTCTTAATTTAGATGATGATTTTCAAAAAAAAAAATAATTACTAATATTCAAAGTTTTATACTTGATTAAATGCTTTAACTAATACAATATTTTTTCAATTTTTCAAAATCAAAGAAAATTTTAATGAAAGTGAAATTTGTATTTATTTCTCGAATTAGATTTGTTTTACAAATAATTTTACTGAGGATTGAGTTTGATGTTTTTTGAAGCTTAGCTTAAGATTGAGTATTTAACTAAGATAATTATTTATCAATCGGAATTTAAAATCGTTTACTTTCAAGTATAGATTTTTTGGCTATTTTTCTATAGCCAACAGTAGTAAATTTTAGTATTTAAAAAAAGTTTTTTGACTTGAAATTTTTCTTTTTTAAAAAAAGTATTTTGACTTGACTTATTATTACTATTAACTGCAACAGGAACCGAAGTGTCCTGCAGAGAGTGATAAAAGAAGATACCACTCTATGGCAGATGTGGGATGAGAGGATTCATTATATATTATGCTTCTTAAATTTGTCGTAGTTGTTCTAGAATAGGTTTACATTGGTCGCATTTGTAGTCTCACTTGGTAGTTTATTCCAAATCGGTACTATTCTGTTCGAGAAAAAGAACTTTCTCTGGTCACAATTTTTTGTAAATTGGACTTGAAAATTTATTCTCTAAAACTGAGTCTTTTTCCGCTCCATGTAGTTATAAGGCGGACATTTAATTTCTAAGTCTTTGAAATGACTTTTTTTAAAAAAATAATTTAAAGTCAAGTCTAGTGACTTAACTTTTACTTTTTGACTTTTAAACAACTCTGAGGTAAAGACAAGTTGAGTTCTGGCAATACAAAATATTCTTCTTCTCCTTCAATTTCAACAAAAGATATCTTGTGTTTGAAACCAAAGCAAGAGTCACATGCAAAAATCTAGCTAAGAAAATAGGACAATATTTTAATCTATCAAAAACGGGATGATTTAACTATTTATAATATTTTTGCTACTTTTTGATATAATATTTACTCCTTTTTTTTGCTACTAATAAAAAATACAATTGCTACTACAATAATTATACTCCATTTTACTATTTACCGAATTTATACAATTTAAGGTATTCAAATCAAAGAAATGTGATTTTAAAATAATCTCTATTAAATAATGCAAACTTATTCATTATAGAAACATAAACTGTCTTTTTATTTTTTATTTTGTTTTACAATTTATTCATTTTTTTCATCACCCAAGAGGTGTTTTTTGAAATAAATAATAATAAAAATAATATACAGGCCAAGTCAAATTGATAATAAAAAAGTATAGGTCCTTTTTTTCTTTACTTGACATCGTCTTTAAGGCGTTCAATGAAATAAATAATTTTCATTGAAACGAAAATAACAAATAAATCAAAGACTAATTTTTTAAATGTTTATTTAATGTACAATAAAAATAAAAATCTCTTTTTAAAACAAGAAACAAAAAAAATGATAAAAATCAATTAAAAACACCGGATAAAATCTAAAAAATCTAAACAAAAAAAAAATTGTCATAATCACAAAATTGCTTGTTGCTCATTTGTTTTCTTAATTATCATCATCATCGACACAAAAACTTTGATTGTTCTCTTTGCTCTCGTCCGCATCGCCTTTAAAAGAGGAAGACAAAAAAAATTAATTTCTTACACATAAATCCAACACCTTACTATTTGTCCAACTTATCTTAATCCTCGCACAAACAAAATTAAAAGAAGAGAAAAAAAATTCTTATCTCCAAATATTTACTCACCAGCGTCATCGGCAGCATGATGTGTCTTCAAATGAGACTTCAAATTACAAGCCATCGAAAACGACTTGTCACACTTGACACACGTGAACGGCTTGGTCCCTTTTTGTAACATTAATAAAAAAATCCTGCATAAAATTTTTTATTGGGTGATAATCAAAATGTAGAATAAAAAAAAATATAGAACGGTAAAAATATCGAAAATAAAATATTAAAAAATAAATTTAATAAAATTATTCAATTATTCAATCTGCCAATATATTAGCCAAGCCATCAATATGTAAATTAATTGTTAAAGTTATTTAAAAAAATTTAAGCACAAAATTAATATTGATGTAAATTTTTTAAAAAAATAATAACTAATTTTGTTAAACTTTAAAATATTCTTAAAATTTATTAAGTTATCATGTTTTAATCGAATTACTCTTATCATTTTTTTTTATTTTTGTCCTTCATTTTCAATTCTTTTATTGTATTTATTTATTTTGAAGTATGAACTAAAAACATTTGGCTGAGAAGAAGGTCCATTCCAAACTACCAGGGTATAACCCGAACTATATTTTCAATAAAATAATAATAATTGTTTAAGTGTCATATGAAGAAACAAATCTTTTGATTTTTTCGTTTTTCCCAGCAAGTTTTTTTTGTTTGCTTTAAACTTAATGTTTTTTTTTTATTTCTATATTCAGCAGTCAGATCTATTCTTATAAGTTAAAATATGATACTTCCTCCAACATCGTGCATCATGAGGCTTTTAATAAACTAAAATTACTAACAGTCTCGAATTGGCTTTTTGAATTGAGTGAGAGATATGTTGGGACAGGACTGAGTCATTCTATTCCATTGGTTGTAAGACTGGTGAAGGAATACAAAGAAGGTTTCGAATCAAGATATATTGAATACCCAACTCCATTGTGTAATTGCTACCTTACTATTTCTTCTTTTTTTCCTGAAACTTGAACTATGTAAACCCGAGCGACCTAAAACTCTCTATTTCAATTCCAATTTAGCTTATTTATTTTATTCTGATTCTTTTTTTTTATTCATTTTATTAACTAATAATAATAATAATTTAAGCTACAGCAGGAAACCTGCGGAGCAAGGCTAGACGTAACCTCAAGCTAATGTATTTGCCGTTATTTCATTTTTAAATAATTATCCAGCTGGTTTTTAAAGCAATTCTTCGATTGCGCGTTGATTAATTCGTCAGACTTTAATTTAATTTTTAATTTTTATTTTTTTTTAATTTATTCTGAAGGAGCTCTAGCGCGGCACATAAACAAATAAATAAATAATAACATATTTTTTTCGACCTTTACTTTTTCTTCATTTAAAATATTTCAATTTTTTTTTTCTATATTATGATATATCACCTTTTTTATTTCCTGCCGCAAATTACCTGTATGAGTGATCATGTGATTTTTGAGATTGGTCTGCTTGGTGAATCCCTTGTGGCAAATGAGGCACTTGAACGGCCACGTGCCATTGTGAGTGTGCAGATGGGCCCTGAGGTCGCCGGGGGTCGAGAACGACTTGGTGCATTGATCACACTTGTGAGGCTTGTTGGTTGTGTGCGTCAACTTGTGATAGTACAAATTAGAGCTGGCAGTGAACCTCTTGCCGCACACATTGCACTCGTGCGGCTTCTCGCCGCTATGGATCCTCACATGGGTGTTGAGAGAAGACGAGGTGGAAAAGGCCTTGCCGCAAGTGTCGCACACGTGAGGCTTCTCGCCTGTGTGCACTCGGATGTGGCGCTGGAGCAGCGAGGGCCGGTCGAAGACCTTGTGGCAAGTGGGACAGGCCCATTCCTTTTTTTCGCGCTTGGGCTTTCGGTTCTCCTCCTCGATGGACGTGTCAGTGAAGCTGGAGTAGCCCGAAGAGTTGGGACTAGGTGCTGACTTGATCATTTGAAGGTAGGCAAACAGTGGATTGTGGTAGGGAGATAGGTACACTGGGTAGTTGTCTATTTGGTCAAGCTTGCGCTTGGATGAGAAGCTCGGTGATAGAATGTTGTCTATTGAGAATGATGTCATTTTTTATTTTAGAATAGATTTTTTTGTTGTTGTTGTTGGTGGTGGTGGTGGCTGATTAAATAGCTAAATGGTTGTGATTTTGTTGGCCAATGAGAGAATATTTTTTTTGATTGGTTTTTTAGTAATCAATATTGTGCAATTTTCTCTCGGGTATCACAATGGCCAATAGGATATATCTGATTGAAATTGATTAGTCTAGTGAAAAAGTGAAATGCTATTAATCGATTTAATTAGTTGAAAAAAATATCTTTAGAATTATCCCAGCATGTGAACGTTGGTGGCTGATCTCTGTCCTGTAATTATCTCTTGATATTCAATAGTTTAATTCCTGTTAAATGCAAACTACTTTTCTTTTTTTTTCTCTCTTTTTGACAACACCTTGACTGATTGAGCCAAGTAATCAGATTTAGATTAGATAAGAGAGCCGAGTGAGCTGGATAATCGATTTCTAACCATTGGCACAGTGTACCTGCTGATTAGCAAATGTGATAGTCTTGATCTCGGACTTTTGTCCTGCTGATTAAAATGATTTATTTCATTGCTACCTTTATTTGTTTGTTTTTTTTTGCTGCTGAATGATCTTGATAACAGTTTGTTGTAGCGGTGCTTATTTTTCGATCTTTATTACCTTGGCTCAATTTCACTTATTTTTTTAAAATTCTTTGATTTAAAGTTAATTCTTTTTTACCTTTTGTGATAAAATTATCTTATCTTTATCTTGAAAATAAACAAAAAGAATGAAAATAAATATTTTATTTAATTAAAAAATTAATATTTTTTTCTACGACTCAAAATTTTTTGCTGAATGAAGCAGCACAATCTTTGCTTTTGTAAATCCTTCGTTTTTGATGATTTTTTTAAATTTTAGACCGGAGAAGAACTTGGATCTATTCACTAAAAATACTTAAATAAATAAAAGATAAAAAAAAATTTTATTTAATTAAAGTAAAATAAATAAATATTCTAAATAAGGTTTATGTTTAAATTAATAATAAAAATATCAGTTTGCCTTGGCAGCGCTTTTTTTCGATTTTAATTACACTGGTTCATTTACACAATTTTTTCTTTAATTTATTTAAGTCAATGCTTTTTTTACCTTTTTTAATAAAATTATCTTATCTCTATATTAAAAATAACTAAAAAAAAAGAATTTTAATACAAATTTTATTTAATTAACAAAAAAATAAATAAAATTTATGACAAAATTTCTCACTGAATGAAGTGGCACAATATTTTGCTTTTGTAAATCCTTCGTTTTTGATAATTTTTTTTAATTTTAGACCGGAAAAGGACTTTGGCCCATTCTGCGTTATCCGGATCCATTCACTAAAAATACTTTGATAAATAGAAGATAAAAAAAATAATTTAATTCTAATTAAAGTAAAATAAACAAATATTCTTAATAAAGTATAAATTAATAACAATATCAGTTTGCATTATCAGCGCTTATTTTTCGATCTAAATTACCTTGGCTCATTTACACAATTTTTTTTATAACTTAAATTCAATTCTTTTTTACGTTCTTTGCTAAAAATATCTTATCTTTATCATGAAAAAAGAATGAAAATATATATTTTAAATAAAGAAAAATTATGACTTAAAATTTCTTCCAGAATGGAGCGACTCAATCTTTTGCTTTAAATCCTTCTTTTTAATATAATAATTAATTAATTTTAATTTTATGATTTTTTTTAAAATCCAAAACTCTAAAGAAGGTCTTTGAATCATCTAATAATAGTTAATTAAATAAAAAAAAATCAATTTATTATTTATTAAAGTAAAATAATAAATAGAAGAAAGAAAATTTATTTATTTATTTATTTAATAAATTTATTTCTTGCTTTTGTAAATCTTTGAAATTAGCTAAATATATTATTAAAATTTTTAAAAGGAAAGTAAAAGCGATTTCAATACAAATTTAAATCAATAAAAAACGTTCAAAAAAATTATACTTAAATTTTATTCAATTAGAAATTAGATGAGATAAGGGACAAAAAAGATGTTAATTTAATAGATATTTGAGTAAAAAAAAATTTTTTTTAGTAATCAAAAAATTACAGAGATTTTTGGTTGATATTTTGACTTTTTAAAAAAAATTGTCATGAAATTTATTTATAACATGAAATGTTGGAGAATCTTATGGGTTAAAAGTGATTTTTTTAAGTAAAATTGCATTTAATTCATAAGTATGCTGATATGTCTAGATATTCCCTAAAATTAAATTAAAATAATAATTAATTAATTTCAATATGAATTCAAAATTTCAAATGTTTTAATAGATTTTTCAGTATCAGATAAAATCAATAAAAATCAATTATTTTGTTAGAGAAGTAACTAAATTAAAAAAATTAAGGAAATATTTAGTTCGCAAAAAAATTTTTAAATTGAATTAATTTTTTGTGAATATTTTTGTGAGTAATAGTTTAACGAATAAGTTACAAATATTTCAAATTTAAATTTTAAATTTCAATTCAATTTTTTAAAAAATCAATATAGCAGAAATTTTCTTTTATCTTTTACTTTACAATGAACGGTAGAATGAAACATTGTTTGCTTCACCTTTTAACACTTAGTGATAAAAAATAACCCAAAATCTTTATTTTTATTAAGAATATAAATTTTGTTTAGTAATATTTGAATGAAAATCAAAAAAGCCGAAAATAATGATGAAATTAGAACAATTTAAGTATTTTTTCAAATAATTGATTTATAAGCTTATTTCAATCTAATTTGATTAAATATTTTTATAACAAATAAAGAAATTTTAAAATGTAGCATTTGGAAGTTATCAAACAATAAAAAAATTCAGAAATTTGAAATTTTAATGATTTAATTTTTCATGATTAATTTAATATTTTTCATGTTTTTCAATGATTTAAATTTTTTTTCGAAACAAATATAAATAAAATAAATGAAGAATTTTTTCCATTAGAGATTGCATTTAGAGATATGTTTTAAAAGGAAGAACATTTTTATTTTGGACAATTAAACTGTGACCAATTTTCACCTAAAAACAACAGGATGTCTCTGTTGAAAAGCAATACAAACTTAAAGAGATAAACAAAACCATTGATAGAACAATTGTTAATCAATTTTCACAATTTTAGAATAAAAATAAAAACCAGTTTGAGACTAATTAGATTGAAATTTGTGTAAAATTATCCACCTAAATAACAAAAAGCTAATTTCAAGTAGAAAATTTGGACCTTGTTGACTTTTATTCAAAATAATCGTAAACCTCTTGAGCCATTTCAAATAAGTATATCACCTATCAACCATAACAAAAAATAATTTGATTTGCTTTCTTACCTCTCTCTTTCATTCTCTTGAGAATAAATTAAAAAAAAGACAGAATTAAAAAAACATATCATGTGATTAGAAGTGATTTATTTTGAATTGATAATAAGAGCCGGAAATCTCCCGATGGATCTGATTTATTGCAACAAGAAAAAAAGTAATCAGATTTGATTGAGGATAAAGACCTATTGAAAAAGGTAACAACCAAACAAGACCGGTTGTGATGAAAAAGTCTCAAGTGAGAAAAGATAATCTATTTGAAATATTAAAAGAATTCGGATATTTTAAAATGAGATAAATCTTTTGAATGAGGCGAATTTGACAGACTCTTGGAGAATACTTGAAATTATTGAGAAACTTTTATTTTTCTTTGATGGATTTGGGCGAAGTAAGATACTTAAAACAATAAGGTTTATTTTTAATTGTAAATAAATAATCCATCTATTTAAAAAATACAACTCAATATGATATTGTGAATTTTTGAACAGAAATCAAATTTTTTTTCATGCAAACAAATTGCTTGGATAAATATTTGAATATTATTTCTTATTATATTGAATATTAAACGTTGATTCATTCTTATAGAATTAAATTATAAACAATATTTAACAAAATTTATAATATCAAATTTTGATAAAAAATTTTTTTTTTTCAAACCTTCATTTTTATATTATTATATTTATTATTTATATCATTTAACGCTTTAAAGGCAATGTAAAGAAAATTATAATAAAAAAGAATAAAATTTGAAAATATATCAAAATTCAATTTTATTTTTTTTTTAATTTTTAATAATTTTGCATTATAAAAATTTTTAAAAATAATTTAATTAAAAAAAAGGTTAACTACTATTCATCTCGGTTACAAGTTTGAAAAAATTTTGAAACTAAAAAAGATTATTTTTTCTTGTAATAACCACCATAGCCATAATCATAAACTGGATATCCTCCATAACCATAACCATGACCATATCCATATCCATAACTAGGTGCATAACCGTATCCACCACCATAAGTTCCAATACCGTAGTCATAAGCTCCAAATCCAATGCCGCCAAAATGACCACTTTTTAGATTGGCATCACCATTTGACTGAAGTTTTGATGAAGATGGAGCTGAATACACAAATGAGAAAATTGTGGCTAAGAAGACAATGGTTAAAAGGAATTGTTTTGAATACATTTTATTAGATTTTTATTAATTAATAAATTGAAATCAATGACTGATTAATTTTTCAAGAAATTCTCTTTGAATTTAAAGGGTGCACATTTTTTATTTTTAGAAAAATGAGGTAACCTGGTTTAGATTTTTATGAATTTTTTTTTAAATTAAGAATTTTGATTTATGTTTAATTTTTATTGTACATTTTCAAATGATTAAAAATAAACTCCAAAATTATTAAAGTTTTTGATTTGAGTTGAAATACATTGATTAGTTCAAACCACTCAATTTCAACATTTATTTTTGTCTTTCATTTAATTAATTTTATAAAATCAATCATAGGTAGTCAAAAATCTTATTTTTTTATTCATATTTGTACTTTCTTTATATTATTATCTTTTTTGATAGCTTATTATTTTTATGTGATTTTATTCAATTATTAGGCTTATAAGAAGGACTTTGATTTATTCTTTGCTGCCTTCTTTTTTTTCCTTTATCTTTATATAAAAATAAATAATATTAATTAGCTAAATAAGTATAATTCAGAAATATTATTAGGACATGGCACTATATATCAATATCATATTTTTTAATGAAATATTTCTTCTCTATCAAGTTTATGGAAAAATGACACATCATAAAATCAAATAATGCTTCATGTAGAACTGTGAAAACAATGTGAATAACTTAGAAAGCAAAGATAAATCTTTTATTTCAAAGTCTTGATGGTGAAACACGATTTTTATGATTTGGTGAAATAGGTAAAAAAGAAATGGATAAGTGTAAATTTTATTAATGATGTGCAAAATTGTATTTGAATTTCAAAATCAATCGGTACAAAAAGAAAGGTCTCAAGTCGGCTTTTTGAATTGAGTGAGAGATATGTTGGGACAAGACTGAGTCATTCTATTCCATTGGTTGTAAGACTGGTGAAGGAATACAAAGAAGGTTTCGAATCAAGATATATTGACTACCCAACTCCATTGTGTAATTGCTACCTTACTATTTCTTCTTTTTTTCCTGAAACTTGAACTATTTAAACATGAGCCACATGTAACAATCTTTTCCAATTTAATATATTATTAATTTTCATTTATTTAGCTTATTTACTTTCTTTTTTAATTCTTTTTTTTTTTTATCTTATTTTATTAACTTTAATTTTATTTTTATTTTATTTTATTTCATTTTTATTTTATTTTTTTAATTTTTAACTTATTCTGAAGGAGCTATAGCTCGGTACAGAAAACAAATAAATAAATAAATAGTTGATGTACAAAAGAGCTCGTGTGTGTGCATCTGATATTCAAGACCTTACTTTGATCAGCTAAGTTATTATGTGCCAAATCATATTCAAATGTGTTACTTGAAAAAAAAAACAATATAGTCTGAAGTGACAAGAAAAAATTCAGACAAAAAATGTTTTTTTAAAAGATTTAATAAAGAAATTAAAAAAGTTGCCACACTTTTTGATGAGTTTTAGATATTAATTAGAAAAAAGATTTTTCATCAATTCTCCAATATATTTTTTTGTAATATAATTACTAATTCAAGAAAATATTAAAATTCCTTGAAATTCATTGCTTACTTTTATAATTCGCTTGATCATTTTTTATTGAAATTAAATTTTTTTCTAAATGATCAATTTAACTGTTAACTTTTAGCTGAAAATTACAGATATAATTTATAAATTATTTAAAGAAAATAAATATTTGATTGCATTTAACAAAAATAAAAAAAACAAATTTAGAAAAAATAATTAAAATTGAAATCTCTTATTTAAAATTTAACATCACATCAATAAACATTAAATAAGAAATCTAAATTATTGATCATAAAATGAGGCGAAATTGACAAACTCTTTTAAAGAAAATTTTTCTTTACCCTGATTGGCGAAATATGAGCAATAAGGGTTTTTATTAAAAATCAAATAAAACTTTGATAATTATTTGAGTATTTAATTTTAGTATTGTTTTCATACTTCTTGCAAAATAAAAAACAATAATTTACTTTGATAGATTTGAGTTCAGTTTGAGACAATTTTTCTTATTTAAAATCTCTAAAAATACAATATTTCTTTTAAAAATTTAATTTCAGAATTTATTTTTTAATTTTTATTTAACAATACGGAAAATATAATGAATATCTTTTAGAAAAATTATCAAAATAGTTTAATCAAGGTCAAAATAAAAAAATTTAAATCAGCAAAAAAGTTATTTTTTCTTGTAATAACCACCATAGCCATAATCATAGACTGGATATCCGCCATAACCATAACCTTGACCATATCCATATCCATAACTAGGTGCATAACCGTATCCTCCACCATAAGTTCCAATACCGTAGTCATAAGCTCCAAATCCAATGCCACCAAAATGACCACTTTTTAGATTGGCATCACCACTTGACTGAAGTTTTGATGAAGATGGAGCTGAATACACAAATGAGAAAATTGTGGCTAAGCAGACAATTGTCAAGAGGAATTGTTTCGAATACATTTAGCTCAATTTATTTTGAATAATTTAATAATTTAAGTTCAAAAGAAAGTTTGAATTTATAAATTTTTATTTTGTACATGATTAATTTTAGAATATCATTTAATTGGTAAATTATTTTTTTTGACCGACCCCATTGAAATCTTTTAATAAGTATGTCTTTATTTTTTGATTATTTTAGAAATTTTCGCTTACTCTTTATTTTCAATTCTTTCTTTTATTTAGAAACCAGAATACCAATTATTATTAAAATTTAAAATTTTTTAATTAATTATCAATTAAATTCAAAAAATTTTTATTTATTGAAATTGTAAATTTCATTTCAATTCGATCTTCAATCACGTAAAACTTTAATAAATTTTTTAGTAAAATAAATGATTGATTTCGGTAAAATGCTTGTTTATAGGAAAATTAGCTTAATGTAGTAAAATAAGTTTTAAAATTTTCTGTCATTTTCTGCATTTTGCACGCCATTAAAAAGTATTCTTATAAACTGTGCAAATACTCTGCAGAGTTTTTCAGGCTGCAGATATTCGGATTAAGCATATTTTCTTAATTATTAAGCATTTTACAGGACTAAATTATTAAAAAATAGTAAAAAATTTCAAGTTTTTCTATTAATTATTTATTCCAGAGATACGCTTAATTTTATTTTCTAAAAATAAAACAAATAATGATGCTATGCTTCAAAGAAGCTAAATCTAATAAATTTTGAACCAAACAAGCTTTAAGTCTCAAACCAGGTAACAACGATATCTTAAAGAATGATTTACAAACTGATTTGATAGTTATTTTTCAATTTAATAATCTAAAAAAACTGCAAAATTAGATTAATATTTTTTTGGCTTTTTTTTAAATTAAATTTAATATATCTCAGCGAATTTTCAAATGTGGAACGGCTGAAAATTTGGTGGCTAATAGATTTAAGGGTTCTCTTTAAAAAAATTTGAATACTGCGATAGCGATAATAGCTATCAATTCAAATGGCATATAATTAAGAAAAGAATAAATAAAATATATAAAGAAAAAAGAAAATATATTTATTAAAGAATCAAAAATATTGTAGTAAGGAACAATTTTATTTGATTTAATCTAAAATAATATATAAAATACAACAAAAATAATAGAATTAGTATATTTTTATTGTTTCAGGGACTAAAAAAATTTTTCAATTACAAAAAAAATTTCAAAATGTCAAATGTCAAGTCAAATCTTTGACTTTACCAAAAAATGACTTAAAAATGACTTTAATTTTTGACTTACGCACAAGTCTGGTTATCAACAACAAGCATTTTAATATTAATACAACAAAGACTAATAAAGAACGTGATTTGGGTTTTGTTTTTTGTTCAAACTTAAAATGGGACCAATAAGCGACGTTATCTGAAAATACAGCCTCTACTGTTCTCTGACAATTGAGCTAGGCCTTCAAGTTCTTGTCTATTCAATCATTTAGATCACTTTATGTTGCATTTGTAAGACCGTATTTAGAATATTCAATAGCAGCTTGGTGCCCTCACAACAAAAAGGAGATAAAGATACTAGAAAAAGTACAGATTAGAGCTACAAAGCTTGTTAAGAGCATAAAAGATCTTTCATATGAAAAAAGACTAGAAAAATTGGACGCATCGACCCTCAAAGAGAGAAGAGAGACAGCAGACTTAATCGAGTACTTTAAAATTTCGAAAGAGTTGAGCATTATTGAATGGTACATCCCGAACAAGCTCACTAATTCACTATCAATTGAAGGCCTAGCTAAAGGTATACGGGGAGGAAAGCACATGTTAGCGAAACAATTCACAAGGATCAGTCAAAGAGAAAACTTTTAGTCGAATAGAGTGATAGACAATTGGAATCGATTGCCGTCTGGTATAATTTCAGTAAACACCAAGAACAGTTTTAAAAAGAAGATTGATGACTTTTTCAAGTTAAACAAGAAATAAGCATATTTTGTTATCTATACTCGTTTTAGCTACCATAGTGAGACACTAGTTTCTTGTCAAACGGGATAAAACCTGTCGTAGCCAATTATTTTTATTATTATTATTATTTTTATTATATTTTTATCAAAGCATAATTGGTTTGATTTAATAATAATTATTTCGACTAAATCAGAAGGCATACAATTATCGTTCACCAATAATTTTTTTTTATTCACCAAAAAATATAATCTAAGGCGAAACTCGATTACCAAAATTTAACACCTAATTGGTGTATTTTGTCGCAAATTTATTCTTAATTGACACCAAATAATCACAATTACCTGTGCAAATCAAACCACCAATTCAAAATAGGTTTCTAAACCAAATTAATATTAATTTAACCAAATTAATTTATACTTCACCATTTCAATTTTTTATTCACCAAAAATATTATAAATAGTATTTTTCATTATCTTTTTAATTTTTTTATTTTATTAACTTTAATTTTATTTTTATTTTATTTTATTTCATTTTTTTTTTATTTTTTTAATTTTTAACTTATTCTGAAGGAGCTCTAGCTTGGTACAGAAAACAAATAAATAAATAAATAATGTTATTTTACCGAAAATCCTAAAAAAATCAATTGAAACTGGATCGATACGATGACAACAGCAGTAATTCAAGATAACACAGTATCGTCATCAAGTGAAAACGTTCTTATTTATCAAGATACTAGTGATGATGTAGATTCGGATAATGAATCTGAAACATTGCACAGAAAAAGGAAAAGAAGCAAAGGTCAAGTATACAACGTGCACAACAATTATCAATTATTTGATGAAGCTTTGGAAGTTCTCAATAAAATAGGCAATTGGAGAAAACAACGCAAACATTATACCAGCGATGGAGCAAAACATTATTTTAAATGCAGCAACATCAAATGTCAGATGCAAGCTTGCAAGCCTTTTTCATGTTGATGGTACCAATTAAGTGCTTGCAAATGTTATTGTTGATGGTACATCAAGAATAACATTTGCAAGCACTTAATTGGTAAATCAAAAATTCTTAATATTCCTGAATGTGAAATTCCATTATCAGCGAAAAATATTCCTATCGGCGAAAAAAGAAAACCTGGAAGACCTGCAAAGGCAAAACAAGCCTTGATGATTCAGGAATTATTTTTGGTTTTATTTGTATTATTATTGGTGATAAAAACTATTATTTTGGTTGAAATAAATATTTTTTTGGTTTAAAACAATTAATAAATTTGGTGAAAAAATAATATTTTTTTTGGTGAAATAAAATTGTTTTGGTGAAAAATATATTTATTTGGTTCATTTTTTAATATTTTTTTGGTGATTTATTTTGGTGAAGAATTTGATAATTTTTTGGTGAAGTAGAAATTTAGTGCCAAATCAGAATATCAAAAATTAAAATAGATACTTTATCAATTATAATTGAGAATTAATATTATTTTAGATTATATTCATTAAAATTGACACTAAGTTCAATATTTTTTTTTTAATTATTTTTTTTATTTCAATATATTATATGCGAATTCAAATTCTTAATAAATCATTAGATCTTTAATTTTTTTTTGAATGGTACTAGGCTCTCTTATAAATTTTGAATCAAAGACACATTTTTAAGAAACAGCGTCGTTTATAAATGAATTTTTAAAAAATATTAAATTTTTTCATCTGTTTAGATTAAAAAAAAATAAAATTGAAAAATTTTTCTATACAAGAATTTTATTTTTATGTTCGGCTTTTTTAAATAAACATTTTGAAATTTGGTATCAATGCGGCCAAAAAGAAATAACTGATTGAAATTGATTATTCTAGTGAAAATAAAAGCTAATAAACGCAATTATTCGATTTAATTATTTGAAAAAAAAAAATATATCTTTAGAATTATCACAGCATGTGAAAGTAAGTAGCTGATCTCTGTCTTTTAATTATCTTTAGATAGTATTCTCTCTCAGGTATATCTTACAGAATGTAATTTAAAACTAACATTTTGACATTTAGGCATTTGACAGGGTCTGGCATGACAATTTAATAAACAAGCTCATTAGAATGAACCGCCCACACTACCTCATTCACTGGATAAAGTCTTTCGCTGAGTCTAGAAAATTCAAAGTAAACATAAAAGGTTACATTGGCGAGCGCAATGTGAAATTTTAATACAAAAATCACAGCACAAAAAGTAAAAATTTTTTTATTTTTTTTCTAATTGTTCAAAAATGGTTATGCAAAAAGTAAAATAGTGTACAAATTTGTACAAAAGAATTTCAAGCTCTGCAAAAACCCTGCAATTTTCTGTAAAATGCACACATCAAAAACTACTTGATTAAACTATGCAATAAATTGCAGAGTTTTTGCAGAAATTTTGCAGAGATTGGTGCCAAAGTGTAATTCGCACAATTTTGATAATTTTTTTGCTAGGAGTTGAAGGAGAATATATCATGCTATTATATCAATTTAAGAAAATCAAAATAATTTAAGAGAATTTAAGCTTAAAACAAATAAGTAAGTTTTTAATTTTGAATAATAATAAATTTTTGTTTGATAAATTATTTCATCTAGATTCAATAAGTCTTTATTATCTGAATCATTTTGAGATCCTTGTGTATCACTTATTAAAAGATTCAATTCATCTTTTGGGTCTATTTTGAAATTGTTCAGTTGTTTTTTTTTTTATTTCTTTTGTTTGTTTTATTTATTTTCTTGCCTCAAAAGTGAATCTCTAAGTTTTGATAATTGGTTTAAACCTTATTTAAATTTTATCAACTAATCGTAAAATTTGAAAACAAAGTTTTCTTTTAGGTTTTAAATAAATATTGTTGATATTTTTCATTCATTTGTATAAAAAGTATATAAAATTTTAGACACTTTTCTTTTTTTATTATCATAAGACTATGTATGAAAATTTACTTTTTCATGCATTTCGATTTTAAATAGTAAATACAGGTAATCTAAGATTCGTCATCATTTTTTTTCGACTTTAAACTGCATTCGATTAAAATATTCTATAATAGTCTTTCTGCAAATGAAATAATTTTCAGTAATACCATTTCTAAAAGATCCAAAAATATATAATATGTAAAATTTGATCTTTAATTAAAAAATGTTCATTACTACTCAATTTAAATTATTTTTTTTTATTAAATTACTTTTTTTAATTTTATCATCGCCAGAATTGACGTAAATTGAAAATAAATTATAATAATAATAAAAAAATGAGTCAGAATGGTCTTGCGAATTTTAAATACAAACTGAACACAAATTTTTAATTTTTTGATTCATTAAAATTAACAAAAAAAATACTGGAAAAAAAATGCAACCTTTTTTGCCTTAAATGAAATTTATATATTCTTTTATTTTTAGAAAATAAAATCAATAATCTTTTTAAATCGTATTGATTCTTTAATTTTTGTCATTTTTTACATGAGAAAAAATTATTTTAGGTAAAAAGGTGCAAAAAAGTATGTTGTAATATTTTTTCTAATATTTTTTAAGGTGCCCCAAATGATAAACCGTAGTTAGTCAAAAAGCTTTAAATATTAAAAAAAAACTCATTTTAGGGTTTTTCATGATGAAAAATTTGAATTTTTCAAAAAAAAAACGATGGGTAAGCTTTTATTTTTGAGCTGGAGGGGGTCCTTTTTTTCAAGGATTTTCGCCAGTTTTTCGGATCGATCTTATTAAAGATGGATTAAGACTTTTTAAAGATAAAAAGTTAAATGAAAAACTTTGGATTAGATTTTGGGTCGCATTAGATATGTATAATAATGACTCAAGTTATCAAGAAGTTTTAACGAAATTATTCGGGGCTAAATTTAGTAGTTGCCCTCAAATCCATAAAAAAAAATAAAGATTTTAATACAAAATTAAATAAAGAAACTTAGTTTTGATGTATTTTAATTATTTTCTATGAAAAATGTCAAAAATACTTAATAAAAATTTTAAACGTTAAAAATATGGTTTTGTTTAGCGCGTTTTATAACTGAAATTTTAAACAAACAAACAAAAAAAAAGCTAACTTTTGTTTCAAATTGGTCAAAGAATAAAATTTAAAAAAAATTTCGGCTTAACATAAGTGTCGCCTAGTCGGAATAGATTTTAAAGACCAAAATTGCAAAATTTCGATTTTTTTTTCTTTTTTCATCAATCAATTACTCAAAAAACTTTTTTCTATTAAAGAAAATTATTTTTCTAGTGTAATTTGATGTAAATTTTCAGAAAAAGCAAAAAAATTAATTATGGTACATGTCGATCCGAAAAACTGGCGAAAATCCTTGAAAAAAAGGACCCCCTCCAGCTCAAAAATATAAGCTAACCCATCGTTTTTTTTTTTGAAAAATTCAAATTTTACATCATGAAAAACCCTAAAATGAGTTTTTTTTTAATATTTAAAGCTTTTTGACTAACTACGGTTTATCATTTGGGGCACCTTATTTAATCATTCCAAAATCATATAAATCGTCAGTAACCTCTTGTTGTTGAATACTCATGTATTCAGAAGACTCTTCAGTAACAACTGCTTCATTAAAAACTTCATTCTCATTATTTTTTTCAGTTTTTTGGCATTTTTCCTACTAGATATTTTTCTTTTACTAACTCTTCCCTTTTTTTTTAATAAAAAAGTTGGTAGTTTTTCTTAAATCTGGATAAAAAAATAAAATTTTTAATCAAAAAACGGAAAGCTAACTTTTGAAGAGAAAAGTTTAAACTTTCTAATATTAATTTATTTTTTTCATTTTAAAAAGAATCAAGCGAGAAATAGGATTTATAAAAGTGTGTTTTTTTCTGTTTTTAATAAAAGTTTGACGTAAAATTACGAGTCAATTAGAAAAACTCAATTCAAAAGACATTTCAATTTTATAAAATTAATTCAAATATGATTTTAAAAATAATTTTTGTAAGTTTTTCAAATTATTTTTTGGTTTTCAAATTCTTACCAAAAATAATAAGAATATTAGCAAATTTATGTTGTCTTTTGCAAAAAAACTAAAAGTTATATATAAAAACTAACTAGAAATTTGAATTCAGCATAAAAAAATTACTCTATGTTTCAAATTTAAAATAATTCTTAAAATTTATTTGGCTAAACTACGGTTTATCATTTGGGGCACCTTATTAACTTTTATTTTAATATATTAAAAAATGAAGAATTTTTGTTCAATTTGTACTTAAAATTCACAAAACCGTCAAAATAAGATAAATAAAAAGAATAAAAAAAACAAAGTTAATTTAATTTTATTTTATTTATTTGATTTAAAAAATTCAGTTTAATCCATAAAATTAAGATGGAAAAAAAATTATTTTCATTTCAAAATTTCTAAAATTGTGGTAAGGTTTATAAAAGCCTCATTAATCATACAAAAAAATAAGTAGATAAAGATTTATAATAATTGGTGAAGAAATTATTTTTTTATTCTTGCATTTGAGAACGAAATTATTTAAAAAAAAAAGGAAAATTTTTATTAAGGACAATTAACCTGTGACCAATTTTCACCTAAAAACAACAGGATGTCTCTGATGAAAAGCAATACAAAACTAAAGAGATAAACAAAATCATTGATAGAACAATTGTTAATCAATTTTCACAATTTTAGAATAAAAATAAAAACCAGTTTGAGACTAATTAGATTGAAATTTGTGTAAAATTATCCACCTAAATAACAAAAAGCTAATTTCAAGTAGAAAATTTGGACCTTGTTGACTTTTATTCAAAATAATCGTAAACCTCTTGAGCCATTTCAAATAAGTATATCACCTATCAACCATAACAAAAAAACAATTTGATTTGCTTTCTTACGCTTCTCTTGAGAATCAATTTAATAAAAGATAGAATTAAAAAAACATATCATTTGATTAGAAGTGTTTTATTTTGAATTGATAATAGGAACCGGAAATCTCCCGATGGATCTGATTTATTGCAACAAGAAAAAAAAGTAATCAGATTTGATTGAGGATAAAGACCTATTGAAAAAGGTAACAACCAAACAAGACCGGTTGTGATGAAAAAGTCTAAAGTGAGAAAAGATAATCTTTTTGAAATATTAAAAGAATTCGGATATTTTACAATAAGATAAATCTTTTGAATGAGGCGAAATTGACAGACTCTTGTAGAATACTTGAAATTATTGAGAAACTTTTATTTTTCTTTGATGGATTTGGGCTAAGTAAGAACAATAAGGGTTTTTATTAAGGAAAAATGTATTTGACGTATAAAAAAAAAATTATAGTAAAAAAAAATTTAGTAACGCATAAAGATTTAGCTATTATAGTATCTAAAAATTAGTCTAGCATATAATAAAACAAGCATAAAAAAAACATGACATAATCAATAAACAAATCTGACTTGGCCTTTGGTAGTCGACCACGTCTTTTTTTTAACTTGAGTTTTTTCAGTATTACTTAGTTCAACGTTACTTTTAGTTGAACTTCCTCCTCTTTTTGTCGGTTCAACAGCTTCTGAATTCTGAACGACCTGATAAGCTTGATCACATTGGTTAAGATGATCTACTGCAGTAGCTTGAGCTATTTCAAATAATTGAGCCACTTTAGATACTTTAGCCACTTCAGCTACTTGAGCTCCGATAAAAAAGTTTTGATGGAAAGTCTTATCTTTTTTCCATCGTCTCGTGTATTTACGTCAAAATACGTTAAATTACGTAAAGATAGAATAGTAAAATTACGTTTATTTACGTTATTTAACGTAAATTTACGTAATTTTATTGTATTGTAAAAAACATTTAAAAAAGGTATTTTCATAATTTTTATTTCTTTAAACTCTAATCAAGTATTAAAGGTGATTGATATAGTGATTGAAAAGAATGGAGAATGGTAAAATCACTGAAAAAATTAGTTAAAAAAATGAGAAAATTCAAATTTTCAAAAAAATTATCTAAAATTTTAAATTTTCGACTGTCAAAATAAATTGAGTAAAATGTATTCGAAAATAACAGAAAATATTTCAAGCATATTTTACCACATAAAGCTAATTTTCTTATAAAAAAGCATTTTTTCGAAATAAATTATCTATTTTAATCAAAAATTTATTCAAGCTTTACGTGATTGAAAAGATCGAATTGAAATGAAATTTACAATTCAAATAAATAAAAATTTTTGATTTTAATTTTTTTTGCTAAAGAAAATTAAGCTTTTTTACCACGAAATATATTAGAAAATAAGAATTTAAAGCTTTTAACTTTGTCCAAAGGCTATCCTTCTCTCGAAATAATAAACTTAAAATTTAATAAGCAATTTTTTAAAATAAAATCAAATATGTTCTTTTCATTCAAATAAATTAATCGAAAAATGATTAAAACTTTTTGAGATTATTTATGTAAATATTTTGAAAAAACTAAAAATTTAATTTTTCCTAAATCTTATAAACATTCGTGAAGATGCGCCAAGTTAAAACAAGAAACTTTTAATTTTGTATTTTTTGAAGAATGGCTGATAATTTTTGCAATTATATAAAAATTAATTAAAAGGTGTTGCAATTATTTTTATTTTAGTATTTTTTTTATTATCTTTAAAAAAAAACATTTTTTGTCTGAATTTTTTCTTGTCACTTCAGACTATATTGTTTTTTTTTTTAAGTAACACATTTTAATATGATTTGGCACATAATAACTTAGCTGATCAAAGTAAGGTCTTGAATATCAGATGCACACACACGAGCTCTTTTGAACATCAACTACTTGAGGCCTTTCTTTTTGTACCGATTGATTTTGAAATTCAAATACAATTTTGCACATCATTAATAAAATTTACACTTATCCATTTCTTTTTCACCTATTTCACCAAATCATAAATGTTTCACTATCAAGACTATGAAATAAAAGATTTATCTTTGCTTTCTTAGTTATTCACATTGTTTTCACAGTTCCACATGAAGCATTATTTGATTTTATGATGTGTCATTTTTCTATAATTTAAACAGGGAATAAGTATTTTTTTTAAAATCATCATCGAAATTAAGCAATTTGGTTTTTTGATAAATAAAAATTCCTTAATTTTAAAATATATTTTTTAATCATCTAATAAACCAGGTTACCTCATTTATCTAAAAGGTCTTTTGTAAATTATCCCCGTTTTTTTTTGTACCTGAAATTTATGTTTCCTGGAAATTATCCCCGTTTTTTTCATTCCCCTGGCAAATTATTCCCAAAGTAAATTATATCCGAAAAATAACTAAAATAAAAATTAATATTAACTGAAAATTATCCCCGTTTTTATCATTCCCGTAGCAAATTATTCCCAAAGTAAATTATATCCGAAAAATGACTAAAATAAAAATTAATATTAACTGGAAATTATCCCCGATTTTGTTATACCTGTTTTTAAAGAGAAAAGAAATATTCAATTGGTTAATTAATAAGAATTTATTTGACGAATTGAAAAGAAATAGAAAAAAAATTTTTTTAATGAAATTAGAGAAAAATTTAAAAAAATTAAACTTGATCACGATTTCGTTCTAAGGACGCAAGGTGCATATTGTTTGTCTCTTCAATGCGAATTTTTTTTTAGACGGTTAGTTGCAAACTTAATGTCATTTTTGTTGATACGTTTACGTTTGAGATTGTTGGATTTCCAATAATTGTTAATTTCATTATTAATAGCATCTTGGGTTAACTCAACTAAACGTTTTGATATTATTGATTCCAAAGAAGCTTTTTCTCGACGTTTTTCCTCTCGCATATTTTCAAGAACTTGATTATTTTTTAAACTTTTGATGTAATCAAACTCTTCGTCGCTATCGCTTTCATTGGTACATTAAAGTAATAATAATAATAAAGTAATAAGCAAAAAAATGGATTTCTCAATTTAGCTTTAATAGTTTGTTTGGTAGTATTTTATTTTTTTAAAAATTAAAATAAATTTTTAAATTTAAAAAAAAGGTTGTATCGACGGCTTGCGCAACTTCTTCAATAAACATTGTGAGTTCTTGAATAGTTTTTGATCATGTTTTGAATAAAAGTGAAAAAAAACTTCAGTCTTTTTTATTATTGAATTATTAAACAATATAATTTAATTGGAAAATTAAATATTTTACTACAAAAAATTTTACTGGTCTGATTTTTTTGGTTTCGGAAATTATTTCAACGGGGATTAATTCCAGATATTCGAAAAGGGAATAAATTATTTTGGGCATATTTCGATTCGGGGACAATTTACTTATTTTTTAAACGGGTATAAATTCAACGGGGATAAATTCACGGGAATTAATTATTTCGGGGACAATTTATAGACAATCTAAAAAATGTGTACCATTTAAATTCAAAGAAAAAATTTTTGAAATATTTATCAGTCATTGATTTCAATTTATTAATTAATAAAAATCTAATAAAATGTACTCGAAAAAATTCCTCTTTATCATTGTCTGGTTAGCCACAATTTTCTCATTTGTGTATTCAGCTCCATCTTCATCAAAACTTCAGTCAAGTGGTGATGCCAATCTAAAAAGTGGTCATTTTGGTGGCATTGGATTTGAGGCTTTGAGATTTTCATAAGTTATTTTTTCTCTGAAATATTGCACAAATTTATTGGAAAATATACAAATTTGAAAATCTAAAAATGTAAAATTATTTACATTTTGCCTTTATTATAAGAGATTGTCAATAATAAATATTTTCTCAAACTGAACCCAAATCTATCCAAGTAAATTATTGTTATTTATTTTACAAGAAGTATGGAAACAATACTTAAATTAAATACTCAAATAATTATCAAAATTTTATTTGATTATTAATAAAAACCCTTATTGTTCTTACTTAGCCCAAATCCATCAAAGTAAAGTAAATATTCTTTATAATTTCAAGTATTCTCCAAGAGTCTGTCAATTTCGCCTCATTCAAAAGATTTATCTTATTGTAAAATATCCGAATTCTTTTAATATTTCAAATAGATTATCTTTTCTCACTTTAGACTTTTTCATCACAACCGGTCTTGTTTGGTTGTTACCTTTTTCAATAGGTCTTTATCCTCAATCAAATCTGATTACTTTTTTTTATATTTGATCATTTTGGTGGCATAGGATTTGGAGCTTATGACTACGGTATTGGAACTTATGGTGGTGGATACGGTTATGCACCTAGTTATGGATATGGTCAAGGTTATGGTTATGGAGGATATCCAGTCTATGATTACGGATATGGTGGCTATTACAAGAAAAAATAATTTTTTTTTGTTTAATTTTACTTTATTACTTTATATTTAAATTATAATGTTTTTTAAATATGAGGCAAAATTTTTTGATTTTTTATTTTTTTCATAAATTAGTTTTAATAAATTTTTTAAAATTAAAAACTTTCCAAATTATTGAGACAAATAAATTGTAAATATTCTTTAATTGCATGGAAATATGATAATTAAAATATTAATTTGATTAAAATTTTTTTTTTATTTTATTTTTGTCCGAGATTTACAAAATGTAAAAAATATTAAAATTTTACATCGTTTCATTTTCATATTTATAAATTTTCTTATTTTTTTTGAGCAATATTTTAGAAAATCTAAATTAATAAATTTTCAACAGTAAATTTTCTAATGTTTTTTCATTTCAATATTTTCTTTAAGAATTAATTATCTTGGCATTTTATTACTAAGTCAAAATTTTAATTTTGTTAGTAATTTTATTTAAATGAAACGGTAAAAACACTTAATTAAATTTTTAACTAGGTAAATATCAAATAATAATTTCCATTTATTTAACTAAAATATTTATTTATATTTTTTTTTTGACTATTTTCAAGATATAGATAATATAATTTTATCAAAAAAGATAAAAAAGAATTAACTTTAAATCAAAGAATAAAAAAAAAATAAGTGAAATTGAGAAAAGGTAATTAAGATCGAAAAATAAGCGCTGATAATGCAAACTGATATTGTTATTAAATTAAATTTAAACTTTATTTAGAATATTTATTTATTTTACTTTAATTAGAATTAAATTATTTTTTTTATCTTTTATTTATAAAAGTATTTTTAGTGAATGGATCCGGGTAACGAAGAATGGGTCAAAGCCCTTTTCCAGTCTATAATTAAAAAAAATTATCAAAAACGAAGGATTTACAATAGCAAAATATTGTGTCACTTCATTCAGTGAGAAATTTTGTCATAAATTTTATTTATTTTTTAGTTAATTAAATAAAATTTGTATTAAAATTCTTTTTTTGTTGGTTATTTTAAATATAGAGATAAGATAATTTTATTAAAAAATGTAAAAAAAAAGCATTGACTTAAATAAATTAAAGAAAAAATTGTGTAAATGAACCAGTGTAATTAAAATCGAAAAATAAGCGCTGCCAAGGCAAACTGATATTTTTATTATTAATTTAAATATAAACTTTATTTAGAATATTTATTTATTTTACTTTAATTAGAATTAAATTATTATTTTTATCTTTTATTTATTTAAGTATTTTTAGTGAATAGGCCCAAGTTCTACTCCCGTCTAAAATTTAAAAAAATCATCAAAAACGAAGGATTTACAAAAGCAAAGATTGTGCTGCTTCATTCCGCAAAAAATTTTGAGTCGTAGAAAAAAATATTAATTTTTTAATTAAATAAAATATTTATTTTCATTCTTTTTGTTTATTTTCAAGATATAGATAAGATAATTTTATCAAAAAAAGGTAAAAAATAATAAACTTTAAATCAATGAATTTAAAAAAAATAAGTGAAATTGAGCCAAGGTAATTAAGATCGAAAAATAAGCACCGCTACAACAAACTGTTATCAAGATCATTCAGCAGCAAAAAAAAACAAACAAATAAAGGTAGCAATGAAATAAATCATTTTAATCAGCAGGACAAAAGTCCGAGATGAAGACTATCACTTTTGCTAATCAGCAGGTACACTGTGCCAATGGTTAGAAATCGATTATCCAGCTCACTCGACTCTCTTATCTAATCTAAATCTGATTACTTGGCTCAATCAGTCAAGGTGTTGTCAAAAAGAGAGAAAAAAAAAGAAAAGTAGTTTGCATTTAACAGGAATCAAACTATTGAATATCAAGAGATAATTACAGGACAGAGATCAGCCACCAACTTTCACATGCTGGGATAATTCTAAAGATATTTTTTTTCAACTAATTAAATCGATTAATAGCATTTCACTTTTTCACTAGACTAATCAATTTCAATCAGATATATCCTATTGGCCATTGTGATACCCAAGAGAAAATTGCACAATATTGATTACTAAAAAATCAATCAAAAAAAATATTCTCTCATTGGCCAACAAAATCACAACCATTTAGCTATTTAATCAGCCACCACCACCACCAACAACAACAACAAAAAAATATATTCTATTCTATTAACAATATTGATTAGTAAAAAGCCAATCAAAAAAAATATTTCTCTTATTTTACAAAAAAAAATTCAGCTTTTTGACCATATTAGAAAATTACAATTAAAATTTTTTTCACCAAAAGATTACCATTCTATCGAAAAAATAAAAAATTAAAATTTAATAAACAATTATTTAAAATAAAAACAAAAATTTTGTTTTCATTCAAAAAAATTAATCGAAAAATGATTAAAAACTTTTAAATTATTTTGAGATTTTTTATTTAAATATTTAGAAAAAACAAAATAATTCATTATTATTTTGTTTTTTTGTATATCTGTACCGAGCTAAAGCTCCTTTAGATTAAAAAAAATAAAAATAAAGTTAAATAAAAAATGTAAAAAAAAAGCATTGACTTAAATAAATTAAAGAAAAAATTGTGTAAATGAACCAGTGTAATTAAAATCGAAAAATAAGCGCTGCCAAGGCAAACTGATATTTTTATTATTAATTTAAATATAAACTTTATTTAGAATATTTATTTATTTTACTTTAATTAGAATTAAATTATTATTTTTATCTTTTATTTATTTAAGTATTTTTAGTGAATAGGCCCAAGTTCTACTCCCGTCTAAAATTTAAAAAAATCATCAAAAACGAAGGATTTACAAAAGCAAAGATTGTGCTGCTTCATTCCGCAAAAAATTTTGAGTCGTAGAAAAAAATATTAATTTTTTAATTAAATAAAATATTTATTTTCATTCTTTTTGTTTATTTTCAAGATATAGATAAGATAATTTTATCAAAAAAAGGTAAAAAATAATAAACTTTAAATCAATGAATTTAAAAAAAATAAGTGAAATTGAGCCAAGGTAATTAAGATCGAAAAATAAGCACCGCTACAACAAACTGTTATCAAGATCATTCAGCAGCAAAAAAAAACAAACAAATAAAGGTAGCAATGAAATAAATCATTTTAATCAGCAGGACAAAAGTCCGAGATGAAGACTATCACTTTTGCTAATCAGCAGGTACACTGTGCCAATGGTTAGAAATCGATTATCCAGCTCACTCGACTCTCTTATCTAATCTAAATCTGATTACTTGGCTCAATCAGTCAAGGTGTTGTCAAAAAGAGAGAAAAAAAAAGAAAAGTAGTTTGCATTTAACAGGAATCAAACTATTGAATATCAAGAGATAATTACAGGACAGAGATCAGCCACCAACTTTCACATGCTGGGATAATTCTAAAGATATTTTTTTTCAACTAATTAAATCGATTAATAGCATTTCACTTTTTCACTAGACTAATCAATTTCAATCAGATATATCCTATTGGCCATTGTGATACCCAAGAGAAAATTGCACAATATTGATTACTAAAAAATCAATCAAAAAAAATATTCTCTCATTGGCCAACAAAATCACAACCATTTAGCTATTTAATCAGCCACCACCACCACCAACAACAACAACAAAAAAATATATTCTATTCTATTAACAATATTGATTAGTAAAAAGCCAATCAAAAAAAATATTTCTCTTATTTTACAAAAAAAAATTCAGCTTTTTGACCATATTAGAAAATTACAATTAAAATTTTTTTCACCAAAAGATTACCATTCTATCGAAAAAATAAAAAATTAAAATTTAATAAACAATTATTTAAAATAAAAACAAAAATTTTGTTTTCATTCAAAAAAATTAATCGAAAAATGATTAAAAACTTTTAAATTATTTTGAGATTTTTTATTTAAATATTTAGAAAAAACAAAATAATTCATTATTATTTTGTTTTTTTGTATATCTGTACCGAGCTAAAGCTCCTTTAGATTAAAAAAAATAAAAATAAAGTTAAATAAAAGAAAATAAAAATAAAAAATAAGAAAAAAAAAAGAAAAAGTAATAAAAGTAAAAAAGTAAATAAATATTAAAATTAAAATTAGATAAATTTTGTTAGAGAGTAACAGAATTCATATTTTTTAATGTATGATGATTCAGGAAAAAAAGAAGAAATAGTAAGGTAGAAATTACACAATGGAGTTGGGTATTCAATATATCTTGATTAGAAACCTTCTTTGTATTCCTTCACCAGTCTTACAACCAATGGAATAGAATGGCTCAGTCCTGCCCTAACATATCTCTCACTCAACTCAAAAAGTCTATTTGAGACTGTTAGTAGTTTTAGTTTATTATATACCTCATGATGTAATATGTTGGGGGGAGTATCATATCTTAGTTTTAATATAGAACGAACTGCTGAATTTTGGATTACTTCTAACTTTTTGATATTAGTTTCTGAAAGAGAGTTAAGACAAGGAAAATAATAATCTTGAATAGATCCAATCAAATCAAAAAGGGTTAGAAACTTTTTAAATTTAGTTGATTTTGAATAAATTATCATTTCAGCTGGTATATCATCAAAACCTACTGCTTTATTTTTTTTTTAATTTTTGATAGCTGAATTTATTTCAAATTCTGTTACACAATATTCGTAAGCTTTGTTCTGTATAGATCTGCTAAAAGAGGAAACTTCATTTTCAATAATTTTATGCTCATCGGTGTTTTGGGCCTTACTTGAGCAAAAAAGGTCCTAGTAAAATAGCTCAAAGCGACTCATATCAAGATTTTGTGACTTGATAGTATCTCTTTTTTTAAATTTTGAAACCTCTCTCAAAAATCTTTTACGATTAAATTTGAATAATTTTTTAAAATTTGCCGCTTTCTTTGAGTTAGCAGCTTTAATAGCTTGTTTATTTAAATGTCTCATTTCACGCCGAAGGTTTGATATATGAGCTCTAATGTAATCTTTTTGTAATTGAAGATTGGTATCCCTTAACTTCACCTTAAAATCGTAAATAAAATAAAAGATTATAGTAAAATTTTCATAAAAAAAGTTATTTTATTTTATATATTTATTTCAATGAATGCCTTTAAGGCGATGTAAAAAAAATTAAAAATTAAAAATAAGTATAAAGATAAAATAAGACAAAAATAAGTGTTTGAGTAAAGATTTGAAAATTTCAAATTTAAAATGTTAATTTTTTTTTATATTTCAATAATTATTATTCATTTTATCGAAATTTTGTGTTTCTTTAAAAATAAAAATAAAAATGAAGAAGAATAAAAATAAATCAAATGAAAAATAAAAGTTATTTATGACAAAATTAACAAAGAAATAGCGATACCTTTTTTTATTGGTTAATTTTTCTGTATAAATATGCTAAATGTAAAATTTATCAAAAAATTCACAAATAAAATACTAATTTAAGTTTTTATTAATTTCATTTTTTGTAAATAAATAATTATCAATTAATGAACGAGAAAATAAAGCTATAGATTTATGTTGATTTATTTTTAATATGAAGAAGCTCTAGCTCGGCACAGATAAAACAATAAAATAAAATAATGAATTATAAAATTGAACTCATCTGTATTTTTTTTGATCAAAAATTAATTGATCCGGAACAGCATCCATTGCTAAAGCCAATTTATAACCAAGTACGCCACAGTCTTTTGATCCATTTTGTTTAGAAACTGGAATATGATTAATTTTGATAAATCTAACCCAACATTAATTTTTTTTTGTACATTTATAATAGTATCTATAATAATAGTGTATAAATGGTAACTAGGATTATTTAAGATATCGTAGATGTATAAATTACTTGAACTAGCTGGCCCACTTGGGATGAAATTTTAAATGACGGCCCAGTACTTTTTAACATGAGCAACTTGTATAAAAAGTGATTCATCAAGAAAATCTACATTAAACGAAGGACCCTCAATTGAATAATAGTCTGGCATACATAACAAACCATTTGAACCATATTTTTTAAATATAAGATTTAGGAATTTTGTTTTATACAAATTATTTAATTTTTGGTTTTTCTCGAGCTTTAAAAGATCTAGAGATGACAATTTTGCTATGATAATTTTGAATATGACAATTTTGACTATCTCCAAATTAAAATAATAACTATTTTTGTACCGATTTTAAGATATTTATAATCTATTAGGATACACACGAGTTTAATTAAAACAATTATACTCGACAATATACTACTTGAGGCCTTTCTTTTTGTACCGATTGATTTTGAAATTCAAATACAATTTTGCACATCATTAATAAAATTTACACTTATCCATTTCTTTTTCACCTATTTCACCAAATCATAAAAATCGTGTATCACTATCAAGACTTTGAAATAAAAGATTTATCTTTGCTTTCTTAGTTATTCACATTGTTTTCACAGTTCCACATGAAGCATTATTTGATTTTATGATGTGTCATTTTTCTATAATTTATACAGGGAAGAAATATTTAATTCAAATGTATGATATTGATACTTATCTACAAATATATAGACCATTATTTTTAAGGTTTCTAATAAAATATTACTAAAAATAGTTAATAGATCGGAATGAGAAGCCGAAAGAAATAAACTTTGCCGACAATCGCTTTATAACAACAGTTTAAGGTTTTTTAAAAATATTCCTTTTTTTTAAATTATAAATTATTGAAAAATTAATTGTTGATATTTAAATTTTTTAAAGTGATCGATAATTATTCTTCCTTAAATAATAATATGAAATATGCAATACAACATAATTACAAGATAATAAAGCTTTATTTTTGAGGACTGAAAATTCAATAATAAACAAAAGATATTAAAAAAAAATTTGTTGCTATTTTATAAAGATACCTTTTCCAGTAGATAATAATTTATTTAAATATTGCTTGGTTCTTAAATTTATAGATATAGACTTTTATTATCCTAAGACGTTTCATGATTTGTTTAGAAAACAAAACTAAATTTTAAAAATGTAACTTATTTCTCCGTATTGTAATAACTTTTCACATACTTAAAAAAATTAAGACTCTATGATTTTAAATTTATATTAGATATTTTCATTAAAAGACGAAAAAAATACATCTAATAATCAGACAAATTGTGTAAAATAATTTTTTTTTAAAAATCACATGCATAAAATTAAAATCAAATTAATAAAATAATTAAATTAATCGAATGTAACTTTGAATGGAATAATAATAATAATATAAATAACAAGACTCGCCCTTTCGATATGGCATCCGTGGAAATCAGATCGTCAAATTCAAGAAGCAATAATCGTTCATCAGAAGCGCCATCACGTGTAGATAGTCTCGAATCTTTAAAATGTATGTATTTAAATGCTACTTCTTTGGACAATAAACTAGATGAATTCAGTGTTGTTATTGAAACATATAGCCCACAAATTGTAGCACGAACGTTAAAGGATACAATTTTTACAGAAAGGACAGAAGTGATGGACGCAGAGGCGGTGGTGTATGTCTCTTTATTGATGAAAAAATCGACTCATTTGAATTAAATGATGCAGGTTTTAATTTAAGTAAAATAGAACAAATTTGGGTAGAAGTTAATTTTAGCTGTGAAAAATATTTAGTTGGCTGTCTTTATAGGCCAAACGATTATGTTGATATGAACGATTTCGATTTAGTCTTCAAACAAGCTAAAGACTATGTGGACGAGAGAGGTTATAAGGATCTTCTAAAAATGAGTGACTTTAACTTTCCATCAATCATCTGGTCAAATGGTTGTGTGTCAGAAATCTTAAACGAAAATGGACTCGAACATAAATTCAGAGAGACACTAAGCGATACTTTTCTATATCAGCATGTAAATATCCCAACTTTTCAAATGTCAAACGAAAAAGCTGTCAACACTTTGGATTTGATTTTCACGACTCAGCCGGGCAGTGTGTATGCAATCGATACAAAATTTGTTCTTGGCAACATTAATAAAGGACATCTGGTTATCTATTTCAATTTTGTTCTCAAAAACAAGGTTAGTAAGGAATCATATACCTGTAAAAAATTTATTTATAATAAATCTGACTTTGGAAAAATTTCTCATTTTCTATCAAATATTGATTGGGTGCACCTATTCGAGAATTTAAATATTCAGGAAATGTACAATGAGTTAATTTTCTATGTCAGCGAAGATAGTAATCGATTCATTCCAGTGACGGATGACTCTAAAAAGAATATCTCAAAACCTTGGATAAAAAATGAACTCAAGGTCTTAATCAGAGATAAAAAGAATCTTAGATATAGGAACTGTGCATCTAACTGGAAGGATATGAATCTATATAGTGATTACAAGCGTATCTGTAAATTAGTCTCATCAGAAATAAAAAGAGCCAGACTAACTTATGAACAGAATTTAGTTGAAAAAGCTAAGAAGAATCCTAAAATATTGTACAAATACCTAAATGATCAACAAGTAGTCAAAGAATCTATCAAAGCATTAAAAAAGTCAAACAATGAATTGACGCAAGAACCGAAAGAGATATCAAATCTTCTTAATAAATGTTTTCAAGATGTTTTTGTTATTGAACAAGATGGTGAGCTTCCTCCTTTTGAAGTTGAACTTAATGAAAACTGGTCAGAATATATTGACATTGAGCCAAATGACATTAGTTATGAAATGGTATTCAAAAAATTACAAGACCTGAATCAAAATAAATCATGTGGTGTAGACAAGCTTCATCCGTTATTGCTAAAAAACTTTACTGTTCCTTTAACTTTGATTTTCAGAGAATGATTATCGAATAGTCAGCTTACAATACAATTCAGATCAGCTAATATTTCTCCATTGTATAAAAAAGGTGATAAATCAACGGCAAGCAATTATCGTCCTGTGTCTTTAACTTCAATTCCTTGCAAAATTATGGAAAGCATAATATGAACCAAAATGGAAGACTATCTTTATTAGAATAATATTATATCTAAAGAACAGCATGGATTTGTTAAGAAAAAGTCATGAACATCTAATCTTCTGGAAACACTAGATTTCATCTCAATGAGTCTAGACAAAAGTATTCCTGTTGATGTGATTCTGCTAGATTTTGCGAAAGCATTTGATACTGTTCCGCACAGACGACTAATAGCTAAATTGAAAGCTAATGGCTTTGATGGTCTGACACTAAAATGGATTGAAGCTTTCTTAAAAAATAGAAGACAACGAGTTATTCAAGGTGAAATTTTGTCGGATTGGGTTGAGATTTTTAGCGGTGTACCACAAGGGTCAGTGATTGGTCCACTATTGTTCGTTTTGTATATCAATGATCTACCTAAAGGAATAGAGAATGTTGTGAAATTGTATTCAGATGATACTAAAATTTTCTCGCAAACGGTATTAGAAATAAGCGCCGCGAAACTACAATCAGATTTAGATTTAATTTAAAAGTGGACTCAAGATTGGCTACTTCTCTTCAACACATCAAAATGTGTGGTTATGCATTATGGTCATAAAAACAAAGAATTTCCTTATTTTATTAATGGTAAGCAGTTAGCAACGTCAGATACCGAAAGAGATCTTGGAGTTATTTTCAATACAAATCTTAAATGGAAAAATCAAGTGATAGAGGCTACAAACAAAGCAAATCAAATGTTAGGTCGCATCAGGAAGTCATTCGCTCGTTTTGATTGTAAGTTATTAAGATCTTTGTATTTAACTTTTTTTCGTCCTCTTTTGGAATTTGCGGTGCCTGTATGGTCTCCAATTCTTAAGTCTGACTGTGAGAATGTTGAAAGGATTCAACGCAGAGCTACGAAATTTGTTTCGTCAATTTGAAACAAACCGTATGAAAGCAGATTGAAGGCTTTGAACATTCCAAATCTGGTGGAAAGAAGAAAAAGAGGTGATCTAATTCAATTATACAAGTTCATGCATGGAATAGAATCGGTTGAAAAAAGCAACAATTTTAATGTCACAAAAAACCAAGGAAGAGGTCACTGCCTCAAATATCATAAAGAAATATCGAGGCTCCAACATAGAGATAACTTTTTTTTCAACAGAACCGCTAACATATGGAACTCGCTGCCAAATGAATTAGTTGAAGCCCCCAATGTTAACAGCTTTAAAGCAGGCATTGATTGCTGGATGAGCAGCAATCAATCACATCAGCTGTCTTAGTGTGCCTTATCAGCACACTCGCTGGCTAGCCAGCTACAGTCAAAACTACTTCTACTACTAATAATTGAAAATCATCATCTAAATTATGCAATTTGGTTTTTTGATAAAAAAAATTCTAAAATTGTAAATTATATTTTTAAATCATCTATTAAACCATGTAACCTCATTTATCTAAAAATAAAATATGTGCACCCTTTAAATTCAAAGAAAAATTCTTGAAATATTCATTAGTCATTGATTTCAATTTATTAATTAATAAAAATCTAATAAAATGTATTCGTAACAATTCCTCTTAGCGATTGTCTGCTTTGCCATAATTTTCTCATTTGTGTATTCAGCTCCATCTTCATCAAAACTTCAGTCAAGTGGTGATTCCAATCTAAAAAGTGGTCATTTTGGTGGCACTGGATTTGGAGCTTATGACTACGGTATTGGAACTTATGGTGGTGGATACGGTTATGCACCTAGTTATGGATATGGATATGGACAAGGTTATGGTTATGGAGGATATCCAGTCTATGATTATGGCTATGGTGGTTATTACAAGTAAAAATAATTTTTTTTTGTTTCAAATTTTTTTTATTTTATGACCTTGATTATACTATTGTGATAATTTTTGTATGCGATATTCATTTTATTTTCCATATTATTAAATAAAAAATGAAAATTAAATTCTAAAATTAAATTTTTAAAACAAATAATATATTTTAGCAGAATGTAAATTATTTTAATTTTTAGATTTTCATATTTAATATTTTCTGTACAATATTTCAGAAAATTTCTATTTTGTATTTTCATAAGTTATTTTTTCTCTGAAATTTTGCACAAATTTGTTAGAAAATATACAAATTTGAAAATCTAAAAATGTAAAATTATTTACATTTTGCCTTTATTATAAGAAATTGTCAATAATAAATATTTTCTCAAACTGAACCCAAATCTAGCCAAGTAATTTATTGTTATTTATTTTACAAGAAGTATGGAAACAATACTTAAATTAAATACTCAAATAATTATCAAAATTTTATTTGATTATTAATAAAAACCCTTATTGTTCTTACTTAGCCCAAATCCATCAAAGTAAAGTAAATATTCTTTATAATTTCAAGTATTCTCCAAGAGTCTGTCAATTTCGCCTCATTCAAAAGATTTATCTTATTGTAAAATATCCGAATTCTTTTAATATTTCAAATAGATTATCTTTTCTCACTTTTTTTTATTTGAAACATTATTATCTTCGATTTTAATTACACATTCATTCTGCTACCCCATTGTCAGTCCGGGTTTAGGAAAAACATGAGCACACAAGACCATATCTTTCGGTTGAGTCAGTCTATTATCACAAACTTTAACAAAAAAGAGTACACTGGTGCGGTTTTATTTGACCTTGAAAAGGCTTTTGACATGGCATCCCACAAAGGCATCCTTCATAAAATCAAAAAACTAGTATTGAACCAATTTTTGCTCAACTGGATAAAGCAATTTCTCACCAATAGGAAATTTGTGGTCTCAATCAACAACTACCTCCCAGACGTTTTTGGAATCACGAGTGGTGTACCCCAAGGCAGCTGTCTTTCACCAACTCTTTTTTCGTTATTTTTCAGCGATATAACAAAAATTATACCAAACGATATTCAAATAGCTCTTTCCGCGGACGATCTGTGCATTTGGTATTCGAATAGATCACTAAGATTAATTGAACAGAAGTTAAATCACACTATTCACTGCATCCAAACCTTCTGTAGCCAATGGGGCCTTCGTATCAACACAAACAAAACATTCCAGTCCGTCTTTACAACTGCTGGTCATCGTGCAAACTATGAATCCAAATACAAATTAAAATTACAAATAGACAACCAACCGATCCCTCTAGAGCCCTTTCCAATTTTTATAGGTATCCAATTCGATCCAAAATTGTGCTTCAAGAACCTATTCGAAAATATCAACACCAAGGTGTCGTCCAAGATCAATCTTATTCGCAGAATCAAAGGTCTTAGGCTAAAAAACTCAATGTTAATTTGTAAAATCATTTTCAAAAACTTTATTCGTTCGCAATTCGACAATGCGTTCATCCCGTTATTATGCTCAACCCAAAAAATCACATCTGACATCCAAAAACTTCAAAACAAAGTGCTCAAAAACATCAAATTTTTCCCACTAAAAACCAAAATTGTTACCATCCACAAATCCCTCAACTTAGACTTATTAGAAACCAGATCAAAAAAGCTTTTGTACAAATTCCTAACCAAAAGGGCAAATCATCAACAACTAATCCAAGATCTCGAGTCATATCAAGCCCAACGCACAGTAAACAACACGAATGAAAAATTCAATTCACTATTTCAAATATTCAAATCTATTTTAGACGATGTTTAATCTCGTTTCTTTTTAAAACTAGTTTTTATTGTAATTTTTTTTTTTATTTTATTTTTACGCGTATAATATATTTTAATAACTAAAATATGTAATCAAATAACTAAAATACTGAATTTGGAACTAAATAAAAACATTTTATTTTATTTTTGTAATTAATGTCAATTACGTTTAAATTTATCACTTTTCTAATTTGTTAATACATAATTGATTAAAATGAAACTTTTATACAACAAAAAAAAACAAAAATTAAATATTAATTAATCTGATAATGTTCAATAAAAATTTCCGCTTTTTATCTTTCTTGCTTCTTTTATCAAATTAACTCTTCACCATTTATATACAACCTTATCCCATAAATCCAAAATTAAAAAAAATGTCCTTAATCAAAGAAATCCCCAATAACATTTCTCAAGATCAGGTTTTTGAACCTAATTCAAAGAGAAAAACTAGAGGAAAAGGTAAAACTTATTTTCCTTTCTGTAGTTTTCTTTCTTTGGAGAATGCTAAAGAATGCCTAGATCGAGAATTTGAAGGAAATAACTGGACTATAAAAAGAGCGACCGATTGCTTTTAAGATATAAAGCCAGCTACAATCATCGACATGTTACAAGAAGAAAGAATCGAGTGTCCGAGCATTGGCCAACTTAATAACTTTTTATCAAATTTGAGACGTAATCAGCATGGATCCAAAAGCATGACAATGAGTGAATTGGTCGATTTTGTTACCCCAAGATTACAAATGCCCTTAGATGTTGACCAACCGTTCATAGCAGGATATGAATATGACGCTCCAAACATCGAAAAAAGATGGTTTAGATTGTTTATAACGACAAAGAGACTTATGAGCTTAGCAGTTAAAACAAAACATATTTTGGCTGATGCGACATACAAACTTGTTTATGAAGGGTATCCGTCTTTAACAATTGGAACAACGGACAATAACAAAAAATTTCATCATTTCGGCATCGGAATAACGACATACGAAAAACAAGAGGATTTACAAGTACAAGTACAAGCAATGGTCTAGAGTCATCTCATCGTGCTATAAAAGATTATCACAACGGCCGTTTACGCAAGAGATTACCGTTAAAGCAATGCCTACAAGAAATGTTCAACTTAGTGTCTAAATGGTCAAACAAGCACTCAAAAGTCTCCGTAATTGAATCAGTCGGTGAAATGACTGAAGTCGAAAACTCGAATTATTTGGAATTCTATGCTAAGCCAGTAATAACAACGCAGGATTGGACAGATGCTTACAAGTGGCAACGGCTAGATAAACGAGTTTTGAAAATTGAGGGCAAATATTATATTCCATCAAAAGAGCAATTAACAATGGAAAACTCTGAAGCAAAGCTTTACGCCAGTCAAAGTTTTGAGACAATATCTAAATTCGATGATTTTATTGATTTTATCAATTCATTCCATGTAGTAAATATCAACCAAGAAGAATGGGAATTGAGTAGATGCAATTGCGGTGGGTGGTTAAAAAACTACAAATGTGATCATGTGATTGCCATAAGCTCTCGATTAAGTAAGTATTTTAAATTTTTTTAATATTAATATCTAATTTTTTTTATTTAAGAACTCTGTAACTTCAAAGATATTGCGATGAACATTCCTCTTGAAAGAAAAAGACGTGCAGGTCGTCCGAAGCTTACAGCAAAAGCATTTACAAAACAGCCAAATGAAACTCAAGCAATCAATGAAATAGGCATCAGTAGTTGCGAAGATTCTGAAACAGAAGAGATAGCCGAGCCATTAGCAAAAAAAAGTAGAGTTGAAGTTATTGAAAAATTACCGAAAAATAAGCGCGGAAGACCAGCCGGATCAAAAAACAAAAAAAAAATAAATTAAGTATTTTTTTTGTATTTAAAAAATATATTTTGATTATATTTTTATTTTTTTGTTCTAATTAGTTAATTTGTGTTACTTTTTTCTAAAAAATAATATTAATATTGAGTCGAATGAGAGATAGAATTTTTTTAATTTATGCAGAATAAAATTTACCTATTATGATGGTAATATCTTTCCTATTGGTGGATTATCGGATTAAAAAAGCTAATTATACATTATTAAAAAATCAATCAAGCAACTAGCGGATTTTTATTGGCTACATCATGATTGCGGATGGGTCACTCTAATTAATCAATCAATTAACTTTTCTCATGAGCTGTATTTTTTTTTTCACTTTAAGTTATTAAACCAATTAAATTCGACTCTAGAAAAATTACAATATATCGCTGAATAAATTATAATAAATTAAAAATTTTCTATGTCTTTTTTAACATGAGATGAACTCAATATAAGAATTTAAGTTTATTAAAGGCCTTCCCAGTAAAATACATTATCGAAAATTTTCGAGAATTTACGTAAAAAAATTTTTTTTTCGTAAATTTTACGATTTTTTTACAGATTTTATTTTTGGAAAAATTATTTATTAAAAAACTTCGAAAAATTTACGTTTTCTTAGCACTCGTTTTTTTCGTAAAATTATTTATTAATAATTTTCGAAATATTTACGATTTTTTTACAGATTTTATTTTTGGAAAAATTATTTATTAAAAAACTTCGAAAAATTTACGTTTTCTTAGCACTCGTTTTTTTCTTAAAATTATTTGTTTAAAATCTTCGAAATATTTAAGATTTTTTTCCTAATTTTTTTTCAAAAAATTTTTAAAAAAAATTTACGAAAATTTATTTCAAATCAAATTTATTTTCACATTCAATATTTTTAACTAAATTATTTTAAAGCAATTAGAGATTTTTTTTATTTACTAAAACATTACTTTTTGGTAAAATCTTTAAGAAATTTACAAATGTAATCACATAATTTGTATATTTTTATTTTGATAAATTAATTTTTTGAATATAATAAAAAAAAATTTAGGTGAAAGACCACCAGGGCTGTTCCGAACGGCTTGCTCACAATTTTTTATTGATTATTGATATATTTTGTTATTAGCTATCTAATCAGTCCAATTTATATTAGTGGGAGGAGTCTTTTCTTTAGGTTTCAATCTTGTACTTTGCAAGTGTTTACTCAACAAAAAGATTTAATTGGCTGTTAGAATTCAAAAGACGTTTTTCAATATGAAATAAAATTATAACGTTTTTTTTTATTCAATCCTTCATATTTAGCCTTTCATGAAACACACATCTTAATTATATTGAATTACTGCTTATATTCACATTCTTATTTTCTAAATAATTTATCTTGCTAATTAATTTTTATATCTATATTTTAGATTATTTTTTTTAATAACAAGAATATTACTGGCGAAAGTCGGAAGTTTTGAGTCGAAAAACAGAAGATTGCTCTCAGAAAATAAATTTACCTTGATTTGATATTTTATCAGCCGATAGATCACTAATTAGAACTTTTTTCTAAATTTGACTAATTTACCTGATTCAAAAGTTCAAAATTTGAGTTTTTACTTAAACTATGCTTCAAATCAAAATTTTACCCTATTTAAATATTTGCGAGGATATTAATCATTTAATTCTAATTAAAAATATTTTGATTTTTTTAAAATATCCTGGCCTTGTCTATTCAATTTAATGAATTTTTTCTTTATTTTTAAAATCTTAAAATTCTAGTTTGATTACAAAACATATTCAACTTAAAAACTGAATTTAATATTTAAATTAATGAACTAAAATTAAAACTAAATAAGATGCATTAAAATTAATGACTAAGATTTTTCGTAAAATTTTCACTTTCATTTTATGTAAAATTGTCAATTTAACTTTTCGAAAAATTTTAACTTTAAATTTGCGAAAAATTTGCATAGATAATGACCATCTTCGTCGTTTTTTAACGCTTTTATTTTACGTTGATTTTACATTTTTTTTTCGGTTTTTAAATTTACTGGGTCATGATGCAGAATATTGGAAGGAGCATCATATTTTATTTTAAGTATAAAACTAGTTGCTGAGTTTTGTAAGACTTGAATTTTTTTAATGTTTGTCTCCGATACAGCTTAGATAAGAAAAAAATAAATAAATTGTTGTCGAAGGATTGAAAAACCTAATTTTTCTTTAGTAAATTATGTATTAATTAAACCATTTAATCGAGTAAAAATTTGAATAATAAAAATCAATATGACAAAATGATAAGTTTAATAAAATAGAAAATTTAAAACATCCAAAAAGGATTCAACCTTAAAAACGAAAAAGTTTGTTATAATAAGTTTAGAAAAATTAAAAAAAAAACTGTATTAGTTTAAACATTTAATGGAGTATAATAACTTTGAACGAATTAACCATAATTAATTTTTTTGAAAATCATCATCTAAATTAAGCAATTTGGTTTTTTGATAAATAAAAATTTTAAAATTTTAAAATATATTTTTAAATCATCTAATAAACCAGGTTACCCAATTTATCTGAAAATAAAAAATGTGCACCCTTTAAATTCATAGAAAAAATTTTGAAATATTCATCAGTCATTGATTTCAATTTATTAATTAATAAAATTCTAATAAAATGTATTCGAAACAATTCCTCTTAACGATTGTCTGCTTTGCCACAATTTTCTCATTTGTTTATTCAGCTCCATCTTCATCAAAACTTCAGTCAAGTGGTGATTCCAATCTAAAAAGTGGTCATTTTGGTGGCATTGGATTTGGAGCTTATGACTACGGTATTGGAACTTATGGTGGTGGATACGGTTATGCACCCAGTTATGGATATGGATATGGTCAAGGTTATGGTTATGGAGGATATCCAGTCTATGATTATGGATACGGTGGCTATTACAAGAAAAAATAATTTATAATTTTTCCTTAAAATTTTCTTCAAATTTATGACCAAAATTGCGAATAGTTTTTTTTCTTAATTATACAATTTTAATAATTTTTAATGCGAAATTTTCTTCTTTTCTTTTATTAATAAATAAAAATTTAAAAAACAAATTTTTTGAATTTTTTTATAGGGAATAATTTATTTTGAGTAATTTAAAATTAAACTTTTATATCCAACATAACCTAAAACTATCGAAGGAAATTAAGAATATTTAATTTTATGGTAATTGCTGATAATCAGTCAATGATTTTTATATTTGGTGATTATAACAGGATAAAAAGCACGTTTAAAAATTTAATATATTTTTTTGATGAATATTTTTATACTTAATTCTGAAAGATTTATGATGGTGTTGGGATCTGTACAAGTGGACAAAAAACTGGAAAATATTTTTAAAAACCGTGACCGAATTTGCATTCACCGGACAACTATTTGGCGGAACGTCATTTAATCGGTCAACAAAACGTTCTATTTAAAAAAAAAAATATTTTAATCTTTATTTTTACATAATTTAAAAATTTCTTAGTCAAAAAATTTTACGAATTTTATGTGGCCGCCCACCAAAAAGTTATCCGTATTTTTGACCACTCGTAATTTTTTGGTCGTATTTTTTTGCGGTCTAAAATTTTGACCGTTTTGTTGATCGGCCAAATGACTGCAAAAAACAGTCCGTGAAATGGACCGGTTTGCTCTGACCGAATCCAACACTAATTTATGAAAATAATACTGAATTCAATATTCAAATAGTTGTCAAAAATTTTGCTTGCCGATATAATTTTCGAAATTTGTTAAACTCTTATAAAAATTAAATTCAGTTTCTCGTTCTACAAGAGTCTGTCAAATTCGCCTCATTTAAAAGATTTATCTTATTGTAAAATATCCGAATTCTTTTAATTATTATTATTATTATTATTATTTATTTCAGTGACCCCTTTAAGGCGATGTTTAAAAAAATATTAAAAAAGAATAAATGAGATCAACAGTTTTAAAGAGATTAAAGACAAATATTTGAAATCATACTAAATAATTATTGTAAAAAAAGTTAATTAAACTAGTTTGGTTAAATATTATTCAAAAATTTCTTTTATTTATTTATTTTCTTCGATCCAGGAGGCAGGATAACAAATCAAACTTTGGAGGACAACCAGTTCACTGATGGATTTTCCCTTGAGGTAAGATTTTCTTTCTTTTCTTTTAGTGGGACTTGGTTAGTTCTATCAGCATTTTTCTATAAGTCTCATTTCCTATATTTTCTAAGCATTCTTCGATGGAGTCAGTTATTCCATTCCGATTTGTATTTCTTAACTCTCTTAGTTTAAGTTCTATTTTCTGAAAAATATCCATCTCTTCAATTCCATCTTCTTTTAAGCGCTCATTCAATTCTTTAAATATAGATTTTTTGCTAAGTTGGTCTTGTGTGCTTCTTTCGAGCTCTTTCAATGCATCCATTGTCATTTTATTGGTTAGTAACCTTTTCATGAATAGCATTTTTCCTCTGAAAAGTTTTACTTCCATCTTTTCTATACGAAGTGCACTTAGAAGATTACTTGTTCTTGATGTTTTTTGGAGATTAAGTATTTTCTTAATCATTGTAGCCTCAGTTGCTTGTAATTTCTTTATTTGATTTTTACAAAGGACGAAGTTTTCAAACCCATAGATAAGTGTTGGTCTAATAAACATTTTATACAAGTGTATTTTAATTTTCGTTGCTAGATACTTATTATCAATTTGTAGGCTCTTTAATGTATAAAATGATTTAAAGGCTGATTTTATTCTTGTACCAATTTGGTCTTTGTTAATGTTTTTGTCATTAAGAAATACTCCAAGATATTTTATTTTATTGACACATTTAATTTCATGGTTGTACATCTTCGGTTTTATATTTTTATCAGTTACTTTTGGTTTCTTTCCAAATATAATGAACTGAGTTTTTTCTGGATTAAATTTTATTTCCTGTTGCATTCCATATTTCTCACATATATTAATTGCTTGTTGTAATTCGTTTAGGGTCTCTGTTAGAAGAAAGATATCATCTGCATACATTACCACATCAGTAAAAATATCATGTATTTTTGTCCCAATATTTTTTTTTCAAGTTCTATGCCTAGGTCTTCCGTATATATTGAGAATAGCTTAGGGGACAGTGGACCCCCTTGTTTTACGCCAATCGTTGTTCTAAAGAGCCTGCTTGTTTCGTCTTTTTTTACTACCAGTGCCATTGAATTAAGATAATATTTTATTAATAATATTAATAATAATATAAATAATTTTATTTGATAATATTAATATTTTAAATAGATTATCTTTTCTCACTTGAGAGTTTTTCATCACAACCGGTTTTGTTTGGTTGTTACCTTTTTCAATAGGTCTTTATCCTCAATCAAATCTGATTCCTTTTTTTCTTGAGCAGGTTCTGTTGCACATAAGGTGCAATAGACATTCCGAAGGGCATCCTGGTGTAGAACGCTTAACACCGTCAACGCTTCTACGCCTTGGCACGTTACTACACGACTTTAAATAAAAGCTGTTTTCTGGCACCACGACAGCTTTCGAACTTTATTCTTTAATTTTAAATAAAACCAACTGACTTGAGTGGTCATCCACCGGTCAGCCAACATTTTTTAAATTCAATACCATTTTACCATTACCATTTGTAAAATCTGAGAAATTTATGAAATAGTAAATTTTGATAAAACGTAAATATCAAAATAAACTGATCCATTAGTTAATCTTGAAACAAATATTAATTTTTTCTTATTATCAAATTTTACTAAGTAAGTTTTGATATTTACTGATGCAACCGTAAATATAAAAACAAACAAACTTGCTTTAGTTAAAAATTAAATTAATTTTTCAGTAAATTTTGAAAGAAATATTTGGCATCTTGAAGTTGATGATCAATTCAAAATATCATTTAAATTTAAAAAGTTTATCCTTAGATATTAAAATAAATCTTTGATTTAATTTAAATAATTTTAATGTAATATGCTTTACCGTAATTCCGTGTTGGGGAACGCGTGCATTAATACCCAAAGTCATATGTGAAGTGCATGCACAGACATTAACCCCTTCCATGTTAAAAAAATACTATTAAAGGTTCGACGCTCTACATGTGCAACTTTGGGTATTAACGTGTGATACTAATAAAAAAACCAAGTTTAAATGTCGAGTTAATAATCAAAAAATCTTTTTTAGAGCAACCCTTCTATTTGAAATCTTCTGAAATATTAAAAAAATAATTTTGCATATTTCAACTTTTAGTGCGACCATTCAAACAAAATTTTGAAAATGTTTTTTAATATTAAAAAGTTAAAGATCTAGTTAAAGATGCAGCTTTTTTAAAATAATATAAAAATTAAAATATTAAAATAATATGACAAAGTCTTGAATTAATTATAAGAGCGGCGTTTATAGACAAAATTAAAATGAAAAAAATATACTATTTGAAAATCCTAATTTGATGATTTGTTTTTTGAGCTCTTTTACGTACCAAGAGGCTTTCGAACACTCCCATCTTTGTTTAAAACTACAACTGGAGTAATATCAACTCTATTCAAGTTTAAACTTTGAAGAGGTAAACAAAAAAACACTTAAAAAAAAACTTCGTATTTATAGTCATTTAAAGAGATGCTTCTTTATTTGAAAAAGAAAAAAAATATCGTATGATTTTTTAAATCTTTAAAAAAAAAGCTGCATCTTTAACTAGATCTATAACTTTTTAATATTAAAAAACATTTTCAAAATTTTGTTTGAATAATCGCACTAAAAGTTGAAATATGCAAAATTATTTTTTTAATATTTCAGAAGATTTCAAATAGAAGGGTTGCTCTAAAAAAGATTTTTTGATTATTAACTCGACATTTAAACTTGGTTTTTTTATTAGTATCACACGTTAATACCCAAAGTTGCACATGTAGAGCGTCGAACCTTTAATAGTATTTTTTTAACATGGAAGGGGTTAATGTCTGTGCATGCACTTCACATATGACTTTGGGTATTAATGCACGCGTTCCCCAACACGGAATTACGGTACATACAATATAGATTTAGAAAATAAAGAAAAATTTAAAAAAAAATTTTCTCAATCCATTGATAATCGATTTTAATATTTAAATGTTTTAACTGATTTTTTGTAAAGTTTATTTGAGATTTTTTATTTCAAAAGTATTTGTGTTTAACATTCACAATTAAATTTAAAAAAGAAATTAAAAAAAAATTCAAAATAAGTAATAAAATGAAAACAAAACTTTCCAAAAATCAGTTAACTAAATCGATTTTATCAATGGATTGAGAAAATTTTTTTTTAATTTTTCTTTATTTTCTAAATCTACATTGTATGTAAAGCATATTACATTAAAATTATTTAAATTAAATCAAAGATTTATTTTAATATCTAAGGATAAACTTTTTGAATTTAAATGATATTTTGAATTGATCATCAACTTCAAGATGCCAAATATTTCTAAATAAAAATTATTATACTTCTAAAAAAAAATTATTTATTATGCCAAAAAAAATTAGACGAAAAAATTTAAAATTAAAATTGAAAATCGAACCTCTTGCGTAATTTCAGGTATCATGGATCAAATACAATTTGCTCCAATAAATAAAATTTTTATCAATTTTTACGCTTTATTTCATTTATTTCAGATTATTACTATATTTATCTTCTTAATTTCAGTTAATTACGAGAAAAATAGAAAAAACAGGAAATATTGATAATTTTATTTATTTCAAAATTTACGTCTAGTAACGTTAATATCGATATTTACGTATTATCAATAAAAACGACAACATTCACATTTTATTACTTTTTTTTACGAAAATTTACGCTAATTTACGTAAAATTTCTTTTTGGAAAATTTTAGTTTAAAAAAGTGAGAAAATTCAAATTTTCAAAAAAATCATCTAAAATTTTGTATTCTCGACTGTTTTTTAGGGTTTTACATTTTACGGTAATTTTGGCTAATTTACGTAAAATTACGTAAATTTACTTTAATAAACGTTAATAAACGAAATTTTATCATTCTATCTTTACGTAAATTTACGTAGATTTACTTATTTTTCCGTCAAATTACGTAAATTAACGTTATTTGACGTAAAATACGAAAAACGAAACACGAAAAATCCAAGTGTCGTAGCGCTCCTGTAAATAAAAATTAAAAATAAAATTTTGGATTAATATTTTTTAAATTTAAAATATTTGTTTCAAACTTTGCTCAAAACTATCAGAGAAAATTTTAAGATTTGAAAATAAAATTTTGTGCTGATACTTTTTTACAAAAAAATTATTTCATATTTTCTAAATTTGTTTTTATTCTCATTTCAAAAATAGATCAAGCTGAATTTTACTCTTTTTATTTTTATGATAGACAGATAATTTTTTGAAAATTAAATAGAAACCCCACTCAGTATAAAATTTAACCTAAATTTTTCAATGAAAAGTAAAATATTTCAATAATTTCCAGTATACTGCAAGATTCGTCTCATTCAAAAGATTTATTTCATTGTAAAATATCCAAATTCTATTAACATTTCATGATTTTTGTAATAAATAATAACTTTTTATTTTCTAAATTAATATATATTCTCTTGTTAGTATTAATAAAAAAAACAAAATTTTTATTGTTTATTTTAATTTATATGAAAATGGACAATCTAAATTAAAAAAAAATTGGCTTAATTAAATCAAAATTTTTGAATTAAAAAAAATTTTGAGATAATCATCTAAAACAAAGAAAATTTAATTTAAAAATAAATTTAAATTAGAAATTAAATTTCGATCAAAGACTTAAAATTTAAAAAAGAATGAAATTTTTCCAAAAAATCCTCAATACTAAAATCAAGTCGATCTATCTCCTGCTTATAGTCTTCTTTATTTTCATATTCCTTGATTGCTTTTTTTTCATATTCATTTATTTTTTCTATCAAAAAGTCATGTATTTGATTGATGTCATCAGTGGCGAATTTTGTCTTCAATTCCACATCATATCTTAGGAGAGAACAATGATTTTTAATTTTGTCAATTCCTTCATCACTTGCCAATTGTTTTTCCCGTGCTTTAGTCGAGTCGCTTAGCACTTTAAATCTGGAATCCATTAAAGACCGGACTAGCCTCTCAACCTTGATGTTTGTTTTAAAGCCTGACTTTGGCACTTCATGTTCCTGGTGACAGAAATAGCACAAATAACAGTTGCTTCCACCTTTTTCGAATGTAGATGCACACTCTTTACAACACACTTCTTCACAAGGCAGTATGACTGGTTCTTTTAGAAGCTTTTTACATATTTCACATCGCACCAAATCAAGTTGATCAGCCATTTTTATTCAAATTTTAGAATGAATTCAAATGATTTGAAAAAATTTAATTTTAGAAACTGCTTTTTTTAGATTAAGTTAAATTTGAAAAAAAATCAAATTAATTTTAAGAATTTAAATTAAAAAAAAACATTGAGGGATTGTTTACTTATTATTTTTTGGTAATGTAAAATGAATTTTATAGTAAAAATCAGAATTGTTTTCAAATCATATGTTTAAGACAAAATCACAAAAAATAAAAAAAAAATTATTGAAAATATTCGGGTGTCCTACTAAAATATTGTCCCCCAATTTTTAAAAATTTTCTGACTCCCATTTATTTTGCAAAGCAAAAATATTTTTGAAAGTTTAAATTAATCATATAGTTTGAATTTTTCTCTATTTTTTGAAAATTAAACTAGTTTTTCTCCAAAATATTTATTTTTTGTGAAAATTGAATTTTTTTATATTTTTAAAAACCTGATCCCCTACTGACCCCCAATTTTTTGCGAATGACCCTTAACTGCCCCCTATTTTTCTTGAAGAAAATTTAACGAGCTTTCTAAAAATGTGCCTAGTTTTTCTCCAGGATGTATAGTTTTCGAGTATTTCAAATTATTTCATAATAATTGAGAAAAATTCAATTTATAATTGTAATTTTTGATATTTTTTGTTTTGTTAATTTAGTTTTTAAATTTTTTAATAAAAATTACAATTAATTTTAATAACAATTAATTTAATAAAAAAATAAAGTCAATGTCTTTAATTTTTAATTATGTAAAAATATGATAAATTTAAATGAGGCGAAATTTTTTTATTGCAATCTTTTGCCTCTTTTTTCTGATTTTCGTAAAGGCTAGTAATAATTTTTTTAAAAGATCAAATTAAAATAAAAAAACGTAAATTGCCTTTTTTTATCTGTCTATACGAAAATGGCTAAAAAAATTGGCAAAAAATGGATAAAAAAATGCGTCTGGCCCACAAAAATGGCAGATCGTTGGTCTGCTAAAAAGTGGAGTTAAAATGCAAAACGAAATAGCCAAGTTGTTAGGTGTATCTCCAATATGTGTCTCTTCAACTAAGAAACGATATGAAGAGACTGGTTCTGTCTTTGGTCGAAGCCGATTTGTTAGACCTCGGAAGCTAACTTTAAGGGATAAAAATTACATTTTTAGAGAGATTAGAAAAGATCCTACATCTAGTTATCTAAAACTCGCCACTGATTTTAATTCTAATACTCAAGGGGTTAGGATAAGAAAGTATACTTTAATGAAATTTCTCCAAAAAAAAAGGTTTAGAGTCTCATACAGCGGTAAGAAAACCGCTTCCTAACGTTAAAGATGCTTATTTCTTATTTTCCCGCCTTTTAAATACATAAAAACAATCTTTGTGTTAACAAATAAAAAAATTTCTAAACTTTTGCATTATACTGAATCTCCTTCATTTTAGAACATTTTTTCTTAAAAAAATATGTTAACATGCAGAACTCGAAAAGAGGAATCGAATGATATTTATTTATTCATTTTTTAAATAAATTCGAGGCGAACCTCAGGCTGCTCAGAATGAATCTTAGTCCTTCTTTTTAGCCCAGCGTTAGTAAATAAAATGAGTTATATGAAAATTTTTCTAATAAAACAAAATAAATTTATAGTTTTTTTATGTAGAAACTATTCTTTGGAAGTCTAAGTAGAAAGAAGTGAACTTAGCGTTTAAATTATCATCTTTTGAGTTGTTAAATTCATACAGATCTGATCTTAATTGTTGGTGGTTTGATTTTTTGATGAAAAATTTATTAATCAGAACTGAGCGTGTTTCTAAAGTGGAATTTTTGAGTTTTAGGCCTTTTATTCCCCAAATGAGATTGATTTTTGATGAAGTTCTTGAGCAAATATTTTTAAAAAGGTTTTTGAAGCTGAGCTTCGGGTTGAATTTGATATTGAATGAATTTGAATTTGATAGTTTGTGCGATAGCCTGTTGTAGTAAAAACGGTTTGAAAAGTCTTGTTAATGTTTATCCGTAGACCCCATTCATTACAATATTTATTAATGCATTCAATTGCATGGTTTAATGTAACTTCAATCATTTTTAGTGATTGGTTTGTTAACCAAATGCACAAATCGTCTGCAAAAAGGGCAACTTTTACATTCTTAGGGATCATTCCAGATATGTCACTAAAAAAAGTGTTTGTGATAAATAGCTTCCTTGGGATACTCCGTTTGTTATGGGGAATTTTCGGCGAAGTGTTGTTCATAAAAACTTTGAATTTTCTTTTTAGAATAAAATATTCGATCCATTTAAGCAAAAATTTGTCCCTGATTCTGAAGCTTGTATAGAATTCCTTGTTGAGATGTTTTATCAAACGCTTTTTCCAAGTCAAAGAAGACTGCACCAGTCTTTTAATTTTTGCCTAAGCCGACGACTATTGATTGTGTTAGACGAAATATTTGGTCATGGGTGAAGAATTTTATTTGTTTCAATCCATATTTGAAATTTGTTGTTGATAATTTTCTTGAATAGTTTAGAAACGCAACTGATAAGTAAGATTGGTCTGTATAAATTTATATCTTTTTTTAGGATCATTATAATCTTAAAGATTTTAAGTTCCAGAGAGATGTGAACAATTTTTATAAAGACGTTAAGGAGTGTTTAACAAAACGATTTAGAATGACTATTGGGCAGTTTTTTAAGATTTTTTTATTTACTTTGTCAAGCCAGGTGATCACTTTTAGTTGATGGAACTTAGAGCTCAATGTCTCTAAGCTAAAGTAAATTAAGGTTTAAAAAATTCAAATACAGGGTATTTTTTTTCATAAAGTTGAGGTTTGGTTTGGAGTTTGAGGACGGTTAAAACAAAGGAATGTTTTGTTTAAACATTTATTAATTCCTAAAAAAAATATATTAGCAAAAAGAAAAAATTCAATTTTGAAAGCTATATCCTTTGTTTTGTTTGGAGTCAACTCAGTTACGGAAGTAGCTATTATGGTTTTTAGTTCATTAATAATGTTTTCACGTACAATTGAGAGTTCAGTTTCTTTTTTAAATGTTTGGTTATCACTTTGAGACACTTCATTCAACTCATCGCGTCTTTGAATGTCTGTAAGGTAAATATCTTGATTTTGATCATTTTCAGTATTTTACGTAATTTTTCGTAAAATACTGTAATCAAGTCAACACTGTAGTTAGATACAAAAATAAAAAAATATTGTTGGCTCTTAATTTGTGATGGTCAGGATTTTGCAGAAGATTTTTAGCATAATCGAATTGTGTTTTGAATTTTGTGAGTGTTCTGTTTACTTAATTGTTTTTAAATTCACACAATTCTTTTGCAATAATCTCAAGTTCAGGTCTTGCTTTAAGGAATCATATTAAGAGATTGTCGGATCGGTCATCTAAATTGTTAATGTTCAAGTCTTTGTGGATGTCCTCTGTTCTTGTACTAAGCGGAAATTTTCTAATGATTTTCAAAATCTTGTTTTGAATTTTCTGAAGTTTGATTTTTATTTTTTCTGACCCAGAATTGATTATGTTAAAGAAATAGTAAAATAAGATGGAAACATCGATTTGAAATTGGTTTTATTGATTTTTAAAGAAGCGCTCCGTCCAAAACTTTGTATTTATCGGATTAAATTGATTTTTTACAATAGCTTATTTTTCAATGCCTGCAAGGTAATCAATATAACATAGTTTCGTATCTAATCTAATTCCAAGAATAAAAGGATGTGTTTCTAGAGGGATTTCTTCATTTTCTATCTTTTGATTCAGTTTGCATTTTCTTTGATAGTTATTTCCGAGACTAGCTCTGGTAAAAGTAATATGACAATTTTTACTCTTATTTATTATTAAACCTTATCTATTGCAGAATTCGTTTATTTTGTTAATTTCGTCTTGAAGAATTTTTACTATTACTGTTTTTGATTCTTGATTAATCCAATACAGTCGAGTCTTGTTATAACGATGCTGATTAATACGATATTCGCTTTATAACGATTTTTTTTTCATAATTTACATTCCATAATATGATTGTTAAATTTTATTGTTAATACGATGTTTCTTTAATACGATATCTAATTAATATGATAGGTTTATTCATAAAAAAACGTTAATTTGGAGGGTCTTAAAAAGCTTCTATGAAGAGTCGCTTGCGTTTGTCCAAAATAAAGATCAAATATCCTCAATTATCAAAACGTCAATCGGTGTAAAACAAGGCGGACCCCTTTCTCCGAAGCTATTTTCAATATATGTTGAAGATCTAATAAATGAAATTATGAGCACAGAACTAATAACAGACATAGACGGAATAAAAACAGGAATACTGATGTATGCTGACGACTTATTAATTATGACAGACTCGGTCAAAAAAATTGAAAAAGTACTAAAAATATGTGAAACTTTCGGAATAAAAACTGAAATCAAATTCAATCCCACAAAAACCCAAATAATGCGTATAAATGGATCAAAGCAAGACGAGACCAGTCTCGAGCATTGTGGAGAAGAAATCGAATGGGTAAGAAAATTAAAATACCTTGGTGTGTGGGTAGACGGTAAACATTAAAGTAAAGAGAATCTACGAGAAAGAAGACTTAGCACCTGGAGAGCTTTCTACCTACTTAAAACCAACTTAGATATTTGTAGCAAACATATTTGTCCCCAACTTAAGGCACACTTATTCAAAACATACGTAAGACCAATAATGTATTACGTCCTAGAAAACTTTACTATTAGTAAATCTGAAAGGACAAAAATTCAAACAATGGAAGGCATAATGATCAAACAAATGCTGTCTCTCGGAAAAAGATCAAGAACGACGAACCTACTTTATGCACTGAATATAGAACCTGTAGTGTCAAAATTTAAAAAACTAAAACTAGGATTTGCTAAGAGAGTTCTCGCTAACGATTTTACGTTGAGAATATTTAAATCAAATGAAACAAAAAACAACAGAATTAACAAATTCATAAGTGAATTAAAGGAAATTATTGGATTAGACGAACCAATAACTAAAGAAATCCTTGAAGACAAGATTAAACAAATAAAAAAAGAAGATAAGAAACTAAGCAAAATTAGAATTTGCGAATCGATTAAATTCTGCCTACATAACATAGAAGAAAGATCACCAGAATTAAAACTATTAGTAAAAGTGTACTTACACGAGAATAATCCAAACTTTTAAATCCCGACCGTAAGAATAAAAAACAAATAAAAAAAAAACAACAAGAATCCAAAAAAAAAAAAAAAAATAAAAAAAAAATTTTTTTCAATTAAAATGAATAATAAATGAATTTAATTTTATAATGTAGATATAAATGGAAAAAATTATTTGTAAATTAAAATTATGAATTTCACTCCCTAAAAATAATTGTTCAGTCTATTTTTATTTTTCAGTTTTAAAGAAAAAAAAAAACTTAACTTTTGTGAATTAAACTATTTCTTATATTTATTATATTTCTATGTATAACATCGCCAAGTCTGGCGTAATTTTTATGTATTATTTAAATTAAAAATTAAATTAAAATAAAAAAAACGTACAAATCAGTGCTAATTGATCGTTTTTAATACGATATTGATCTTTTAAACAAAAAAATAGAAGACCAATGATATACAGTTATAATTAAATATAATTAAATATTAATGTTAATTTAATTGCTTGTGTGTATATAAAGGCAATTTTATATACATATGTAAACAAAAAATGTCCACTCAAATTAAAAGAAAACCTTTGTCATTAGAAGAAAAACTTGAAATTTCGAATGATTTTAATAAAAATAATCTCACTGTCACAGAACTTGTGAAAAAATATAAAAGGCCTCAGAGTACTGTTTCTTCTATTCTTAAGGCAGAGAATCAAGAAACGATAAAAAAATTATGTGAAAATAATTTAATCAATCCTAGCTCTAAAAGAATGAGGGGTTCTAATTATGTTAAAATTGAAGAGGCCCTTGATCACTTGTTCAAATCAGTTATGGCATATAAAAATATTACTCTTAACGGTCCTTTGGTTCAAGCCCAGGCTATTAAATAAGCAACTATGTTAAATAAAACTGATTTTAAAGCAAGCAATGGATGGTTTAACGGGTTTAAAAAAAGTCATAATATTACCTTTAAAACTATAGTTGGCCATCATGCATTCAATGGCCATCATGACACAAAAAATACTAAAAAATTAAGCTATACTAATATTTAAATACATTTTTTCCCAGCTAACTGCACTTCAGTTATTCAAGCAATGGATCAGGGAATTATCCAGTCATTTAAGATTAAATATCGTAATTTAATTATTACTGAGAAATATAACTATATCCAAGAAGGAGCTGACATGCCTGAAATTTATATTTTAAATTCAATAAATAAAATTTACCGAGCTTGGTTAGATGTCAGTGCTGAAACAATTTTTAATTGTTTTAAAAAAGCAGGATTTAAAACAATTACAGAAAACAATATAATGGAAATAAGAGAGGAAAGCATTGAAAATGCAGACTGGGTGGAATATGAAAAATCGTTTGATAAAATCAACACCGTGCAAAATACATTTGACTTCAACAAGTTTGCCTATGCCAACATTGATTAAGATTTAGAGCCTTTTGGACAATATTCAGACGAAGATATAATAAATACAATCAACAGAGAACAAGATGATGAACAATTGGACAAAGAAGAACATGTTGAGCCAATAGAAAATGCATTGAAAATTTCAAAAAAAGAAGCATCGGACTGCATCGATAAATTACGATTGTATTTTGCCCAAAAGAACGAAGACTGTTCTTTATTCATTGATCAGTTGTCTAAAATAGATCAATTTTGTAGCGTCGATCAGTCTTTTCAAAGTAAATTGATAAATATTTTTATTTTTAATATATTTATTATTTTTAAAATGAACAATAATTCTTCAAAAAAAATTTATTTTCAATTTTTTTCTTCCCATCCTTAAACATGCAAATTTGATTAATACGATATTCGTTAATACGATGTCCATTTTTTCCGCCCAAACACATCGTTTTATCTAGACTCCACTGTACACAGATCGTCTGCGAAAAGTGCTATCTTTATAATTTTTGGGAGACACTTGGGTTTTAATTATTAAGATCTTTTCAGAATTTTATGACAAGCTCTTTATGATTTATTAAATGAGGTTTAATTTTTTGGCCGAAAGGTTAGTCAAGGTAAGTAGATGAAATCACCAAAGTTCATCAAATTTGAGCTTCAGTAGTCCATTGTTATGTCTTCTATATATCCCTTCTGCCACCCTTGAATTTCCTAACCCTAATTTCCTATTTCCTTTTCCTAATTGTATATGTATATGTATATGTACTTGATAGGATCAAGTCGCCTATTTTCCCTCTTCGACTTGTCAACCCTTATGCTTTTTACTTTTCCTCATAATCCAAACACTTTATTTCAATGACCATTTTTATCGTCCTTTTCTGAATACCCTCCAATTTAAATGTGTGCTCTCACGAAGGCTGGAATTAATATCATGAAGTATCTGATTTTGAAGAATTTGAGGATCTTCTCAACCTCTGTAGCCATAATTTGCTCTGTGCGTTCTCTGCACAAAATAATTTAATAAGGGCTGATAGACTAGTTCTTTAAAACCTGTTTCCTACTGTTTTTATGAGAAACAGGCCCAAAATAGAATCGATTTTAGAAACAGCTTCAAATAAGTTTATCTAGGCAAAAAATTTTTTTGCGAGTAAAAATAATTTTATTGTTATTTTTTTATTTTATTTTTAAACTGGTTGTATTATTGAATTAAATTATACGCAAATATAAGTAAAATTACTAATTTTTACGATTAATTATGATAAATCTAAAAATGCCAAAGAATGTTATGAAAAAAAAGATTTTTAGTTTTGAATTTTTATATTTTTTAATCTAATTTTTTCCATTTTTCAAGTCATAATCGGTAAAATCTAAAATTTCACAGTTAAATTTTTGTAAATTATGTTAAAAAAAGAAAATTATCTTAGAAAAATAAAATTTGTAGCAGATTTTTTTTCTTATCTAAAACTGGGAAAAAGAAACAGAAATTGGGAAAAGAATCATTATAAAACAGTAACGAAGAAGCTATGGTTACTATCAATACTAAAAATTCATTGAGTTTCCACTACACTAATCAAACAAAAGATGGTCCAAAAATCTATTATAGATGTTATCATGCAAAGTAAAGAGGAGATCGATGTCCAGCTGGTATATATCTTCATCTTCCAAACCAAACTGAAGAGGCTATTATACAGTACTCAAGAAACCCATCATCACAATAATTTTCAACCATTTAAACATTTAAACATATACAGACAAACATTTAAATTTAATTGATTCCGATTACAGACTAGATGTTATTGAAGATCTAGACGAGTTAAAAATATCTTCAGATAGAGAAATTTTTTACAAAGCTAAACAAGCATTCATCAAAAAATGGACACAGAAAAAGCAACACAAATTTATAGAATATATGAATGAAATGTGGTTCAGTACTCATCAAAGCTGGTTCGAAGACGTAGCCGAATTATCACCGTCGCCTATAAAGGATGAGAATCAGAAAATAATGTTCTTAAAATATCAGCTACCCTAAGAGAACGTTTGCGTTTTAGTAGATTCTTTCAAATATGCATGAAAACAACACAAAAATGGTCTAGAAAATATTTGAATGGCGATGGAAAAGAAATGAGAATTACACAGGAAATGATAGCAATCTGTATTATTCATAAATGGAATGCATTTGAAAAATTTATAAAAAGAGCATTCAAGGTTTTGATTGTTCAATTACCAAAGAATGAAGATAAATGGAGAGAAAGTAAATGCTCTTGCTCTTATTTTTTAAAGACAAAATATTAAATGAGCAGTAAAATAATGTATATTTAATCAGAAAATATACTTCAGTAAATTAATTAAAAAGAAATAGCAAAAATATTTATTTTTTCAGTAAATTTATTGAATTTTCTTAGCAAAAGTAATTTAATTCAATTATTTTTACTGAAACGATAATCATATGCCTTTTTTATAGAAATAAATATGCAAGCATATTCTAGGAATCGGGCCTAGAACAAAGAATCCGCAAAAGAAGCTCTTGTTATCTGCTGAAGCAAAACAAATTCTAATTGGAGAAAAGAGAAAGAGAGGAAGACCGAAGCGCGCCAAAACAGGCTTGTTGGTCGGGTTAGGGCAAAAATTGTCATAAATCAAAGGGGTAATATATGTCATAACAAATTGTCATCAAACAAATGTCAAACCAATTAAATTTTTTTGATTGTCAATTAATGATTGGTTATATCTCTGAAAAAAAAAGATAAAATAAATAAAGAATATGAAGTCTTTAAAAAAAGAAGTAATATGAAGAGCGGTTATATTAAATAAGAAGAAAACAAAACCTAATTAATTAATTAACTAATTGATAATACTCAATTATAGGATATAAATACAAAATGATAAATTTGAACAAAACACTTAAATTTGTAAAACATACACTAACTTATCTAAACCTCAAACAACCATTCCAAAATGGACATCATCTACGTTGACAGTGATAAAAAGCAACTTATTTACCAATATCAACGGTATCAAAAGAACGAAAATAAGCCTGAGTGGTATAGATGCGTAATCCGAACATGTGGTGCACTATTCAATCCGGTAACAATGGAAAAGAACGACATCGAACACTATCACAAAAGATTAACTGACTGTGAGATTGACGCCTTCTTATATTTTAAAGAATGCTGTGAAGTTGTTAAAAATAATCATGATATATCATTGAGGGACGCCTACAATCGACAATATGAACGACTCATTGCAAAGTACACGTAAGAAGAAATTGCCGCAAATTGGAAACCGTTTGCAGAAATAAAATTCAATCTTAGTTATCATCGGAAAAAGTCGAAACCGGCAAATCCGAAAGAAACAAAAGATATTCAAATAAATGAGATTTACGCCAATATCAACAACCAACAATTCCTTCAATTCGACAACCTAAATAATTCGAATCGGATTTTAATATTTATGTCACCAATCGGCATCAGAATTTTAACTAACTCCAAGCGATGGCACTAAGATGGTACATTTAAAACCTGTCCAACTCATTTTTATCAGATCTTTTCGATCCACGGATACTATCAAAATAAAATGTTTCCATCGGGGCACATACTTCTTCAAAATAAAGAGCGTGAAACGTATGTCGAAGCCCTTAACAACTTCAAAAAAATTTTTAACGAGTTAAAGCTTGAAGAGACACTGTGTGATTTTGAGCTCGCGATGATGCAAGCAATTAGTATCGTATTCGAAAATACAAGAATGCTCGGATGTTGGTTTCACTATAACCAAGCTCTTATCAGATACTTGTTCGAACATTGTCATAAAAGAGCGTTATATTACGATAATTTTCAATTCAAAATATGGTTTCGAAAATTCGGAGCGCTTTCAAAATCACGTCAGCAACGTCGAACAATGTATTAGCATTTATCAACATGATAAAGAAATCGGAAACAGAAACTTTTAACAGATTTTATAACACCGAACGTAATCCAATCGAAGAGCCAGAACAACGTCCAAAGAAAAAGAGAAATGACGATATCTTAGCAAGACTAAAGGTTCAGTACACAAAAAACATAATCACGTTCGAACAGTATTTCGAAAAGCTTGCCGCTAATAAAGTTGATCAGTATGAGGCAGTTAAAATCAAATTCGATCTAGACGACGAAGTCAAAGATGAGATAGAAACAGGCAAAAAAAGAAAAAGAAAAGTTGTTTTTGAAAATCCACTGAAAAATCAAGAATTTATGGATCGTATAGATTTTATCACTTTCAATATCTGGCCAAAGCCACAAGTACAAATAAGCAATTTCTTTTCTATCGAAATGTTCACGGTATTGAAAACGCAAATACATATTTACAACAATTTCATCGTTAAATATCAACCTGTTCGTAAAGACTTATTCGATGCTTTACAACTGTACACAAGTCAGCATTTGATGAAATACGAACAAGTCGATATTGAACCAATAGACCAACAAAAAAGAGCAAAATTAGATGACATTGGCGATATTCAGTTTTTAGAAGTACGCTTTTGGAGCCAATATGAGAGAATTCCAATCTCAATGGAGCTTTTACAACTAAACCATTCACAATGGTTGAATAATTTCAATATTACAGAATTTTAAAATCTTATCTATAAAAAATTTAGATTGAATGGCATTTTTATGCCTGATTTCTATACTATCGATAATGCTCCTTTTAATCCAGAAAAACTTAGCCAATCTTTATTCGTTCAAGTTTTACATGCTCGTGACAGGGTCGTTGTTTCAAATTATAATCCGAGCTATGTTGATTCAGACGATGCCTATTATAACTGGTTCCTTTATGATAGTATGAATAATCCAGAGTATTATCTAAATTTTATTAAGCCAGCGTTGAAAAGGCTGACTTAATAATATAAACGACTCAAGATTTTTTAATATTATAAATGTAGAAGTGTCTAAACAAAAAAGTACTAAAGATTGTGGCTTGTTTGCCCTTGGATATTCTCTAGCTTTGGCCATGGATATAGATCCTGGTAAGCTAGTTTTCGATAACAATCACAAACAATCAAAATTTTAAAATGAATTTAGTGAAATAATCAAAAATTAAAATTTGTATTTGTTCCCTCATGCTGTAAAAAAAAACTATAATCCAAAGTTTACTTCTATTTGTGTTGATTTAATTTAAAATTCGGTTTTGTTCTTTTTTTTCTTTTTTATATTTTAATCAATAAAATAAAATTTAACCAATAAAATTTGTTTCTCTTATTCTTTAGAAAATTGTCATAGATGACTATTCTTTACCTTGACAATTTTCTTATGACTTTTTTTGACTTTTTTTTTATGACAATTTTTTTTTAAGACAAATTTTGATGTCCCCTGTTGGTCGATTGAATTTTTTTATTTTTATTCGTTTTACTTTAATTTACTTTTATTTTATCTTGCTAAATAAATAGTTTTAATTTTAATTTATTTTCTTGTTTTATTGACAACTGACAGAAAATTATTCATTTTTTGACTGTTTTGAAATTTTTTACCGACAATTAATTCATTATTTTTACAAATGTTTTTCTTAAAAAACAACTATCATTAAAATTAAAGGTTCTGTTAAATTAGTTATTTTTGTCAGTAAAATTTATGTTAAATTAAAAGAATTTTGTCAGTGGAAATTAAAATAATTTGGCAACTTTAAAAAATTAAAATATAAGAAAATAAAATAAAAATCTTAAGCCTTTATTTTTGAAATACTTTTGATATATAACGAGGTCAGCTTACGCTCGCAAATTTTACAACCAAGTCCTATTGTCCAGGCTTCTTTTATTAGCTGTAAAAAAACTTTCTCGATATCAATTCCTATGATGTGCTTGCACCTGTAATCTTTAAACCTCGATGGACACCGTTGTCAGTGTCTTGATCATGTTTGTTTATGGATATTTTGTTTCATAATGATAAAAATGATAAACGCTTCAGCAGAGTTTCTCTTTGACTTACAAATTTCTTCATTTTCTTTTAAGATTTTTTGAATTTATTATATTTATTAAATATATTAATTATAATTTATTTGTTATAATTATTTTATACGTGAATAAATTTAATTTATTTCAAAAAATGTTTAAATGTAACAAAATAATCCAAGTAATATATAATTCAACTTAATCGAAGAGACTTTTGTCAAGTCCAAAAATGATTGGGACGATTGAACCCATTTATAAAACAAATGAATAGAAAAAGAAAAAAAGAAAATTTTTCCAATAAAGAAAATTTTAAGTTTAAATATTAATTTAAATAATTTGACAATAAGACTAAATAAATAAATTAAAAAAAAATTTCTAATAAAAAAAATTGTTTATAATTCAGATTAAAGTTCTCTAAATAGTTTAAATAAACAATAATTATAAGTATTTTTAGTCTTTTGAATAGCTTCTTTAGGGAAATAGATCGAAAGTGATGAGCAATAATCAAATGAGGGAGGATAAATCATTTGAAAAATTGTAACTTGACCTAGTGGTTTAGGTAAAATAGTTGATTAATCGAGTATAGCCTTTTATTGATAAAATTACGTAGTTTAGTGACATGCTTTATAAATATAAGATTGTTTTAAATTGAAACTCTCAACAAATCAAGGTTTTTAACAACTTCGACCAGAGAACTACTTATCTTGACGAATGCCGGTAATTGACCTTTTCCTTTGATAGAAACAAACATTATTTTCGTTTTTGACCGATTTTTATCTAAAAGGCACCATTTTATTATTTTTTGTAAAAATATAGAATGACCAATGATAAGTTATCACCAACTATGATTAAAAATGTATCATCTATAAAAATTTAGAATATAAATTCTTTTAAATAGCTTACAATATCGTTAATGTATAAAGGAAAGAGAAGTGGACCAAGAACGCTCCCTTGTGATAAAGCAAGTTTGGTTGACCTCGGCTCAAGAAATAAATTCATCCTTCTATTCACATTGAGTTATGTCTTTAAAATAATCAATATACAGCTTCATTGCATCTTCATCGAACCCATAGTGAAGAAGTTTAAGAATTAGTAAAGTTTGGTCAACTTTTCTGAAATATATAAATAGTAATAATCCAAATAGTTGTTGACTTTTTATCGAATTCATTTTGGTGATGATTTCATGGAGTGCTGATTTGCAGCTGTGGTTTGAGCGAAACCATGTTTAACATTCAAAATGAGGTTTTTTGAGTTAAGGTATGTTAAAATTTGATTTTGGAGGAGTTTTTCAAAAGGCTTGGCAATCGGTGGTAGAACGGAGATTCCTTGATAATTGTTCAGATCGTCATTTGATCCTTTGTTTTTAAAAAGAGGAGTAACAACTGATGTTTTTCCAATCATTCGGTAACGTAGAACTTAGTATTGAATAATAAAACAGATACGCAACAATTGTTTTAAATTTTGAAAAGCAATTTTAAATTACTTTTGTTGATATATCACATATTCAAGGGCCACTTGATTCTGATAGCTCGTCTAATAATTTTTCAACTTCAGCAGTTGTTGTAAAGCTAAAATTGAAATTTGCATCTTTTTTTGCATCGATTTTGAATGATGACTTTCAATTAAAGACCTCGATTCTTCAGATGATGAGGTTGAAGTTGACTAAAATTGTGGTAAAAAAAGCGTAAAAAATTTTTATTTGCTGCTGCTTATCATCAATAGTCTTCCCATTGTGTTTTTTAACACTTATTGGATTTTTTGAATTCTTGTCTGATTTTATCTTAACAGGGAATATAAATTGCCAAAACTTCTTTGAGCTCTTAAAATCGTGAATTGTCTTGCTCTGAAAATACTCTATTAATTTTTCATCGTTTTTTTCTTTGAATTCTTTTTAATAAATGTGGAATAGCTCTTTGTCATCAATCGAGTTAGATCGTTTAAATCTCATGTGAAACGAATCAAGAAGATGTTTTATGCAGATCAGTTCATCATCGTAACATCGGAATTTATTTAAAATTTTAATGAAAACCTCATGATTCGGTGCGATACTATCAATTTATCTAACTAACTCTCATTTCAATTAATTCCATTTACTTTCAATTGACTCAAAAATTTTTCAATTTCCTAATATCAATTTCATTAATTCCAAAAACAAATTTTAAAATATTTTCTCTTGAGAGATTTCTACAAAAAATATTTTTGCGATTGCAAGAAGGCTTTTGGATAGACAGTTTAACAGCAACAAATCTATAATCACTAAAAGGACAATCTATAAAGCTTGTATCATCTATTATTTCTCCATTACGTAAAATAACATCAATAAATGTTTTTGAATGCTTAATTTATTAAGATTTTTTACATTTTCTTGAATTGATTCTAGTTGAACATGTAACGAAATTCAGTAAACAATTGTTCTCTAAAAAGTTGCTAAATTTTTTTTGCGTTATTTAAACAATCCATATTCAAGTCTCCTATAACAAAAATCGATTCATTTAAGTTAAGCGATTGAATAAAATCCTCCAATTTGTCCAAATACATAATTTTATTTTAGCTTGAGGAACGATAGGAGTAAATGAAGTTTAATTTTTTGGGCTCTTTACTTTATTTGAAATTAAAGAATGTCACAAAAAGTAAGAATCAATTTTATTTTAATTGGATTGTTTTATTTTTCGATTAATCATCAAAGAAAATAAAAATCCAGATTTTTTTTTATTTCTTTACTTTTTATTTATTCAAATATCGGAAAAATACAAATAAAAGGAAAACCGGAAAAAAATCTCCAAAAAATCCTAGTAAACGATTACTTTTGTAATCTAACCGAAAAAAAATATGACACAAAAAGTTAAATTAAATTTATTATTTTAAGCTTTAAAATGACCGCCTTATGCTTTTATGCAAGCATCGACCTGCTTTTTCATTGAAGAAAACTAAATTTTAAAGACCTAGGAGTTTTTCCACAACGCTTTGTGATACCGGCGGAAAATAAAATCGGTAAAAAAGATAAGATAGTGTTATAGGTTTTCAACAACGTAAATATTTAAAAATTATAATTTATTTTTCTAAATTTTTATTTTCTAAAAAAAATTAAAAAAAAAAACAATCAAAAAAAAATAATTATTCATTCTAAATAAAATTGCAAATTAGGTAAATTATGCTTGAAATGGGCCAAATGATTTGCGTTCGGAAAAGGAATAAAAAAAGGATTATTGAAAGGAATAATAGGGGTAAAATGAGCATTATTTAATGATAAATAGATAGGTTTATTAGCAAGTGTTGATCAATCAATTTTTTTTTACAAAATTATCACCAATTGCAATAATTCATTATTTCAATTTAATTAGGATAATTTTATATAAATTATTAATATTTATTAAAATTAGATGGTTTTCAACAAAGTTGTCACACTTTTTTATTATTTTTTCACACTTCCTACTCCACCTTTTTTTTTTTGGTTGGATAAATTAAAAAAATATAACACAATTGTTGAAAACCATTCAGGTGTGAAATTGTTGTGGAAAAACCGTGAGCCCATTTTAAAGATTTCGGTCGGAATTTTCTGTTGAAAAATCCAATCTTTGTCATCATCGATTAAAAGCTGCGCCGATGGGATTTGGTAATTTTCTAGTGTGACCATGTAAATATATTGATTTATTCTCCCGGTGTAAATGGAGCAACAATACACTCCTTCGTAAGACATGCATCCCCATATACCAAGTGGGCCTCCGCCCTTCTGTACTCTTGGGAAATAAAACTTCGGGTGTTATTTTTCATTTTTGAATCTTTTGACAAAGACTGTATATTTCCTATTTAGGATTTCAAAGCTCGACTCGTCGCTAAAAATAATTTTAGCCCAAACTTTGTCGGTCCTATAACGTCTTTCTTTACACCATTTTTACCGTTTTGTTCTATCGCTGATAGTTAGAAGCGTCTTTTTTACCGCGGAATAAGACTAAATACCTTTCGTTGCAAGAACTTTTCGAACCGTTTCTCTACTTATCTTATGTTCTTTGAATTTCGAATTAAAGTCTGCTGCGATTTGTCTATAGCTCATTGTAGGGTTTTTTCGGACCAATCTAAAAATAAACGATGCATCACAATTATATAGTTTTGGGCGTCTCCCGTAGTTTCCAAAGTTGTTCACCCTAGAAGTCGCTTGGAAATTCCGCTTGGTTGTATTTACGCATTTTTGTGAAACTTTAACTAACTTAACTATTTCTCTTTCAGTCTTTGTCCGATCTTTCAAAAGCCCTAAAATTTGCCATCTTTGTTGGTCGCTGACTTTTTTTTGGCCCATTTCTCTCTATTTTTGGCAAATTTTTGTCAGTCTTTTTTTGATGAGATCAAGTAATAAGCTAATTGTCGCAATTTATGTCAAGCATGGTCTCAAATTAAAGATAATCAAGTCTTATAGCATATTCGGTAAAAAAAATCATTCAATAAATCGGATATCCGATTTTTATTTTGATTAAAAAGATTGATTCTAACTTTTTGTGCAAAACTTTTTTTCTACAAAAGATTGTTACATATTATTGAAGCTAATAAATAAAGAGACTATTATTTTTAAGCTTAAGTGTTATAATTGATTCAAAAGGAGAAAAAATGAGCTTTAATTAGATACCTAATTCAAGCATAAAAAATTTTGATTTAACGATAATTTTAATTGTAAAAAATAATTTTTTTAAATTTTGCAGTTTGATTCTAACTTTGTGTGACATACTGTAGATGAGCTCAATATATTCTAGGAATTTTGTTCTTGTGACTTTAATCCCATTTTTTAAAAATACAATTAGTCCGCAACCATGTTTATTACGATCGAGTGTGATTTTCAAATAAAATTCGTTATTATAAATTGAATTTGGAATTGACTCGTCTTGTCTCACAAAAGCAAGCTACAAAAAAATTATTTGACTTGAGAATTTGATCAACGTCATAAAGGTTACCAAGTAATGAGTAAATGTTAAAATATAAAATTTGAAAGCATGGATTAACATTTGAAAAATTCATCAGTTCGATTAAAAATTCTGGTTATAATTAATTAATTAATTTGTCATATTTGTAAATATTTTATTTCAAAAAATGTCTAAATGTAACAAAATGTTCCTAGTTAGAGAGCCTTGGGACACTTTTAAACAAGGAACTGCCATCCAAATTTGTCTATCCAGAAATCTACTTTGTAATTGTCTCTCGGATGATGTCGATGAGGATTCATTACACTATCCAATTAATTGAAAAAGAAAATATGGAGGCAATTAAATTTTTGAAAATTTTTAAAAATGTTAAATTCACGATAAGTATTAAGATCATCAAAAAGATTGAAATTTCGGTTGTCGCTTATTAATTTTATTTATGTTTTTTTTTATTTTTTAGGCTGCTATTTAATCGAATAGTAAATTTAATGAATCAAGCTAGAAAACAAATTTTATATCATATATGCTGAATAAAAAAAGTCAAGCAAAAATTTAAGAAAATCGCTTTATAATTACTACAAATGTTCTGAAGTCTCGATTAATTTCAATTTACATGGTCACAATGATCAAGATTTTTCCTATACAATAGTTAAATCAACTTTGATAATGATTTAATAAGAAAATTAGTTAAATTTCAAATACCTATTTTAAATAAAAAAATTATGACTTTTTTCTTAAATCTATGGTATAATTGTCGGTTTTTTAAAAATTTGTTTCAAATTGTTTTTTAATATAGATAAATTTTAAAATAAAATATAAATTGCTTTATTCGAACAATTTTTTAATGCCAAAAATTTAAATATCTCAAAATGTCTATACTTAACTTCAAAATACTAATAAACAGTCAGATAATAAATATTCTTTAGAGTCCAAGTGGCTGCAGTAAATAAATTCTGTGTTTTTTAATTCAAATTTTTCAATTCGTTATAAAATAATTAATTTTTTATAATATTAGAGATGAATTCATTTCTTTTGTGACAATTCTATTAATTATGTCAATTTTTACTTAATAAATTATAATTACGTTAAATTAGATGTAGTTATAATGAGTCTGTTATTTTTTAATACTATTTGTGTTAATTTTTATTAAATTTTTACTCAAAAACATTAAGAGTTTAATTAATTTTTTGCATTGATCTTTTTATTTTTAATAGAAAAAATAAGCTTTATATGAAACAAGATCTTTTTGCGGCTATATTTTATGTATCTTTTATAAAAGGAATATTCTTACATGGAAAAATTCAAACGAGCGAGTCAATGTGAGCAAATGCAAGGCGATGGAATTCAGCAAGTCTGGCAAGAACAGCTACGCCCATTCCGAACTACTGATGGAGGAAGAAGAGTCCAGGAGTGCACTAGCTTTCGTCGACACAGATAAGGATCTGGGAGTCACGTTTTCACGTAACTTGAAATTTTCTACTCATATTAAAAATCAAGTGAACAGAGCTACCGGAATACTCGGCCAGTTGAAAAGATCATTCAGATATTGGACTTAAGATACCTGCAGGACCCTCTTTTGTGCCTACGTAAGACCCCACTTGGAATATGCCGCTGTTGTCTGGTCCCCCCCTAGCAAGAAAGACGCAAAGATGCTCGAGCAGGTGCAGAGAAGGGCCACCAAACTGGTTCCCCGCATTAGAAACTGGCGCTACGAAGACCGTCTTACCATCCTTAGACTAACTCCCCTTCACGAGCGCCGTGTACGTGGAGACCTGATCCAGATGTTCAAACTCACCAAAGGCATCAACGAAGTGAGCTGGGTGAACCCCCCGGTTCTCGCAAGTTCACTATCCCAACCCGGACCCGCCGGAGGTATCAGAGGTCATGCAAGAAGATTTTCAGGCCAGGCCTCCACCAAATGTCTTCAAAGAGCAAACACATTCACCAACAGGATAGTCAATGAGTGGAACGCCCTGCCAGCTACAATCATAGACGCCGACTCGGTCAACAAGTTCAAGAACCGATACGATACCTTCAAGTCCAGTCAACAATCATGAACAGGAACATTCATTTATAAAAAATCGGATTAAAAAGGAAAAGAATTTTGAGTTACCTTGATTGTGGTCTTTGTGAAGCTTGATTGGTCTGGATGATTTGCTTGATTGGACTGGTTGATTTGCTCGATTGGTCTGGTTGATTTGCTTGATTGGATCGGTCTAAAAGTCGAACGTAGAAAAAAAAAAAGAGAAGAAAGAAAAAAAAAAGAAAAAGATTAATTTAAAATTCAAAATGCAGTGGTGATGTAGTATATGTAGTATATGAAAGTATGAAGTAGTATATGAATGTTTTTTTTTTTTTTTTTTTTTATTATTGTTATTATTACATACCACAGTTACCATAGATGGAATCCTATTGTTTCCCATCTTAGCAAGTCTAGCTTGTTAGCTTGTTGTAACTTATATTTTTATTATTTATTTATATTTGACCTAAAAATTTAAATAGTTTTTTCTTATAGCAGTAATTTTTTATGTGTAAAGTGCAAGGAGCTACCATAGGTGACCTCCTAGTAGGCCACCTCCGCAAGCTAGTCTTGCTGTAGCTTATATTTATTATTATTATTATTAATTTTTTTTAATTTCTAACCACTTTTTTTCAACTTTCAACTTTTTTCAAATTTGGACCTTTTACTATTAATTAAGGAAAAACGAGTTCATATAGAATTATATATGAAATGAAAGGTCTTGGACTCATCTTTCGGCAAAATTATTTAATTTTTTTGATTTCCAAATAAAAATGTCAATTTTGGCAAAAAGAAAATGTCTTTTTTTACAAAATAAACTTTACAAATGAATTTGCAACGATTATTTTTTAGCTAAAAAATATAAATGCATTTTTTTCCTTTCAAAAACTGGGCGCTACCCGTGTATGTGAACTGAAGTACACAAAGTTTGTGAACTGAAATATCTAAAAATTTTCAGATCACAAATTCTCAGAAATATAATTAATATAAGAAATTTCGTGATCTATTTATATCCCAAAAAAAATTCAAATAAATCAATTAAAATAATTAAAATAAATGTCAATTAAATTAATCAATAAAGTCAATTAAATCAAATTAGTTTTTTTTCTTTTTATGCATTTTGCTTGTTTGTTCTTTCAAACCCCATTCGGTCTCAAAACTTTTTAAAGCACCATTTGTTTTACAATCTTGACACATAAATTCTTTGACTTGACTTTTTTCCAAGTTTTACAATGAATCAAAAATAATGTCAGCTTCTTTCGAAGATACTAGTGTATCATATGATTTTTTTTACCATGTTTGTTACGTTTACGTTCAATTATCACCATTTTTGATCCACATATACATTGATTGTTATTATTAAGAATACCTAACAACTGAAGACGTGTAATCCAGTAATTTTCATTATCCATTTGTGTTAATTAAAAGATTAATTTTATATTTCAGATTTTTTTGAGTCAATTATTCAAAAGTGAAATATAATAAAGCAAAAATTTTAGTATAAAAATAAAAAATTCAAGCATTATTTAGTTCACAAATTTTTTTCTGAAAAAAAATTGGTGAACTGAATCTCAAAATAGATCACAACTTGTGATCTTTCAGATCACGTAATTTTTCAGTTCACATACACGGGTAGCGCCAAAAACTGTTCATTATACAGTAATTTTTTTTAATTTCTAACCACAACTACATTTTAAATATGTTTTCAGATTTGACTTATTGATTTTAATTTTGCTAGTCCAAATATCTAATCAATAGGTGCTGTGGATTTCAGATATACATCGAAAAAATATATATAAAAATATTTCCTTTTTTGATAAGTTAAAATTAAATTAAATAAAATTGGTCAGGTCGGTAAGATGAACCATATTTCACTTATTATGAGAAAAATTCTTTTTCTCGGGTTTAGTGAACTATTTGTTCACTGTTCCTAAATTAATAATATAGGTTATATTGAAAAATATAAATAAAATGACATAATTTGAGAGATGGAAGAAATTGAGTATAAGCTGAGTTATTCATTTTATAAAAAATGTCCACACATTTTTTGTATTAAAGAAAAGATTTAATAATAAACTATTTTTTGTTTTTACTTTTTATTATTCGCCAAATAGCGTACATACTTTTGAACATTTTTTTTAATATCTAAAAGAGATGTTGACAATTTATTACAGGGGATGATCTTAATGCAGTTGAAGCACATATTTAGTATAACATTTAGTTAAGCCTTCGAATCTACTTATCTCTTCAAACCAAAAGTTAAGGTTTCTTAAATAATATCGATGAGTAAATCTCATAAAATATCATTAATATTGCTAAAGAAGTGTTCCTCTGAAATCATAAAAATCTTTTGTTCACCTAATTAAAAAATTGTTCACATATTCCAATTTTGGTTCACCTTTCTGTAAAAACAAATATTAAATTAACTAAAAGTTCTGAGTAGATGCAGCATTTTTCTTTTAGCTTATTTCAAAAAAAAGTCATTTTAATCATTAAAGATTATTTTTTGCTACAAAAAAGATCATTTTTTGCTACAAAAAAGATCATTTTTTGCTACAAAAAAGATCATTTTTAAAAAAAAAAATAATTTTTCCTCAAGATAAGAAATTATTTTCCGAAAAAACACTCTAAAATAAAATTGAAACATGTGTTTTTTAGCAATTTTTGGACTGAAAATCAACATTTTTGTATAAAAAGTAATTTTTGTTCAAATAAGGATAATTTTTGCTCTAAATCATAAATTACTTTCAAAAAAAGATAATTTTTCCTCAAGATAAGAAATTATTTTCAAAAAATACGGTCTAAATTAAAATCAAAACATGTAGCTTTTTAAGCAATATTTGGAATGAAAATCATTATTTTTGTATAAAAACTAATTTTTGTATAAAAAATATATTTTTGCTCAAAAAAAATTATTTAGCAATACTAAAAGTCTAAAATAATTGTAAAACTTAAATATAAACTTATAAAATTAATCTTCAATTAATGATTTAAAATAATTAATTCTAGTCGTAAAAATCGAAAAAAGGGTATTTATTTATTAATTTATTAGGTTTTTAAAATTCAAATATAAATTGAACTTAATTACTTTCTTTTCTGATAAATCAAATTAACTAAAATAAAAATTATTTTAAAAAAAACTCCAACATGCATATTTTGCACATTTTTTTTCAAAAAAAAATCGTTAATTTTCTATTTTATTTAGTTAATAAATTAAACCAAAAATCATTTGAAATACAAATGATATTTTATCTTGTTGTATTTTTTATATGAGAAAATTAAACAGGGATAAAAAAAATATTTTGCATTTTGTTACAATATTTTTTTATGTTTATTTTATTAAGTCTAGTAGGCTAGGTGTCCATATTTCACTTATTATGTGAACAATTTTTGTTCTCAGGTTTTGTGAACTTTTAGTTAATTTAATATTTGTTTTTACGGAAAGGTGAACCAAAATTGGAATATGTGAACAATTTTTTTTAATTTAATATTAACTAATCAAAAAAGGAAATATTTTTATATATTTTTTCGATGTATATCTGAATTTCACAGCACCGATTGATTAGATATTTGGACTAGCAAAATTAAAATCAATAAGTCAAATCTGAATACATATTTAAAATGTAGTTGTGGTTAGAAATTAAAAAAAATTACTGTATAATGAACAGTTTTTGAAAGGAAAAAAATGCATTTATATTTTTTAGCTAAAAAATAATCGTTGCAAATTCATTTGTAAAGTTTATTTTGTAAAAAAAGACATTTTCTTTTTGCCAAAATTGACATTTTTATTTGGAAATCAAAAAAATTAAATAATTTTGCCGAAAGATGAGTCCAAGCCTTTCATTTAATATATAATTCTATATGAACTCGTTTTTTCTTAATTAATTGTAAAAGGTCCAAATTTCAATGCAAATAGAGTATTGTTCTTTAATCTAAATTTTTCAATGAAAAGTAAAATATTTCAATAATTTCCAGTATACTGCAAGATTCGTCTCATTCAAAAGATTTATTTCATAGTAAAATATCCAAATTCTATTAACATTTCATGATTTTTGTAATAAATAATAACTCTTTATTTTCTAAATTATTAGGTTGTTTAATAAGTTTTTTCGTCGATATTTAAGTGAAAAAATCTCATTAAAGATTAAACTTTTTTATGGAATGTTGTACATCATTTGAAAGAGCAACTCTTGTTCTTTCAAATAATATATAAGATTATATTTTTGCTTTTTCTAAATAATTAACTAAATAAAAATGTATGACAAAAAATGCATATCCGCCATTACATGTTATTCAAGTTTAACGAAGGAAAAATGCGACAAATCGATTTGTTTGGTATAACGACGCTCTGACTTTTCGCACTTGTCAAAATTGGTTTGCTCGATTCAAAGCTGGAGATTTCGACCTCAATGACAAAGAACGCGTTGGGAGAACCGTCGAAGCTGATGACGCGTATTTGCAAGAGCTGCTTGAGGAAGACCCGAAGCGGTCAACAAGACAGCTCGCTAAAGAGATGTCTGTAACAAATGGCACCGTTTGGAATATATTAAAAGCATTAGGAAAAAAAAGTCTAGAAAAAAACGAAAAAACTTATTAAACAACACACTTTCTCTACTAAATTTTTTTTATTTGAAAGTAAATTATAAATCTAAAAAAAAATATTTTTTGGTTAAAAGAAAGATTTTTTCAAATAAAATTAGAACGAAATAAATTTTATTTTCCAATTAAACTTAGACTATTCTCAAAACTTTGAGACGCTTAAAATACTATTATACCAAATAGAAAGAATATAAAATATAATGAACATGAAAAAAAAAGCCTGAAATTTAATAAAATTAAAAAAAAAATTACTTTTTAATATTTTTTTAATTTTGAATAAAAGTTTCATGATGCTGTTTCTTAAAATGATGAATTTATTTTTATTTATTGCCTCTTAAATATATTTTTTTTTATAATTTTAAATGAAGCATAACTTTCTAAAACGTATTTTTAATTTTCATTGCTGATAAAAACTTAAAATAGGGAGAACAAATAAAAAAACTTTAAAAAAAAAATCAATGTACCCTCATTTTTTTTTTTACTAAAAATTAATTAAAAACTTCTCAAGCACATCCTAGAGTGTTTTGAAAAATTTTAACAGGTACCAACAAAGTTTTTATTTGTTTGAAAATTTTTCACTTAGAAAATTAAAGCGATATTTGAATTTAATTGATAGTATTTCAGAAAATCTTTTTTTTTTAAAGAACATCGATTAAAATACATCGGTTAATAGTTAACACATTCGTTTGAATTTTTCCATGTAAGAATATTCCTTTTATAAAAGATACATAAAATATAGCTGCAAAAAGATCTTGTTTCATACAAAGCTTATTTTTTCTATTAAAAATAAAAAGATCAATGCAAAAAATTAATTAAACTCTTAATGTTTTTGAGTAAAAATTTAATAAAAATTAACACAAATAGTATTAAAAAATAACAGACTCATTATAACTACATCTAATTTAACGTAATTATAATTTATTAATATATTAAAAAATTAATTATTTTATATATATTCAATCATTCGAACGGCTTACGCCAATAACTCTTGCGAGCCGAATGAACCCATTTATTCAAAAATTTCAAAATAAAAAAAGATTAATAAATTATATATTTAATATCAAATTTTTCAAATTCTACTAAAAATCTCTCAACATATAAATTTAGGTTGTTCTTCACTCTAATTTTGAACGTACTTTCTTTCAAACTAAGGTCTTTGAGTAAAAATCTGTTTATTAATATCGAGGAGAAATATTGAAACGAGTCTTTATAGTAGTAATTGTACTTTCCGATTGACGGTACGACTAAGCTATTCCGATTTCGCAGCTCATATCTCATATTCAGATCGTAATTGTACTTAAAACTTGTTTTCAACTCAAGGATTGTCTGTTTATTGTAAATATTGTAAAAAAATGTTGATAGTCGATAAAATAAACGGTGAATAAGTATATTTAAGTTATTAAATTCTAATTGGTTGTTAAACGAATTAATGTCGCTAATGTTTTGAACAACTTGATTTATTTTGAAGAGCTTGAACAAGCATAGGTTGTAGCAGTACGTAATTTTTTGTATCGCTTCTTTTGGGAAAAAGATGAATAGCGTCATGCAAAAGTCAAAGTGTGGTAAGATGAACGTTTTGAAGAATTGAAGTTTTACTTGAAACGAAAGGTGATAAATTCTTTGAATGTAGGTTTTTTTTTGCTTCTTCCAACATTTGTTCACCAGTTTTGTTTTCACAATCATAACCTGAGTCAGACAAGAGCAATGTTTGTCTATTGTTTGCCAAATTGTACTCGCAGTCAATAAATTCTTTAAGCTTGACACTTTTCCAATTTCCTTTTCCTTTAAAACATTTTCTATAATTTTTGTACAAACAATGGTCTCTTTGTGATTTTCCAATCCAATGACCTCCTCTAGATGCATGGTTCCACTCGCTCAAATAGCGTTTTATTGGTTCACGAAGCATGGTGAAAATAAAAAAGTCTTTATCAGCATTTAATTGAGGATGATATTTTTTCAAACAAGATTTTAAAATTCTGAAATGTGGATGAACACCACATGGCCATCCGCCTGTTTTTCGACCCCAATACCATCCAGTTAACTGTTTTTCAGCTTTTTTGTTGATGCAAATATTATTTTGAATTCCATTTTTCTTAAAATTTTTAATCATTTTGACTTTTGATTTTTGATCTTTAGAAAAAATTCGACATTCCATTGTGGCGTCAAAATAGGCCAAGCTTCTTATCAAAAAGGTATCCAACTCACTGCCTCCTGTTTTTTGGATGTGAAGAAAAACCAAGACATTATGATATATATTAAAATTTTGGAACTTAACAGTCTTTAATGACACTTGCTCATTATACCAAATAGAAAGAATATAAAATAAAATGAACATGAAAAAAAAAGCCTGAAATTTAATAAAATTAAAAAAAAAATTACTTTTTAATATTTTTTTAATTTTGAATAAAAGTTTCATGATGCTGTTTCTTAAAATGATGAATTTATTTTTATTTATTGCCTCTTAAATATATTTTTTTTTATAATTTTAAATGAAGCATAACTTTCTAAAACGTATTTTTAATTTTCATTGCTGATAAAAACTTAAAATAGGGAGAACAAATAAAAAAACTTTAAAAAAAAAATCAATGTACCCTCATTTTTTTTTTTACTAAAAATTAATTAAAAACTTCTCAAGCACATCCTAGAGTGTTTTGAAAAATTTTAACAGGTACCAACAAAGTTTTTATTTGTTTGAAAATTTTTCACTTAGAAAATTAAAGCGATATTTGAATTTAATTGATAGTATTTCAGAAAATCTTTTTTTTTTAAAGAACATCGATTAAAATACATCGGTTAATAGTTAACACATTCGTTTGAATTTTTCCATGTAAGAATATTCCTTTTATAAAAGATACATAAAATATAGCTGCAAAAAGATCTTGTTTCATACAAAGCTTATTTTTTCTATTAAAAATAAAAAGATCAATGCAAAAAATTAATTAAACTCTTAATGTTTTTGAGTAAAAATTTAATAAAAATTAACACAAATAGTATTAAAAAATAACAGACTCATTATAACTACATCTAATTTAACGTAATTATAATTTATTAATATATTAAAAAATTAATTATTTTATATATATTCAATCATTCGAACGGCTTACGCCAATAACTCTTGCGAGCCGAATGAACCCATTTATTCAAAAATTTCAAAATAAAAAAAGATTAATAAATTATATATTTAATATCAAATTTTTCAAATTCTACTAAAAATCTCTCAACATATAAATTTAGGTTGTTCTTCACTCTAATTTTGAACGTACTTTCTTTCAAACTAAGGTCTTTGAGTAAAAATCTGTTTATTAATATCGAGGAGAAATATTGAAACGAGTCTTTATAGTAGTAATTGTACTTTCCGATTGACGGTACGACTAAGCTATTCCGATTTCGCAGCTCATATCTCATATTCAGATCGTAATTGTACTTAAAACTTGTTTTCAACTCAAGGATTGTCTGTTTATTGTAAATATTGTAAAAAAATGTTGATAGTCGATAAAATAAACGGTGAATAAGTATATTTAAGTTATTAAATTCTAATTGGTTGTTAAACGAATTAATGTCGCTAATGTTTTGAACAACTTGATTTATTTTGAAGAGCTTGAACAAGCATAGGTTGTAGCAGTACGTAATTTTTTGTATCGCTTCTTTTGGGAAAAAGATGAATAGCGTCATGCAAAAGTCAAAGTGTGGTAAGATGAACGTTTTGAAGAATTGAAGTTTTACTTGAAACGAAAGGTGATAAATTCTTTGGATTGAAAAGAGTCCCTTTGTAATTGATGATTTCAACTCTCTAATGTGATGCATAAAACTTAAGTCATCATCAATCGTTATGCCTAGAAGTTTGAACGATTTTACTATTTTAATTTTAGCCTTATCAACAATTAGGAATTCGGGATATTCAATGTTTCTTTTTTTTGTGATTATCATCGCTTCTGTTTTTTGCCAATTGATTTCTGTTCTGTTAAAGCGGCACCAGGTTATCAACTCGTTAATACAGGTGTTAAATCGAGTCAACAGTGCTTTTAGTTGTTGGTCTACCATTAAGAGTGTAGTATCATCAGCGAATAATTTTACAATAAAGCTTTTAATATAAATCGCTAGGTCATTGATGAATATTAAAAACAATATTGGGCCTAAAACGCTTCCTTGTGTAACTCATAATTTTACATATTTCAATTCGGACGCATATTCACCTATTTTAACAACCTGTTTGCGGTCAGAAAAAAAACTCGTAAGGAGGTCAATAGAGTTCTTGTTAAAACCATATCTCTCTAGTTTTAATAGAAGTAGTTTTGAATTTACCGTGTCAAATGCTTTCTTAAAGTCAACGAAAATAAAAAGACCAATCAACCGTTCACTAAGGATTTTCATCATTAGTGAAATTATGGTATGTAGCGCTGTTTCACAGCTTCGACTTGGTCTAAAGCCATGTTGATTATCAATCAATAAGGTATTCGAGTTGAAATAGTTGTAAATTTGTGTATAGATAAGTTTTTCAAAGACCTTGGCCAAAGGAGAAAGCACTGATATCGACCTGTAGTTGTTCATATCGTTTTCTAAGCCCTTATTTTTATTAAGTGGTGTTACGACCGCAATTTTCCAATCAATCTGAATTTTACCAGTTATGATGCATTTATTAAAAAAGATTGCTAGGAATGAAGATAGTAATTTCGAAGCTTTTTTTTATGATTTTTGCTGGTATATTTATGTACCCAGCTCCGCTAGCTTCTGAAAGGTCAATTTAATAATTTTTCAACTTCATTACGGTTTGTGAGTGTAAATGAGAATATACTTGGTTTAATTAGACAGTCCGCTATGAGATTATCAAAATGATCATTGCAAAATTTTTTACAGTTGTCATAGTTTTCCTCAGTATCTGGTTTGATATTGGTAAAAAATAAATTAAACGCTTCAGTGATTTGTTCATTGCCAGTGTATTCCATTTCATTGTACTGGATTTTTTGAGGAGTTGATCTATCGTTCGACGTCTGATTTAACTTTAATGAATGCTGAGTAAAATTCCCAGAATAGTTTGTTATTCTTAAAATCTTTAATATTTCTCTGTTCAAAATATTCTTTTATTTTCACTTCATATATTCAATAATTCATTTATTATTAATTTCAACTAATTTTTATTCGATTCAACTCTAGGATTATTCGATTATTCGAAAGTTTTTAGTATTGTTGATATTTTTATCGAATGAATTTGATACGAAATTAAACTTAAATCTAACCCTTTTAATTTAATAAGCCGAAACCCTAAAATGTGGCTGCAACCTAGACCCCGTCCAAGCCCCAGTTTGTTAAAACAAAATTAACCCTAAAATTAACCCTAATTTGACAATAGCCAAGATGCCTAGCGTCGTCTTTCGCTTAGTTACACTATGGTTAATTTTAGGGTTAATTTTCATTAACTAAAATTATATTGGAAATCATTTGAAAATTAAACTATCATTTATTTTCCTGATGAAAATTTTTGTTTTCATTTCATTAAATAAAACGATAAAATCAATAATCAATAAATCAAACAATCATATATTTGATTAGTCAAAAAATCGAAAAATTGAATAATTCAAGAGTTGAATAATTGGTAAATAAAGAATTTTGTCCATGACTGAATTTGCTCAGTCAAATAGAACTTTTGCTAAAACGTTTATCAAGAAACAAAATGACACAGAGCAAATATCTTATTTGGAAGAAATAAAGAAACTTAACAGATTGGATATTGAATTGTATTCTTTTGCCAAGAAATTGTTTTTTAAGCGTCTCAAAGATTTGAGAATAGTCTAAGTTTAATTGGAAAATTACATAATAATATTTTCAAATTAATTTCACTAAAATCATATTTAAGGTCATTTTATTTCATAATGATAAAAATAATAAACGCTTCAGCAGAAATTCTCTTTGACTCTATTTTATTCTTAACTACAAAATACTAATAAACAGTCAGATAATAAATATTCTTTAGAGTCCAAGTGGCTGCAGCAAATAAATTCTGTGTTTTTTTAATTCAAATTTTTCAATTCGTTATAAAATAATTAATTTTTTATAATATTAGAGATGAATTCATTTCTTTTGTGACAATTCTATTAATTATGTCAATTTTTACTTAATAAATTATAATTACGTTAAATTAGATGTAGTTATAATGAGTCTGTTATTTTTTAATACTATTTGTGTTAATTTTTATTAAATTTTTACTCAAAAACATTAAGAGTTTAATTAATTTTTTGCATTGATCTTTTTATTTTTAATAGAAAAAATAAGCTTTGTATGAAACAAGATCTTTTTGCAGCTATATTTTATGTATCTTTTATAAAAGGAATATTCTTACATGGAAAAATTCAAACGAATGTGTTAACTATTAACCGATGTATTTTAATCGATGTTCTTTAAAAAAAAAAGATTTTCTGAAATACTATCAATTAAATTCAAATATCGCTTTAATTTTCTAAGTGAAAAATTTTCAAACAAATAAAAACTTTGTTGGTACCTGTTAAAATTTTTCAAAACACTCTAGGATGTGCTTGAGAAGTTTTTAATTAATTTTTAGTAAAAAAAAAAATGAGGGTACATTGATTTTTTTTTTAAAGTTTTTTTATTTGTTCTCCCTATTTTAAGTTTTTATCAGCAATGAAAATTAAAAATACGTTTTAGAAAGTTATGCTTCATTTAAAATTATAAAAAAAAATATATTTAAGAGGCAATAAATAAAAATAAATTCATCATTTTAAGAAACAGCATCATGAAACTTTTATTCAAAATTAAAAAAATATTAAAAAGTAATTTTTTTTTTAATTTTATTAAATTTCAGGCTTTTTTTTTCATGTTCATTTTATTTTATATTCTTTCTATTTGGTATAATGAGCAAGTGTCATTAAAGACTGTTAAGTTCCAAAATTTTAATATATATCATAATGTCTTGGTTTTTCTTCACATCCAAAAACAGGAGGCAGTGAGTTGGATACCTTTTTGATAAGAAGCTTGGCCTATTTTGACGCCACAATGGAATGTCGAATTTTTTCTAAAGATCAAAAATCAAAAGTCAAAATGATTAAAAATTTTAAGAAAAATGGAATTCAAAATAATATTTGCATCAACAAAAAAGCTGAAAAACAGTTAACTGGATGGTATTGGGGTCGAAAAACAGGCGGATGGCCATGTGGTGTTCATCCACATTTCAGAATTTTAAAATCTTGTTTGAAAAAATATCATCCTCAATTAAATGCTGATAAAGACTTTTTTATTTTCACCATGCTTCGTGAACCAATAAAACGCTATTTGAGCGAGTGGAACCATGCATCTAGAGGAGGTCATTGGATTGGAAAATCACAAAGAGACCATTGTTTGTACAAAAATTATAGAAAATGTTTTAAAGGAAAAGGAAATTGGAAAAGTGTCAAGCTTAAAGAATTTATTGACTGCGAGTACAATTTGGCAAACAATAGACAAACATTGCTCTTGTCTGACTCAGGTTATGATTGTGAAAACAAAACTGGTGAACAAATGTTGGAAGAAGCAAAAAAAAACCTACATTCTTTAACCTTTTTTGGTCTTACTGAATATCAAAATTATACACAGAAACTATTTTTGAAAATATTTTCAAAAAATTTTAAACTAGCTAAAGAATTTGCTCAGTCAAATAGAACTTTTGCTGAAACGTTTATCAAGAAACAAAATGACTCAGAGCAAATACCTTATTTGGAAGAAATAAAGAAACTTAACATATTGGATATTGAATTGTATTCTTTTGCCAAGAAATTGTTTTTTAAGCGTCTCAAGGATTTGAGAATAGTCTAAGTTTAATTGGAAAATAAAATTTATTACGTTCTAATTTTATTTGAAAAAATCTTTCTTTTAACCAAAAATAATTTTTTTTTTAGATTTATAATTTACTTTCAAATAAAATAAATTTAGTAGAGAAAGTGTGTTTTTTAATTTTAAACAATGAAAATTTAAATCTTGGTTTAATTAAATTTATATTTTTGATATTGAATATATTTGATCGATTTCTATAATTATTAAAATATTTGATCACCAAATTTAATTAATTAAATGATCTCTAAAAATCTATTCTATTCTTTCTATTTATTCTATTCTATCTATCTATTCAACTGTTTCTCTAATTTGATAAAAAAAACAACTTCAAACTTTGGTTTCGAGTTATGAGTCTGCAATATTGTACAAAGTATCAGATGAAAATTTAAAATCTAATTTTACCAATTTTCACTTTAATAAATCAAAACTCTTAATTTTTTGAAAAATATTCTAAAAATATTATCTAAGCCAGGTTACCTATTTTTTTCTTAAAAAAAATTTTTAATCTATAAATTCAATGCAAAATTCTAGAAATATTTAGTTTAATTTTTTGTGTTTGAATTACAAAATGTATCCAATGTTGAAATAACATTGAAAAAGTGCGATGTTTTAAATATTTTTTTTAGTTTCAAATAATAAAATAATTTTAAGTTAATATTGCAAGCATGAAAAACTTTGTTTTTTTATATATTTTGACTTTGAGTTTGTGATATGATGACCCTTAAGATAATATTTATGGTTTAAAAACCATCTACTCTCTGTTTTCCATTTTTTATAAATTGAGTTTTTGTTAAAATACATCAAACGAACGTCAATTAATACTTAAGTCAAAATTTATAAAGAAAAGATCAAAGTTTTTCGGATCTAGTCAATAAGGTGAACTATGGTTCATTTATTACTAGAACAATTCTAGTTCTCAGGTTTTATGAAGTATTAGTTCACCTAATGTAAAAATTGTTCATTTAATTTGATATTTTTTGATCTATTTAGAAAAAGGCTAATTTTAATATTAAAAAATAAGATACAGTAAAATCTCACTAATATCACCCCAAATGTCTCTGGTATCAAGTGGGGATAAAACTAAAAGGTGACAAATGTTTATATAAAATTTTTTATTTACAATTACAACTCACTCTGTGTAAATTTTCGTATTCCTTTATAATATCTTCTCTTCATTTCAGGAGATAAAAAAATCACTACATAAAGTCAAACACTTTAAGGTTGAAAAATTAATTTTGGTTTTTTTAATTTTTAATAATTTTGTCTAAAGGTAAAGATTTAAATAGAGATCGCATTTGGGTATTTGGGATTGATGAAAGGGTGATGCCAGGTCGACTACATCAAAGTAAATTCTATTTCTAAAGTTCCTTCAAATTGAAAAAAAAATTTTTGTTAATTTTCTTTTGTGAAATTCATTATTCTTTTTTTTTTATTCTTCATTGCCCAAGTGGTCTTTTTATTTAATTAAATAATAATAAAAATAATAATTACTTTTTTCTATTAATAAATAAAAATTTAAAATAAAAATTTTGGATTTACATTTTTTAAATTTAAAATATTTGTTTCAAACTTTGCTCAAAACTATCAGAGAAAATTTTAAAATTTGAAAATAAAATTTTGTGCTGATACTTTTTTACAAAAAAATTATTTCATATTTCTAAATTTATTTTTATTCTCTTTTCAAAAATCGAAAACGCTGAATTTTAATTTTTTTATTTTCATGACAGACAAATAATTTTTTGAAAATTAAAAAGAAACCCCACTCAGTATAAAAGAACAATACACTATTTGCATTGAAATTTGGACCTTTTACTATTAATTAAGGAAAAACGAGTTCATATAGAATTATATATGAAATGAAAGGTCTTGGACTCATCTTTCGGCAAAATTATTTAATTTTTTTGATTTCCAAATAAAAATGTCAATTTTGGCAAAAAGAAAATGTCTTTTTTTACAAAATAAACTTTACAAATGAATTTGCAACGATTATTTTTTAGCTAAAAAATATAAATGCATTTTTTTCCTTTCAAAAACTGGGCGCTACCCGTGTATGTGAACTGAAGTACACAAAGTTTGTGAACTGAAATATCTAAAAATTTTCAGATCACAAATTCTCAGAAATATAATTAATATAAGAAATTTCGTGATCTATTTATATCCCAAAAAAAATTCAAATAAATCAATTAAAATAATTAAAATAAATGTCAATTAAATTAATCAATAAAGTCAATTAAATCAAATTAGTTTTTTTTCTTTTTATGCATTTTGCTTGTTTGTTCTTTCAAACCCCATTCGGTCTCAAAACTTTTTAAAGCACCATTTGTTTTACAATCTTGACACATAAATTCTTTGACTTGACTTTTTTCCAAGTTTTACAATGAATCAAAAATAATGTCAGCTTCTTTCGAAGATACTAGTGTATCATATGATTTTTTTTACCATGTTTGTTACGTTTACGTTCAATTATCACCATTTTTGATCCACATATACATTGATTGTTATTATTAAGAATACCTAACAACTGAAGACGTGTAATCCAGTAATTTTCATTATCCATTTGTGTTAATTAAAAGATTAATTTTATATTTCAGATTTTTTTGAGTCAATTATTCAAAAGTGAAATATAATAAAGCAAAAATTTTAGTATAAAAATAAAAAATTCAAGCATTATTTAGTTCACAAATTTTTTTCTGAAAAAAAATTGGTGAACTGAATCTCAAAATAGATCACAACTTGTGATCTTTCAGATCACGTAATTTTTCAGTTCACATACACGGGTAGCGCCAAAAACTGTTCATTATACAGTAATTTTTTTTAATTTCTAACCACAACTACATTTTAAATATGTTTTCAGATTTGACTTATTGATTTTAATTTTGCTAGTCCAAATATCTAATCAATAGGTGCTGTGGATTTCAGATATACATCGAAAAAATATATATAAAAATATTTCCTTTTTTGATAAGTTAAAATTAAATTAAATAAAATTGGTCAGGTCGGTAAGATGAACCATATTTCACTTATTATGAGAAAAATTCTTTTTCTCGGGTTTAGTGAACTATTTGTTCACTGTTCCTAAATTAATAATATAGGTTATATTGAAAAATATGAATAAAATGACATAATTTGAGAGATGGAAGAAATTGAGTATAAGCTGAGTTATTCATTTTATAAAAAATGTCCACACATTTTTTGTATTAAAGAAAAGATTTAATAATAAACTATTTTTTGTTTTTACTTTTTATTATTCGCCAAATAGCGTACATACTTTTGAACATTTTTTTTAATATCTAAAAGAGATGTTGACAATTTATTACAGGGGATGATCTTAATGCAGTTGAAGCACATATTTAGTATAACATTTAGTTAAGCCTTCGAATCTACTTATCTCTTCAAACCAAAAGTTAAGGTTTCTTAAATAATATCGATGAGTAAATCTCATAAAATATCATTAATATTGCTAAAGAAGTGTTCCTCTGAAATCATAAAAATCTTTTGTTCACCTAATTAAAAAATTGTTCACATATTCCAATTTTGGTTCACCTTTCTGTAAAAACAAATATTAAATTAACTAAAAGTTCTGAGTAGATGCAGCATTTTTCTTTTAGCTTATTTCAAAAAAAAGTCATTTTAATCATTAAAGATTATTTTTTGCTACAAAAAAGATCATTTTTTGCTACAAAAAAGATCATTTTTAAAAAAAAAAATAATTTTTCCTCAAGATAAGAAATTATTTTCCGAAAAAAACACTCTAAAATAAAATTGAAACATGTGTTTTTTAGCAATTTTTGGACTGAAAATCAACATTTTTGTATAAAAAGTAATTTTTGTTCAAATAAGGATAATTTTTGCTCTAAATCATAAATTACTTTCAAAAAAAGATAATTTTTCCTCAAGATAAGAAATTATTTTCAAAAAATACGGTCTAAATTAAAATCAAAACATGTAGCTTTTTAAGCAATATTTGGAATGAAAATCATTATTTTTGTATAAAAACTAATTTTTGTATAAAAAATATATTTTTGCTCAAAAAAAATTATTTAGCAATACTAAAAGTCTAAAATAATTGTAAAACTTAAATATAAACTTATAAAATTAATCTTCAATTAATGATTTAAAATAATTAATTCTAGTCGTAAAAATCGAAAAAAGGGTATTTATTTATTAATTTATTAGGTTTTTAAAATTCAAATATAAATTGAACTTAATTACTTTCTTTTCTGATAAATCAAATTAACTAAAATAAAAATTATTTTAAAAAAAACTCCAACATGCATATTTTGCACATTTTTTTTCAAAAAAAAATCGTTAATTTTCTATTTTATTTAGTTAATAAATTAAACCAAAAATCATTTGAAATACAAATGATATTTTATCTTGTTGTCTTTTTTATATGAGAAAATTAAACAGGGATAAAAAAAATATTTTGCATTTTGTTACAATATTTTTTTATGTTTATTTTATTAAGTCTAGTAGGCTAGGTGTCCATATTTCACTTATTATGTGAACAATTTTTGTTCTCAGGTTTTGTGAACTTTTAGTTAATTTAATATTTGTTTATACGGAAAGGTGAACCAAAATTGGAATATGTGAACAATTTTTTTTAATTTAATATTAACTAATCAAAAAAGGAAATATTTTTATATATTTTTTCGATGTATATCTGAATTTCACAGCACCGATTGATTAGATATTTGGACTAGCAAAATTAAAATCAATAAGTCAAATCTGAATACATATTTAAAATGTAGTTGTGGTTAGAAATTAAAAAAAATTACTGTATAATGAACAGTTTTTGAAAGGAAAAAAATGCATTTATATTTTTTAGCTAAAAAATAATCGTTGCAAATTCATTTGTAAAGTTTATTTTGTAAAAAAAGACATTTTCTTTTTGCCAAAATTGACATTTTTATTTGGAAATCAAAAAAATTAAATAATTTTGCCGAAAGATGAGTCCAAGCCTTTCATTTAATATATAATTCTATATGAACTCGTTTTTCCTTAATTAATTGTAAAAGGTCCAAATTTCAATGCAAATAGAGTATTGTTCTTTAATCTAAATTTTTCAATGAAAAGTAAAATATTTCAATAATTTCCAGTATACTGCAAGATTCGTCTCATTCAAAAGATTTATTTCATAGTAAAATATCCAAATTCTATTAACATTTCATGATTTTTGTAATAAATAATAACTCTTTATTTTCTAAATTATTAGGTTGTTTAATAAGTTTTTTCGTCGATATTTAAGTGAAAAAATCTCATTAAAGATTAAACTTTTTTATGGAATGTTGTACATCATTTGAAAGAGCAACTCTTGTTCTTTCAAATAATATATAAGATTATATTTTTGCTTTTTCTAAATAATTAACTAAATAAAAATGTATGACAAAAAATGCATATCCGCCATTACATGTTATTCAAGTTTAACGAAGGAAAAATGCGACAAATCGATTTGTTTGGTATAACGACGCTCTGACTTTTCGCACTTGTCAAAATTGGTTTGCTCGATTCAAAGCTGGAGATTTCGACCTCAATGACAAAGAACGCGTTGGGAGAACCGTCGAAGCTGATGACGCGTATTTGCAAGAGCTGCTTGAGGAAGACCCGAAGCGGTCAACAAGACAGCTCGCTAAAGAGATGTCTGTAACAAATGGCACCGTTTGGAATATATTAAAAGCATTAGGAAAAAAAAGTCTAGAAAAAAACGAAAAAACTTATTAAACAACACACTTTCTCTACTAAATTTTTTTTATTTGAAAGTAAATTATAAATCTAAAAAAAAATATTTTTTGGTTAAAAGAAAGATTTTTTCAAATAAAATTAGAACGAAATAAATTTTATTTTCCAATTAAACTTAGACTATTCTCAAAACTTTGAGACGCTTAAAATACTATTATACCAAATAGAAAGAATATAAAATATAATGAACATGAAAAAAAAAGCCTGAAATTTAATAAAATTAAAAAAAAAATTATTTTTTAATATTTTTTTAATTTTAAATAAAAGTTTCATGATGCTGTTTCTTAAAATGATGAATTTAATTTTATTTATTGCCTCTTAAATATATTTTTTAATAAAATAAAATAATAAAATAATTAAATATTTAAATAAATATTTTTGGATTTTGAAACTTTTAAAAAATTTATATAAAATTAACATAATTAATTTGTGAGTGTCATCTTTGTTACGGACTCAATGGACGAAGCACTAAAAATCTTGGAGGAGAATTGGGAAAGTCCACATGGGAATAGTTCCGAGACTGATAAGAAACTGCACAGATGGGTTATGGCACTAGTTACGGTCGTCAAGAGTCAGTCCGATCAAATCAAGGAATTAAAGACTCAGCTAGAGGATTCCAAGAAGGCGAACGACAACGGCGGCGCGGGTTGCAAATGGACCAGTATTGTCAGCGGGAGGAAACCTAGTGACCAAACACAGGCCCTCATAGCCACTGTAAACAAGGAAATCAGCGAAAAGGCGAGACTCGAGAATAATGTTACAATAACAGGACTTGGCATAGGCGCGAACGAGGACGAGGACATCGAGAAAGTGGATCGGGTACTCAATGCTCTGAATATAGATAGGAGCAAAACCGTCAAGCGACAAAGGCGCATCAAGAGTAGCAATAGCCGGGATAACACGTCTAAGAAGGTATTGGATATGATTGTAGTGGAGTTTACGGATGACGCTGCGAGATTAAAGGCGCTTCGCGATGCTAGGACTCTCAGAGGCACCGAGCACAAGGACGTCTATATTAACCCGGATAAGACAGCAAGCGAGAGAGCATTAGAACGCGAACTCAGAAAGAGACGAAACGAGTTAAACGGGAAATTTCCATTAAACCAGGTGAGGATGGACTCTGAAGGGAGGCACCGATACGGCATCAAACCTGATGGTGATCCAAACGCTGGCAAAAAGTTTTATTACGGGATCAGATGGAACGAAATCAAAGAGATCTACTTCGAAAGTGCCTAATCGCACTTTCTCTCCCACCAGCAAAGTCTTCCCCGGTAAACACTTAAGCTCTTTAAATTTTTTTTACACCAATGCAACATCCCTTGTCAACAAATGGAGCGACTTCAATTCCCTAGTTTCTTTTCTTCACTATCCCCACGTTATCCTTATTACCGAGACATGGTTTAACGCCCTCAGCATCAGCAACCTGGATAACTATAAGTTGTTCAACAGGAATAGGACAGTAGTTCGTGGTGGTGGAGTGGCAATCTTCGTACGCAGTGATGTGGAGAGCTTCGAGGTAAATGATGTAGCCCTGTGCAACACAAGAAGCGAACAAGTGTGGTGCAACGTCAAGGTCAATGAAGAATCAATACTAGTTGGTTGCGTCTATAGGCCCCCGTATGCAGATTGCGAGCTCAACCTTGAAATTAATAAGTCAATTGGTTTTGCGAACCACCTGTGCAGCTCGGTCCCGTCCAAAAGTCTTCTCGTTGCCGGTGACTTCAACTTTTCCGACATCAACTGGAACCATGAAGGCGGTTTCTGCATAAACAAAGGTCGCCCCTCTAGTCTTGAATTCCTCAACACCATGAGTAAAAACTTCTTGACCCAGCACGTCCTCGATCCTACGTTTAAATACAATATCCTGGATCTCGTTGTCACAAATGATCCGGCCAGAGTCTTTCGAATAGCTCACGGCCCACCTCTGGGCTCTACTGATAAGGACTGTCTGCATGCAACTCTCACATGGAGCTACGAACTTAAGTCCCAACTCCCCTCCCAACCTACCTCATCTCAACGTCAAGCTCTCTCTCTGGGTAACTACAACCTCTTCAGCGAACGCTTCCATGAAGGCAGCAAGCTACTGGACAACGATGTAAACATTGCCTATAACCAAGTAGTCGAGTCGTATAACCATGCCTCTTCCGTCGCCATCCCAACTCGTCGCTTTAGCATTCACAAGCGCCATTGTCCCAAATGGTCCAACGACAAGATCAAGCACCTTACCAAAATGAAGTATAAGCTCCATTGCTTAGTCCGTTCCGCCCCTCGCAATCCCGAACTCAGAGCAGCTTATACTATGGTTTGCAAGCAGGTCAAGTCTTTGGTCAGACAGTCTATACGAAAGTTTGAAGAATCGATAGTCCGGGCCTGTAAGAGCCAGCCCAAACTGCTCTTCAACTACATAAATAGCCAGAAACAATGTAAGGTTACCATCAAAGGCTTGTTGGATGAGGAAGGTGCCTTTTGCACGGATGGAGGTACGATAGCTAATCTCCTCAACGCTCATTTCGGCAGTGTTTTCATCCCTCGCCTGTCTAGTCACGCTCCGTCAGTCCAAAGCTTTGCCTCGCCCCAGCGCGAGGTTAATGTTATCTGCTTCTCACCTGCAAATGTACGTAAATACATCATGCGCCTTAACCCAAGGAAATCGCCTGGCATGGACGGTATCCACCCATACGTCGTCAAATGTTGCGCCGATGCCTTCTCGGAGGTCCTCAGCGCTATCTTCACCAGTTCGTACAACAGTGGCAGGATCCCAGACGCTTGGAGACTTGCTCAGTTCAGCCCCATATTCAAGAAAGGTAGCAGGAGTTTCCCTGGTAATTACAGGCCTATTTCCTTGACGTCAATCCCCTGCAAGTTGATGGAACGTATGGTAAGAGACGTCATGATGGATCACCTCTACAGCAACAAAGCGATCGTTCCGAATCAACACGGTTTTGTCCTGAGGAAGTCAGTAGTCACTAATTTACTGGAGACGGTGGACCGCATAAGCGATGGCATCAATAGGGGATTCCACGTCCTAGTGGTCTTCCTCGATTTTGCAAAAGCCTTCGACAGAGTTTGCCACGCGTCATTAAGAGCCAAACTGGTTGCCTACGGGTTCTGTCCAGGCATTGTCGATTGGGTCAGCGACTTCTTGTCAAGAAGGCAGCAGCGGGTAGTGATGGGTGAGCACATTGCTGACTGGATTGATGTGTCTAGTGGGGTCCCTCAAGGTAGCGTCCTTGGTCCGCTTCTGTTCGTCATCTTCATCAACGATATGCCAGCGGCGGTCAGCCACCTTATCAAACTATTTGCCGATGACAGTAAACTGATTGCCACAATCCGAAGCACTTGTGATCTATTAACACTGCAACATGACCTCGACGCACTCTCTGAGTGGTCAAACACGTGGCGTATGCTCTTCAATGTGAGCAAATGCAAGGCGATGGAATTCAGCAAGTCTGGCAAGAACAGCTACGCCCATTCCGAACTACTGATGGAGGAAGAAGAGTCCAGGAGTGCACTAGCTTTCGTCGACACAGATAAGGATCTGGGAGTCACGTTTTCACGTAACTTGAAATTTTCTACTCATATTAAAAATCAAGTGAACAGAGCTACCGGAATACTCGGCCAGTTGAAAAGATCATTCAGATATTGGACTTAAGATACCTGCAGGACCCTCTTTTGTGCCTACGTAAGACCCCACTTGGAATATGCCGCTGTTGTCTGGTCCCCCCCTAGCAAGAAAGACGCAAAGATGCTCGAGCAGGTGCAGAGAAGGGCCACCAAACTGGTTCCCCGCATTAGAAACTGGCGCTACGAAGACCGTCTTACCATCCTTAGACTAACTCCCCTTCACGAGCGCCGTGTACGTGGAGACCTGATCCAGATGTTCAAACTCACCAAAGGCATCAACGAAGTGAGCTGGGTGAACCCCCCGGTTCTCGCAAGTTCACTATCCCAACCCGGACCCGCCGGAGGTATCAGAGGTCATGCAAGAAGATTTTCAGGCCAGGCCTCCACCAAATGTCTTCAAAGAGCAAACACATTCACCAACAGGATAGTCAATGAGTGGAACGCCCTGCCAGCTACAATCATAGACGCCGACTCGGTCAACAAGTTCAAGAACCGATACGATACCTTCAAGTCCAGTCAACAATCATGAACAGGAACATTCATTTATAAAAAATCGGATTAAAAAGGAAAAGAATTTTGAGTTACCTTGATTGTGGTCTTTGTGAAGCTTGATTGGTCTGGATGATTTGCTTGATTGGACTGGTTGATTTGCTCGATTGGTCTGGTTGATTTGCTTGATTGGATCGGTCTAAAAGTCGAACGTAGAAAAAAAAAAAGAGAAGAAAGAAAAAAAAAAAGAAAAAGATTAATTTAAAATTCAAAATGCAGTGGTGATGTAGTATATGTAGTATATGAAAGTATGAAGTAGTATATGAATGTTTTTTTTTTTTTTTTTTTTTATTATTGTTATTATTACATACCACAGTTACCATAGATGGAATCCTATTGTTTCCCATCTTAGCAAGTCTAGCTTGTTAGCTTGTTGTAACTTATATTTTTATTATTTATTAATATTTGACCTAAAAATTTAAATAGTTTTTTCTTATAGCAGTAATTTTTTATGTGTAAAGTGCAAGGAGCTACCATAGGTGACCTCCTAGTAGGCCACCTCCGCAAGCTAGTCTTGCTGTAGCTTATATTTATTATTATTATTATTAATTTTTTTTAATTTCTAACCACAACTACATTTTAAATATGTATTCAGATTTGACTTATTGATTTTAATTTTGCTAGTCCAAATATCTAATCAATCGGTGCTGTGGATTTCAGATATACATCGAAAAAATATAAAAAAATATTTCCTTTTTTGATAAGTTAAAATTAAATTAAATAAAATTGGTCAGGTCGGTAAGATGAACCATATTTCACTTATTATGAGAAAAATTCTTTTTCTCGGGTTTAGTGAACTATTTGTTCACTGTTCCTAAATTAATAATATAGGTTATATTGAAAAATATAAATAAAATGACATAATTTGAGAGATGGAAGAAATTGAGTATAAGCTGAGTTATTCATTTTATAAAAAATGTCCACACATTTTTTGTATTAAAGAAAAGATTTAATAATAAACTATTTTTTGTTTTTACTTTTTATTATTCGCCAAATAGCGTACATACTTTTGAACATTTTTTTTAATATCTAAAAGAGATGTTGACAATTTATTACAGGGGATGATCTTAATGCAGTTGAAGCACATATTTAGTATAACATTTAGTTAAGCCTTCGAATCTACTTATCTCTTCAAACCAAAAGTTAAGGTTTCTTAAATAATATCGATGAGTAAATCTCATAAAATATCATTAATATTGCTAAAGAAGTGTTCCTCTGAAATCATAAAAATCTTTTGTTCACCTAATTAAAAAATTGTTCACATATTCCAATTTTGGTTCACCTTTCTGTAAAAACAAATATTAAATTAACTAAAAGTTCTGAGTAGATGCAGCATTTTTCTTTTAGCTTATTTCAAAAAAAAGTCATTTTAATCATTAAAGATTATTTTTTGCTACAAAAAAGATCATTTTTTGCTACAAAAAAGATCATTTTTAAAAAAAAAAATAATTTTTCCTCAAGATAAGAAATTATTTTCCGAAAAAACACTCTAAAATAAAATTGAAACATGTGTTTTTTAGCAATTTTTGGACTGAAAATCAACATTTTTGTATAAAAAGTAATTTTTGTTCAAATAAGGATAATTTTTGCTCTAAATCATAAATTACTTTCAAAAAAAGATAATTTTTCCTCAAGATAAGAAATTATTTTCAAAAAATACGGTCTAAATTAAAATCAAAACATGTAGCTTTTTAAGCAATATTTGGAATGAAAATCATTATTTTTGTATAAAAACTAATTTTTGTATAAAAAATATATTTTTGCTCAAAAAAAATTATTTAGCAATACTAAAAGTCTAAAATAATTGTAAAACTTAAATATAAACTTATAAAATTAATCTTCAATTAATGATTTAAAATAATTAATTCTAGTCGTAAAAATCGAAAAAAGGGTATTTATTTATTAATTTATTAGGTTTTTAAAATTCAAATATAAATTGAACTTAATTACTTTCTTTTCTGATAAATCAAATTAACTAAAATAAAAATTATTTAAAAAAAAACTCCAACATGCATATTTTGCACATTTTTTTTCAAAAAAAAATCGTTAATTTTCTATTTTATTTAGTTAATAAATTAAACCAAAAATCATTTGAAATACAAATGATATTTTATCTTGTTGTCTTTTTTATATGAGAAAATTAAACAGGGATAAAAAAAATATTTTGCATTTTGTTACAATATTTTTTTATGTTTATTTTATTAAGTCTAGTAGGCTAGGTGTCCATATTTCACTTATTATGTGAACAATTTTTGTTCTCAGGTTTTGTGAACTTTTAGTTAATTTAATATTTGTTTTTACGGAAAGGTGAACCAAAATTGGAATATGTGAACAATTTTTTTTAATTTAATATTAACTAATCAAAAAAGGAAATATTTTTATATATTTTTTCGATGTATATCTGAATTTCACAGCACCGATTGATTAGATATTTGGACTAGCAAAATTAAAATCAATAAGTCAAATCTGAATACATATTTAAAATGTAGTTGTGGTTAGAAATTAAAAAAAATTACTGTATAATGAACAGTTTTTGAAAGGAAAAAAATGCATTTATATTTTTTAGCTAAAAAATAATCGTTGCAAATTCATTTGTAAAGTTTATTTTGTAAAAAAAGACATTTTCTTTTTGCCAAAATTGACATTTTTATTTGGAAATCAAAAAAATTAAATAATTTTGCCGAAAGATGAGTCCAAGCCTTTCATTTAATATATAATTCTATATGAACTCGTTTTTCCTTAATTAATTGTAAAAGGTCCAAATTTCAATGCAAATAGAGTATTGTTCTTTAATCTAAATTTTTCAATGAAAAGTAAAATATTTCAATAATTTCCAGTATACTGCAAGATTCGTCTCATTCAAAAGATTTATTTCATAGTAAAATATCCAAATTCTATTAACATTTCATGATTTTTGTAATAAATAATAACTCTTTATTTTCTAAATTATTAGGTTGTTTAATAAGTTTTTTCGTCGATATTTAAGTGAAAAAATCTCATTAAAGATTAAACTTTTTTATGGAATGTTGTACATCATTTGAAAGAGCAACTCTTGTTCTTTCAAATAATATATAAGATTATATTTTTGCTTTTTCTAAATAATTAACTAAATAAAAATGTATGACAAAAAATGCATATCCGCCATTACATGTTATTCAAGTTTAACGAAGGAAAAATGCGACAAATCGATTTGTTTGGTATAACGACGCTCTGACTTTTCGCACTTGTCAAAATTGGTTTGCTCGATTCAAAGCTGGAGATTTCGACCTCAATGACAAAGAACGCGTTGGGAGAACCGTCGAAGCTGATGACGCGTATTTGCAAGAGCTGCTTGAGGAAGACCCGAAGCGGTCAACAAGACAGCTCGCTAAAGAGATGTCTGTAACAAATGGCACCGTTTGGAATATATTAAAAGCATTAGGAAAAAAAAGTCTAGAAAAAAACGAAAAAACTTATTAAACAACACACTTTCTCTACTAAATTTTTTTTATTTGAAAGTAAATTATAAATCTAAAAAAAAATATTTTTTGGTTAAAAGAAAGATTTTTTCAAATAAAATTAGAACGAAATAAATTTTATTTTCCAATTAAACTTAGACTATTCTCAAAACTTTGAGACGCTTAAAATACTATTATACCAAATAGAAAGAATATAAAATAAAATGAACATGAAAAAAAAAGCCTGAAATTTAATAAAATTAAAAAAAAAATTATTTTTTAATATTTTTTTAATTTTGAATAAAAGTTTCATGATGCTGTTTCTTAAAATGATGAATTTATTTTTATTTATTGCCTCTTAAATATATTTTTTTTTATAATTTTAAATGAAGCATAACTTTCTAAAACGTATTTTTAATTTTCATTGCTGATAAAAACTTAAAATAGGGAGAATAAATAAAAAAACTTTTAAAAAAAAATCAATGTACCCTCATTTTTTTTTTTACTAAAAATTAATTAAAAACTTCTCAAGCACATCCTAGAGTGTTTTGAAAAATTTTAACAGGTACCAACAAAGTTTTTATTTGTTTGAAAATTTTTCACTTAGAAAATTAAAGCGATATTTGAATTTAATTGATAGTATTTCAGAAAATCTTTTTTTTTTAAAGAACATCGATTAAAATACATCGGTTAATAGTTAACACATTCGTTTGAATTTTTCCATGTAAGAATATTCCTTTTATAAAAGATACATAAAATATAGCTGCAAAAAGATCTTGTTTCATACAAAGCTTATTTTTTCTATTAAAAATAAAAAGATCAATGCAAAAAATTAATTAAACTCTTAATGTTTTTGAGTAAAAATTTAATAAAAATTAACACAAATAGTATTAAAAAATAACAGACTCATTATAACTACATCTAATTTAACGTAATTATAATTTATTAATATATTAAAAAATTAATTATTTTATATATATTCAATCATTCGAACGGCTTACGCCAATAACTCTTGCGAGCCGAATGAACCCATTTATTCAAAAATTTCAAAATAAAAAAAGATTAATAAATTATATATTTAATATCAAATTTTTCAAATTCTACTAAAAATCTCTCAACATATAAATTTAGGTTGTTCTTCACTCTAATTTTGAACGTACTTTCTTTCAAACTAAGGTCTTTGAGTAAAAATCTGTTTATTAATATCGAGGAGAAATATTGAAACGAGTCTTTATAGTAGTAATTGTACTTTCCGATTGACGGTACGACTAAGCTATTCCGATTTCGCAGCTCATATCTCATATTCAGATCGTAATTGTACTTAAAACTTGTTTTCAACTCAAGGATTGTCTGTTTATTGTAAATATTGTAAAAAAATGTTGATAGTCGATAAAATAAACGGTGAATAAGTATATTTAAGTTATTAAATTCTAATTGGTTGTTAAACGAATTAATGTCGCTAATGTTTTGAACAACTTGATTTATTTTGAAGAGCTTGAACAAGCATAGGTTGTAGCAGTACGTAATTTTTTGTATCGCTTCTTTTGGGAAAAAGATGAATAGCGTCATGCAAAAGTCAAAGTGTGGTAAGATGAACGTTTTGAAGAATTGAAGTTTTACTTGAAACGAAAGGTGATAAATTCTTTGGATTGAAAAGAGTCCCTTTGTAATTGATGATTTCAACTCTCTAATGTGATGCATAAAACTTAAGTCATCATCAATCGTTATGCCTAGAAGTTTGAACGATTTTACTATTTTAATTTTAGCCTTATCAACAATTAGGAATTCGGGATATTCAATGTTTCTTTTTTTTGTGATTATCATCGCTTCTGTTTTTTGCCAATTGATTTCTGTTCTGTTAAAGCGGCACCAGGTTATCAACTCGTTAATACAGGTGTTAAATCGAGTCAACAGTGCTTTTAGTTGTTGGTCTACCATTAAGAGTGTAGTATCATCAGCGAATAATTTTACAATAAAGCTTTTAATATAAATCGCTAGGTCATTGATGAATATTAAAAACAATATTGGGCCTAAAACGCTTCCTTGTGTAACTCATAATTTTACATATTTCAATTCGGACGCATATTCACCTATTTTAACAACCTGTTTGCGGTCAGAAAAAAAACTCGTAAGGAGGTCAATAGAGTTCTTGTTAAAACCATATCTCTCTAGTTTTAATAGAAGTAGTTTTGAATTTACCGTGTCAAATGCTTTCTTAAAGTCAACGAAAATAAAAAGACCAATCAACCGTTCACTAAGGATTTTCATCATTAGTGAAATTATGGTATGTAGCGCTGTTTCACAGCTTCGACTTGGTCTAAAGCCATGTTGATTATCAATCAATAAGGTATTCGAGTTGAAATAGTTGTAAATTTGTGTATAGATAAGTTTTTCAAAGACCTTGGCCAAAGGAGAAAGCACTGATATCGACCTGTAGTTGTTCATATCGTTTTCTAAGCCCTTATTTTTATTAAGTGGTGTTACGACCGCAATTTTCCAATCAATCTGAATTTTACCAGTTATGATGCATTTATTAAAAAAGATTGCTAGGAATGAAGATAGTAATTTCGAAGCTTTTTTTTATGATTTTTGCTGGTATATTTATGTACCCAGCTCCGCTAGCTTCTGAAAGGTCAATTTAATAATTTTTCAACTTCATTACGGTTTGTGAGTGTAAATGAGAATATACTTGGTTTAATTAGACAGTCCGCTATGAGATTATCAAAATGATCATTGCAAAATTTTTTACAGTTGTCATAGTTTTCCTCAGTATCTGGTTTGATATTGGTAAAAAATAAATTAAACGCTTCAGTGATTTGTTCATTGCCAGTGTATTCCATTTCATTGTACTGGATTTTTTGAGGAGTTGATCTATCGTTCGACGTCTGATTTAACTTTAATGAATGCTGAGTAAAATTCCCAGAATAGTTTGTTATTCTTAAAATCTTTAATATTTCTCTGTTCAAAATATTCTTTTATTTTCACTTCATATATTCAATAATTCATTTATTATTAATTTCAACTAATTTTTATTCGATTCAACTCTAGGATTATTCGATTATTCGAAAGTTTTTAGTATTGTTGATATTTTTATCGAATGAATTTGATACGAAATTAAACTTAAATCTAACCCTTTTAATTTAATAAGCCGAAACCCTAAAATGTGGCTGCAACCTAGACCCCGTCCAAGCCCCAGTTTGTTAAAACAAAATTAACCCTAAAATTAACCCTAATTTGACAATAGCCAAGACGCCTAGCGTCGTCTTTCGCTTAGTTACACTATGGTTAATTTTAGGGTTAATTTTCATTAACTAAAATTATATTGGAAATCATTTGAAAATTAAACTATCATTTATTTTCCTGATGAAAATTTTTGTTTTCATTTCATTAAATAAAACGATAAAATCAATAATCAATAAATCAAACAATCATATATTTGATTAGTCAAAAAATCGAAAAATTGAATAATTCAAGAGTTGAATAATTGGTAAATAAAGAATTTTGTCCATGACTGAATTTGCTCAGTCAAATAGAACTTTTGCTAAAACGTTTATCAAGAAACAAAATGACACAGAGCAAATATCTTATTTGGAAGAAATAAAGAAACTTAACAGATTGGATATTGAATTGTATTCTTTTGCCAAGAAATTGTTTTTTAAGCGTCTCAAAGATTTGAGAATAGTCTAAGTTTAATTGGAAAATTACATAATAATATTTTCAAATTAATTTCACTAAAATCATATTTAAGGTCATTTTATTTCATAATGATAAAAATAATAAACGCTTCAGCAGAAATTCTCTTTGACTCTATTTTATTCTTAACTACAAAATACTAATAAACAGTCAGATAATAAATATTCTTTAGAGTCCAAGTGGCTGCAGCAAATAAATTCTGTGTTTTTTTAATTCAAATTTTTCAATTCGTTATAAAATAATTAATTTTTTATAATATTAGAGATGAATTCATTTCTTTTGTGACAATTCTATTAATTATGTCAATTTTTACTTAATAAATTATAATTACGTTAAATTAGATGTAGTTATAATGAGTCTGTTATTTTTTAATACTATTTGTGTTAATTTTTATTAAATTTTTACTCAAAAACATTAAGAGTTTAATTAATTTTTTGCATTGATCTTTTTATTTTTAATAGAAAAAATAAGCTTTGTATGAAACAAGATCTTTTTGCAGCTATATTTTATGTATCTTTTATAAAAGGAATATTCTTACATGGAAAAATTCAAACGAATGTGTTAACTATTAACCGATGTATTTTAATCGATGTTCTTTAAAAAAAAAAGATTTTCTGAAATACTATCAATTAAATTCAAATATCGCTTTAATTTTCTAAGTGAAAAATTTTCAAACAAATAAAAACTTTGTTGGTACCTGTTAAAATTTTTCAAAACACTCTAGGATGTGCTTGAGAAGTTTTTAATTAATTTTTAGTAAAAAAAAAAATGAGGGTACATTGATTTTTTTTTTAAAGTTTTTTTATTTGTTCTCCCTATTTTAAGTTTTTATCAGCAATGAAAATTAAAAATACGTTTTAGAAAGTTATGCTTCATTTAAAATTATAAAAAAAAATATATTTAAGAGGCAATAAATAAAAATAAATTCATCATTTTAAGAAACAGCATCATGAAACTTTTATTCAAAATTAAAAAAATATTAAAAAATAATTTTTTTTTTAATTTTATTAAATTTCAGGCTTTTTTTTTCATGTTCATTTTATTTTATATTCTTTCTATTTGGTATAATGAGCAAGTGTCATTAAAGACTGTTAAGTTCCAAAATTTTAATGTATATCATAATGTCTTGGTTTTTCTTCACATCCAAAAAACAGGAGGCAGTGAGTTGGATACCTTTTTGATAAGAAGCTTGGCCTATTTTGACGCCACAATGGAATGTCGAATTCTTTCTAACGATCAAAAATCAAAAGTCAAAATGATTAAAAATTTTAAGGAAAATGGAATTCAAAATAATATTTGCATCAACAAAAAAGCTGAAAAACAGTTAACTGGATGGTATTGGGGCTCATTTGGTACAGAATTTTAAAATCTTGTTTGAAAAAATATCATCCTCAATTAAATGCTGATAAAGACTTTTTTATTTTCACCATGCTTCGTGAACCAATAAAACGCTATTTGAGCGAGTGGAACCATGCATCTAGAGGAGGTCATTGGATTGGAAAATCACAAAGAGACCATTGTTTGTACAAAAATTATAGAAAATGTTTTAAAGGAAAAGGAAATTGGAAAAGTGTCAAGCTTAAAGAATTTATTGACTGCGAGTACAATTTGGCAAACAATAGACAAACATTGCTCTTGTCTGACTCAGGTTATGATTGTGAAAACAAAACTGGTGAACAAATGTTGGAAGAAGCAAAAAAAAACCTACATTCTTTAACCTTTTTTGGTCTTACTGAATATCAAAATTATACACAGAAACTATTTTTGAAAATTTTTTCAAAAAATTTTAAACTAGCTTAAGAATTTGCTCAGTCAAATAGAACTTTTGCTGAAACGTTTATCAAGAAACAAAATGGCACAGAGCAAATACCTTATTTGGAAGAAATAAAGAAACTTAACATATTGGATATTGAATTGTATTCTTTTGCCAAGAAATTGTTTTTTAAGCGTCTCAAAGATTTGAGAATAGTCTAAGTTTAATTGGAAAATTACATAATAATATTTTTAAGTGAAAAATTTTCAAACAAATAAAAACTTTGTTGGTACCTGTTAAAATTTTTCAAAACACTCTAGGATGTGCTTGAGAAGTTTTTAATTAATTTTTAGTAAAAAAAAAAATGAGGGTACATTGATTTTTTTTTAAAAGTTTTTTTATTTGTTCTCCCTATTTTAAGTTTTTATCAGCAATGAAAATTAAAAATACGTTTTAGAAAGTTATGCTTCATTTAAAATTATAAAAAAAAATATATTTAAGAGGCAATAAATAAAAATAAATTCATCATTTTAAGAAACAGCATCATGAAACTTTTATTCAAAATTAAAAAAATATTAAAAAATAATTTTTTTTTTAATTTTATTAAATTTCAGGCTTTTTTTTTCATGTTCATTTTATTTTATATTCTTTCTATTTGGTATAATAGTATTTTAAGCGTCTCAAAGTTTTGAGAATAGTCTAAGTTTAATTGGAAAATAAAATTTATTTCGTTCTAATTTTATTTGAAAAAATCTTTCTTTTAACCAAAAAATATTTTTTTTTAGATTTATAATTTACTTTCAAATAAAAAAAATTTAGTAGAGAAAGTGTGTTGTTTAATAAGTTTTTTCGTTTTTTTCTAGACTTTTTTTTCCTAATGCTTTTAATATATTCCAAACGGTGCCATTTGTTACAGACATCTCTTTAGCGAGCTGTCTTGTTGACCGCTTCGGGTCTTCCTCAAGCAGCTCTTGCAAATACGCGTCATCAGCTTCGACGGTTCTCCCAACGCGTTCTTTGTCATTGAGGTCGAAATCTCCAGCTTTGAATCGAGCAAACCAATTTTGACAAGTGCGAAAAGTCAGAGCGTCGTTATACCAAACAAATCGATTTGTCGCATTTTTCCTTCGTTAAACTTGAATAACATGTAATGGCGGATATGCATTTTTTGTCATACATTTTTATTTAGTTAATTATTTAGAAAAAGCAAAAATATAATCTTATATATTATTTGAAAGAACAAGAGTTGCTCTTTCAAATGATGTACAACATTCCATAAAAAAGTTTAATCTTTAATGAGATTTTTTCACTTAAATATCGACGAAAAAACTTATTAAACAACCTAATAATTTAGAAAATAAAGAGTTATTATTTATTACAAAAATCATGAAATGTTAATAGAATTTGGATATTTTACTATGAAATAAATCTTTTGAATGAGACGAATCTTGCAGTATACTGGAAATTATTGAAATATTTTACTTTTCATTGAAAAATTTAGATTAAAGAACAATACTCTATTTGCATTGAAATTTGGACCTTTTACAATTAATTAAGGAAAAACGAGTTCATATAGAATTATATATTAAATGAAAGGCTTGGACTCATCTTTCGGCAAAATTATTTAATTTTTTTGATTTCCAAATAAAAATGTCAATTTTGGCAAAAAGAAAATGTCTTTTTTTACAAAATAAACTTTACAAATGAATTTGCAACGATTATTTTTTAGCTAAAAAATATAAATGCATTTTTTTTCCTTTCAAAAACTGTTCATTATACAGTAATTTTTTTTAATTTCTAACCACAACTACATTTTAAATATGTATTCAGATTTGACTTATTGATTTTAATTTTGCTAGTCCAAATATCTAATCAATCGGTGCTGTGAAATTCAGATATACATCGAAAAAATATATAAAAATATTTCCTTTTTTGATTAGTTAATATTAAATTAAAAAAAATTGTTCACATATTCCAATTTTGGTTCACCTTTCCGTAAAAACAAATATTAAATTAACTAAAAGTTCACAAAACCTGAGAACAAAAATTGTTCACATAATAAGTGAAATATGGACACCTAGCCTACTAGACTTAATAAAATAAACATAAAAAAATATTGTAACAAAATGCAAAATATTTTTTTTATCCCTGTTTAATTTTCTCATATAAAAAAGACAACAAGATAAAATATCATTTGTATTTCAAATGATTTTTGGTTTAATTTATTAACTAAATAAAATAGAAAATTAACGATTTTTTTTTGAAAAAAAATGTGCAAAATATGCATGTTGGAGTTTTTTTTTAAATAATTTTTATTTTAGTTAATTTGATTTATCAGAAAAGAAAGTAATTAAGTTCAATTTATATTTGAATTTTAAAAACCTAATAAATTAATAAATAAATACCCTTTTTTCGATTTTTACGACTAGAATTAATTATTTTAAATCATTAATTGAAGATTAATTTTATAAGTTTATATTTAAGTTTTACAATTATTTTAGACTTTTAGTATTGCTAAATAATTTTTTTTGAGCAAAAATATATTTTTTATACAAAAATTAGTTTTTATACAAAAATAATGATTTTCATTCCAAATATTGCTTAAAAAGCTACATGTTTTGATTTTAATTTAGACCGTATTTTTTGAAAATAATTTCTTATCTTGAGGAAAAATTATCTTTTTTTGAAAGTAATTTATGATTTAGAGCAAAAATTATCCTTATTTGAACAAAAATTACTTTTTATACAAAAATGTTGATTTTCAGTCCAAAAATTGCTAAAAAAACACATGTTTCAATTTTATTTTAGAGTGTTTTTTCGGAAAATAATTTCTTATCTTGAGGAAAAATTATTTTTTTTTTAAAAATGATCTTTTTTGTAGCAAAAAATTATCTTTTTTGTAGCAAAAAATAATCTTTAATGATTAAAATGACTTTTTTTTGAAATAAGCTAAAAGAAAAATGCTGCATCTACTCAGAACTTTTAGTTAATTTAATATTTGTTTTTACAGAAAGGTGAACCAAAATTGGAATATGTGAACAATTTTTTAATTAGGTGAACAAAAGATTTTTATGATTTCAGAGGAACACTTCTTTAGCAATATTAATGATATTTTATGAGATTTACTCATCGATATTATTTAAGAAACCTTAACTTTTGGTTTGAAGAGATAAGTAGATTCGAAGGCTTAACTAAATGTTATACTAAATATGTGCTTCAACTGCATTAAGATCATCCCTGTAATAAATTGTCAACATCTCTTTTAGATATTAAAAAAAATGTTCAAAAGTATGTACGCTATTTGGCGAATAATAAAAAGTAAAAACAAAAAATAGATTATTATTAAATCTTTTCTTTAATACAAAAAATGTGTGGACTTTTTTTATAAAATGAATAACTCAGCTTATACTCAATTTCTTCCATCTCTCAAATTATGTCATTTTATTTATATTTTTCAATATAACCTATATTAGGCCCTACCGTGTTACGTGAGCTGAGTTCACGAAAATGTGTGAACTTGACTAATTTTTTTGGTTTCGTGATCTCAGCTCACCTGGAGAGAATATAAAAAATTATGTGATCTTCAGATCACGTATTAAAATTTACCGTATTTCGCTGAATATAAGCGGGTACCGGAGGAACGAAAAAATCAAAAGAGACGCTTATATTCGAGCAAAAAATCATTTTTTTATTTTTTCGAATATAAGCGGGTCCGGCTTGTATTCAAGCATATTTTTACAGATTAGATCTAATTATGTGAATTAGAGAAACCTGATTGGATATTTATTAGCCAATAAAACAAAATAAAACAGAATTACAAAAATACATTGGTTGCATTTTATACAACAAGCTAATTATAAATATTAAAAGCGCTTATGTTCAAGCATCAAAATTTGCTTTTTTTATTAGAATAGAAGCTGGTCGATGATGTGAATTTTTTCGAATATAAGCAGCCCGCTTATATTCAAAATCCGCTTATATTCAGCGAAATACGGTATGTGATCTTAAAATAATTGAATAATTGATTAACATAGTCTATTTTATTGATTATGATAAAATAAAAATCAAAAATAGTAACTAAGCAATTATATAAAATAATTTATTTGTTTTTATGTGCTTTTGACTTATGGAGCCGCAGACCCCATTCACCTTTACATTTTTTCTCCACACCTTTTCCCAAACAAATCTCACAAAGCAAGTTATTTCTTGTATTGAAAATTACTTCATTTACTTTAGCATTTGCCTCTTCCGAAACTGGTACACTTTCATAAGATTTTTTCTCCAAGCTAAAGCAAAAGCCTTCACTGGATTTGAAGCAATATTGAGGCTTTGTAGATTATCATCTAACGCATCGAGTTTAGAATCCATCAACTTTTCATAGCTATTTTTTGGTGCATCTGTAACATTAGTTAGTATTGGTATATTAGTAATACTAGTCAAAGTACCATCTAAGCTATCATTCTCATCGACAGCATCAGTCATAATTAAATTAAAATTTAAGATCACAAAACAAAGATCACAAAAAGTTAGCTCATAACACGTGATCTGAAGATCACATAATTTTTTAACAGGTGAGCTGAGATCACGAAACCAAAAAAATTAGTCAAGTTCACACATTTTCGTGAACTCAGCTCACATAACACGGAAGGGCCCTATATTATTAATTTAGGAACAGTGAACAAATAGTTCACTAAACCCGAGAAAAAGAATTTTTCTCATAATAAGTGAAATATGGTTCATCTTACCGACCTGACCAATTTTATTTAATTTAATTTTAACTTATCAAAAAAGGAAATATTTTTTTATATTTTTTCGATGTATATCTGAAATCCAGAGCACCGATTGATTAGATATTTGGACTAGCAAAATTAAAATCAATAAGTCAAATCTGAATACATATTTAAAATGTAGTTGTGGTTAGAAATTAAAAAAAATTAATAATAATAATAATAAATATAAGCTACAGCAAGACTAGCTTGCGGAGGTGGCCTACTAGGAGGTCACCTATGGTAGCTCCTTGCACTTTACACATAAAAAATTACTGCTATAAGAAAAAACTATTTAAATTTTTAGGTCAAATATTAATAAATAATAAAAATATAAGTTACAACATGCTAGCAAGCTAGACTTGCTGCAAATATTATTTTGAATTCCATTTTCCTTAAAATTTTTAATCATTTTGTCTTTTGATTTTTGATCTTTAGAAAGAATTCGACATTCCATTGTGGCGTCAAAATAGGCCAAGCTTCTTATCAAAAAGGTATCCAACTCACTGCCTCCTGTTTTTTGGATGTGAAGAAAAACCAAGACATTATGATATACATTAAAATTTTGGAACTTAACAGTCTTTAATGACACTTGCTCATTATACCAAATAGAAAGAATATAAAATAAAATGAACATGAAAAAAAAAGCCTGAAATTTAATAAAATTAAAAAAAAAATTATTTTTTAATATTTTTTTAATTTTGAATAAAAGTTTCATGATGCTGTTTCTTAAAATGATGAATTTATTTTTATTTATTGCCTCTTAAATATATTTTTTTTTATAATTTTAAATGAAGCATAACTTTCTAAAACGTATTTTTAATTTTCATTGCTGATAAAAACTTAAAATAGGGAGAACAAATAAAAAAACTTTAAAAAAAAAATCAATGTACCCTCATTTTTTTTTTTACTAAAAATTAATTAAAAACTTCTCAAGCACATCCTAGAGTGTTTTGAAAAATTTTAACAGGTACCAACAAAGTTTTTATTTGTTTGAAAATTTTTCACTTAGAAAATTAAAGCGATATTTGAATTTAATTGATAGTATTTCAGAAAATCTTTTTTTTTTAAAGAACATCGATTAAAATACATCGGTTAATAGTTAACACATTCGTTTGAATTTTTCCATGTAAGAATATTCCTTTTATAAAAGATACATAAAATATAGCTGCAAAAAGATCTTGTTTCATACAAAGCTTATTTTTTCTATTAAAAATAAAAAGATCAATGCAAAAAATTAATTAAACTCTTAATGTTTTTGAGTAAAAATTTAATAAAAATTAACACAAATAGTATTAAAAAATAACAGACTCATTATAACTACATCTAATTTAACGTAATTATAATTTATTAATATATTAAAAAATTAATTATTTTATATATATTCAATCATTCGAACGGCTTACGCCAATAACTCTTGCGAGCCGAATGAACCCATTTATTCAAAAATTTCAAAATAAAAAAAGATTAATAAATTATATATTTAATATCAAATTTTTCAAATTCTACTAAAAATCTCTCAACATATAAATTTAGGTTGTTCTTCACTCTAATTTTGAACGTACTTTCTTTCAAACTAAGGTCTTTGAGTAAAAATCTGTTTATTAATATCGAGGAGAAATATTGAAACGAGTCTTTATAGTAGTAATTGTACTTTCCGATTGACGGTACGACTAAGCTATTCCGATTTCGCAGCTCATATCTCATATTCAGATCGTAATTGTACTTAAAACTTGTTTTCAACTCAAGGATTGTCTGTTTATTGTAAATATTGTAAAAAAATGTTGATAGTCGATAAAATAAACGGTGAATAAGTATATTTAAGTTATTAAATTCTAATTGGTTGTTAAACGAATTAATGTCGCTAATGTTTTGAACAACTTGATTTATTTTGAAGAGCTTGAACAAGCATAGGTTGTAGCAGTACGTAATTTTTTGTATCGCTTCTTTTGGGAAAAAGATGAATAGCGTCATGCAAAAGTCAAAGTGTGGTAAGATGAACGTTTTGAAGAATTGAAGTTTTACTTGAAACGAAAGGTGATAAATTCTTTGGATTGAAAAGAGTCCCTTTGTAATTGATGATTTCAACTCTCTAATGTGATGCATAAAACTTAAGTCATCATCAATCGTTATGCCTAGAAGTTTGAACGATTTTACTATTTTAATTTTAGCCTTATCAACAATTAGGAATTCGGGATATTCAATGTTTCTTTTTTTTGTGATTATCATCGCTTCTGTTTTTTGCCAATTGATTTCTGTTCTGTTAAAGCGGCACCAGGTTATCAACTCGTTAATACAGGTGTTAAATCGAGTCAACAGTGCTTTTAGTTGTTGGTCTACCATTAAGAGTGTAGTATCATCAGCGAATAATTTTACAATAAAGCTTTTAATATAAATCGCTAGGTCATTGATGAATATTAAAAACAATATTGGGCCTAAAACGCTTCCTTGTGTAACTCATAATTTTACATATTTCAATTCGGACGCATATTCACCTATTTTAACAACCTGTTTGCGGTCAGAAAAAAAACTCGTAAGGAGGTCAATAGAGTTCTTGTTAAAACCATATCTCTCTAGTTTTAATAGAAGTAGTTTTGAATTTACCGTGTCAAATGCTTTCTTAAAGTCAACGAAAATAAAAAGACCAATCAACCGTTCACTAAGGATTTTCATCATTAGTGAAATTATGGTATGTAGCGCTGTTTCACAGCTTCGACTTGGTCTAAAGCCATGTTGATTATCAATCAATAAGGTATTCGAGTTGAAATAGTTGTAAATTTGTGTATAGATAAGTTTTTCAAAGACCTTGGCCAAAGGAGAAAGCACTGATATCGACCTGTAGTTGTTCATATCGTTTTCTAAGCCCTTATTTTTATTAAGTGGTGTTACGACCGCAATTTTCCAATCAATCTGAATTTTACCAGTTATGATGCATTTATTAAAAAAGATTGCTAGGAATGAAGATAGTAATTTCGAAGCTTTTTTTTATGATTTTTGCTGGTATATTTATGTACCCAGCTCCGCTAGCTTCTGAAAGGTCAATTTAATAATTTTTCAACTTCATTACGGTTTGTGAGTGTAAATGAGAATATACTTGGTTTAATTAGACAGTCCGCTATGAGATTATCAAAATGATCATTGCAAAATTTTTTACAGTTGTCATAGTTTTCCTCAGTATCTGGTTTGATATTGGTAAAAAATAAATTAAACGCTTCAGTGATTTGTTCATTGCCAGTGTATTCCATTTCATTGTACTGGATTTTTTGAGGAGTTGATCTATCGTTCGACGTCTGATTTAACTTTAATGAATGCTGAGTAAAATTCCCAGAATAGTTTGTTATTCTTAAAATCTTTAATATTTCTCTGTTCAAAATATTCTTTTATTTTCACTTCATATATTCAATAATTCATTTATTATTAATTTCAACTAATTTTTATTCGATTCAACTCTAGGATTATTCGATTATTCGAAAGTTTTTAGTATTGTTGATATTTTTATCGAATGAATTTGATACGAAATTAAACTTAAATCTAACCCTTTTAATTTAATAAGCCGAAACCCTAAAATGTGGCTGCAACCTAGACCCCGTCCAAGCCCCAGTTTGTTAAAACAAAATTAACCCTAAAATTAACCCTAATTTGACAATAGCCAAGACGCCTAGCGTCGTCTTTCGCTTAGTTACACTATGGTTAATTTTAGGGTTAATTTTCATTAACTAAAATTATATTGGAAATCATTTGAAAATTAAACTATCATTTATTTTCCTGATGAAAATTTTTGTTTTCATTTCATTAAATAAAACGATAAAATCAATAATCAATAAATCAAACAATCATATATTTGATTAGTCAAAAAATCGAAAAATTGAATAATTCAAGAGTTGAATAATTGGTAAATAAAGAATTTTGTCCATGACTGAATTTGCTCAGTCAAATAGAACTTTTGCTAAAACGTTTATCAAGAAACAAAATGACACAGAGCAAATATCTTATTTGGAAGAAATAAAGAAACTTAACAGATTGGATATTGAATTGTATTCTTTTGCCAAGAAATTGTTTTTTAAGCGTCTCAAAGATTTGAGAATAGTCTAAGTTTAATTGGAAAATTACATAATAATATTTTCAAATTAATTTCACTAAAATCATATTTAAGGTCATTTTATTTCATAATGATAAAAATAATAAACGCTTCAGCAGAAATTCTCTTTGACTCTATTTTATTCTTAACTACAAAATACTAATAAACAGTCAGATAATAAATATTCTTTAGAGTCCAAGTGGCTGCAGCAAATAAATTCTGTGTTTTTTTAATTCAAATTTTTCAATTCGTTATAAAATAATTAATTTTTTATAATATTAGAGATGAATTCATTTCTTTTGTGACAATTCTATTAATTATGTCAATTTTTACTTAATAAATTATAATTACGTTAAATTAGATGTAGTTATAATGAGTCTGTTATTTTTTAATACTATTTGTGTTAATTTTTATTAAATTTTTACTCAAAAACATTAAGAGTTTAATTAATTTTTTGCATTGATCTTTTTATTTTTAATAGAAAAAATAAGCTTTGTATGAAACAAGATCTTTTTGCAGCTATATTTTATGTATCTTTTATAAAAGGAATATTCTTACATGGAAAAATTCAAACGAATGTGTTAACTATTAACCGGTGTATTTTAATCGATGTTCTTTAAAAAAAAAAGATTTTCTGAAATACTATCAATTAAATTCAAATATCGCTTTAATTTTCTAAGTGAAAAATTTTCAAACAAATAAAAACTTTGTTGGTACCTGTTAAAATTTTTCAAAACACTCTAGGATGTGCTTGAGAAGTTTTTAATTAATTTTTAGTAAAAAAAAAATGAGGGTACATTGATTTTTTTTTTAAAGTTTTTTTATTTGTTCTCCCTATTTTAAGTTTTTATCAGCAATGAAAATTAAAAATACGTTTTAGAAAGTTATGCTTCATTTAAAATTATAAAAAAAAATATATTTAAGAGGCAATAAATAAAAATAAATTCATCATTTTAAGAAACAGCATCATGAAACTTTTATTCAAAATTAAAAAAATATTAAAAAATAATTTTTTTTTTAATTTTATTAAATTTCAGGCTTTTTTTTTCATGTTCATTTTATTTTATATTCTTTCTATTTGGTATAATGAGCAAGTGTCATTAAAGACTGTTAAGTTCCAAAATTTTAATGTATATCATAATGTCTTGGTTTTTCTTCACATCCAAAAAACAGGAGGCAGTGAGTTGGATACCTTTTTGATAAGAAGCTTGGCCTATTTTGACGCCACAATGGAATGTCGAATTCTTTCTAAAGATCAAAAATCAAAAGTCAAAATGATTAAAAATTTTAAGGAAAATGGAATTCAAAATAATATTTGCATCAACAAAAAAGCTGAAAAACAGTTAACTGGATGGTATTGGGGCTCATTTGGTACAGAATTTTAAAATCTTGTTTGAAAAAATATCATCCTCAATTAAATGCTGATAAAGACTTTTATATTTTCACCATGCTTCGTGAACCAATAAAACGCTATTTGAGCGAGTGGAACCATGCATCTGAAGGAATCAACTGGATTGGAAAATCAAAAAGAGACCATTGTTTGTACAAAAATTATAGAAAATGTTTTAAAGGAAAAGAAAATTGGAAAAGTGTCAAGCTTAAAGAATTTATTGACTGCGAGTACAATTTGGCAAACAATAGACAAACATTGCTCTTGTCTGACTCAGGTTATGATTGTGAAAACAAAACTGGTGAACAAATGTTGGAAGAAGCAAAAAAAAACCTACATTCTTTAACCTTTTTTGGTCTTACTGAATATCAAAATTATACACAGAAACTATTTTTGAAAATTTTTTCAAAAAATTTTAAACTAGCTTAAGAATTTGCTCAGTCAAATAGAACTTTTGCTGAAACGTTTATCAAGAAACAAAATGACACAGAGCAAATACCTTATTTGGAAGAAATAAAGAAACTTAACATATTGGATATTGAATTGTATTCTTTTGCCAAGAAATTGTTTTTTAAGCGTCTCAAAGATTTGAGAATAGTCTAAGTTTAATTGGAAAATTACATAATAATATTTTTCAAATTAATTTCACTAAAATCATATTTAAGGTCATTTTATTTCATAATGATAAAAATAATGAACGCTTCAGCAGAAATTCTCTTTGACTTACCAAATTCTTCATCTTCTTTTAAAATTTTTTGAATTTATTTTATTTATTGATTCTATTGAATTAGGAACCGGTTCGAATTAGGAACCGGTTCGAATTAGGAACCTGTTCGAATTAGGAACCTGTTCGAATTAGGAACCGGTTCGAATTAGGAACCGGTTCGAATTAGGAACCGGTTCGAATTAGGAACCGGTTCGAATTAGGAACCGGTTCGAATTAGGAACCGGTTCGAATTAGGAACCGGTTCGAAAATTTTTATTAATAAAAAAAAGAAAAAAATTCTTTTTGTATCACGGTCGAAAAATAATCTAATATTAGCTGTAAACTCTGGATTTGTTTTGGGCTAAGCCCATAAAAGATATTGAAGTTTGCCCCGAGAGAGATTTGAAAATTGGTTCTGAAAAAGCTATAGAAATAATTAAATGCCAAAACTTTAAAAAAAATTTAAACTTCTAAATTCGACCTCTACAATAAACTCTGTATTTGTCAAGCTGTTTTCTATTTTACATGTTTCAATAAATATTAAATTAAATAAAAGCCAAAAAACAATTTTTTTAAAATAACAAAAAATCTTGTTCTATCCTCAAATAGACAAAATTCTTCAATTCTAACCATAACACCCAAACTTTTTCTAAAAAATTTCAAGCAAAATATGAAATATAAATTTTTCATGTAAAATAAACAGGACTCGTGTTGCAAAATAAAAAAAAAAGAATAATCGTTAATGCACGAAATAATAGATTAGATTAATTAATTTAAATATTATTTTATTTCTTAAAAAACAAAAACAAAATCCAATAAAATAATTAACTGAGAATGAATTTTTATTTGGTTAAGCATTCAATAAATTCTGTTTAATGATTCCCATTTAGTTTGTTCCCAAAATTTCAATAAAAATAAAAAATTTTTTTAAATATATTTAAATTTTTAAAAAAGATAACCGGAAAAACTAGCATGTGATCAAATTTTTTTAAAAGAGATATTATGAATATTATTCTGGTTGATTTTTCATAAATAAAACCGATTCTTTTTTTAGCCTTTTTTTCTTTAAGATTTATTGAAAAATGTACAATTGAAAAAAAATCTTTCCATTTAAATTGTTTTTAATTTTTTAAAATTTAAGTTGTGGTGTGCAATTTTCCAAAATTTTTTTGCACGAATTGAATTTTAAAATCGATTTGTTAGATGACCGATCGGCAGGTTGGATAATTTAGAGTTTAAATCAGAGTTGTTTAAAAGTTCTAAAAAAAAGCCCAAGTCCGTACTTTAAAAAATATTTTTTATAAAAAAGTCCAACACTTGCTTGGCCTTCATAATTACCACTTGGAACGGAAAAAATTCAAATATAAAATATTAATTTTGACTTACAAAATAAATTTAAGTCATAACTTTGAATTTAACTTGGACTTGAACTTTAAAAAAAAAAAAAAAATTAAAGACCAGACTCAGACTTTAAAAAAAATAAAGTCCTGATTTGACTTGAGACTTGTGACTTTTAAACAACTAAGGTTTAAATTATTTTGATAGTCAATTTTTCAAATTATTTATATTTATAGAAATAAAAAAAAAGCTCTTTCAATTTTTTATTCGGATGAAAAATTTTGAATTTTAAGTTGAATATTTGAATTTTATAATAAAGAGAAAAATTTCAAAACAATTTATTTTTGACATTTTACATACTCATTTGTTGATGTGTTGAATATTTTATCATCTTAGCTAATTTAAATTCAATAAAGCTAAGTTGGCATTTTCTTACTAAAGCTTTACTCGATTGAAGAATCTAGTCACGCAATTGATTGTCTTTTTTAGTAACTTTATATATTTTCTTTAAAGCTGTTTAATTAATAAATAAAGATAAACATTTTCATTGAATTTTCACTGGATAACAATGCAAACTTTTTTAATACCGTAAAACCTGACATACTAGCCTTTGGGCTTATACTAATTGGGAGGGGGCAAAAAAATATTAACCTTATAAATATCTCATTTTAATTCAAGTAGAAGCTCAGAGCTAATAAGTAATTAAAATTAGTCTGACCATGGGCTTATGTACACATTTATTTATTACGTAATGGAAAATTGAAATTTAGTTTACTAATAGAAACTAATTGTTTCCATTGCTGCGACTCTTTTATAGTAGGCCTACCTACCCTTCTTTCTGGTAAAGTTGGTGTAAATAAAGCTTTAAGTAATGAATTAAGAATTTACAGTTAGAAGCAAATGATCAAGATATCAGTTAGAGCAGATTCAACTTGAACTTGAAGTTGCTTAAGTTTTAAAGACTCAATGCAAAACCAAAAAATAATTTGTATTTGCTTACATTAAAAAAAATTATTTTTAAATTCAAATTTATTTTAAGCTTATGGGCTTGTATTGTATTTAATTCTTTTTTTAATACCTCATGAGCTTATATTTAATTTATGATAAATTAAGTATAAGGTATTTATTTAAAGCCCTGGGCCTATATGTATTTTAGGGGGTGGGCTTATATCGTCGAAAAGTGGGGTGCTTATAGGCTAATACTAATTTCTAGCCCTGGGCTTTCATGTCAGGTTTTACGGTATGCTATTTTTCATTCAAAATTATTTTTAAAAAAAGTTATATCTAATTTTTTTTACCTAATGCGGTTTCGCTTCTAGGACTCATAAAGACAATAAGTTTCTTTTAAAAATTTTTTCTGATTTTCTTTTAGACTTATAAATTTATTTCTAGTCATAAATATGCCTATTTTAATAGGATTTTAAAATTTAATTTTAAAAGCAGTGTTTTTTTGTATTTACAATTATTTAAATTTTTATGTATGATTGTATTATTAGATTTTTAATTTTTGCTCAATAAAATAATATTAGATAAATAATTCAATTTTTAGGTATCTGAAACCGGTCGTAGAAAGTTCTAATTAGTTCAATAATGAATCATAGATTAAATAATATTTACAATGGAATCATCCAAAAAAAAAACAATTTACCTTAAAAAAATTTTTTATTTTGTTTTTTTCAACGCAATGTTATTTTTTTTTATTTTATTTTATATTTCTTCCATTTGGTACAATGATCCAGTGTCATTTAAGCCTGTTAAGATCCAAAATTTCAATCTTACTCATAATATCATGGTTTTTCTTCACATCCAAAAAACAGGAGGCCGAGAGTTGGATACCTTTTTGATAAGAAGCTTGGCCTATTTTGACGGAAAAATGGAATGTAGCATTCTTTCTAAAGATCAAAAATCAAAAGTCAAAAAGATTAAAAATGTTAAGGAAAATGGAATTCAAAAAAATATTTGCATCAATAATAAAACTGGAAAACAATTAACTGGATGGTATTGGGGTCGCAAAACAGCCGGATGGCCATGTGGTGTTCATCCACATTACAGAATTTTAAAAGCTTGTTTGAAAAAATATCATCCTCAATTAAATGCTGATAAAGACTTTTATATTTTCACCATGCTTCGTGAACCAATAAAACGCTATTTGAGCGAGTGGAACCATGCATCTGAAGGAATCAACTGGATTGGAAAATCAAAAAGAGACCATTGTTTGTACAAAAATTATAGAAAATGTTTTAAAGGAAAAGAAAATTGGAAAAGTGTCAAGCTTAAAGAATTTATTGACTGCGAGTACAATTTGGCAAACAATAGACAAACATTGCTCTTGTCTAACTCAGGTTATGATTGTGAAAACAAAACTGGTGAACAAATGTTGAAAGAAGCAAAAAAAAACCTACATTCTTTAACCTTTTTTGGTCTTACTGAATATCAAAATTATACACAGAAACTATTTTTGAAAATATTTTCAAAAAATTTTAAACTAGCTGAAGAATTTGCTCAGTCAAATAGAACTTTTGCTGAAACGTTTATCAAGAAACAAAATGACACAGAGCAAATACCTTATTTGGAAGAAATAAAGAAACTTAACAGATTGGATATTGAATTGTATTCTTTTGCCAAGAAATTGTTTTTTAAGCGTCTCAAAGATTTGAAAATAGTCTGAGTTTTACTTTAAAGTATTTTAATAAATTATTTTTGATATTTTTCTTTTAAATTTAGCTCTTAAATCCAAAAAGATAATTAGAAAAAAATTATCTTAGACTATCGAGTATGCTAACATTATCTGAATTTAGTGACATGTCACTATGTGAAATAATGATATGTCAGTAAAAAATGAATTAGTTAACTTTTTTTTTAAATACATCCGGTTTTAATGACATTCGGATTTAAAAAATAATTAAATTTCCTTTTTTAAAATAATTTTTAAAATCATAAAGATGAAACTATTTTTAATAATTTTTAAGTTTTTTCACATTTAATTACGAGATATATTTCTTTCTGCTAGTAATTTTTTTTTTAACTGCTAGTAAAAAAAATTAATTAATGATATCTAAATTTTTTTTATATGCTTCCTAAAACATTAATTAATTGAATTACTTAATTAATTAACTTGAAAAATGATATACAAACAAATCATTGATAACTTCTTTACATATCTATATATCTTTTTTTTTTAATTCGTTTATTTTAATCCTTTTAACTTTATTTTTATTTTATTTTGTATTTTATTTAATTACACATTTTTTTTTTTAAATTTAACTTTATTTTTTTTTAAAACTCTAGCTCGGTACAGATAAAACAAATAAATAAATAAGTACTTCAGGACATATTTTAAATTAACTCTCAATTGATTACGTTTTTTCCAATGTTATAAATAGTGAAAACTTTTTAAATCCTTTACAATTAGATGAACCGAATGATTTAAATTTTGATTAAAATTATCAAGCTGATGAACAAAAATCTTCAAATGGTCCAAAACGTTGTGGCAGACCTCGTGGTTCTTCAACTAAAAAAAGAAACACAGAAAATCAAAAAGAAAGCGAAAAAACTAAAACTGATATTTCCATATGAAATTTTTATATTTTTTGTCGGTACTAAACTTAATTTCTTTATTCTTCTTTCCAAACTTAATATGAATAAAATTTTATCAAAATATTTTTGGTTATTTTTTTATACTTTTATTTTTGCTATCAAAAGAATCATAGGCATAATTTTACTAGCAGGTGAAAAAAAATTGCTAGCAGAAGAAAATAATTAATATCATTATATTTGCTAGCATAAAAATTTGCTAGCAGAAAAAAAAATTTACTTGCAGAAGAAATAACGTCCTTTAATTACATGTCACTAATAATGAATTTTTATTATTTTCAAAAAAAGTGCTCAATTTTGAATACCATGTCACTAAAAAAGAGAACTCTATTTTAAAGACATGTCACTCAATTCGGATGATTACTTTAATCTAAGTATTTCAAACAAAGTAATAAAAATGAGACTTGAAGACATAAAATCATCAATTTTTTTTTTAATTTTGAAAATAATTCTTTAAACCAAAATTACTTTTGTACTTCAAGACGGAAAAGGCTTAAATTTTTTTATTTTAATCAAGTTTTTATGAACTTTCAGAATTAATGGTCATTTTATATGGTTGTATTGTTGAAACAGGGTAAAACCGAACCTCGAAGTGCTAAAATAGAGTATTTTAGGTTTTTCACTTGTATTAGCTTTTAAATAAATCATTGATTCAAATCGACTTTTGAATTATATTTACTAGATCTTTAGTTAATTATCGAGGGATCTGCGATATCATAAAATTATTCCAATCCTGAGATATGAGGCTTCAAGTACAACATACTGAAAAGTGTCATACTTTGCCTTTTATTTTTTCAAAGGAATGGAATTTTCAGAAATTATGAAATCTGAGGATCCAATGTATTTTTTGGACAATTTTAATTCTATGATATCTGTTTTGTTATATTCAATTTAAAAAAAATTTCAATTTTTTAAAATAATTTTTGAAAACTTTTGTTAGCATTTGAAAAATTCTGTTATCATTACAAAAAAATTTTAAATTAAACTAAAAAAAAATATAAAATTTTTTTAGAAAACTTGAGAAATTAAAACAAAATCTTTGCTCAAAAATTTGCTTTTAATTTATAATAATTAAATAAAATAACATTAAAGTTTCATCTGGTTCTTCAACAACCTCTTTTTTTTTAGCACAACTTCCAAGATTTGACGTTCTACATTGGTAATAGGCTGACTTTAATGGCATTTTTAAATTACCAAAAGTCTGAAAAATTACTAAAATTTTCAAAATGAATTCAAAATTTTATAATTTTGAAAAAAGATGTCAAAAATTAACATTTAATTTCTTAAATTTGAAAAATTTTCAAAAATTTTTTTTTTCAAAAAATGGACTCTTTTTGAGCGATTATACAAATTTTTAAACTAAATAAAGTAAAACCATCATTTTGTTCAGAATTTTGTCTAGTTTCAGAATTTGTATAAAAATATATAGGTTAAGGTGTTTGCAAAAAAGTAGATAAAGTTAAAAAATGTCAAAATTTTTCCGATTTTTTTCCGAAAAAATTTTCAATTTTTTTTTTTCAAGATAACCAGCTCAGAATAAAGAGCATTTAATTATCTATCAGAAAATGTGTCGATCGAGTAGATTCGATTGATTAAATTCTGAGATAAAAAAGCTTAAAAAAGATATACTTTATATAAGGCTGTAAAGATTCAGACCCCATAGCCAAAAAAAAAATTTTTACACCCCCTAAATTTTTGGCTAAACCTAGGTTTTCATATACGTAGAATCCAAAAATGAGGTCGAAATCCATATCTGGAGATAGTGTGGAAGTTTTTGTATCGCGCGAACTTTATTTAAAAAAATATCATAATTAAATAAATATAATTTTACTAAATCAAATGTTTCAATATTTAGGAAACTTAATAGTTTTATTTAAAATATTTTTTATAACATTTTTGTTATCAAACATGAAAAAAAAACCGGAGGCGACCAGTTTGATAACAAAAGATGTTGTCAGCTTACAACATAACCGTAAAGACCCGATTTTTGTAGATTAATAAAAAAAAAGGTATCGTGAATTTCAAATATTTATTGAACAAAAATTATAAATTTTCTAATAAATTAAATTAAAGTTAATAAAAAATATTAGAAGAATTACTGCAACATTATTCAGACATTATTTGCCTAAAATAATTTTTCTTATGTAAAAAAGGGCAAAAAATAAAGAATAAATAACATTTAAATAGGTTTTTGTTTTGATTTACTAAAAAAAGAAAATTAAAATTTTATTTTAGGTAAAAAAGGTGCAACAAAGTATGTTGCAGTATTTTTTCTAATATTTTTTATTAAATTTAATTTTTTAAAAAATTAAGAATTTTTATTCAATAAGTATTTAAAATTCTAAAAATAAAGAATGTCAAAGCTCTTAAATTTTTTCAAAATTTTTGTTCTTGACAATCTGCGCATCTTTAATATCTACAACTAAAAATGACTAAAATCGAGTCATTGTCATCGAGTCAAGACCCAGCATTTATTTTGAATTTATTTTAAATTTAAAATTTTCAAAAACTGTGAGTATTTGTGTTAATGCGTGCATATAAATAATATATTTTTCTCTATAGATGAAGCTCTTTTTTTAGATTTTGTTGGTTTTTGGAATGAAAGTGTTCATAATGCTAGCTTTTTTGGTGGCATTAGCGGGATGCGGCCTGATGGACATGGAAGAAATGAAGCGAGAAGTAATGCAACGTGGTCTAATGATGGTCAAACGCATGGCTAAAGACACCCTCTTTTTTGGACCAGCAAGAAACCAACACCGAATTATAAATTAATAGATAACACTCTTAATCAATCAGACTTAAATTAATTTTTTATTTTAAAATTTTTTTGTTTTACTTTGAATAAAAAAAAAATAATTTTTTTAATCTAAATTTTTGCTTAAGCCCAGAAAAAAAGCGTGGCTTCAAGTCACATAGCTAGTGAAAATTTATAAATTGTGCAGTACTAGATACAGATTTTATTTAGTCAAAACTTGAAAATGTTAAAATTTATTCTCTTTACCCTCAGTTTGCTAGTGATGGGTCAAGCGTTCAAACTTGACTTGACCAACAGTTCACTTGACTCAAATGAGACAAAAAGCGCTGCTGTAGAATTGCGCGAAAAAAGACAATTTGGCATGGGCTTCCGCTTCAGGGACAGATTCAGAGAAGACACAAGATTCTTCCACTTTTCTGATCGAAGAAAATTTGGTAAAAATTCCAATTTTAATAATAACAATGAAAACAAAGGCTTAGATGGATCAAATTTTAACAATAACAATGCCGGAGCAGGTCACAGTTCCAGCTTCAACAACAACAACGCTGGCACAGGTCTTGGTGGTTCTAACTTTAATAACAATAACGCCGGAGTCGGCCTTGGCTCAAATTTTAACAACAACAATGCTGGCACAGGTCTTGGTGGTTCCAACTTCAACAACAATAATGCCGGAGTTGGTCTTGGCTCAAATTTTAACAACAACAATGCTGGCACAGGTCTTGGTGGTTCCAACTTCAACAACAATAATGCCGGAGTCGGCCTTGGCTCCAATTTTAACAACAACAATGCAGGTGGGGTTCGAGGAGGATCAAATTTTAACAACAACAATGCTGGAGTGGGCCATGGTTCCAATTTTAATAACAATAACGATGCAGATGGTGAAGCATCAAATTTTAACAATAACAATGCAGAATCAATTTTTTAAAAAATTAAAGTAGACAATTTTTTTCTTTTTTTTTGAAATAAATCGAGTAATTTTTTTACAAATTTAATTTTAATAAATTTTTTAAATTTTAAATTTTTTTTTTAAATAATTTGAGAAAATTTTTTATTTAAATAATTTGAGAAAATTTTTTATTTAAATAATTTGAGAAAATTTTTTCCATAAAGTTAAATTTTATAAAATTCTAAAATTTTGTTTGATCAATCTCACGACACGTGATCACTCCACTAGACTAAATAAAATCCTCACTGTAAAGCTTTTCAAAACCATTTCATTTCAAAAATGTTTGAGAAAATTTTTTTTATACAATTATGTTTGGTGCTAGCAAGCGGTCTAAGTGAGTCTAGTTTAGTTGCTGATCAATTTATCAAAATAGAATAAACTTATTTTAAATAGGTGTATTGGACAAGTCCAAGCGAGCTACATTTACCAACAACAATTTTGGTCCTGGGGACACGGTCAACAACAACGATGGATTTGAGCCATTTACCTTTTCAAACAACAACTTTGGCGGAGGAATAGTGAACAACAATAACTTGTCACCGGGTCAGTCCATCACAAACAACAATTTCGGTTCGGGAGGAACAACTTTTATCAACAACAACAGTGATGAGTCAATTCAGCCAATTTTTATAATCAAGAACAACCGCAAAGTAATCACCTCATACAATATAATCCAAAATGGTCAACTGGTCAAAAAAGTTCCCAACCCTTTCATTTCAATCCAAGGTCAGCTTGTCAATCTTAATGATGTAATCAATTTAAATTAAGATCAAAATTTTATTAATTTTTTTTTACTAAGCTTAATTGTAAATAAATTTTTTGTAAATCGAATTTTTTTTAATTATTAATTCCTAAGCCAAAGAAATTAAGTTTTAAAATAAAAATAAAGCATGCTTTTTAGGATTTTTAAAAGTCTCATTGAAAATTAGTCTTTGATGAAAACAATGCATTTTGGTGTCTAGAAGAATTTTCTATTTAATATAAAAAGAAACATTTTTAGCTTCAGCTACTTTTAAAAAAAGAAATTTGTTAAGAGTTTTTTTTTTTTAAACCATTTTAATTTTACTTAAGTATTTTTAGACAACAAAAGTTTTTTTGTTCCAAAAGAGTTTTTTTAGAAAAAAAAGTACTTAAATATCACAAAAGTATTTTTAGAATGCAAAGAGAAATTTTGTAAAAATGACGATTTTTGGTGATAGAAAAATTCTACGCCTTTTTTTTGGGTTAATTATTGCTGTTTACATGCTGGAAAAAAAAATTTTATTTAAAAATAAAGGATGAAAAATTGGATCTCATAAACCTTAAATTTCATGGCAAAGTAAATTATGAGAATCATTCCATTTTTTTTTGGATAAATAATAAAAGATTATCCGTGGTTTGTAATTTTTTTTATTATTTATTCACTTTTCTTTAATATTATTAGATCTTTCAACTTATTTCAATTAAAATTATTAAATAAATTGACACTTTTTTAAAAAATAAATCAAATAAAAGAAAAAAGTCTTTTTCCCTTCGGAAAGAAACTAATAAATAGATTATCTTAAAAGACTCTTTAAATTTTTCAATAAAAAACCTAATTAAAAAAAGTGTGTTTGGTTTAATTTTCTAAATTCAATTATAAAGATGCTTTTTTATATTTTTGTATTCTTTTTTTAATTCTCACTTAATTCTTAAAAATTTTGTCTTTTTTTTGGAAACTTTAAGATTTACTTCTACTTAAAAGATGGTTAATTCAATCGATAAATAAATAAAAAATAATCTGATAAGACTCTGTTTATTTTTCAATAAAAAATTTAGTAAAAGTTACCACAAGTTGAATTAGAAAATATCAAATTTATCATGACAATATCTAATTTGAGAGTGATGTAATTTATTAAAAAATTGTTCAAAAATAGTCTAGTTGCTTTTTAAAAAAAATAATTAATAATAAAAATAATTAATTATAATTAAAAAAAGCTATAGCTGATTCTTTAACAATAAAATTATACCCACAAAATTAAAAATCTTTCTTAAAAATCTTGCTATGAATAAAATGGTAAGAATCTTGTTGATTGTGATGGCTTTGATTGCCATTGTGACCGCCATGGAAAACATGAATACAACAAACAGCACTGACACTGAAGTGCGCGAGAAGCGTCAATTCGGTTTCAGAGGTGGCTCAAGATTCAGAGGTGGCTCCGGATTCAGAGGTGGCTCCGGATTTAGAGGTGGATCAGGATTTAGAGGAGGCTCTAATTTTAATAACAACAATGCAGGCTTTGGCGGCTCTAATTTCAACAATAACAACGGAGGCTTCGGTGGCTCCAATTTTAACAATAATAATGGCAAAAAATAACCTAATTTTGTACACAATTTTATTCCAATATTTTTTCTATTCAATTGTAATTAAAATTTTACAAATCAATAAATATTTAACTTATGGCACTGTAATCTTTTAAGAGACAATTTGATCTTTCAAGCTATTTAAAAGCAATTTTTATATTTTTTTTTTAAATAAAAAATGAAATCAAAAATTTTGTTATCTTTAATTATTTTTATTTTAGTTAGCCATTAGTGCAGAGAACTCGTTGGAAGATCATACTTAAACAATTTTTTATCTCTAGAAGAATTTTTCAACTCGGAACCACTGTCCAATTTGATTGTCACCTCGAATTTGGTCCGAGACAGCCTTAATTCAAATATAAAAAATGAAAATGTAATATCCAACACTCTGTCCACCACAACCACTACTGAATCCACCTATTTTTATTAGTTATATTTGAATTGGATCCTTTGCGCGCCAAATTCAAGCTGTCTACTTTATTGACCCTGTTCTTGAGCCCATTATTCTTTCTTCTATTTTCATATTTCACATTCCTGTTTTCTCCCTTAACTGAATAACTATTCCAAGTGTCCGAAAAAGTATAATTGCTGGTGTAGTTGTAACTATTGGATTCAGTGGTTGATTCGGAAGTGGTGGTAGTGGTGGATTCAGTAGTGGTTGTGGTGGACAGTGTGTTGGATATTACATTTTCATTTTTTATATTTGAATTAAGGCTGTCTCGGACCAAATTCGAGCTGACAATCAAATTGGACACTGGTTCCGAGTTGAAAAATTCTTCTAGAGATAAAAAATTGCTTAAGTATGATCTTCAAACGAAAATTGAATAAAAATTGAAAAAACGCATTATGAATTGAAAGTTAATAAATTTATTTTTGTTTATGTCTAAAAAAAATTTTTTTATATTGAATTTGTTAGAAATTATTAATTCCTAAGCCAAAGTAATTGAGTATTAAAATCAAAATAAAAAAAAAAAAATACTTTTTTTTGATCATCAAATGGATACGTGCCTTCTTGATTGATCGTAAACAGCGGGTTGTTGTTGGCGATGTAGTGTCCGATTTGATACCGGCGACGAGTGGCGTTCTCCAAGGGTCAGTGCTTGGCCCTCTTCTCTTCGTCATTTTCATAAATGACATGCCAGAAGTGTGAAGCTCTATTTGCAAACTATTCGCGGATGATAGTAAGCTCTTAAAGGCAGTTCAACGAGATCTATATAATCTTCAAAGAGATCTCGCCAACTTGTTAGACTGTTCAAGATTTGGCAAACAAGTTTCAATGAAAAAAAGTGCGTTGTTATGCATCTTGGTACCAACAACAAGTGCAATGACTACCATCTAGGAGGCCATGTACTCGTAAAGACTAAGCAAGAACTAGATCTTGGCATCATTATCACCAGTGATTTCAAACCGGGTGAGCAAGCCAAACGTGCGGCGGCAAAAGGAAAGATGATGGTATGTCGCATCAAGAACATCTTTAACCTCTTCCCACAGTACTTGGTCAGTTTGGTCTATAAATCGTTTGTTCGACCTCACCTTGAGTTTGCGGTAGCAGCCTGGAACCCGTACCGACGTGGTGACATTGACGTACTCGAAAAGGTCCAGAAGAGGTTCTTCAAGCTTGTTCCAGAGCTTAAATCGAAGCCGTACTTGGAGAGAAGAGAGGCACTCGGATGGACAACACTTGAAGACCGACGTAAACAAGGCGATCTCATCCAGCTCCATAAGATGGACACGACCGAGTACATTTCATAAATGGCATCCAAATGTTGGCATCAAATGGACTGGACAGTCCAGCGGGTCGTACCAGAATTAATCATCTTGCCATCGAGAGGCAGCTGGTAATAAGTTGTGGTGTTCGTCACAACTTTTTCGTTAATCGTACAGCCGGATACTGGAATTCACTTGATCTAGAGACCAGGATTACTGTAAATACCAACAATTTAAAAACAGAATAGACACATTACTCAAACCTTATTAAACATACTAAACTTTATTTTTTATATTGCTAATAAACTGGTCGTAGGCTATTATAGCAGGACGTCTACTGTCATCACTTTTAAATACTACTACTACACAATTTTTGTGATCTTACTTAACAAAATTTTTTAGATCACGAATTTTCTTGATCTTCAGTTCACATTTTAGTGTTGCACCTTTTTCAAATCTTTTTTACTATCGCACTTTGATTATTTTATGTCAATTTCAATTTATTTTACGAAAAGAACACTCCAAAAATTGGCTAATACTTTTTATCACTGTGTTTATAGATTATTGAATCTAAAATTTATGGTATCAAAGACGGAGGATTTCAACAAGATAAACATCGAACTCAGCAAATTAAACCTTGATTGCATTCAACTTAGAATGAAATGAATGATAAAGAGAATATCACGAAATATATTCATAGTGGTAAACAATGAAAATGAACCAATCAGCTTAAAAAATTGCTTAACAAGAAGCAATTGTCAAAAAATTATTCCATTTGAACTCAGAAATAAAAAACCTGTTTCAAATACCGGCGAAAGGAGAATTTAATGATCACATGGAAGATACTTTTGTATATTTCTGTTCGAAATTTATAAATGAATTTGTTATTTAGGACCTCGAAATAAATTATAATCTTTTTTGTCATAGAATTGAAAATAATATTATTAATATTTTTGTAATATTTTGGACAGTTTTTACCAAGTTTGTTCAGGATTTCAAAATATTTAATTATTAAATTATTTCTATTAATCAATTTTATATTTATTTATTTTTGAATCAATGGATTCAATTGACCTTTATTATAATAGGATTGCAACAAGTTTCTTCGATTGAATTGAATTAATTAATTAATTAATTAACTTAGAACTTTTTAATGATTTATAAAGTGCGAACTCATTTTTGATACCACAATTGTATTAAAAAAAAACACAATTAATTAAAATAATATCCATTAAAATTAAGAAAAACGTATTATTTTTTATTATGACACAAATTTATAAAAAAAAACACAATTATTATAAAATGTTTTTTTATTTTATTTTAATTCACAAAAATATTTTTTATCCCCACAAAAAATTCATATAAAAATTCAATTTTTTAACAAACAAAATAATTATTATCAAAAAAACAAAAAAAAATTGCTACCTATATTGAATAATATTTTTTAATAGTTTATATGTACCGAGATAAAAATATAAATAAAGTTAAATAAGTTAAAATAAATTAGAAAGTTAAAAAAAGGATAAATAAGTCAAAAAAAAATATTTTAGTAAGCATAATTAATGAGCTTAATTATATATTTATCAATAATAAGCAGGGACGACAAATAGTTGCTTAAGCAACTTTAGCAACTTTTTTCTAAAAAAACAACTTTAGCAACTTTTAGCAACTTTTGAACAACTTTAAGCAACTTGAAAGCAATTTTTTTGCAATAAAGAAAAAAATGACTAAAACCCTAACTTTATATATATTAATAATTAAATTCAATTCAATAAAAATTAAAAAACTAAAAAAAAAACATAAAATCCCATTGACAAATCATTAATTAAATCCGATAAAGTGGACAATCACCCCACAAAATCATCCTAACGAATTTTCCTCGAAACCTATTTCCATCATCCACTGCTGACTCGGAACGAGCGTTAGCGAAATATAAAATAATTTTGTCAGATAATCGACAAAATGTCTGATCAAATAATTTTTATAACGAATTTTTTGTATTATAAAATTGAAAGTAATGGTTGTCAAGAACCGATGGATCAAAGCGAGAATTTTGGTGATGATATTTTGCCATTAGAATGTGAAATTGAAACAGTAAATTAATTTTTTTTTTAATTAGAATTTGGAATGGCTTTTTTATACTTAAAATAGTTTCATTAATATTATTTTTTTTGAAATTTTTTGGTGTGAAAATGACTCTTTTTAGAACACAAAAATTGAACGGAGTTTTGAATACATGTAATTTTTTTTGAAATTAGAAACTTAATTTACTAAAATAGTATAAAATACTAAATTTTAAAAGAACTTTATTTATACCGTACTTCCTCATTTTTTTTCTAAAAACAAAATATGTTAGCAACTTTCGCAACTTCTGAGCATTTTTCGAGCAGCTTTCAAGCAACTTTCGAGCAACTTTTGATCGTCCCTGATTATTAGTGTCCAACCTTTAACAAATTCTATATGGAAATTTTTTTAATTCTTGATTTATTCTTAGTCTCATCTTCATTGATTAATAAAATCACTGATTTTAGTGTCCTAAACAGTCAAGATATGACCAGTGATCATTTTACAATTGAGGCAAATATTTATGTAAAAATTAAACAAGCTTTAACTAAATTATTAGGAGTCCGTATAGCCGAATGGTTTGTGTGTTAGTCATGCAATTAGAGGGTCGAGGGTTCAAAACCCGATGAGGGTGAAAAAATCTTCAAAATATCTCTCCAGTACGGGACGAATGTTTAAACCCCTTTCATCAAAAAAAAATAGGGTTCCCAGTTTTCGACTGGGTAATAATAGCGGTGTAGATGAACAACTCGATGCAGTTACCTCTGTGTCAGGTTGGAGCCCTTGCTCAAAAAAGTACAGGAAAAGGAGATGAGCGCCTCCCCATTATCAACTAGGATAGAAAGAGACATTTTATTATTATTATTATTATTAAATTATTTTGAATATTTAACACAATTAGTCTAATAGTATGTTTTGAGAAAAAAGTATCTATTTTAGATAATTATTTTATTTAATATTTATATAATTTATTTTTAAATTAACCAATTTAAGGTAATTATCTGAGCTGCTAAAAGTTCAGTATTAAAACAAATTAATTTTCGCTTAAATTTTTAAAACATCTTATAAGTATATTTTATTTTAATTGTTTTTTTTTATAAAATAATTGAGGCAAAAATTTGGGAAGTTGAGGCAAATAAATTTATATATTTAGAATCCCATGAAAATATAACTCGTTTTAAAAATTAATTATCAGTCATAAAAATAAATTAATTTACTTTATTTTAATTGATTGTCACATTTAAAAATCAATTTATGGTAATAAAAATTGAAAAAAACGCATTATGAATTGAAAGTTAATTAATTTATTTTTGTTAATGTCAAAAAAAAAATTTTTTATATTGAATTTGTTAGAAATTATTAATTCCTAAGCCAAAGGAATTAAGTATTAAAATCAAAATAAAGCATGCTTATTAGAATTTTTAAAAGTCTCATTGAAAACTAGTCTTTGATGAAAACAATGCATTCTGGTATCTAGAAGCATTTTCTTTTTGATATAAAAAGAAACATTTTTAGCTTCAGCTACTTTTAGAAAAAGAAATTTATTAAAAATAGAATGCTCAGAACTTTGTTGATTGTGATGGCTTTGATTGCCATTGTGACCGCCATGGAAAACATGAATACAACAAACAGCACTGACACTGAAGTGCGCGAGAAGCGTCAATTCGGTTTCAGAGGTGGCTCCAGATTCAGAGGTGGCTCCGGATTCAGAGGTGGCTCAGGATTTAGAGGAGGCTCTAATTTCAACAATAACAACGGAGGCTTCGGTGGTTCTAACTTTAACAATAATAATGCTGGATTTGGTGGTGGCTCCAATTTTAACAATAATAATGGCAAGAAATAACCTCATTTTGTGCACAATTTTATTTCAATTTTTTCTATTCAATTGTAAATAAAATTTTATAAATCAATAAATATTTAGCTTATGACAATGCACCGTGATCTTTTAAGAGACAATTTGATCTTTCAAGCTATTTAAAATCAATTTTTATACTTTTTTTTCAAATAAAAAATGAAATCAAAAATTTTATTATCTTTAATTATTTTTATTTTAGTTGGCCATGAGTGCAGAGAACTCGTTGGAAGATCATACTTAAGCAATTTTTTATCTCTAGAAGAATTTTTCAACTCGGAACCAGTGTCCAATTTGATTGTCACCTCGAATTTGGTCCGAGACAGCCTTAATTCAAATATAAAAAATGAAAATGTAATATCCAACACTCTGTCCACCACAACCACTACTGAATCCACCACTACCACCACTTCCGAATCAACCACTGAATCCAATAGTTACAACTACACCAGCAATTATACTTTTTCGGACACTTGGAATAGTTATTCAGTTAAGAGAGAAAACAGGAATGTGAAATATGAAAATAGAAGAAAGAATAATGGGCTCAAGAACAGGGTCAATAAAGTAGACAGCTTGAATTTGGTGCGCTAAGGATCCAATTCAAATATAACTAATAAAAATAGTTTTGATAATGAGGCAAATAGACTAAATAGAAAGTTTGATAATTATATTTTGAGTAAAAATTTTATTTGGAATAAACTCAAGTGTTGACAATTCGAACAATTCGAATGGCATTAATAACGATTTTGGGTAAGAATTTTTTTAATTAAAAGAAATTCAATCAGTTTTAAAATTGTTTTTTTTTTAATTAATTTTTTTTAATTAATTTTTGTAAAAATTTAATATTTATTAAAAAATTAAAAATTTAAATAAAGTTAAAATTTTATGTATCTTTTTGATTAATTATACCTTTAAATAAGTAAAATTTTGAAATTGAATTTTTGTAGCGGATGCTGCCCTTTGCTTACTTTGGGATTTAATCATATCTTGTTCAGAGAATCTTTTTTTCATCGGATTGAATATTTTTCACTGAAAAATAAACAGAAATTGTATTCATTTAAAAATTTTCTTTTCGTTTCAATGGTAAATTTTGAATATTGTTTTGGAGATCGAAAATACAGATTTCAGAGAAGTACCAAGTTTTAGCTTCTCCAGATTTAAAATAATCAAATAAAATTAAATTTAAATTTAAAGTAAACAATTTCAATGTTAATCAACAGGCCAATGTCCATGTCTCATGAGACTGATTAACATTTATTTAAATTCATTATTAATAAAAATATGAAATGTTAAAATTTACTATTAAATAAGTAATTATTGAAGGACGAAGGGTTTTGACGCATAAAATACATATAGCAAAACAATTAAACCATCGCATAAAGAATAAAAAGTAACTTAATTTTATTTGTTTATGCGCTTAAACATTTTTTTCATACTATAATTTTTTTTAATGCGTCAAATACATTTTTCGATTTTTGAAAATAAAATCTAAAAAATCAATCAATTAGAAATGAAAAAAGATGCAATGAACCCACAAAAAGCAATACAAAATTAAGACTCAAATTCTAGGAATCTTACAGCGCCCAGTGTGTCAGACTCAAATGTACCAATTATTCTTTGACTTTTTAAAATGTTTAATTTTAAGTAATAGTTAATATTTTTTTGTGTAATTAATATTTAAGTTAGTTATTTAAATATTTTTTAATGACATTTATTTAGTGCGAACTCATTTTTGATACCACAATTTTTTAATAAATACCATAATTGTATTAAAAAAACACAAATAATAAAAAGGCTAGTAATTATTTTCGTAGCTAATTTTATTATTTTCGTAGCTAAAAAAATAAAAAAAATAGATAATAAAAATAGAAAAAGTTGACAAATTAATTATTTCGTCAATTAACTCATCAGTTTTCTCTAATTTACATCTGCTACAAAATTATTTGTTTTTATTATAACACAAATTTATAAAAAAAAACACAATTATTATAAAATGTATTTTAATTTTTTTTTAATTCACAAAAATATTTTTTATCCCCACAAAAAATTCATATAAAAATTTCGGAATTAGTGTATCCTGTTAACCTAAATTTGATGATCTTTGTTAATATTGATAAATATGTATGCGAAGATACATCAAAATGTATTCTAGAATAGATTATCTATGCGAATATAGATTTTTTCTGTTTTTTTAAAACAATATATAGTTAAATTTTTAAAATATCTATTCGATAATAGAAAATCATAGCTATTTTTTTTAAATTTTATTGAGCATACATTAATATGTAGATTGAGTGTATGTGAGCATTGATGGGAGTTTTAAAGCATACATATGATATTTTTAAATAAATTTTAAAACAATATTTTTTTTTATAAATTTTATTTGAGACATTAAATGGAAAAATTCAAAATACCAAAATTACAAAATAAACATAAAAAACAAAAAATTAATTTTTTTTATTAATTAAATCCAAAAATACTAGCAATAGTTAAAAATTTAATTCTTGATTCTTTTCGGCTTATATTGTTTAATCTGGATATAGCCGACAATTCATTTAAACGTTCATGATTTATCATCTGAACTTAAGAAGTCCAAAAAGCCCTTTTTGCAGACGATTTATGTATTTGGTTCCCAAGTGCTTCCTTAAAAGACATTGAAAAAACACTAAATCGAGCAATAAACATCAAATCCACTTACTGCAAAAAATGGGGTTTAGTCATCAATTCAAGCAAAACAATTCATACCATTTTCACAACAGCAGGTCACCGTTCTAACTATGAATCGAAATACGGACTAAGATTTACTCTAAACGGAACTTTAATTCCACTTGAACCATGCCCGACTTTTCTAGGTATCCAATTTGATCCGAAGCTCTGCTTTAAAAAACTATTAAAAAGCCTCACCTCAAGAGCCACGTCCAAAATAAACTTAATCAGTAGAGTTAGAGGTTTGAAACTAAAAAATGGCATCGAACTTTGCAGAATTATTTACAAGAATTTTATTCGTTCAATTTTTGATTACGCTTTTATTCCTCTGTCTAGTGCAACTCAGAAAATTTTACCAGATGTTCAAAAACTTCAAACCAAAGCCCACATTCACGAAAAGTTATGGATCGAGCTAACGTCAAATAGAACTCAATCACTTCTCAAAAGTTTTTTCATCAGACGCGAAAACCATGCACAGCTAAACTTAGATATTAACGAATTCATGTTGCACGAAACGAATAACAATCCCAAATTTAATTCATTGTTCCAAAACTTTAATATTTTCCTAAATGAAAGATAGTTCTAGGTCAATACGCTTATCCAACAACAACCTCTAATCTTTATATTTATTTATGTTTTTTATGTTTTTTCTTTTATTTTTGATTTTTACTCGAAACACATTTAAACAATTTTTGATCCTTTTTAATAATCGTTAGGCTAAAAAGAAAGACTTTGTTCCATTCTGAGTAGCCTGAGGGTTTCCCTCAAATAAATAAAATATAATAATAATAACAATAATCATCTTAACTTTTAGTTGATTTTTTGAAAAGTTTCAGTACTCAATTAAGCCTATCAACATTCGACGTAATGCTTGTTACAATACTATCATTGATTTTTCTCTCATCTTGTTTTATTTTATTTACAATGTAATGATCTCTCTTTAATTCTAATTGTTTTACTAAAATCAATTCTCCGCTCATATCATTGATTGACCTGAACCATTGTTCAGCTAGATGAAATTTTAAAAGCTCGTTCGGTGTTCCTCTTGATGTTCTCATTTATTTGTTTTGCAACATTCCATAGACATTCAATCAATTGAGTGTGTATACCGGTTGACGGATTAACAAAATTTTTTGAATGATTAACTGTATAGTGCTTGTATCCATTATTTTTTAGTTGATTATACGAGCTCCATTCGTCCGAAACGATTTCTGTTCCAGGTTTACAATTTTATTTGATAATTGGCAGCAAAAGGCTTGCGTCACGATTATCAACAAAAAACATTCGAACTTCTTTTGGTATTTTATCTAAATTTTGACTCAAAATCGATTTATACGAACGCTTAATACCATAGTTACTATTTGATTTGTTATTTGTTTTTCGATGGTCATTGTACAATGATTTTCGTCGTTCTTTTTGTTTTATTTTTGAATATAGGTCTTGATTTTACCTTGATTTCTGATTTTGATCGATTTAGTCTTTTCGATATCAGATATTTTTTGGCATACAAGTCTGAATACCCATTTGAGGGGCATTTATTTGTGATTCGTAAAGAATACAGCGGATTTTATTCAACCAGTTAATTACTGTTTTCTTATTCAGTTCACATTGATTAACTGTGTAATCTAACGTAATATTAAAAGACCAATACTTGTAGATTTCAAGAACTTTTTCTATTGATAAATTTGATGTCGAGTTAAAAGAAAAAATATCACTTCGAAACGTTGAATGCTGACGACAACGTCTATTTTTACATCCAAAAACGATTCTTTTATCGACTGTTTCTATACTATAATTTCTCTTTTTTCTATACAATGTAAATTTCTCATGCTCAAGATTAGCATTGAAAAATTTATATCAGTTAAAAATTTAATTAAATTTTCTTTATCACCAATAAAAGAAAAAAATTCTTTATTGTTTTGAGGAAGTTGCATTTTTAGGTTTTTGAATAAGCCAAATCTAAAGAAAAAGTTTTGATTAATAAGTATCTTTAATAGAGAACTCAATATATAATTTTTGATTTTGATAAAAGAGGAGATATTATAGAAACGAAATTTTAGTTTTATATATTATTTGGTGATCATTTCTTAAAATAAATTAAATTAATTATTAATTGATTTTTTAATCTCTCTCCGCTAACAGTGTTTATAAATATCAAAATTAGATCAATTATGACAAAATTAGATCAAATAATTGAAATTTATTTATTAAAGATAAATATTTTATCTTCGAACTGATCAAATGTTTATGTTGTCATTTTGAAAAAAGAATCAGGATGTAGAAAAATAGGATTGTTATTTGATATCATTTACATGTAAACTAACTTATTTCTATTTAAGAATTATTATTGATTTTGATAAAAAAATATCGTTTAAATAAAGTCTAAAAGTCATTATTAAAATAAAAAAAAGTAATTAAAATGAATGATAAAATGTTTTTCGATATTACATAAGTTAAGTTAGTTAAGGACAAAGTTGAAATTTTGATGAAACGACATCAAAATAACTATTTTATTGACCAAGAATTAGATTCAATCGATCAAAGTTACTGCTCACTAGTAAGACCAAGTTTTGAAGTAACGATAAAAAATTTACCTTTGTGTGTCAGTTATGATACTCGAGCAAATGTAAAAAAAATGTCCTGGGTTCTAAATTAAACAGAAAAGTTTTCAAATGAAGTTGAAAGAAAACATCATTTGAGTTTAATTAGCCCTTTCAAAGAGATTTATGAGGACTCAGTGGTAATCTATGAAAAACATTGCCCAGGTTATTGCAAAGCAAAAGCGACCGTAACAAGTGTTGACGGTAAAAAAGTTTACAAAAAACGAACGGATTCAAACAATGGTAACGAAAACAATGATAGAACAAGAAGTGAGACGATTGATGCGAATACTGTTATGGAGCAAAGAGTAAAAGATAGTATTGTAACAAGCATTCCGTCGAATGTTGATAGGCTTATTGAGTACTCAAGATTGTCAAATAATCAACTAAAAGTACAGATGATAAATCATGAACGTTTTAATGAATTGTCAGCTATACTCGGATTGGCTTAGTTTTTCGGTAGCAGCTAATTATATTTTATAGTATCTAATTTTTAGTAGATAAAAATATTGTAGAAAATTATTTTTTTTAGTAGCAAAATTAATTGATTAGCAGATAAATTTATTCTTCAGTAGATAATTGTTGTCAGTTAAAAGATAATATTTTTTTTCAAGAGAATGTTTGAAATAAAAAAAAAACGTGTAAATTAATTGACACTTAATTAGTTAATTATAACTGACAAAATAAATAATTAATTAAAAACTTTTAAATGTATTATTTATACCTTTGAGAAAACTTATTCTTTACTTAAAATTATATAATTTATCTTAATTCATTTTAATCCAAAAAACTATTCAAAAATTATCATGACTTCTGAAACCTCAACGTCAATTCTTGATATTCCAAGGCCAATCGATCCAAATAACGACGATACCGATAATGATACAAGTTTAAACGAAGTTTTTACTAACTCAAAAAAAAGAGGAAGAGGATTTCTTTACGACGATTTCGCAGTCTATTTATCGCATCAACAATGCACTAAAGATATCAAAGATGGTAAAATTGATGACAACAATTGGGCAAAAAAAGATGTTCGAGTTAACAAAAACAAAACTGAAAAAATATTTTACAAATGTTGTCTGTGTGATAAACGATTATGCGTTGTAAAACATAGTACAGACACCAAAGTTACAGTTCAACTACAAGACTCGCTAAATATTCACAACAAAGTAACTGATGAAATTCCAACTAAAACAAGAGAAAAAGTGATTATTCTTTACAACGACGAAAAGAAGCCAAAATATATTTCACGTTGGTTACGAGATCATTTAAACGAAGGTTACATTGAATTAAGCCCAAAACAAATTACAAATCTAATGCAGCGAGTTAGAAAAAAAGAATCTCCTAAAATGACAGTTGAGGATCTTCGAAGTTGGGCCGATTCTTTAAAAACTATACCAGACAATCACGATCAAGTTCTTACAGTTTCTGAGTTTAAAATTGACTTGAAATCTGTAAAATTTCATATTTTTATGACAACAAGACGTCTCATTTCGTTTGCTCGTAATGCTAATCATATAGCAACTGATGCAACCTTCAAATTATTATGGCTCAATTTTCCTTTATTATTATGTGGTACAACAGATTCTGACCAAGCATTTCATCCATTCGGTATGGTTATTACTAAAAATGAAACCGAAGACGATTTCACGTTCATGTTCAAAACAGTTCAACCATTAGCTCAAAAACGCGGAAGAGGACGTCCCCTAAAGTCATTAAATGTTCAAAATACTGTATTTTGGATTTAATTAATAAAAAAAATTAATTTTTTTTTTGTTGTTTTTTATGTTTATTTTGTAATTTTGGTATTTTGAATTTCACATACTCACATACAACCAATCTATGTGCGCATACATCCAATATATGCTCACATCCATCCAATCTATGCTCACATTCACCCAACTATGTTCGCATACATATTAATGTATGCTCAATAAAATAAAAAAAAAATAGCTATGATTTTCTATTATCGAATAGATATTTTAAAAATTTAACTATATTTTGTTTTAAAAAAACAGAAAAAATCTATATTCGTATAGATAATCTATTCTTGAATACATTTTTATGTATCTTCGCATACATATTTATCTATATTAACATAGATTATCAAATTTTAAAGACAAGAAAATTTATTTCTTATATTAAATAAAATTTTTTAATTGTTTATCTGTACCGAGCTAATTCTCCTTTAGAATAAAAATAAAGTCTTATTTAGTGCACTTGATATCGTCCTAAACCAATTTGAAAATGATGCGATCATGTCTATCAACAATTTCTCTTCAAAGAAAGTATGGATAATCGATTTTAATGATGCTTTTAATTTTGCCAAAATTTTCGATCGTGAAATCAATATTAATGGAACCAATTTCAGGCTTGAGATTCAATTAAAGTCCCGGATCCCAGAAAGAACTGTACTTTTCGTTTTCACTTTTGCCCTCTGAATTCGACAATAATAGACTTGAAATTTTCTTAAAGCTGTTCGAATTGATAGATTAAATTTTGAACACATTCCTGAAGAAAAATAAAAAGATAGACACGAGAAGAAAAATAATGTCAGAAGAGTGAGAATATTATTTTCATAAGAAGTGGAGAACATTATTGGAAGCTTGTTAGACTCTACAATAATGAATGGTTTAAAGTGTAGTGTGTCAATTGTTGGACAAAAGGAGAAATGCCCTGTCAAAGAAACAGTATGAGAAAAGTGTCATCAGAAAAGACACTTGACACAAAAATGCTCCATTTTCGAAAAGCAAAGGTCGCTTGAGAGGAAAAATACTGACTACAATTATCTTTAAATTGACCAAGAAGAAACCCAATCAATAATAATAATGCTATTGATTAAAAGATAATGATGAAAAAATGATGCCAAAAACGATTGGATATCAGCCACAGGATATCACTAATTTAAATGACGTAATATCCCAAATTAGCCCCCAAGACCTTAAAATTCCAGTATTAGAAAACCTTTTGGTAAGTCGTTTTAGTGATTTTCTACTAATTAGTCAGACACCTGTCATTGTCGGCTCAAATGATCAGAATGAGACTGAAAGTTTTTAATAACCAAAAATCAAATCAATAGATATTCAGAATCTGCCCACATAAAAGAGAATCAAAGAAAGCATAACTTTTCTCAGAAGATGAAAACGCCAATACCTTTGAGTCTGAATCAAACAGTTCATTAACTGAATGTTCAAATCAAGTAGATCAATCATCGAATGTGGTCGCTCAGCAAACTTCCAGTTAAAAAAGCTCTAAAGAAAATTAAGAATTATCAAGAAGACAAATAAATCAATTTTGAGAACAAAATCTCAAATATTTTATTTGAAATTCCCCATTGGAAGTCCTCATCTCCCCAGCAAGATCAGTCTCTTCTGAATTTTTTTGAATAAATTTTCACCATATATTGTATTCCTAGATGAAATAAAAATTGATTCGAGTTAATTAGGCATTTTCTTAGATTTTAAAAATTATAAATTAAACCTAAGTAAACCAAACAATAAGCATTGTCGAGGTTTAGCAATTTTAGTTGAAGAAGAATTAGAATTTGTCCAAGACTTTTTGTATGATTAATTTGCTTCTTAACTACATTGTATTGAAATAAATCCGGAAAAAGCTCAATTACATATTTTCAGTTAATATTATTCAACTAATAAACTTCTAAATTTTAATATATTCGAAAAGATAAATAGGAAATGTAAAAATAACTTACCCTAAACGGAACTTTAATTCCACTTGAACCATACCCGACTTTTCTAGGTATCCAATTTGATCCGAAGCTCTGCTTTAAAAAACTATTAAAAAGCCTCACCTCAAGAGCCACGTCCAAAATAAACTTAATCAGTAGAGTTAGAGGTTTGAAACTAAAAAATGGCATCGAACTTTGCAGAATTATTTACAAGAATTTTATTCGTTCAATTTTTGATTACGCTTTTATTCCTCTGTCTAGTGCAACTCAGAAAATTTTACCAGATGTTCAAAAACTTCAAACCAAAGCCCACATTCACGAAAAGTTATGGATCGAGCTAACGTCAAATAGAACTCAATCACTTCTCAAAAGTTTTTTCATCAGACGCGAAAACCATGCACAGCTAAACTTAGATATTAACGAATTCATGTTGCACGAAACGAATAACAATCCCAAATTTAATTCATTGTTCCAAAACTTTAATATTTTCCTAAATGAAAGATAGTTCTAGGTCAATACGCTTATCCAACAACAACCTCTAATCTTTATATTTATTTATGTTTTTTATGTTTTTTCTTTTATTTTTGATTTTTACTCGAAACACATTTAAACAATTTTTGATCCTTTTTAATAATCGTTAGGCTAAAAAGAAAGACTTTGTTCCATTCTGAGTAGCCTGAGGGTTTCCCTCAAATAAATAAAATATAATAATAATAACAATAATCATCTTAACTTTTAGTTGATTTTTTGAAAAGTTTCAGTACTCAATTAAGCCTATCAACATTCGACGTAATGCTTGTTACAATACTATCATTGATTTTTCCCTCATCTTGTTTTATTTTATTTACAATGTAATGATCTCTCTTTAATTCTAATTGTTTTACTAAAATCAATTCTCCGCTCATATCATTGATTGACCTGAACCATTGTTCAGCTAGATGAAATTTTAAAAGCTCGTTCGGTGTTCCTCTTGATGTTCTCATTTATTTGTTTTGCAACATTCCATAGACATTCAATCAATTGAGTGTGTATACCGGTTGACGGATTAACAAAATTTTTTGAATGATTAACTGTATAGTGCTTGTATCCATTATTTTTTAGTTGATTATACGAGCTCCATTCGTCCGAAACGATTTCTGTTCCAGGTTTACAATTTTATTTGATAATTGGCAGCAAAAGGCTTGCGTCACGATTATCAACAAAAAACATTCGAACTTCTTTTGGTATTTTATCTAAATTTTGACTCAAAATCGATTTATACGAACGCTTAATACCATAGTTACTATTTGATTTGTTATTTGTTTTTCGATGGTCATTGTACAATGATTTTCGTCGTTCTTTTTGTTTTATTTTTGAATATAGGTCTTGATTTTACCTTGATTTCTGATTTTGATCGATTTAGTCTTTTCGATATCAGATATTTTTTGGCATACAAGTCTGAATACCCATTTGAGGGGCATTTATTTGTGATTCGTAAAGAATACAGCGGATTTTATTCAACCAGTTAATTACTGTTTTCTTATTCAGTTCACATTGATTAACTGTGTAATCTAACGTAATATTAAAAGACCAATACTTGTAGATTTCAAGAACTTTTTCTATTGATAAATTTGATGTCGAGTTAAAAGAAAAAATATCACTTCGAAACGTTGAATGCTGACGACAACGTCTATTTTTACATCCAAAAACGATTCTTTTATCGACTGTTTCTATACTATAATTTCTCTTTTTTCTATACAATGTAAATTTCTCATGCTCAAGATTAGCATTGAAAAATTTATATCAGTTAAAAATTTAATTAAATTTTCTTTATCACCAATAAAAGAAAAAAATTCTTTATTGTTTTGAGGAAGTTGCATTTTTAGGTTTTTGAATAAGCCAAATCTAAAGAAAAAGTTTTGATTAATAAGTATCTTTAATAGAGAACTCAATATATAATTTTTGATTTTGATAAAAGAGGAGATATTATAGAAACGAAATTTTAGTTTTATATATTATTTGGTGATCATTTCTTAAAATAAATTAAATTAATTATTAATTGATTTTTTAATCTCTCTCCGCTAACAGTGTTTATAAATATCAAAATTAGATCAATTATGACAAAATTAGATCAAATAATTGAAATTTATTTATTAAAGATAAATATTTTATCTTCGAACTGATCAAATGTTTATGTTGTCATTTTGAAAAAAGAATCAGGATGTAGAAAAATAGGATTGTTATTTGATATCATTTACATGTAAACTAACTTATTTCTATTTAAGAATTATTATTGATTTTGATAAAAAAATATCGTTTAAATAAAGTCTAAAAGTCATTATTAAAATAAAAAAAAGTAATTAAAATGAATGATAAAATGTTTTTCGATATTACATAAGTTAAGTTAGTTAAGGACAAAGTTGAAATTTTGATGAAACGACATCAAAATAACTATTTTATTGACCAAGAATTAGATTCAATCGATCAAAGTTACTGCTCACTAGTAAGACCAAGTTTTGAAGTAACGATAAAAAATTTACCTTTGTGTGTCAGTTATGATACTCGAGCAAATGTAAAAAAAATGTCCTGGGTTCTAAATTAAACAGAAAAGTTTTCAAATGAAGTTGAAAGAAAACATCATTTGAGTTTAATTAGCCCTTTCAAAGAGATTTATGAGGACTCAGTGGTAATCTATGAAAAACATTGCCCAGGTTATTGCAAAGCAAAAGCGACCGTAACAAGTGTTGACGGTAAAAAAGTTTACAAAAAACGAACGGATTCAAACAATGGTAACGAAAACAATGATAGAACAAGAAGTGAGACGATTGATGCGAATACTGTTATGGAGCAAAGAGTAAAAGATAGTATTGTAACAAGCATTCCGTCGAATGTTGATAGGCTTATTGAGTACTCAAGATTGTCAAATAATCAACTAAAAGTACAGATGATAAATCATGAACGTTTTAATGAATTGTCAGCTATACTCGGATTGGCTTAGTTTTTCGGTAGCAGCTAATTATATTTTATAGTATCTAATTTTTAGTAGATAAAAATATTGTAGAAAATTATTTTTTTAGTAGCAAAATTAATTGATTAGCAGATAAATTTATTCTTCAGTAGATAATTGTTGTCAGTTAAAAGATAATATTTTTTTTCAAGAGAATGTTTGAAATAAAAAAAAAACGTGTAAATTAATTGACACTTAATTAGTTAATTATAACTGACAAAATAAATAATTAATTAAAAACTTTTAAATGTATTATTTATACCTTTGAGAAAACTTATTCTTTACTTAAAATTATATAATTTATCTTAATTCATTTTAATCCAAAAAACTATTCAAAAATTATCATGACTTCTGAAACCTCAACGTCAATTCTTGATATTCCAAGGCCAATCGATCCAAATAACGACGATACCGATAATGATACAAGTTTAAACGAAGTTTTTACTAACTCAAAAAAAAGAGGAAGAGGATTTCTTTACGACGATTTCGCAGTCTATTTATCGCATCAACAATGCACTAAAGATATCAAAGATGGTAAAATTGATGACAACAATTGGGCAAAAAAAGATGTTCGAGTTAACAAAAACAAAACTGAAAAAATATTTTACAAATGTTGTCTGTGTGATAAACGATTATGCGTTGTAAAACATAGTACAGACACCAAAGTTACAGTTCAACTACAAGACTCGCTAAATATTCACAACAAAGTAACTGATGAAATTCCAACTAAAACAAGAGAAAAAGTGATTATTCTTTACAACGACGAAAAGAAGCCAAAATATATTTCACGTTGGTTACGAGATCATTTAAACGAAGGTTACATTGAATTAAGCCCAAAACAAATTACAAATCTAATGCAGCGAGTTAGAAAAAAAGAATCTCCTAAAATGACAGTTGAGGATCTTCGAAGTTGGGCCGATTCTTTAAAAACTATACCAGACAATCACGATCAAGTTCTTACAGTTTCTGAGTTTAAAATTGACTTGAAATCTGTAAAATTTCATATTTTTATGACAACAAGACGTCTCATTTCGTTTGCTCGTAATGCTAATCATATAGCAACTGATGCAACCTTCAAATTATTATGGCTCAATTTTCCTTTATTATTATGTGGTACAACAGATTCTGACCAAGCATTTCATCCATTCGGTATGGTTATTACTAAAAATGAAACCGAAGACGATTTCACGTTCATGTTCAAAACAGTTCAACCATTAGCTCAAAAACGCGGAAGAGGACGTCCCCTAAAGTCATTAAATGTTCAAAATACTGTATTTTGGATTTAATTAATAAAAAAAATTAATTTTTTTTTTGTTGTTTTTTATGTTTATTTTGTAATTTTGGTATTTTGAATTTCACATACTCACATACAACCAATCTATGTGCGCATACATCCAATATATGCTCACATCCATCCAATCTATGCTCACATTCACCCAACTATGTTCGCATACATATTAATGTATGCTCAATAAAATAAAAAAAAAATAGCTATGATTTTCTATTATCGAATAGATATTTTAAAAATTTAACTATATTTTGTTTTAAAAAAACAGAAAAAATCTATATTCGTATAGATAATCTATTCTTGAATACATTTTTATGTATCTTCGCATACATATTTATCTATATTAACATAGATTATCAAATTTTAAAGACAAGAAAATTTATTTCTTATATTAAATAAAATTTTTTAATTGTTTATCTGTACCGAGCTAATTCTCCTTTAGAATAAAAATAAAGTCTTATTTAGTGCACTTGATATCGTCCTAAACCAATTTGAAAATGATGCGATCATGTCTATCAACAATTTCTCTTCAAAGAAAGTATGGATAATCGATTTTAATGATGCTTTTAATTTTGCCAAAATTTTCGATCGTGAAATCAATATTAATGGAACCAATTTCAGGCTTGAGATTCAATTAAAGTCCCGGATCCCAGAAAGAACTGTACTTTTCGTTTTCACTTTTGCCCTCTGAATTCGACAATAATAGACTTGAAATTTTCTTAAAGCTGTTCGAATTGATAGATTAAATTTTGAACACATTCCTGAAGAAAAATAAAAAGATAGACACGAGAAGAAAAATAATGTCAGAAGAGTGAGAATATTATTTTCATAAGAAGTGGAGAACATTATTGGAAGCTTGTTAGACTCTACAATAATGAATGGTTTAAAGTGTAGTGTGTCAATTGTTGGACAAAAGGAGAAATGCCCTGTCAAAGAAACAGTATGAGAAAAGTGTCATCAGAAAAGACACTTGACACAAAAATGCTCCATTTTCGAAAAGCAAAGGTCGCTTGAGAGGAAAAATACTGACTACAATTATCTTTAAATTGACCAAGAAGAAACCCAATCAATAATAATAATGCTATTGATTAAAAGATAATGATGAAAAAATGATGCCAAAAACGATTGGATATCAGCCACAGGATATCACTAATTTAAATGACGTAATATCCCAAATTAGCCCCCAAGACCTTAAAATTCCAGTATTAGAAAACCTTTTGGTAAGTCGTTTTAGTGATTTTCTACTAATTAGTCAGACACCTGTCATTGTCGGCTCAAATGATCAGAATGAGACTGAAAGTTTTTAATAACCAAAAATCAAATCAATAGATATTCAGAATCTGCCCACATAAAAGAGAATCAAAGAAAGCATAACTTTTCTCAGAAGATGAAAACGCCAATACCTTTGAGTCTGAATCAAACAGTTCATTAACTGAATGTTCAAATCAAGTAGATCAATCATCGAATGTGGTCGCTCAGCAAACTTCCAGTTAAAAAGCTCTAAAGAAAATTAAGAATTATCAAGAAGACAAATAAATCAATTTTGAGAACAAAATCTCAAATATTTTATTTGAAATTCCCCATTGGAAGTCCTCATCTCCCCAGCAAGATCAGTCTCTTCTGAATTTTTTTGAATAAATTTTCACCATATATTGTATTCCTAGATGAAATAAAAATTGATTCGAGTTAATTAGGCATTTTCTTAGATTTTAAAAATTATAAATTAAACCTAAGTAAACCAAACAATAAGCATTGTCGAGGTTTAGCAATTTTAGTTGAAGAAGAATTAGAATTTGTCCAAGACTTTTTGTATGATTAATTTGCTTCTTAACTACATTGTATTGAAATAAATCCGGAAAAAGCTCAATTACATATTTTCAGTTAATATTATTCAACTAATAAACTTCTAAATTTTAATATATTCGAAAAGATAAATAGGAAATGTAAAAATAACTTACCCTAAACGGAACTTTAATTCCACTTGAACCATACCCGACTTTTCTAGGTATCCAATTTGATCCGAAGCTCTGCTTTAAAAAACTATTAAAAAGCCTCACCTCAAGAGCCACGTCCAAAATAAACTTAATCAGTAGAGTTAGAGGTTTGAAACTAAAAAATGGCATCGAACTTTGCAGAATTATTTACAAGAATTTTATTCGTTCAATTTTTGATTACGCTTTTATTCCTCTGTCTAGTGCAACTCAGAAAATTTTACCAGATGTTCAAAAACTTCAAACCAAAGCCCACATTCACGAAAAGTTATGGATCGAGCTAACGTCAAATAGAACTCAATCACTTCTCAAAAGTTTTTTCATCAGACGCGAAAACCATGCACAGCTAAACTTAGATATTAACGAATTCATGTTGCACGAAACGAATAACAATCCCAAATTTAATTCATTGTTCCAAAACTTTAATATTTTCCTAAATGAAAGATAGTTCTAGGTCAATACGCTTATCCAACAACAACCTCTAATCTTTATATTTATTTATGTTTTTTATGTTTTTTCTTTTATTTTTGATTTTTACTCGAAACACATTTAAACAATTTTTGATCCTTTTTAATAATCGTTAGGCTAAAAAGAAAGACTTTGTTCCATTCTGAGTAGCCTGAGGGTTTCCCTCAAATAAATAAAATATAATAATAATAACAATAATCATCTTAACTTTTAGTTGATTTTTTGAAAAGTTTCAGTACTCAATTAAGCCTATCAACATTCGACGTAATGCTTGTTACAATACTATCATTGATTTTTCTCTCATCTTGTTTTATTTTATTTGCAATGTAATGATCTCTCTTTAATTCTAATTGTTTACTAAAATCAATTCTCCGCTCATATCATTGATTGACCTGAACCATTGTTCAGCTAGATGAAATTTTAAAAGCTCGTTCGGTGTTCCTCTTGATGTTCTCATTTATTTGTTTTGCAACATTCCATAGACATTCAATCAATTGAGTGTGTATACCGGTTGACGGATTAACAAAATTTTTTGAATGATTAACTGTATAGTGCTTGTATCCATTATTTTTTAGTTGATTATACGAGCTCCATTCGTCCGAAACGATTTCTGTTCCAGGTTTACAATTTTATTTGATAATTGGCAGCAAAAGGCTTGCGTCACGATTATCAACAAAAAACATTCGAACTTCTTTTGGTATTTTATCTAAATTTTGACTCAAAATCGATTTATACGAACGCTTAATACCATAGTTACTATTTGATTTGTTATTTGTTTTTCGATGGTCATTGTACAATGATTTTCGTCGTTCTTTTTGTTTTATTTTTGAATATAGGTCTTGATTTTACCTTGATTTCTGATTTTGATCGATTTAGTCTTTTCGATATCAGATATTTTTTGGCATACAAGTCTGAATACCCATTTGAGGGGCATTTATTTGTGATTCGTAAAGAATACAGCGGATTTTATTCAACCAGTTAATTACTGTTTTCTTATTCAGTTCACATTGATTAACTGTGTAATCTAACGTAATATTAAAAGACCAATACTTGTAGATTTCAAGAACTTTTTCTATTGATAAATTTGATGTCGAGTTAAAAGAAAAAATATCACTTCGAAACGTTGAATGCTGACGACAACGTCTATTTTTACATCCAAAAACGATTCTTTTATCGACTGTTTCTATACTATAATTTCTCTTTTTTCTATACAATGTAAATTTCTCATGCTCAAGATTAGCATTGAAAAATTTATATCAGTTAAAAATTTAATTAAATTTTCTTTATCACCAATAAAAGAAAAAAATTCTTTATTGTTTTGAGGAAGTTGCATTTTTAGGTTTTTGAATAAGCCAAATCTAAAGAAAAAGTTTTGATTAATAAGTATCTTTAATAGAGAACTCAATATATAATTTTTGATTTTGATAAAAGAGGAGATATTATAGAAACGAAATTTTAGTTTTATATATTATTTGGTGATCATTTCTTAAAATAAATTAAATTAATTATTAATTGATTTTTTAATCTCTCTCCGCTAACAGTGTTTATAAATATCAAAATTAGATCAATTATGACAAAATTAGATCAAATAATTGAAATTTATTTATTAAAGATAAATATTTTATCTTCGAACTGATCAAATGTTTATGTTGTCATTTTGAAAAAAGAATCAGGATGTAGAAAAATAGGATTGTTATTTGATATCATTTACATGTAAACTAACTTATTTCTATTTAAGAATTATTATTGATTTTGATAAAAAAATATCGTTTAAATAAAGTCTAAAAGTCATTATTAAAATAAAAAAAAGTAATTAAAATGAATGATAAAATGTTTTTCGATATTACATAAGTTAAGTTAGTTAAGGACAAAGTTGAAATTTTGATGAAACGACATCAAAATAACTATTTTATTGACCAAGAATTAGATTCAATCGATCAAAGTTACTGCTCACTAGTAAGACCAAGTTTTGAAGTAACGATAAAAAATTTACCTTTGTGTGTCAGTTATGATACTCGAGCAAATGTAAAAAAAATGTCCTGGGTTCTAAATTAAACAGAAAAGTTTTCAAATGAAGTTGAAAGAAAACATCATTTGAGTTTAATTAGCCCTTTCAAAGAGATTTATGAGGACTCAGTGGTAATCTATGAAAAACATTGCCCAGGTTATTGCAAAGCAAAAGCGACCGTAACAAGTGTTGACGGTAAAAAAGTTTACAAAAAACGAACGGATTCAAACAATGGTAACGAAAACAATGATAGAACAAGAAGTGAGACGATTGATGCGAATACTGTTATGGAGCAAAGAGTAAAAGATAGTATTGTAACAAGCATTCCGTCGAATGTTGATAGGCTTATTGAGTACTCAAGATTGTCAAATAATCAACTAAAAGTACAGATGATAAATCATGAACGTTTTAATGAATTGTCAGCTATACTCGGATTGGCTTAGTTTTTCGGTAGCAGCTAATTATATTTTATAGTATCTAATTTTTAGTAGATAAAAATATTGTAGAAAATTATTTTTTTTAGTAGCAAAATTAATTGATTAGCAGATAAATTTATTCTTCAGTAGATAATTGTTGTCAGTTAAAAGATAATATTTTTTTTCAAGAGAATGTTTGAAATAAAAAAAAAACGTGTAAATTAATTGACACTTAATTAGTTAATTATAACTGACAAAATAAATAATTAATTAAAAACTTTTAAATGTATTATTTATACCTTTGAGAAAACTTATTCTTTACTTAAAATTATATAATTTATCTTAATTCATTTTAATCCAAAAAACTATTCAAAAATTATCATGACTTCTGAAACCTCAACGTCAATTCTTGATATTCCAAGGCCAATCGATCCAAATAACGACGATACCGATAATGATACAAGTTTAAACGAAGTTTTTACTAACTCAAAAAAAAGAGGAAGAGGATTTCTTTACGACGATTTCGCAGTCTATTTATCGCATCAACAATGCACTAAAGATATCAAAGATGGTAAAATTGATGACAACAATTGGGCAAAAAAAGATGTTCGAGTTAACAAAAACAAAACTGAAAAAATATTTTACAAATGTTGTCTGTGTGATAAACGATTATGCGTTGTAAAACATAGTACAGACACCAAAGTTACAGTTCAACTACAAGACTCGCTAAATATTCACAACAAAGTAACTGATGAAATTCCAACTAAAACAAGAGAAAAAGTGATTATTCTTTACAACGACGAAAAGAAGCCAAAATATATTTCACGTTGGTTACGAGATCATTTAAACGAAGGTTACATTGAATTAAGCCCAAAACAAATTACAAATCTAATGCAGCGAGTTAGAAAAAAAGAATCTCCTAAAATGACAGTTGAGGATCTTCGAAGTTGGGCCGATTCTTTAAAAACTATACCAGACAATCACGATCAAGTTCTTACAGTTTCTGAGTTTAAAATTGACTTGAAATCTGTAAAATTTCATATTTTTATGACAACAAGACGTCTCATTTCGTTTGCTCGTAATGCTAATCATATAGCAACTGATGCAACCTTCAAATTATTATGGCTCAATTTTCCTTTATTATTATGTGGTACAACAGATTCTGACCAAGCATTTCATCCATTCGGTATGGTTATTACTAAAAATGAAACCGAAGACGATTTCACGTTCATGTTCAAAACAGTTCAACCATTAGCTCAAAAACGCGGAAGAGGACGTCCCCTAAAGTCATTAAATGTTCAAAATACTGTATTTTGGATTTAATTAATAAAAAAAATTAATTTTTTTTTGTTGTTTTTTATGTTTATTTTGTAATTTTGGTATTTTGAATTTCACATACTCACATACAACCAATCTATGTGCGCATACATCCAATATATGCTCACATCCATCCAATCTATGCTCACATTCACCCAACTATGTTCGCATACATATTAATGTATGCTCAATAAAATAAAAAAAAAATAGCTATGATTTTCTATTATCGAATAGATATTTTAAAAATTTAACTATATTTTGTTTTAAAAAAACAGAAAAAATCTATATTCGTATAGATAATCTATTCTTGAATACATTTTTATGTATCTTCGCATACATATTTATCTATATTAACATAGATTATCAAATTTTAAAGACAAGAAAATTTATTTCTTATATTAAATAAAATTTTTTAATTGTTTATCTGTACCGAGCTAATTCTCCTTTAGAATAAAAATAAAGTCTTATTTAGTGCACTTGATATCGTCCTAAACCAATTTGAAAATGATGCGATCATGTCTATCAACAATTTCTCTTCAAAGAAAGTATGGATAATCGATTTTAATGATGCTTTTAATTTTGCCAAAATTTTCGATCGTGAAATCAATATTAATGGAACCAATTTCAGGCTTGAGATTCAATTAAAGTCCCGGATCCCAGAAAGAACTGTACTTTTCGTTTTCACTTTTGCCCTCTGAATTCGACAATAATAGACTTGAAATTTTCTTAAAGCTGTTCGAATTGATAGATTAAATTTTGAACACATTCCTGAAGAAAAATAAAAAGATAGACACGAGAAGAAAAATAATGTCAGAAGAGTGAGAATATTATTTTCATAAGAAGTGGAGAACATTATTGGAAGCTTGTTAGACTCTACAATAATGAATGGTTTAAAGTGTAGTGTGTCAATTGTTGGACAAAAGGAGAAATGCCCTGTCAAAGAAACAGTATGAGAAAAGTGTCATCAGAAAAGACACTTGACACAAAAATGCTCCATTTTCGAAAAGCAAAGGTCGCTTGAGAGGAAAAAATACTGACTACAATTATCTTTAAATTGACCAAGAAGAAACCCAATCAATAATAATAATGCTATTGATTAAAAGATAATGATGAAAAAATGATGCCAAAAACGATTGGATATCAGCCACAGGATATCACTAATTTAAATGACGTAATATCCCAAATTAGCCCCCAAGACCTTAAAATTCCAGTATTAGAAAACCTTTTGGTAAGTCGTTTTAGTGATTTTCTACTAATTAGTCAGACACCTGTCATTGTCGGCTCAAATGATCAGAATGAGACTGAAAGTTTTTAATAACCAAAAATCAAATCAATAGATATTCAGAATCTGCCCACATAAAAGAGAATCAAAGAAAGCATAACTTTTCTCAGAAGATGAAAACGCCAATACCTTTGAGTCTGAATCAAACAGTTCATTAACTGAATGTTCAAATCAAGTAGATCAATCATCGAATGTGGTCGCTCAGCAAACTTCCAGTTAAAAAAGCTCTAAAGAAAATTAAGAATTATCAAGAAGACAAATAAATCAATTTTGAGAACAAAATCTCAAATATTTTATTTGAAATTCCCCATTGGAAGTCCTCATCTCCCCAGCAAGATCAGTCTCTTCTGAATTTTTTTGAATAAATTTTCACCATATATTGTATTCCTAGATGAAATAAAAATTGATTCGAGTTAATTAGGCATTTTCTTAGATTTTAAAAATTATAAATTAAACCTAAGTAAACCAAACAATAAGCATTGTCGAGGTTTAGCAATTTTAGTTGAAGAAGAATTAGAATTTGTCCAAGACTTTTTGTATGATTAATTTGCTTCTTAACTACATTGTATTGAAATAAATCCGGAAAAAGCTCAATTACATATTTTCAGTTAATATTATTCAACTAATAAACTTCTAAATTTTAATATATTCGAAAAGATAAATAGGAAATGTAAAAATAACTTACCCTAAACGGAACTTTAATTCCACTTGAACCATACCCGACTTTTCTAGGTATCCAATTTGATCCGAAGCTCTGCTTTAAAAAACTATTAAAAAGCCTCACCTCAAGAGCCACGTCCAAAATAAACTTAATCAGTAGAGTTAGAGGTTTGAAACTAAAAAATGGCATCGAACTTTGCAGAATTATTTACAAGAATTTTATTCGTTCAATTTTTGATTACGCTTTTATTCCTCTGTCTAGTGCAACTCAGAAAATTTTACCAGATGTTCAAAAACTTCAAACCAAAGCCCACATTCACGAAAAGTTATGGATCGAGCTAACGTCAAATAGAACTCAATCACTTCTCAAAAGTTTTTTCATCAGACGCGAAAACCATGCACAGCTAAACTTAGATATTAACGAATTCATGTTGCACGAAACGAATAACAATCCCAAATTTAATTCATTGTTCCAAAACTTTAATATTTTCCTAAATGAAAGATAGTTCTAGGTCAATACGCTTATCCAACAACAACCTCTAATCTTTATATTTATTTATGTTTTTTATGTTTTTTCTTTTATTTTTGATTTTTACTCGAAACACATTTAAACAATTTTTGATCCTTTTTAATAATCGTTAGGCTAAAAAGAAAGACTTTGTTCCATTCTGAGTAGCCTGAGGGTTTCCCTCAAATAAATAAAATATAATAATAATAACAATAATCATCTTAACTTTTAGTTGATTTTTTGAAAAGTTTCAGTACTCAATTAAGCCTATCAACATTCGACGTAATGCTTGTTACAATACTATCATTGATTTTTCTCTCATCTTGTTTTATTTTATTTGCAATGTAATGATCTCTCTTTAATTCTAATTGTTTTACTAAAATCAATTCTCCGCTCATATCATTGATTGACCTGAACCATTGTTCAGCTAGATGAAATTTTAAAAGCTCGTTCGGTGTTCCTCTTGATGTTCTCATTTATTTGTTTTGCAACATTCCATAGACATTCAATCAATTGAGTGTGTATACCGGTTGACGGATTAACAAAATTTTTTGAATGATTAACTGTATAGTGCTTGTATCCATTATTTTTTAGTTGATTATACGAGCTCCATTCGTCCGAAACGATTTCTGTTCCAGGTTTACAATTTTATTTGATAATTGGCAGCAAAAGGCTTGCGTCACGATTATCAACAAAAAACATTCGAACTTCTTTTGGTATTTTATCTAAATTTTGACTCAAAATCGATTTATACGAACGCTTAATACCATAGTTACTATTTGATTTGTTATTTGTTTTTCGATGGTCATTGTACAATGATTTTCGTCGTTCTTTTTGTTTTATTTTTGAATATAGGTCTTGATTTTACCTTGATTTCTGATTTTGATCGATTTAGTCTTTTCGATATCAGATATTTTTTGGCATACAAGTCTGAATACCCATTTGAGGGGCATTTATTTGTGATTCGTAAAGAATACAGCGGATTTTATTCAACCAGTTAATTACTGTTTTCTTATTCAGTTCACATTGATTAACTGTGTAATCTAACGTAATATTAAAAGACCAATACTTGTAGATTTCAAGAACTTTTTCTATTGATAAATTTGATGTCGAGTTAAAAGAAAAAATATCACTTCGAAACGTTGAATGCTGACGACAACGTCTATTTTTACATCCAAAAACGATTCTTTTATCGACTGTTTCTATACTATAATTTCTCTTTTTTCTATACAATGTAAATTTCTCATGCTCAAGATTAGCATTGAAAAATTTATATCAGTTAAAAATTTAATTAAATTTTCTTTATCACCAATAAAAGAAAAAAATTCTTTATTGTTTTGAGGAAGTTGCATTTTTAGGTTTTTGAATAAGCCAAATCTAAAGAAAAAGTTTTGATTAATAAGTATCTTTAATAGAGAACTCAATATATAATTTTTGATTTTGATAAAAGAGGAGATATTATAGAAACGAAATTTTAGTTTTATATATTATTTGGTGATCATTTCTTAAAATAAATTAAATTAATTATTAATTGATTTTTTAATCTCTCTCCGCTAACAGTGTTTATAAATATCAAAATTAGATCAATTATGACAAAATTAGATCAAATAATTGAAATTTATTTATTAAAGATAAATATTTTATCTTCGAACTGATCAAATGTTTATGTTGTCATTTTGAAAAAAGAATCAGGATGTAGAAAAATAGGATTGTTATTTGATATCATTTACATGTAAACTAACTTATTTCTATTTAAGAATTATTATTGATTTTGATAAAAAAATATCGTTTAAATAAAGTCTAAAAGTCATTATTAAAATAAAAAAAAGTAATTAAAATGAATGATAAAATGTTTTTCGATATTACATAAGTTAAGTTAGTTAAGGACAAAGTTGAAATTTTGATGAAACGACATCAAAATAACTATTTTATTGACCAAGAATTAGATTCAATCGATCAAAGTTACTGCTCACTAGTAAGACCAAGTTTTGAAGTAACGATAAAAAATTTACCTTTGTGTGTCAGTTATGATACTCGAGCAAATGTAAAAAAAATGTCCTGGGTTCTAAATTAAACAGAAAAGTTTTCAAATGAAGTTGAAAGAAAACATCATTTGAGTTTAATTAGCCCTTTCAAAGAGATTTATGAGGACTCAGTGGTAATCTATGAAAAACATTGCCCAGGTTATTGCAAAGCAAAAGCGACCGTAACAAGTGTTGACGGTAAAAAAGTTTACAAAAAACGAACGGATTCAAACAATGGTAACGAAAACAATGATAGAACAAGAAGTGAGACGATTGATGCGAATACTGTTATGGAGCAAAGAGTAAAAGATAGTATTGTAACAAGCATTCCGTCGAATGTTGATAGGCTTATTGAGTACTCAAGATTGTCAAATAATCAACTAAAAGTACAGATGATAAATCATGAACGTTTTAATGAATTGTCAGCTATACTCGGATTGGCTTAGTTTTTCGGTAGCAGCTAATTATATTTTATAGTATCTAATTTTTAGTAGATAAAAATATTGTAGAAAATTATTTTTTTTAGTAGCAAAATTAATTGATTAGCAGATAAATTTATTCTTCAGTAGATAATTGTTGTCAGTTAAAAGATAATATTTTTTTTCAAGAGAATGTTTGAAATAAAAAAAAAACGTGTAAATTAATTGACACTTAATTAGTTAATTATAACTGACAAAATAAATAATTAATTAAAAACTTTTAAATGTATTATTTATACCTTTGAGAAAACTTATTCTTTACTTAAAATTATATAATTTATCTTAATTCATTTTAATCCAAAAAACTATTCAAAAATTATCATGACTTCTGAAACCTCAACGTCAATTCTTGATATTCCAAGGCCAATCGATCCAAATAACGACGATACCGATAATGATACAAGTTTAAACGAAGTTTTTACTAACTCAAAAAAAGAGGAAGAGGATTTCTTTACGACGATTTCGCAGTCTATTTATCGCATCAACAATGCACTAAAGATATCAAAGATGGTAAAATTGATGACAACAATTGGGCAAAAAAAGATGTTCGAGTTAACAAAAACAAAACTGAAAAAATATTTTACAAATGTTGTCTGTGTGATAAACGATTATGCGTTGTAAAACATAGTACAGACACCAAAGTTACAGTTCAACTACAAGACTCGCTAAATATTCACAACAAAGTAACTGATGAAATTCCAACTAAAACAAGAGAAAAAGTGATTATTCTTTACAACGACGAAAAGAAGCCAAAATATATTTCACGTTGGTTACGAGATCATTTAAACGAAGGTTACATTGAATTAAGCCCAAAACAAATTACAAATCTAATGCAGCGAGTTAGAAAAAAAGAATCTCCTAAAATGACAGTTGAGGATCTTCGAAGTTGGGCCGATTCTTTAAAAACTATACCAGACAATCACGATCAAGTTCTTACAGTTTCTGAGTTTAAAATTGACTTGAAATCTGTAAAATTTCATATTTTTATGACAACAAGACGTCTCATTTCGTTTGCTCGTAATGCTAATCATATAGCAACTGATGCAACCTTCAAATTATTATGGCTCAATTTTCCTTTATTATTATGTGGTACAACAGATTCTGACCAAGCATTTCATCCATTCGGTATGGTTATTACTAAAAATGAAACCGAAGACGATTTCACGTTCATGTTCAAAACAGTTCAACCATTAGCTCAAAAACGCGGAAGAGGACGTCCCCTAAAGTCATTAAATGTTCAAAATACTGTATTTTGGATTTAATTAATAAAAAAAATTAATTTTTTTTTTGTTGTTTTTTATGTTTATTTTGTAATTTTGGTATTTTGAATTTCACATACTCACATACAACCAATCTATGTGCGCATACATCCAATATATGCTCACATCCATCCAATCTATGCTCACATTCACCCAACTATGTTCGCATACATATTAATGTATGCTCAATAAAATAAAAAAAAAATAGCTATGATTTTCTATTATCGAATAGATATTTTAAAAATTTAACTATATTTTGTTTTAAAAAAACAGAAAAAATCTATATTCGTATAGATAATCTATTCTTGAATACATTTTTATGTATCTTCGCATACATATTTATCTATATTAACATAGATTATCAAATTTTAAAGACAAGAAAATTTATTTCTTATATTAAATAAAATTTTTTAATTGTTTATCTGTACCGAGCTAATTCTCCTTTAGAATAAAAATAAAGTCTTATTTAGTGCACTTGATATCGTCCTAAACCAATTTGAAAATGATGCGATCATGTCTATCAACAATTTCTCTTCAAAGAAAGTATGGATAATCGATTTTAATGATGCTTTTAATTTTGCCAAAATTTTCGATCGTGAAATCAATATTAATGGAACCAATTTCAGGCTTGAGATTCAATTAAAGTCCCGGATCCCAGAAAGAACTGTACTTTTCGTTTTCACTTTTGCCCTCTGAATTCGACAATAATAGACTTGAAATTTTCTTAAAGCTGTTCGAATTGATAGATTAAATTTTGAACACATTCCTGAAGAAAAATAAAAAGATAGACACGAGAAGAAAAATAATGTCAGAAGAGTGAGAATATTATTTTCATAAGAAGTGGAGAACATTATTGGAAGCTTGTTAGACTCTACAATAATGAATGGTTTAAAGTGTAGTGTGTCAATTGTTGGACAAAAGGAGAAATGCCCTGTCAAAGAAACAGTATGAGAAAAGTGTCATCAGAAAAGACACTTGACACAAAAATGCTCCATTTTCGAAAAGCAAAGGTCGCTTGAGAGGAAAAATACTGACTACAATTATCTTTAAATTGACCAAGAAGAAACCCAATCAATAATAATAATGCTATTGATTAAAAGATAATGATGAAAAAATGATGCCAAAAACGATTGGATATCAGCCACAGGATATCACTAATTTAAATGACGTAATATCCCAAATTAGCCCCCAAGACCTTAAAATTCCAGTATTAGAAAACCTTTTGGTAAGTCGTTTTAGTGATTTTCTACTAATTAGTCAGACACCTGTCATTGTCGGCTCAAATGATCAGAATGAGACTGAAAGTTTTTAATAACCAAAAATCAAATCAATAGATATTCAGAATCTGCCCACATAAAAGAGAATCAAAGAAAGCATAACTTTTCTCAGAAGATGAAAACGCCAATACCTTTGAGTCTGAATCAAACAGTTCATTAACTGAATGTTCAAATCAAGTAGATCAATCATCGAATGTGGTCGCTCAGCAAACTTCCAGTTAAAAAAGCTCTAAAGAAAATTAAGAATTATCAAGAAGACAAATAAATCAATTTTGAGAACAAAATCTCAAATATTTTATTTGAAATTCCCCATTGGAAGTCCTCATCTCCCCAGCAAGATCAGTCTCTTCTGAATTTTTTTGAATAAATTTTCACCATATATTGTATTCCTAGATGAAATAAAAATTGATTCGAGTTAATTAGGCATTTTCTTAGATTTTAAAAATTATAAATTAAACCTAAGTAAACCAAACAATAAGCATTGTCGAGGTTTAGCAATTTTAGTTGAAGAAGAATTAGAATTTGTCCAAGACTTTTTGTATGATTAATTTGCTTCTTAACTACATTGTATTGAAATAAATCCGGAAAAAGCTCAATTACATATTTTCAGTTAATATTATTCAACTAATAAACTTCTAAATTTTAATATATTCGAAAAGATAAATAGGAAATGTAAAAATAACTTACCCTAAACGGAACTTTAATTCCACTTGAACCATACCCGACTTTTCTAGGTATCCAATTTGATCCGAAGCTCTGCTTTAAAAAACTATTAAAAGCCTCACCTCAAGAGCCACGTCCAAAATAAACTTAATCAGTAGAGTTAGAGGTTTGAAACTAAAAAATGGCATCGAACTTTGCAGAATTATTTACAAGAATTTTATTCGTTCAATTTTTGATTACGCTTTTATTCCTCTGTCTAGTGCAACTCAGAAAATTTTACCAGATGTTCAAAAACTTCAAACCAAAGCCCACATTCACGAAAAGTTATGGATCGAGCTAACGTCAAATAGAACTCAATCACTTCTCAAAAGTTTTTTCATCAGACGCGAAAACCATGCACAGCTAAACTTAGATATTAACGAATTCATGTTGCACGAAACGAATAACAATCCCAAATTTAATTCATTGTTCCAAAACTTTAATATTTTCCTAAATGAAAGATAGTTCTAGGTCAATACGCTTATCCAACAACAACCTCTAATCTTTATATTTATTTATGTTTTTTATGTTTTTTCTTTTATTTTTGATTTTTACTCGAAACACATTTAAACAATTTTTGATCCTTTTTAATAATCGTTAGGCTAAAAAGAAAGACTTTGTTCCATTCTGAGTAGCCTGAGGGTTTCCCTCAAATAAATAAAATATAATAATAATAACAATAATCATCTTAACTTTTAGTTGATTTTTTGAAAAGTTTCAGTACTCAATTAAGCCTATCAACATTCGACGTAATGCTTGTTACAATACTATCATTGATTTTTCCCTCATCTTGTTTTATTTTATTTACAATGTAATGATCTCTCTTTAATTCTAATTGTTTTACTAAAATCAATTCTCCGCTCATATCATTGATTGACCTGAACCATTGTTCAGCTAGATGAAATTTTAAAAGCTCGTTCGGTGTTCCTCTTGATGTTCTCATTTATTTGTTTTGCAACATTCCATAGACATTCAATCAATTGAGTGTGTATACCGGTTGACGGATTAACAAAATTTTTTGAATGATTAACTGTATAGTGCTTGTATCCATTATTTTTTAGTTGATTATACGAGCTCCATTCGTCCGAAACGATTTCTGTTCCAGGTTTACAATTTTATTTGATAATTGGCAGCAAAAGGCTTGCGTCACGATTATCAACAAAAAACATTCGAACTTCTTTTGGTATTTTATCTAAATTTTGACTCAAAATCGATTTATACGAACGCTTAATACCATAGTTACTATTTGATTTGTTATTTGTTTTTCGATGGTCATTGTACAATGATTTTCGTCGTTCTTTTTGTTTTATTTTTGAATATAGGTCTTGATTTTACCTTGATTTCTGATTTTGATCGATTTAGTCTTTTCGATATCAGATATTTTTTGGCATACAAGTCTGAATACCCATTTGAGGGGCATTTATTTGTGATTCGTAAAGAATACAGCGGATTTTATTCAACCAGTTAATTACTGTTTTCTTATTCAGTTCACATTGATTAACTGTGTAATCTAACGTAATATTAAAAGACCAATACTTGTAGATTTCAAGAACTTTTTCTATTGATAAATTTGATGTCGAGTTAAAAGAAAAAATATCACTTCGAAACGTTGAATGCTGACGACAACGTCTATTTTTACATCCAAAAACGATTCTTTTATCGACTGTTTCTATACTATAATTTCTCTTTTTTCTATACAATGTAAATTTCTCATGCTCAAGATTAGCATTGAAAAATTTATATCAGTTAAAAATTTAATTAAATTTTCTTTATCACCAATAAAAGAAAAAAATTCTTTATTGTTTTGAGGAAGTTGCATTTTTAGGTTTTTGAATAAGCCAAATCTAAAGAAAAAGTTTTGATTAATAAGTATCTTTAATAGAGAACTCAATATATAATTTTTGATTTTGATAAAAGAGGAGATATTATAGAAACGAAATTTTAGTTTTATATATTATTTGGTGATCATTTCTTAAAATAAATTAAATTAATTATTAATTGATTTTTTAATCTCTCTCCGCTAACAGTGTTTATAAATATCAAAATTAGATCAATTATGACAAAATTAGATCAAATAATTGAAATTTATTTATTAAAGATAAATATTTTATCTTCGAACTGATCAAATGTTTATGTTGTCATTTTGAAAAAAGAATCAGGATGTAGAAAAATAGGATTGTTATTTGATATCATTTACATGTAAACTAACTTATTTCTATTTAAGAATTATTATTGATTTTGATAAAAAAATATCGTTTAAATAAAGTCTAAAAGTCATTATTAAAATAAAAAAAAGTAATTAAAATGAATGATAAAATGTTTTTCGATATTACATAAGTTAAGTTAGTTAAGGACAAAGTTGAAATTTTGATGAAACGACATCAAAATAACTATTTTATTGACCAAGAATTAGATTCAATCGATCAAAGTTACTGCTCACTAGTAAGACCAAGTTTTGAAGTAACGATAAAAAATTTACCTTTGTGTGTCAGTTATGATACTCGAGCAAATGTAAAAAAAATGTCCTGGGTTCTAAATTAAACAGAAAAGTTTTCAAATGAAGTTGAAAGAAAACATCATTTGAGTTTAATTAGCCCTTTCAAAGAGATTTATGAGGACTCAGTGGTAATCTATGAAAAACATTGCCCAGGTTATTGCAAAGCAAAAGCGACCGTAACAAGTGTTGACGGTAAAAAGTTTACAAAAAACGAACGGATTCAAACAATGGTAACGAAAACAATGATAGAACAAGAAGTGAGACGATTGATGCGAATACTGTTATGGAGCAAAGAGTAAAAGATAGTATTGTAACAAGCATTCCGTCGAATGTTGATAGGCTTATTGAGTACTCAAGATTGTCAAATAATCAACTAAAAGTACAGATGATAAATCATGAACGTTTTAATGAATTGTCAGCTATACTCGGATTGGCTTAGTTTTTCGGTAGCAGCTAATTATATTTTATAGTATCTAATTTTTAGTAGATAAAAATATTGTAGAAAATTATTTTTTTTAGTAGCAAAATTAATTGATTAGCAGATAAATTTATTCTTCAGTAGATAATTGTTGTCAGTTAAAAGATAATATTTTTTTTCAAGAGAATGTTTGAAATAAAAAAAAAACGTGTAAATTAATTGACACTTAATTAGTTAATTATAACTGACAAAATAAATAATTAATTAAAAACTTTTAAATGTATTATTTATACCTTTGAGAAAACTTATTCTTTACTTAAAATTATATAATTTATCTTAATTCATTTTAATCCAAAAAACTATTCAAAAATTATCATGACTTCTGAAACCTCAACGTCAATTCTTGATATTCCAAGGCCAATCGATCCAAATAACGACGATACCGATAATGATACAAGTTTAAACGAAGTTTTTACTAACTCAAAAAAAAGAGGAAGAGGATTTCTTTACGACGATTTCGCAGTCTATTTATCGCATCAACAATGCACTAAAGATATCAAAGATGGTAAAATTGATGACAACAATTGGGCAAAAAAAGATGTTCGAGTTAACAAAAACAAAACTGAAAAAATATTTTACAAATGTTGTCTGTGTGATAAACGATTATGCGTTGTAAAACATAGTACAGACACCAAAGTTACAGTTCAACTACAAGACTCGCTAAATATTCACAACAAAGTAACTGATGAAATTCCAACTAAAACAAGAGAAAAAGTGATTATTCTTTACAACGACGAAAAGAAGCCAAAATATATTTCACGTTGGTTACGAGATCATTTAAACGAAGGTTACATTGAATTAAGCCCAAAACAAATTACAAATCTAATGCAGCGAGTTAGAAAAAAAGAATCTCCTAAAATGACAGTTGAGGATCTTCGAAGTTGGGCCGATTCTTTAAAAACTATACCAGACAATCACGATCAAGTTCTTACAGTTTCTGAGTTTAAAATTGACTTGAAATCTGTAAAATTTCATATTTTTATGACAACAAGACGTCTCATTTCGTTTGCTCGTAATGCTAATCATATAGCAACTGATGCAACCTTCAAATTATTATGGCTCAATTTTCCTTTATTATTATGTGGTACAACAGATTCTGACCAAGCATTTCATCCATTCGGTATGGTTATTACTAAAATGAAACCGAAGACGATTTCACGTTCATGTTCAAAACAGTTCAACCATTAGCTCAAAAACGCGGAAGAGGACGTCCCCTAAAGTCATTAAATGTTCAAAATACTGTATTTTGGATTTAATTAATAAAAAAAATTAATTTTTTTTTTGTTGTTTTTTATGTTTATTTTGTAATTTTGGTATTTTGAATTTCACATACTCACATACAACCAATCTATGTGCGCATACATCCAATATATGCTCACATCCATCCAATCTATGCTCACATTCACCCAACTATGTTCGCATACATATTAATGTATGCTCAATAAAATAAAAAAAAAATAGCTATGATTTTCTATTATCGAATAGATATTTTAAAAATTTAACTATATTTTGTTTTAAAAAAACAGAAAAAATCTATATTCGTATAGATAATCTATTCTTGAATACATTTTTATGTATCTTCGCATACATATTTATCTATATTAACATAGATTATCAAATTTTAAAGACAAGAAAATTTATTTCTTATATTAAATAAAATTTTTTAATTGTTTATCTGTACCGAGCTAATTCTCCTTTAGAATAAAAATAAAGTCTTATTTAGTGCACTTGATATCGTCCTAAACCAATTTGAAAATGATGCGATCATGTCTATCAACAATTTCTCTTCAAAGAAAGTATGGATAATCGATTTTAATGATGCTTTTAATTTTGCCAAAATTTTCGATCGTGAAATCAATATTAATGGAACCAATTTCAGGCTTGAGATTCAATTAAAGTCCCGGATCCCAGAAAGAACTGTACTTTTCGTTTTCACTTTTGCCCTCTGAATTCGACAATAATAGACTTGAAATTTTCTTAAAGCTGTTCGAATTGATAGATTAAATTTTGAACACATTCCTGAAGAAAAATAAAAAGATAGACACGAGAAGAAAAATAATGTCAGAAGAGTGAGAATATTATTTTCATAAGAAGTGGAGAACATTATTGGAAGCTTGTTAGACTCTACAATAATGAATGGTTTAAAGTGTAGTGTGTCAATTGTTGGACAAAAGGAGAAATGCCCTGTCAAAGAAACAGTATGAGAAAAGTGTCATCAGAAAAGACACTTGACACAAAAATGCTCCATTTTCGAAAAGCAAAGGTCGCTTGAGAGGAAAAATACTGACTACAATTATCTTTAAATTGACCAAGAAGAAACCCAATCAATAATAATAATGCTATTGATTAAAAGATAATGATGAAAAAATGATGCCAAAAACGATTGGATATCAGCCACAGGATATCACTAATTTAAATGACGTAATATCCCAAATTAGCCCCCAAGACCTTAAAATTCCAGTATTAGAAAACCTTTTGGTAAGTCGTTTTAGTGATTTTCTACTAATTAGTCAGACACCTGTCATTGTCGGCTCAAATGATCAGAATGAGACTGAAAGTTTTTAATAACCAAAAATCAAATCAATAGATATTCAGAATCTGCCCACATAAAAGAGAATCAAAGAAAGCATAACTTTTCTCAGAAGATGAAAACGCCAATACCTTTGAGTCTGAATCAAACAGTTCATTAACTGAATGTTCAAATCAAGTAGATCAATCATCGAATGTGGTCGCTCAGCAAACTTCCAGTTAAAAAAGCTCTAAAGAAAATTAAGAATTATCAAGAAGACAAATAAATCAATTTTGAGAACAAAATCTCAAATATTTTATTTGAAATTCCCCATTGGAAGTCCTCATCTCCCCAGCAAGATCAGTCTCTTCTGAATTTTTTTGAATAAATTTTCACCATATATTGTATTCCTAGATGAAATAAAAATTGATTCGAGTTAATTAGGCATTTTCTTAGATTTTAAAAATTATAAATTAAACCTAAGTAAACCAAACAATAAGCATTGTCGAGGTTTAGCAATTTTAGTTGAAGAAGAATTAGAATTTGTCCAAGACTTTTTGTATGATTAATTTGCTTCTTAACTACATTGTATTGAAATAAATCCGGAAAAAGCTCAATTACATATTTTCAGTTAATATTATTCAACTAATAAACTTCTAAATTTTAATATATTCGAAAAGATAAATAGGAAATGTAAAAATAACTTACCCTAAACGGAACTTTAATTCCACTTGAACCATACCCGACTTTTCTAGGTATCCAATTTGATCCGAAGCTCTGCTTTAAAAAACTATTAAAAAGCCTCACCTCAAGAGCCACGTCCAAAATAAACTTAATCAGTAGAGTTAGAGGTTTGAAACTAAAAAATGGCATCGAACTTTGCAGAATTATTTACAAGAATTTTATTCGTTCAATTTTTGATTACGCTTTTATTCCTCTGTCTAGTGCAACTCAGAAAATTTTACCAGATGTTCAAAAACTTCAAACCAAAGCCCACATTCACGAAAAGTTATGGATCGAGCTAACGTCAAATAGAACTCAATCACTTCTCAAAAGTTTTTTCATCAGACGCGAAAACCATGCACAGCTAAACTTAGATATTAACGAATTCATGTTGCACGAAACGAATAACAATCCCAAATTTAATTCATTGTTCCAAAACTTTAATATTTTCCTAAATGAAAGATAGTTCTAGGTCAATACGCTTATCCAACAACAACCTCTAATCTTTATATTTATTTATGTTTTTTATGTTTTTTCTTTTATTTTTGATTTTTACTCGAAACACATTTAAACAATTTTTGATCCTTTTTAATAATCGTTAGGCTAAAAAGAAAGACTTTGTTCCATTCTGAGTAGCCTGAGGGTTTCCCTCAAATAAATAAAATATAATAATAATAACAATAATCATCTTAACTTTTAGTTGATTTTTTGAAAAGTTTCAGTACTCAATTAAGCCTATCAACATTCGACGTAATGCTTGTTACAATACTATCATTGATTTTTCTCTCATCTTGTTTTATTTTATTTGCAATGTAATGATCTCTCTTTAATTCTAATTGTTTTACTAAAATCAATTCTCCGCTCATATCATTGATTGACCTGAACCATTGTTCAGCTAGATGAAATTTTAAAAGCTCGTTCGGTGTTCCTCTTGATGTTCTCATTTATTTGTTTTGCAACATTCCATAGACATTCAATCAATTGAGTGTGTATACCGGTTGACGGATTAACAAAATTTTTTGAATGATTAACTGTATAGTGCTTGTATCCATTATTTTTTAGTTGATTATACGAGCTCCATTCGTCCGAAACGATTTCTGTTCCAGGTTTACAATTTTATTTGATAATTGGCAGCAAAAGGCTTGCGTCACGATTATCAACAAAAAACATTCGAACTTCTTTTGGTATTTTATCTAAATTTTGACTCAAAATCGATTTATACGAACGCTTAATACCATAGTTACTATTTGATTTGTTATTTGTTTTTCGATGGTCATTGTACAATGATTTTCGTCGTTCTTTTTGTTTTATTTTTGAATATAGGTCTTGATTTTACCTTGATTTCTGATTTTGATCGATTTAGTCTTTTCGATATCAGATATTTTTTGGCATACAAGTCTGAATACCCATTTGAGGGGCATTTATTTGTGATTCGTAAAGAATACAGCGGATTTTATTCAACCAGTTAATTACTGTTTTCTTATTCAGTTCACATTGATTAACTGTGTAATCTAACGTAATATTAAAAGACCAATACTTGTAGATTTCAAGAACTTTTTCTATTGATAAATTTGATGTCGAGTTAAAAGAAAAAATATCACTTCGAAACGTTGAATGCTGACGACAACGTCTATTTTTACATCCAAAAACGATTCTTTTATCGACTGTTTCTATACTATAATTTCTCTTTTTTCTATACAATGTAAATTTCTCATGCTCAAGATTAGCATTGAAAAATTTATATCAGTTAAAAATTTAATTAAATTTTCTTTATCACCAATAAAAGAAAAAAATTCTTTATTGTTTTGAGGAAGTTGCATTTTTAGGTTTTTGAATAAGCCAAATCTAAAGAAAAAGTTTTGATTAATAAGTATCTTTAATAGAGAACTCAATATATAATTTTTGATTTTGATAAAAGAGGAGATATTATAGAAACGAAATTTTAGTTTTATATATTATTTGGTGATCATTTCTTAAAATAAATTAAATTAATTATTAATTGATTTTTTAATCTCTCTCCGCTAACAGTGTTTATAAATATCAAAATTAGATCAATTATGACAAAATTAGATCAAATAATTGAAATTTATTTATTAAAGATAAATATTTTATCTTCGAACTGATCAAATGTTTATGTTGTCATTTTGAAAAAAGAATCAGGATGTAGAAAAATAGGATTGTTATTTGATATCATTTACATGTAAACTAACTTATTTCTATTTAAGAATTATTATTGATTTTGATAAAAAAATATCGTTTAAATAAAGTCTAAAAGTCATTATTAAAATAAAAAAAAGTAATTAAAATGAATGATAAAATGTTTTTCGATATTACATAAGTTAAGTTAGTTAAGGACAAAGTTGAAATTTTGATGAAACGACATCAAAATAACTATTTTATTGACCAAGAATTAGATTCAATCGATCAAAGTTACTGCTCACTAGTAAGACCAAGTTTTGAAGTAACGATAAAAAATTTACCTTTGTGTGTCAGTTATGATACTCGAGCAAATGTAAAAAAAATGTCCTGGGTTCTAAATTAAACAGAAAAGTTTTCAAATGAAGTTGAAAGAAAACATCATTTGAGTTTAATTAGCCCTTTCAAAGAGATTTATGAGGACTCAGTGGTAATCTATGAAAAACATTGCCCAGGTTATTGCAAAGCAAAAGCGACCGTAACAAGTGTTGACGGTAAAAAAGTTTACAAAAAACGAACGGATTCAAACAATGGTAACGAAAACAATGATAGAACAAGAAGTGAGACGATTGATGCGAATACTGTTATGGAGCAAAGAGTAAAAGATAGTATTGTAACAAGCATTCCGTCGAATGTTGATAGGCTTATTGAGTACTCAAGATTGTCAAATAATCAACTAAAAGTACAGATGATAAATCATGAACGTTTTAATGAATTGTCAGCTATACTCGGATTGGCTTAGTTTTTCGGTAGCAGCTAATTATATTTTATAGTATCTAATTTTTAGTAGATAAAAATATTGTAGAAAATTATTTTTTTTAGTAGCAAAATTAATTGATTAGCAGATAAATTTATTCTTCAGTAGATAATTGTTGTCAGTTAAAAGATAATATTTTTTTTCAAGAGAATGTTTGAAATAAAAAAAAAACGTGTAAATTAATTGACACTTAATTAGTTAATTATAACTGACAAAATAAATAATTAATTAAAAACTTTTAAATGTATTATTTATACCTTTGAGAAAACTTATTCTTTACTTAAAATTATATAATTTATCTTAATTCATTTTAATCCAAAAAACTATTCAAAAATTATCATGACTTCTGAAACCTCAACGTCAATTCTTGATATTCCAAGGCCAATCGATCCAAATAACGACGATACCGATAATGATACAAGTTTAAACGAAGTTTTTACTAACTCAAAAAAAGAGGAAGAGGATTTCTTTACGACGATTTCGCAGTCTATTTATCGCATCAACAATGCACTAAAGATATCAAAGATGGTAAAATTGATGACAACAATTGGGCAAAAAAAGATGTTCGAGTTAACAAAAACAAAACTGAAAAAATATTTTACAAATGTTGTCTGTGTGATAAACGATTATGCGTTGTAAAACATAGTACAGACACCAAAGTTACAGTTCAACTACAAGACTCGCTAAATATTCACAACAAAGTAACTGATGAAATTCCAACTAAAACAAGAGAAAAAGTGATTATTCTTTACAACGACGAAAAGAAGCCAAAATATATTTCACGTTGGTTACGAGATCATTTAAACGAAGGTTACATTGAATTAAGCCCAAAACAAATTACAAATCTAATGCAGCGAGTTAGAAAAAAAGAATCTCCTAAAATGACAGTTGAGGATCTTCGAAGTTGGGCCGATTCTTTAAAAACTATACCAGACAATCACGATCAAGTTCTTACAGTTTCTGAGTTTAAAATTGACTTGAAATCTGTAAAATTTCATATTTTTATGACAACAAGACGTCTCATTTCGTTTGCTCGTAATGCTAATCATATAGCAACTGATGCAACCTTCAAATTATTATGGCTCAATTTTCCTTTATTATTATGTGGTACAACAGATTCTGACCAAGCATTTCATCCATTCGGTATGGTTATTACTAAAAATGAAACCGAAGACGATTTCACGTTCATGTTCAAAACAGTTCAACCATTAGCTCAAAAACGCGGAAGAGGACGTCCCCTAAAGTCATTAAATGTTCAAAATACTGTATTTTGGATTTAATTAATAAAAAAAATTAATTTTTTTTTTGTTGTTTTTTATGTTTATTTTGTAATTTTGGTATTTTGAATTTCACATACTCACATACAACCAATCTATGTGCGCATACATCCAATATATGCTCACATCCATCCAATCTATGCTCACATTCACCCAACTATGTTCGCATACATATTAATGTATGCTCAATAAAATAAAAAAAAAATAGCTATGATTTTCTATTATCGAATAGATATTTTAAAAATTTAACTATATTTTGTTTTAAAAAAACAGAAAAAATCTATATTCGTATAGATAATCTATTCTTGAATACATTTTTATGTATCTTCGCATACATATTTATCTATATTAACATAGATTATCAAATTTTAAAGACAAGAAAATTTATTTCTTATATTAAATAAAATTTTTTAATTGTTTATCTGTACCGAGCTAATTCTCCTTTAGAATAAAAATAAAGTCTTATTTAGTGCACTTGATATCGTCCTAAACCAATTTGAAAATGATGCGATCATGTCTATCAACAATTTCTCTTCAAAGAAAGTATGGATAATCGATTTTAATGATGCTTTTAATTTTGCCAAAATTTTCGATCGTGAAATCAATATTAATGGAACCAATTTCAGGCTTGAGATTCAATTAAAGTCCCGGATCCCAGAAAGAACTGTACTTTTCGTTTTCACTTTTGCCCTCTGAATTCGACAATAATAGACTTGAAATTTTCTTAAAGCTGTTCGAATTGATAGATTAAATTTTGAACACATTCCTGAAGAAAAATAAAAAGATAGACACGAGAAGAAAAATAATGTCAGAAGAGTGAGAATATTATTTTCATAAGAAGTGGAGAACATTATTGGAAGCTTGTTAGACTCTACAATAATGAATGGTTTAAAGTGTAGTGTGTCAATTGTTGGACAAAAGGAGAAATGCCCTGTCAAAGAAACAGTATGAGAAAAGTGTCATCAGAAAAGACACTTGACACAAAAATGCTCCATTTTCGAAAAGCAAAGGTCGCTTGAGAGGAAAAATACTGACTACAATTATCTTTAAATTGACCAAGAAGAAACCCAATCAATAATAATAATGCTATTGATTAAAAGATAATGATGAAAAAATGATGCCAAAAACGATTGGATATCAGCCACAGGATATCACTAATTTAAATGACGTAATATCCCAAATTAGCCCCCAAGACCTTAAAATTCCAGTATTAGAAAACCTTTTGGTAAGTCGTTTTAGTGATTTTCTACTAATTAGTCAGACACCTGTCATTGTCGGCTCAAATGATCAGAATGAGACTGAAAGTTTTTAATAACCAAAAATCAAATCAATAGATATTCAGAATCTGCCCACATAAAAGAGAATCAAAGAAAGCATAACTTTTCTCAGAAGATGAAAACGCCAATACCTTTGAGTCTGAATCAAACAGTTCATTAACTGAATGTTCAAATCAAGTAGATCAATCATCGAATGTGGTCGCTCAGCAAACTTCCAGTTAAAAAAGCTCTAAAGAAAATTAAGAATTATCAAGAAGACAAATAAATCAATTTTGAGAACAAAATCTCAAATATTTTATTTGAAATTCCCCATTGGAAGTCCTCATCTCCCCAGCAAGATCAGTCTCTTCTGAATTTTTTTGAATAAATTTTCACCATATATTGTATTCCTAGATGAAATAAAAATTGATTCGAGTTAATTAGGCATTTTCTTAGATTTTAAAAATTATAAATTAAACCTAAGTAAACCAAACAATAAGCATTGTCGAGGTTTAGCAATTTTAGTTGAAGAAGAATTAGAATTTGTCCAAGACTTTTTGTATGATTAATTTGCTTCTTAACTACATTGTATTGAAATAAATCCGGAAAAAGCTCAATTACATATTTTCAGTTAATATTATTCAACTAATAAACTTCTAAATTTTAATATATTCGAAAAGATAAATAGGAAATGTAAAAATAACTTACCCTAAACGGAACTTTAATTCCACTTGAACCATACCCGACTTTTCTAGGTATCCAATTTGATCCGAAGCTCTGCTTTAAAAAACTATTAAAAAGCCTCACCTCAAGAGCCACGTCCAAAATAAACTTAATCAGTAGAGTTAGAGGTTTGAAACTAAAAAATGGCATCGAACTTTGCAGAATTATTTACAAGAATTTTATTCGTTCAATTTTTGATTACGCTTTTATTCCTCTGTCTAGTGCAACTCAGAAAATTTTACCAGATGTTCAAAAACTTCAAACCAAAGCCCACATTCACGAAAAGTTATGGATCGAGCTAACGTCAAATAGAACTCAATCACTTCTCAAAAGTTTTTTCATCAGACGCGAAAACCATGCACAGCTAAACTTAGATATTAACGAATTCATGTTGCACGAAACGAATAACAATCCCAAATTTAATTCATTGTTCCAAAACTTTAATATTTTCCTAAATGAAAGATAGTTCTAGGTCAATACGCTTATCCAACAACAACCTCTAATCTTTATATTTATTTATGTTTTTTATGTTTTTTCTTTTATTTTTGATTTTTACTCGAAACACATTTAAACAATTTTTGATCCTTTTTAATAATCGTTAGGCTAAAAAGAAAGACTTTGTTCCATTCTGAGTAGCCTGAGGGTTTCCCTCAAATAAATAAAATATAATAATAATAACAATAATCATCTTAACTTTTAGTTGATTTTTTGAAAAGTTTCAGTACTCAATTAAGCCTATCAACATTCGACGTAATGCTTGTTACAATACTATCATTGATTTTTCTCTCATCTTGTTTTATTTTATTTGCAATGTAATGATCTCTCTTTAATTCTAATTGTTTTACTAAAATCAATTCTCCGCTCATATCATTGATTGACCTGAACCATTGTTCAGCTAGATGAAATTTTAAAAGCTCGTTCGGTGTTCCTCTTGATGTTCTCATTTATTTGTTTTGCAACATTCCATAGACATTCAATCAATTGAGTGTGTATACCGGTTGACGGATTAACAAAATTTTTTGAATGATTAACTGTATAGTGCTTGTATCCATTATTTTTTAGTTGATTATACGAGCTCCATTCGTCCGAAACGATTTCTGTTCCAGGTTTACAATTTTATTTGATAATTGGCAGCAAAAGGCTTGCGTCACGATTATCAACAAAAAACATTCGAACTTCTTTTGGTATTTTATCTAAATTTTGACTCAAAATCGATTTATACGAACGCTTAATACCATAGTTACTATTTGATTTGTTATTTGTTTTTCGATGGTCATTGTACAATGATTTTCGTCGTTCTTTTTGTTTTATTTTTGAATATAGGTCTTGATTTTACCTTGATTTCTGATTTTGATCGATTTAGTCTTTTCGATATCAGATATTTTTTGGCATACAAGTCTGAATACCCATTTGAGGGGCATTTATTTGTGATTCGTAAAGAATACAGCGGATTTTATTCAACCAGTTAATTACTGTTTTCTTATTCAGTTCACATTGATTAACTGTGTAATCTAACGTAATATTAAAAGACCAATACTTGTAGATTTCAAGAACTTTTTCTATTGATAAATTTGATGTCGAGTTAAAAGAAAAAATATCACTTCGAAACGTTGAATGCTGACGACAACGTCTATTTTTACATCCAAAAACGATTCTTTTATCGACTGTTTCTATACTATAATTTCTCTTTTTTCTATACAATGTAAATTTCTCATGCTCAAGATTAGCATTGAAAAATTTATATCAGTTAAAAATTTAATTAAATTTTCTTTATCACCAATAAAAGAAAAAAATTCTTTATTGTTTTGAGGAAGTTGCATTTTTAGGTTTTTGAATAAGCCAAATCTAAAGAAAAAGTTTTGATTAATAAGTATCTTTAATAGAGAACTCAATATATAATTTTTGATTTTGATAAAAGAGGAGATATTATAGAAACGAAATTTTAGTTTTATATATTATTTGGTGATCATTTCTTAAAATAAATTAAATTAATTATTAATTGATTTTTTAATCTCTCTCCGCTAACAGTGTTTATAAATATCAAAATTAGATCAATTATGACAAAATTAGATCAAATAATTGAAATTTATTTATTAAAGATAAATATTTTATCTTCGAACTGATCAAATGTTTATGTTGTCATTTTGAAAAAAGAATCAGGATGTAGAAAAATAGGATTGTTATTTGATATCATTTACATGTAAACTAACTTATTTCTATTTAAGAATTATTATTGATTTTGATAAAAAAATATCGTTTAAATAAAGTCTAAAAGTCATTATTAAAATAAAAAAAAGTAATTAAAATGAATGATAAAATGTTTTTCGATATTACATAAGTTAAGTTAGTTAAGGACAAAGTTGAAATTTTGATGAAACGACATCAAAATAACTATTTTATTGACCAAGAATTAGATTCAATCGATCAAAGTTACTGCTCACTAGTAAGACCAAGTTTTGAAGTAACGATAAAAAATTTACCTTTGTGTGTCAGTTATGATACTCGAGCAAATGTAAAAAAAATGTCCTGGGTTCTAAATTAAACAGAAAAGTTTTCAAATGAAGTTGAAAGAAAACATCATTTGAGTTTAATTAGCCCTTTCAAAGAGATTTATGAGGACTCAGTGGTAATCTATGAAAAACATTGCCCAGGTTATTGCAAAGCAAAAGCGACCGTAACAAGTGTTGACGGTAAAAAAGTTTACAAAAAACGAACGGATTCAAACAATGGTAACGAAAACAATGATAGAACAAGAAGTGAGACGATTGATGCGAATACTGTTATGGAGCAAAGAGTAAAAGATAGTATTGTAACAAGCATTCCGTCGAATGTTGATAGGCTTATTGAGTACTCAAGATTGTCAAATAATCAACTAAAAGTACAGATGATAAATCATGAACGTTTTAATGAATTGTCAGCTATACTCGGATTGGCTTAGTTTTTCGGTAGCAGCTAATTATATTTTATAGTATCTAATTTTTAGTAGATAAAAATATTGTAGAAAATTATTTTTTTTAGTAGCAAAATTAATTGATTAGCAGATAAATTTATTCTTCAGTAGATAATTGTTGTCAGTTAAAAGATAATATTTTTTTTCAAGAGAATGTTTGAAATAAAAAAAAAACGTGTAAATTAATTGACACTTAATTAGTTAATTATAACTGACAAAATAAATAATTAATTAAAAACTTTTAAATGTATTATTTATACCTTTGAGAAAACTTATTCTTTACTTAAAATTATATAATTTATCTTAATTCATTTTAATCCAAAAAACTATTCAAAAATTATCATGACTTCTGAAACCTCAACGTCAATTCTTGATATTCCAAGGCCAATCGATCCAAATAACGACGATACCGATAATGATACAAGTTTAAACGAAGTTTTTACTAACTCAAAAAAAAGAGGAAGAGGATTTCTTTACGACGATTTCGCAGTCTATTTATCGCATCAACAATGCACTAAAGATATCAAAGATGGTAAAATTGATGACAACAATTGGGCAAAAAAAGATGTTCGAGTTAACAAAAACAAAACTGAAAAAATATTTTACAAATGTTGTCTGTGTGATAAACGATTATGCGTTGTAAAACATAGTACAGACACCAAAGTTACAGTTCAACTACAAGACTCGCTAAATATTCACAACAAAGTAACTGATGAAATTCCAACTAAAACAAGAGAAAAAGTGATTATTCTTTACAACGACGAAAAGAAGCCAAAATATATTTCACGTTGGTTACGAGATCATTTAAACGAAGGTTACATTGAATTAAGCCCAAAACAAATTACAAATCTAATGCAGCGAGTTAGAAAAAAAGAATCTCCTAAAATGACAGTTGAGGATCTTCGAAGTTGGGCCGATTCTTTAAAAACTATACCAGACAATCACGATCAAGTTCTTACAGTTTCTGAGTTTAAAATTGACTTGAAATCTGTAAAATTTCATATTTTTATGACAACAAGACGTCTCATTTCGTTTGCTCGTAATGCTAATCATATAGCAACTGATGCAACCTTCAAATTATTATGGCTCAATTTTCCTTTATTATTATGTGGTACAACAGATTCTGACCAAGCATTTCATCCATTCGGTATGGTTATTACTAAAAATGAAACCGAAGACGATTTCACGTTCATGTTCAAAACAGTTCAACCATTAGCTCAAAAACGCGGAAGAGGACGTCCCCTAAAGTCATTAAATGTTCAAAATACTGTATTTTGGATTTAATTAATAAAAAAATTAATTTTTTTTTGTTGTTTTTTATGTTTATTTTGTAATTTTGGTATTTTGAATTTCACATACTCACATACAACCAATCTATGTGCGCATACATCCAATATATGCTCACATCCATCCAATCTATGCTCACATTCACCCAACTATGTTCGCATACATATTAATGTATGCTCAATAAAATAAAAAAAAAATAGCTATGATTTTCTATTATCGAATAGATATTTTAAAAATTTAACTATATTTTGTTTTAAAAAAACAGAAAAAATCTATATTCGTATAGATAATCTATTCTTGAATACATTTTTATGTATCTTCGCATACATATTTATCTATATTAACATAGATTATCAAATTTTAAAGACAAGAAAATTTATTTCTTATATTAAATAAAATTTTTTAATTGTTTATCTGTACCGAGCTAATTCTCCTTTAGAATAAAAATAAAGTCTTATTTAGTGCACTTGATATCGTCCTAAACCAATTTGAAAATGATGCGATCATGTCTATCAACAATTTCTCTTCAAAGAAAGTATGGATAATCGATTTTAATGATGCTTTTAATTTTGCCAAAATTTTCGATCGTGAAATCAATATTAATGGAACCAATTTCAGGCTTGAGATTCAATTAAAGTCCCGGATCCCAGAAAGAACTGTACTTTTCGTTTTCACTTTTGCCCTCTGAATTCGACAATAATAGACTTGAAATTTTCTTAAAGCTGTTCGAATTGATAGATTAAATTTTGAACACATTCCTGAAGAAAAATAAAAAGATAGACACGAGAAGAAAAATAATGTCAGAAGAGTGAGAATATTATTTTCATAAGAAGTGGAGAACATTATTGGAAGCTTGTTAGACTCTACAATAATGAATGGTTTAAAGTGTAGTGTGTCAATTGTTGGACAAAAGGAGAAATGCCCTGTCAAAGAAACAGTATGAGAAAAGTGTCATCAGAAAAGACACTTGACACAAAAATGCTCCATTTTCGAAAAGCAAAGGTCGCTTGAGAGGAAAAATACTGACTACAATTATCTTTAAATTGACCAAGAAGAAACCCAATCAATAATAATAATGCTATTGATTAAAAGATAATGATGAAAAAATGATGCCAAAAACGATTGGATATCAGCCACAGGATATCACTAATTTAAATGACGTAATATCCCAAATTAGCCCCCAAGACCTTAAAATTCCAGTATTAGAAAACCTTTTGGTAAGTCGTTTTAGTGATTTTCTACTAATTAGTCACCTGTCATTGTCGGCTCAAATGATCAGAATGAGACTGAAAGTTTTTCATAACCAAAAATCAAATCAATAGATATTCAGAATCTGCCCACATAAAAGAGAATCAAAGAAAGCATAACTTTTCTCAGAAGATGAAAACGCCAATACCTTTGAGTGTGAATCAAACAGTTCATTAACTGAATGTTCAAATCAAGTAGATCAATCATCGAATGTGGTCGCTCAGCAAACTTCCAGTTAAAAAAGCTCTAAAGAAAATTAAGAATTATCAAGAAGACAAATAAATCAATTTTGAGAACAAAATCTCAAATATTTTATTTGAAATTCCCCATTGGAAGTCCTCATCTCCCCAGCAAGATCAGTCTCTTCTGAATTTTTTTGAATAAATTTTCACCATATATTGTATTCCTAGATGAAATAAAAATTGATTCGAGTTAATTAGGCATTTTCTTAGATTTTAAAAATTATAAATTAAACCTAAGTAAACCAAACAATAAGCATTGTCGAGGTTTAGCAATTTTAGTTGAAGAAGAATTAGAATTTGTCCAAGACTTTTTGTATGATTAATTTGCTTCTTAACTACATTGTATTGAAATAAATCCGGAAAAAGCTCAATTACATATTTTCAGTTAATATTATTCAACTAATAAACTTCTAAATTTTAATATATTCGAAAAGATAAATAGGAAATGTAAGAATTGTGTTCTCGGGGTTCTTTTTAATGCCAAAACAAGTCAAATAGGTTGCAAAGAAAAATGAAAAACTAAAATGGAATCATTTTAGAAAGCATAATTAATGAGCTTAATTAAACAGATATCAATATTAATTGTCTAACCATTAACAAATTCAATATGGAAAATTTTTTAATTTTTGATTTATTCTTAGTCTCATCTTCATTGATTAATAAAATCACTGATCTAATGTCCTAAATAGTCAAGATATGACCACTGATCATTTTCCAAATGAGGCAAATATCTTTGTAAAAATTTAACAAGCTTTAATTAAATTATTTTGAATATTTAACACAATTAGTCTAAATGAATTGTTGGCTGAGCTGTAAGCTAAGTCTGACTCTACTTCCTGGTCATATTGGACCTTTCATAATAGTTATAATTTGTAACTAGTCTTGTTGCTAGAATTAGATTTAAACTAAACTCGTAGTTACTAGTCTGTATCTGACTAATAATAATTGATTGGAACTTGGAGACAATTTACAAAATAGAATGATATTCAAAGGATATATAAGAGAGAATATTTTGTGCATCAAGTTTATATTTATTTTTCTTAGCTCAAGTTTTGAGTTTAATAAAGTTTATAAAAACTAGTTTATTATTTCCAATGCCAAGGTCTAAGTCCAGTCCTAAGTTAACCGCTAACAGTATTTTTTGAGAAATAGTATATATTTTGGATAATTATTTGATTTAATATTTATTTAATTTATTTTTTAAATTAACCAATTAAAGGTAATTATCTGAGCTGCTAAAAGTACAGTATTAAAACGAATTAATTTTCGCCTAAATTTTTAAAAAAAAAAAAAAAAAGTTTCAAATTTATCAAAAAGAAAAAGAAAAAGTTTTAAATTAAATAAGCACACGTAAGCCAAAAGTCAGAAAAGGAAAAGCACAAGTGAACCAAAATAAAAAGCACGCAGTTTTGTCAAATGGACTCAAATTTTTTGCTTGAAACAAACTGGCCATCGTTTGGACAAGGTGTCGTATCTGGGCACTCAAAAAACTTTGCATGAATGGTGTGGTAATATTTCGAAATTCGTGCTGGAGCTTTCAAATGATGTGAAACTTCTATAAGAAAGAGAAAAGGAGAAAGACAATGAAATAAATAAACTGAAATCTGCATTGTGAGCAGCAAATAAAACAACAAACTCATCCAACAACAATAGTAAGTGGATTCAAACGGTAAAACAAGGAACAAAAAATGCTAAAAAAACAGCGGATCATATAGCTGTAGAAAATGCAACCATTAAGTTCTTTTCGTAATGTTCTAAAATTTTTGCTTTCGACGAAAAAATAGTAGAAATTGTAGAAGCATTAACGTTGTATTCTTTGGCCAACTTTGAAGTGGTTATTTTTTGCTCAGTTTGCTTTTTTATAATATCTATCTTGATTTCAAGAGATATACATTTTCTCTTTTTGCAAACTTGTTTTTCATTCATTTTTATCAATTAGAAATTTTAGAAAAACAATAATTAGTAATTGTCAAGTATTTATTTAATATTTTTTATTATCAAGGTCATTGTGAGTGAATCGAGCGAAATTTTAGAAATCAATATAAAATTTTATTGGTTAAAAATATGAAAAAATATTGCAATTTTGGAATGAAAGATTGAATAATCGATTATAATTTTATTTATATCCAATTAAAAAAAAAGTAAAACGAAAATAAAATTCCGCTCAGTTTACATTGAATTCACTCAAGATGCGTTAAATAACGAATGTCATTTTTTTAAAATTCGTTATATAAAGGTTTTTTTCTTAAGAAAAGTATTACTCGTTTTTTTTTCTTAGTTCGTTATATCGGGATTTCGTTATAAAGAGGTTCGATGTATCAAAGAAAATTAGCAATCTTTTTCCTTTATAAAAAATCGGTTCCTGGATTCATATTCGTAATATAGAGGAGTTCGTTATATGAGGGTTCGTTATACGGAGGATCGACTGTACCTAAATGATCAACAAGTAATCAAAGAATCTATCAAAGCATTAAAAAAGTCAAACAATGAATTAACGAAAGAACCGAAAGAGATATCAAATTTTCTTAATAAATGTTTTCAAGATGTTTTTGTTATTGAACAAGATGGTGAGCTTCCTCCTTTGGAAGTTGAATTTAATGAAAACTGGTCAGAATATATTGACATTGAGCCAAACGACATTAGTTATGAAATGGTTTTCAAAAAATTACAAGATCTGAATCTAAATAAATCATGTGGTGTAGACGAGGGATGTGCATTAAGTTCTTAAATCGTTTTTTCAAAACTTAAGTAAATGGACCATATTTTTAAGTAAATACTTAAACTTAAGTCCATTTTTCAAATTTTTTTAAGTAAATACTTAAGTATTTATCATGATACTTAAGTACTTAAATTTTTTTCAATAATATATCAAAAAAAAACTATTTTTTATAAAAATTTTAATGCAAAAATTTGGGCTTAATATAATTTAATTAAATTTAGTACAAAATCTTTTTCGATGGTAGATTTCTTTACGGTTTCGCATTTGTCTTTGATATGGTTTGTCAAGTTTGTTGTTACTTTAATTGAGCCTCTAACCTTTTTTTCACAGTGTTTACAGGTAGCTGTAAAATTTTCCCACGGTCTTTCAATAGCGGACTTTTCATAGTCAAAGTTTGAAAGATCCGAGGATGTTGCTTAGGTAAAGAAGGTTGAGAGGGTTTTGTTTTTTACTGAACACCACGACCGATTATCATCTAAGATAGACAAAGAGAGAGTGAATTTGAATCAAATTAGATTTTTTGGATTGGGACAATAATCAAGAAAAGATGAAACCAATAATAAAAGTTTCTTTTGTTTGTAAAAAAAAGCGTTGAGAGAATTTTTTTTTATAGCGGTTAAATTTCAAAGCACTGTGTTTTTGATTTAATACAGCAAGTTAAACGAAGGAGAGTCTTCTTCAAGCTTTATTGTTCTCTATTTAACAAATAAGTAATACTGCATAAAAAAATTATGTTTAATTAGTGTGTGAAGTAAATTTTTTTTATTTGCAATCATAAACAATTAAATGAAAAAAAATCTCAAATCATGAATGTTAATCAAAAAGTTAAGTATTTTTAAATACTTAAGTAAATTCGGTCTTACTTAAGTACTTAAAAAAAATCGAATTTTTCAAAATTTAAACTTAAGTATTTACTTAATTTTAATTTTTTTTAAAGAACTTAAGTACTTAATACTTAATGCACATCCCTGGTGTAGACAAGCTTCATCCGTTATTGCTAAAAAACTGAGCAGAAGCCTTTACTGTTCCTTTAACTTTGATTTTCAGAATAGTCAGCTTCCAAAACAATTCAGATCAGCAAATATTACTCCATTGTTTAAAAAAGGTGATATATCAACGGCAAGCAATTATCGTCCTGTGTCTTTAACTTCAATTCCTTGCAAAATTATGGAAAGCATAATAAGAACCAAAATGGAAGACTATCTTTATAAGAATAATATTATATCTAAAGAACAGCATGGATTTGTTAAGAAAAAGTCATGTACATCTAATCTTCTGGAAACTCTAGATTTCATCTCAATGAGTATATACAAAAGTATTCATGTTGATGTGATTCTGCAAGATTTTGCGAAAGCATTTGATACTGTTCCGCACAGACGACTAATAACTAAATTGAAAGCGTATGGCTTTGATGGTCTGACACTAAAATGGATTGAAGCTTTCTTGAAAAATAGAAGACAACGAGTTATTCAAGGTGAAATTTTGTCGGATTGGGTTGAGATTTTTAGCGGTGTACCACAAAGGTCAGTGATTGGTCCACTATTGTTCGTTTTGTATATAAATGATCTACCTAAAGAAATAGAGAAAATTGAGAAATTGTATGCAAATGATACTAAAATTTTCTCGCAAACGGTATTAGAAATAAGCGCCGCGAAACTACAATCAGATTTAGATTTAATTTTCAAGTGGACTCAAGATTGGCTACTTCTCTTCAACACACCAAATTGTGTGGTTATGCATTATGGTCATAAAAACAAAGAATTACCTTATTTTATTAATGGTAAGCAGTTATCAACGTCAGAAAACGAAAGAGATCTTGGAGTTATTTTCAATACAAATCTAAAATGGAAAAATCAAGTGATAGAGGCTACAAACAAAGCAAATCAATTGTTAGGTCGCATCAGGAAGTCATTCGCTCGTTTTGATTGTAAGTTATTAAGATCTTTGTATTTAACTTTTGCTCGTCCTCTTTAGGAATTTGCAGTGCCTGTATGATCTCCAATTCTTAAATCTGACTGTGAGAGTGTTGAAAGGATTCAACGCAGAGCTACGAAATTTGTTTCGTCAATTAGAAACAAACCGTATGAAAGCAGATTGAAGGCTTTGAACATTCCAAATCTGGTGGAAAGAAGAAAAAGTGGTGATCTAATTCAATTATACAAGTTCATGCATGGAATAGAATCGGTTAAAAAAAGCAACAATTTTAATGTCACAAAAAACCAAGGAAGAGGTCACTGCCTCAAATATCACAAAGAAATATCGAGGCTCCAACATAGAGATAACTTTTTTTCAACAGAACCGCTATTATATGGAACTCGCTGCCAAATGAATTAGTTGAAGCCCTCAATGTTAACAGCTTTAAAGCAGGCATTGATTGCTGGATTAGCAGCAATCAATCACATCAGCTGTCTTAGTGTGCCTTATCAGCACACTCGCTGGCTAGCCAGCTACAGTTAAAACTACTCCTACTACTACTAAAATAATTGAGGCAAAGTTTTGGGAAGTTGAGGCAAATAAATTTATTTATTTAGAATCCCATGAAAATATAACTCGTCTTAAAAATGAATTATCAGTCATAAAAATAAATTAATTTACTTTTTTTTAATTGATTGTCACATTTAGAATCAATTTTTAGTATAAAAAATTGATAAATCGCATAAGGAATAAAAAGTAAATTAATTTATTTTTGTTTATGGACTGAAAATATTTTTTTGTAAAATGAATTTGTTTAAATTATCAATTCTTAAGCCAAAGTAATTAAGTATTAAAATCGAAATAAAGCATGCTTTTTAGGATTTTTAAAAGTCTCATTGAAAACTATTCTTTGATGAAAACAATGCATTTTGGTATCTAGAAGCATTTTCTTTTTTGATATAAAAAGAAACATTTTTAGCTTTAGCTACTTTTAAAAAGAAATTTGTTTAAACATATCAATTTTTTTCCATTACAAGTGAGAAAATTTTTTCAATTTTTTGTTTTAATTTTATTAGAAAAAAAATACATTTTAAGTTTGTTATAAATTTTTTTTGGGTTAAGTGTTGCTGTTTACATGCTAGAAAAAAGTTTATTTAGAAATAAAAAAATGAAAAATTGGATCTCATAAACCTTAAATTTCATGGCTAAGTAAATTATGAGAATCGAAAGTCTAGTTGCTTTTTACAAAAATTTATTATAATTTAACAAAATTTTGTTGATTCTTTTACCAATAAAATTATAACCACAAAATTAAAAAATCTTTTCCAAAAATCTTGCTATGAATAGAATGTTTAGAATCTTGTTGATTGTGATGGCTTTGATTGCCATTGTGACAGCCATGGACAACAGGAATACAACAAACAGCACTGACGCTGAAGTGCGCGAGAAGCGTCAATTCGGTTTCAGAGGTGGCTTCGGATTTGGAGGAGGCTCTAATTTCAATAACAACAACGGAGGCTTCGGCTTCGGTGGTTCTAACTTTAACAATAATAATGCTGGATTTGGTGGTGGCTCCAATTTTAACAATAATAATGGCAAGAAATAACCTCATTTTGTACACAATTTTATTTCAATTTTTTCTTTTCAATTGTAATTAAAATTTTATAAATCAATAAATATTTAGCTTATGGCAATGCACTTTAATCTTTTAAGAGACAATTTGATCTTTCAAGCTATTTAAAAGCAATTTTTATATATTTTTTTTTAAATAAAAAATGAAATCAAAAATTTTATTATCTTTAATTATTTTTATTTTAGTTGGCCATGAGTGCAGAGAACTCGCTGGAAGATCATACTTGAACAATTTTTTTTCTCTAGAAGAATTTTTCAACTCGGAACCAGTGTCCAATTTGATTGTCAGCTCGAATTTGGTCCGAGACAGCCTTAATTCAAATATAAAAAATGAAAATGTAATATCCAACACTCTGTCCACCACAACCACTACTGAATCCACCACTACCACCACTTCCGAGTCAACCACTGAATCCAATAGTTACAACTACACCAGCAATTATACTTTTTCGGACACTTGGAATAGTAATTCATTTAAGGGAGAAAACAGGAATGTGAAATATGAAAATAGAAGAAAGAATAATGGGCTCAAGAACAGGGTCAATAAAGTAGACAGCTTGAATTTGGTGCGCAAAGGATCCAATTCAAATATAACTAATAAAAATAGTTTTGATAATGAGGCAAATAGACTAAATAGAAAGTTTGATAATTATATTTTGAGTAAAAATTTTATTTGGAATAGTTTAAACTCAAGTGTTGACAATTCGAATGGCATTAATAACGATTTTGGGTAAGAATTTTTTTAATTAAAAGAAATTCAATCAGTTTTAAAATTGTTTTTTTTTTAATTAATTTTTTTTAATTAATTTTTGTAAAAATTTAATATTTATTAAAAAATTAAAAATTTAAATAAAGTTAAAATTTTTTGTATCTTTTTGATTAATTATACCTTTAAATAAGTAAAATTTTGAAATTGAATTTTTGTAGCGGATGCTGCCCTTTGCTTACTTTGGGAAAAAAAAATCGTTAACAAATTTAATAAAAATAATGACAAATTTTAATTAATGAAGATGATTAAAGTAATAACTGAAAAAATTAAAAAAATTTATAATTGAAAATATTTTTCAATTTTAAATGAATTTTATTTTTTAAACGAAATTGTCACAACATCAACAACACTTTTAATTTTATTTGTTTGTTCACTAAATTTGCTCTTAAATAAACGAGTATATCTTAATAGTGAATCATTTAATCAACTAAAATATCAAATAGATTAAATTATGGTAACACAGTCTAAATGTATTTAATGTAAATTCGGTGACGTAATTTGAAAAACCGAAATATATAAGTCGTTTCATTTTTTTTTTAAACAACCCACATATTTTTGTAGATCTTGAAGAGAGGAATCCAAATATATATATAAAATATTTTTAAAAAATTTTTAAACCTTTTTTTTTTAAATTCAAAGTTTTTTTTCGGCTTATTCGGTAGAATTTTTCAAATTAGTAATTATGTTTGACAATTTTTGATCCGATGACGGAACAAGTTTGAACTGACCTTATTTGCTTATCGTTTTCAGCGGGTCTTAATTTGTAGAAAATAATTTTACTAGAATTTTAAGATAGCCGATGGGTCCGTTGTCTAATGTTGTTATTTTTTATGGGTTAAGAGGTTATTGATGTATCACCTCAATACCCAAAAATCCTACCTATTTACCCCTAAAAATAAAATATTTAACTTAATTAGGCTTAAAAGACAAAAATGATCACATTGATGCAGTTTTTTATGAAAAATTAAAAATTTTGTTTCTCAAAAAAGTTTGTTTTTTTTTACAAAAATAATTTGATTTTATTTGATAAAAATATTCGTTCTTAATTATCAAAAATAGTTAATATATTATATAAATGAATAAGAATAAACAAAAAGAAGTTAAAAAAAAATAATGGGTTTGTTTTGAATGATTACCGAAAAAATTTAGAAATAACAAAGGGTAAGAGTTTCACTGTGATGAATGTCTCGACTAATCTTTAAACAAAAAAAATCAAATAAAATTTATTTTAAATTCGTTAATAATTCGTTTAAATTTTTTCTAAATAGTTATGTTGTAGCGTGTATTTAAAATATTAATAATAAAGAATATTTTAATTATTTATATTATTAAAAAAAACAAAAAATCATCTTTTTAATTCTTATTGAGCTAATTGGGTGAATTCGGTTAATTCGGTGAATATCTTGGAAAAGAGGTTAGTTTTGGGGCAAATATATATGGTTTTCGGGGTATTTCGGTTAACCCAATTATCCCTATTAGCCCTAACATAATTAACCGCAGGAGGTAAATGGGTGAGTCAAAAAAATAGGTCTAATTCGGTGACAATTTTTGGAGTTTTCGAACAAAATGGGATCGTTTTATGCAATAAAAAAAAAATAGGTCACCCAGTTAGGCTCATTTACCATAAAATTTAATTTTAAATATGACTTTATCAAAAAAAATGCTACATTTTAGTAAAAAATCGGAAAAAACTAAAAATTTATAAAATCTTTAGATTAAACATTTTTCAAGTTTAATTTTTAAAACTCAAATTAAATTTTTTTTTAAAATTTCAAATTCATTTTTAAGGCTAACCTTTTTTTTTTTTGAAAATAATATCGGTCATAAAAAAAAACTCCATTACAAAAAAATTAATTAATTTACAACTAAAAAATTGAATTTATTTCTAAAATAAAATAAAAATTGAAAAATTATCAAAATAAAATTTTAATTTTGCATAATATTTGTATTTATGATATTGCCAACAATTGCATTTGCAGATACTTTATTTTGATTAACAAGAACATTGCCACTTGAGCCTTGTTGTGAGTTAAACACGTTGCCTATCACTTTTACCCCATGTATATTATTGATGGTAAAGATGCGGTCTGGATTCTTGATACGCAGTGGCTTTGGAAGTTTAAACGTGGTATGATAGCCACAATTTATGCAATTACTATTAGAGATCTCTGATTGATGGCTCCCATGAACTATATTTGAATTTTTTATTGAATTAAAAGCCCCATTTCCGCTCAATATGCCATTATGGTTACAAATTGAAGCATTCATTCCATTTTTTATTTTATTAAGGCTATGGAAATTATTAAAAGAAAATGATTTTAGGCCTAACGAATCTTTCTTTAAATAGGGCATCAAAGAGAATGCTGAAAATAAACAAATAAAAATATAAAATTTTAAAAACATTGTAGCACTTGAATATTTAAAATTATATGACTTTAAATAGTAAAATTAGCTTTATAATTGGTCTTAATTAGCTTTCGAATAGCCTAAAGATAAAAGTTAATTTATTGAGAATTTTTTTTTAATAAAAAATGAATAATTTTATAAAAGAACATTTTTAAATAATTATTTTTATGCCTAAAAAGGCTGGATGCAATTTAAAAACAATTTTGTAGTCTCATTTACCTTTCAAAACTATTATCAATTCATAAATTAATAAATACTTCTAATCGGCCAAACGATAAAATTTAAAAATTAAATAGTTTAATGAATTAGTAAAAAAATCTTGAAAATTTCTTCTATTTTTTTTTTGAAAAATTTCACATTTTGTGTTAAGAATTTACCAATAATAAATAAACAAAATAGTTGACAAAAAAAATTTAACCTAAAATTTTTTATCTAATTAAAATAATAATCTTAGTTGTATTCTAAATTTTGATTGATACCAAAGTTTTTTAAAAGTCACAAGTCTTAAGTCAAGTCCAAGTAAGGACTTTTAATTTCATTTAATTGAAAACCTGACTTGGACTTTAATATGGGAATTTTAAACAACTCTGATCAACACATAATTTTGTTTTCTTTTACTAAATGTCTTCTTAACTTTTTTGATTTTTGTTATCACAATTATTTTTGAAAAAAAAAAATTAAATCGAAAAGAAAATCAAATAAAAAAAAAAAACAAAAAATTTTTAAGAGTGATCAATTAGACAGCAAGATTGTTGTATAACAAAAAATTCATTTTAAATGAAAAAAGAAAGATATTACATTAAAATTTTATTGGGATATTAAAATTTAATTTTTTTGAATAACTTTTTTATGATTCAATTTTTATTTAAAAAATTTAGCGAAATCTTACAACATTTTTTATGTATTTTAATCTCTCTTTAGGTGGGAGAAAAAAGTTATAAAAAAAAAATTTATAAAACCTTCTGAATTTCAGACTGTGATTTCTGAATTTTTAAATTAATTATGTGAATTCTCTAAAAATTCTCTTAAAAAAATTCAAAAAAAATTTAAAATCTTAATTAAAATAAAAATTTTGGACTTTTTATTTTTTCTTTAAGCTAAAAAAAGTGAAAAAGCAATTTAACCATTCAAAAAGATAGAAGAAATTGAATTTTTTTAAATATGATTATTATCTGTAGGAAAATAATAATAATATTAATAATAAGATATCAAGATATTAAGATACTCTAATTAAAACTGTAAAAATTCAAGTCAAGATTAATTTTAATTATTTTTTTTTTCTAATTTTTTAAAAAATCTACTCCAAATTTTTGAAAAAAACTCAAAAATTTATTTCATAAAAATTATCAGGTAATTGTATTTTAACGATTAATTGACTGTTTGAAATAAAATTTCCACTTATTAGTAAATGAAGTACAAAATAATTATCATTTTATAATTAAAATTTTTATAATTAAAAAATTATTTAGAAATGTTTTTTTTTTCCTCAAGTTTTTATTACCTAATTGAATAAATATTTCTTTATTAATAATTTTGGCCTGAAAAATATTTCAAAATTATCAAAAATTAGTTATTTCAATAAAATAAAATTCCCACTTATTCCATGGACATAAAGACAAGAAATTTGTTAAAGTTCTGGAATGAAAATTGATTGTTTATGGTTTTTGTTTCATTTAACATTTTTATGATCAACTTTTTTTAGCAACTTAAGCCCCGTAACAACCTATTTCTTTAAATTAAATTAATTAATGAAGAATTTTTCGTAAATGTCAATAGTTTTAGCATTTAACAATTGGATCAGAGGGAAATGAGGTGGTAATTATTGAACAGCACTTAAATTCAGTTTTAATTACGTTAATTAAGACTATGAAAAAAGCAATTTTAATTCTATGATATTTTTAAAATTTAAAAATTAAATACAAATTTTTTTTTAAACTGGAAAACTGACAAGTTTTTCTATTTAACATTTTTCAATAAGCCTACAATTAAAAATATTTTGTATTTAAAATAACACCAATATCTATTAATCTAATAATTATTATATAGCTAAAATTAAATCCTTGTATTAATAAGATCAGTTCTTTTAACAAAGATTAAATTAAAATATTAAATTAAAAAATATTAATTTAATAATTTTTGCTTAATTATTTTATTTAATTTATTTCTTTAGATTTATAAAACATGGTAAAAATATTGTGCTGCAAGATTTTTGTCTTTAATTTAAGTTAAATTTGGTTTAATTTTTTGTGTTTGAATTACAAAATGTATCCAATGTTGAAATAGCATTGAAAAAGTGCGATGTTTCAAATATTTTTCAGTTTCAAATAAAAAAAATAATTAAAGTTATTTTTGCAAGCATTTTCTTATTTGAAATTAAACTCTTTAGTGAAATAGAATGAGTTTAATTTTTATTTAGAAATTTGAAAAAATATTGAAAACTCTTTATTTTTCTTTTAAATAATTTATTTATTTGTTTATCTGTACCTGTACCAACCCAAAGAATAAAAATATATGAAACAAAAAAATCAGAAATTAAGTTAAATAAGATAAAATAATATAAAAATTAAATAAAAAGAAAAAAAGATAAATAATTCATTTAGATTTGAATTAATATTCAATCGTTGAAAAACTCGGTCTAGTCGGATAGGTATTTAATAGAATGCCTAATTCTCGAAGCTGATATAAAGATAGACAATTGAATTTAATAATTTTTTATTTTTTGTTTTTTTTTAAACTTGAAGGAGCTTTAGAAAAAGTATTTGCTCTGATATAGTTGTTCTGGTATTAACTTTTATCAATCTCGAAAACCCAAATGCAATTTCTACTTAAATATTTAGACAAAATTAATAAAAATAAAGAAAACTAAAATCAATTTTTCAACCTTGAAGTGTTTGACTTTATGTAATGTTTTTTGTATCTATCTTATTTTTTACTATTACATTTAGCTTTTTTCTAAATAGATTAAAAAATATCGAACTAGATGGACAATTTTTAGATCAGGTGAACTAATAGATCCTAAAACCTAAGAATTAGAATTGTTCTAGCAATAAATGAACCATAGTTCACCTAACCGACTAGAACCGAAAAACTTTAATCTTTATTTATAAATTTTTACTTTAGTGATAATTAACGTTCGTTTGATGCATTTTAACAAAATATCAATTTATAAAAAATGGAAAACAGAGAGTGAATGGTTTTTTATACTATAAATATTATCTTAAGGGTCATCATATCACAAACCCAAAGTCAAAATTTATAAGAAAAATCAAGTTTTTCACGCACGCAATATTAACTTAAAATTATTTTTTTATTCGAAACTGAAAAAAATATTTTAAACATCACACATTTTCAATGCTATTTCAACATTGGATACATTTTGTAATTCAAACACAAAAAATTAAACCATTTGATTTTGAATTTATTTTTTTTTATTTAAAAAGTTTTTTTTTTTAAATTAATATATATATTAAATTATTTTAAATTTTTATTTTTTTATTATTTTATCACCTCTTTTTTGTTAAACAGTTTTTTTATACGGTACAAAATTTTGACCGCCAACCTGACCGGCTAAATGACCGCATAAAACCGTCCGCCTAATGGACCCAACACTAATCTCGAAGCATAAAGAAAAGTTTTTGAAAATTTTTTTGAGTCAAAATTTAATCAAAAGTATATTTTTTTCCTTACAAAAGCTCTGTTTTTTATACTGAAAACAGTTAAGGAATCATTTTTATACTGCTTAGATAAAATGTGTTTTTAATTTTATAAGGATTTTTATAAAAAACAGATATTTTATGATTTTTTTGTTTTTTATTATTTATAAGAAAATATTAATTGCATTTAAAAATCAATTTACTTTAGATGAATGAATCAACAAAATTTTTCTTTTTTTTGGTGCTTCAAACCAGGTGTTGTTTTTTTTCTTCGAAGTAAAAAAATATATCTTTGAATGAAGTTTTTTATTTAGGATACCATTTTAACTTTTCAATAGTATAATTTTTTATTAAAAACATCAATTGGTATAAAACTTATATCTTTTTTTATAAAAGTCATTTTCTTACTTAAAAAATGATAAAATTTAAAAAATTTTATAAACAATTAAAACTAAATATTCTATGTTTGATGCAGTGTATTTAAATTCAATAAAATAAGATTGCGATTTGAAAATTTGAAACATCGCCATTTTTTCATTTTTTTTCAAAATTTTAAGAAAATTTTTGTTAATAGACAAAAAATGATCCAAACACATACATTATTATTTTTTTTTGAGAACACAAAAGTGGCTAAATTAGAATGGAGAAGCTTGCACTAAACAGATATTTTTAGAAGAAAAATATCGCCAAATTCTGCAAAGAAGTTTTTCGATTGAAAGGGTATGAGTAGAGCTTGTCTTGCATGAAATAATTTACGGAAATTATAAAAGTGAAAAATAAAATTTATTTAATATTTCACATTTTATTATTTTTTCTGAATTAAATACTCGAAAAATTTAGATATTTTTGGATAAAATTTCATTAAGTATCAGCTTATTTTTTATACCATTCGATTGAGAATTTTTTAAGCTTTTTGAATATTATGTTTTACTTTTTAAAATTGTATATTGCGGAAAAAAAACAAAGTACGCTTCTTTGAAATTTAATTTTGATCGTTAATTCTATTATTTGAAAAATTTGCAAAAATAAATAATAATTGTTTTAGTATTTCAATTTTTGAAACATTTTAAAAACTTAAATTTTTTGACAAAATCTGACATATTTTTGGAAAGCTCATGTAAATAAAAAAAATAGAAATCCCCAAAAGAAAAATAGTTGTTTGTGTGGGGTCAGTGGTATAAAATTGTGGTTGAGTAGGGATCAGCGGTGCTCAAGCTCCCCTATCCAAAAATTAATCCCCTTTATAAAGTTCTTTAAATCAAAAATAGTCACAATTTTTCATCAAATAATAAATTTTCAAATAAAAAAGAAAAATAAAATTTTCAATTTATTTGTTTTGTATATTTTATATTAATTATTAAAAATTTTATTTATCTTTTAAAATATTAAATTTTGAAAATTTAATATTTTTATTGTAAATTCTATCTAATTAAAATCTTATTTTCTTAAATTTTTTCTTCAGCTTCGAGTCCCCCCATTTGAAAATATTTGGCAACGACCCTGGTAGGGAGTTGGGTTTGTAAAATTATTAAAAAAATTTAATCTTCAAAATTTATATAAAATTTAAAACTAAATGACATGTTAAAACTTTTATAATATTTTTTCTTGGTAAAAAAAAAAGTGGGGAATAGAAAAATTGAGGTCAGTTTTTTTGTAGGACTAATTTTTTCACATTGTTTTGGCAAATTTTTTTGTAAAATCCTATTGTCAAATCACCACTGTAAAAAAATTTTTAAATTTTTAAATTTTTCAAATATCTGATCTCTAAAATTAAATGCAAAATTTAAGAAAAAAATTAAAAAATTGGAAAAAATTTTATTTACATTAGTTATTAATAAAATATTTAACTAAAAATCAAGCCATGTCAACATTACCACAATCAGGAAAAATTTTATTGGTATTTCCATTTGATAAATAATTACCTACTGTTACTTCACCATCAATTATTTGAATATCTATATTTTGTTTGCTGACTAGCTTTTGATTTTCACTCTCAATTTGTTGCCGAATACCATTTTTCATTTGGCTTGACAAAATGTAAAAAAATTTTGTCCAGGCCAATTTTGCTTTCGAGGTAAACTTTTCTTTCAGACTGTCCTGTAATGTTTCGAGCAACACTTCGCCAATGATCTCAAAGTGCTCTTCTTTGACGCCCCATCTGTGATGACTGCAGCCAAGCTGGATCAAAATTGGCAAGAAAGGACCCAAATCGTTTATGGTGTTCACGGCCATGTCAATGGCATTGAACAATTTCTCGCCGTGGGCTTTCAGCGTTTGATTGCTGCTCATCTGGTCTTCAGTATCCAAATTTCTTGCAAAGCGCCACAGTGGCTTCAGCTCCTTGTGTTCTATGAAAATTTTCACCATCAAATTGGTACCATGCTTGCTCAGGCCTGATTTTACTATCAATTTCCAAGTCTCTGTTATAATTTTTATCTCGCTTGGGCTCAGTTTTTGATTAAAGTCATACTTTTGACTACCGGCACAGACTCCCATTATTTTTAATCTAAAATTTAATCAATTCCGCTACATTATTATTTATTTAGCATTTCTGGGAAGTAAAGAAAATGTTTTTTTTCTAATTTCAAGTATTTCGTGCCATTTTTAATAAACCAATTTCATAATTTCAGCTTTCATTAAATATAGTTTTATTTTAAGACCAGAAATTAAAAAAAAATGTCAAAAAAGTCAATTAAAATTTATTTATGATGAATTGTCAAAAAAACATCGTCCAACTTTTAATTTTTTAAATTATTTTTTAAAATTTTTTTATGAATAAAATCGATTAGCGAACATTTAACAATTAAAATTTATCTTTAATTAATAATTTAGAATGTCATGCAACAACTTTTTTAAAAAAATTTATTTCACAAAATTATTAAATTAATGATGATCTTTAATTAAAAGTTTGTTCACTACTTTATTTTATATTTAAAAAACTATGGAAATATCATTTTAATTTGTTTTTTTTCGAAGAAATAGCTCGGTTTTTCTATATTAAGTGGAAACTGTAAAATTTTTAGTTTAAAATTTTCCTGCAACCGAAAGCCAAAAATAAATTGACATAAAAATAATTGCTCTCATTTCTTGTAATTAAATTACTATTTTTTCAACAAAAAAATATATTCCTTTTTAATATTTCTTCTTGAATATACGGTGTTGACATGACCATTGAAATTTTCGATATTTTACTTAAAACTATTTTTTAATTATTTTTCAAAAAAAAGAGAAATTCAATTTTATTTAAAAAAAAAAATTTGCCCAGAGTTGTTTTAGTCTCAAATCAAGTCCAAATCCGCACAAAAATTAAAGTATTTGACTTGGACTTTGATTTAAAAGGAAAAAAAGAAGTCCCGACTTTTGAAATTTGAAAAATTTTGAAAAAAACTTAAATTTGGGACTTTTAAACAACTCTGATTTTGATTTGCGTAAATTTTCGTCAAAAAATGTTAGGAAAAATAAAAAGAAAAGATTAAATTTTTATTTTTTGAAAATAACTGTATCTAATATTTTTTAGATTATTTTTTTGTGAAATATTTATATTTGCGCCATTGTAGAATTTAAAACGATTTTGAATCTGTTTGGTATTTTTTCAATTTAATTATTCATTTTTATTATATTTTCTGACGGAAAATACAAAAAATTCAGAAAGAATAGTAAAATAAATTATTGATTTAAAAAATAAACAAGGTGAAAATAATCTTTTTTTTTTAATTTTATGTAGAAACCTTTTTATATTTAAATGGTCATGTCAATAATATAAAGAAAATACTAAAATTACTCTGATTGCATCAATGATTCTTATTTGAATAGAATATCTTTTTTATAATTAAGGAAAAAATTTTGTGAAAAATGATGGACTTGAGTATCCAAAAATAGACTCGATTATGTGGGTATGAGAAAGAAGAGAAGAAGGTAAACATGTACTTGGTAAAAAATTTTTAATAAACAAAATTAATATGGAATTAAAATATTAAATGTCTTAAGTTAATTTGTATTGGTGAAAAAAAAATTATAAGCCATTATTTTCCTTTCAGTAAAAATTATTATCTTTCGCAAAAAGGGTAGATTTAATTTAATAAATATATTTTTACACTAATTCTATTAAACTCATCGTGGAATTTTTTATTTTTTCATTAATTTTGAAATAAATTAAAACATTTTTTTTCTTTTCGTTTTTTATTTTTAAATTTTATTTTATTTGAAAAAGCTTTAGCTCGAGCAGAAACACAAATAAAAATAATAAAAGCTTCTTGCGTTTATTAAATAAAACAGTTCCAAATAGAAGATATTGGTACTGCCAAAACAAATATTATTCATTCAATAATATTCACTCTTATTGAATTAATTGTTTTTGCTTAAGCTTTATTTATACAGATATTTTTATTTGAAAAATGATCATAAAAAAGATTTGAAGAATATTTACCTTCTTGTTGTTTCAGTAGAGCTAAAAAATGATTGTCTATATGATAAATCTTAACCTAAGAACGTGATTATCAAGGCAAAGAAGAGTTTTTGATCAAATTTTAGTGATTTTATTATTAAAAAAAAATATTATTAATTTTTATAGTAAAAAATTTAATGCAAACGCATATTTTCATATTAAGCATTAAAATATTTAACCATAATCTAACTCCATATGGAAAATTTTAAAACATTAAATTAGCTTTTAAAAATTAAAAATATAAAAAAAATAATTTTTTTGTTAAAAATTATTATTTGATCGTTTGTTTCATCTTGCCAAATATAAACTTTTATACAGATAAAAGAGATGATTTATCTTTTATTGAGATATATTAGAAAAAAAAAAATTTAAAGAAAAAATATGGACGACATCTTATTATTTTTTTTTAAATTTTATAATTAATTTTAATATCTTGGAAATTTTGTAATTCATTTTTACAGGACGAATTTTAATTTAATTTAAGTGACTTAAAAATTTTGATTTAATTTTTTATCTTACGAAAAAATAAACAAAATTTTTGAAACTAAAAATGAAAAAAATTTACAAATTTTTGTTTCTAAATTTTTTATTTTAAGAGGCCATTAAATTTTAAATTTAAAAGAAATTTAGATGAAAAATAATAATATCCTAGTCTTTTATTTTTTTTATCAATTTAAAAAAAATTAAAAAGCAAATACACTTTGATGACGATCAAACTTTGTTATAATTTTTATTTCCAAAGATTTAGTTTTAATTTTTTGAACAAAATTTTAAATAAGTTACAAGACATAATTCCTTTAATATCTCTTAAAATTATAATTTAAAAATAAATTATGTGACTTTTATTATTTAATCAAATTGAAGATTCCAATTTTTTGAGACATGAATTCCAAAAAAAATCAAAACGAAAAAAAAAATCTGCTTTACTGAAATTGATTAAGCTGTCCGGTTTTTTCATTCAATTAAAAGCTTAAAAAATAAAGAGTATGGTTCTAAATTCAGACATGAACCCTTTTCTTTTTGTTTGTCTTTTAATTGTTAAAAAAATTTATTAATTAAATAAAATTACACAATACCAATTATATTTTAATATATAAATATTTCGTCTAAAAAAAATTCAATAATTTTATAACCTAGAAAAAATCTTCTTAATAATAAAAATAATAATATCCGCTAATTAATACCTTGATATTAGAAAATTTATTAAAGTAGCACTCGAATATTGTTGAAGGGTTTTTATTTTTTAATGAAAATTAATGCTAAAAGTTCAAGATGGGCTGATCATATGAATATTCCAGAAATTGTATCAAGCAAATCTTGGGACTAAAAAATGATATCTTAATCAATATATTTATTTAATACTAATAACCTTTATTATTAGGTATCACTAGAGGACGGAAGGAAAGAACGGAATAGGGTAAAATAAGGAATTTTAATTAATGGAATTAAAAATAAAATACAAATTATTCTTTTAGGACTAAGCGGAATTGATGCGGAACTTAAAAAACATGTTAAATCATAATTTTAATTAATCTCAATTTTTTTTAAATTTTTTTAATTATTTTTTTTTATTTTTTTACAATTTAAATTTTTGAAAATTAATCTATATAATGGTTTCATAGGAATTTACATAGGTCTGAATATTTTTTAAATATTGGAGAAAATTTTTTCTAAAAATTTTAAAATATCACATTTTTTATATTTCTTCCACACTTGTTTTATTTTTTTACTAAGTTTAGATTCGTTGGAAAGTTGTAAAATTATTTTTTTTAAAAGCGGAAGTCAAGACAAAGCAGTAAATTAAAAAAATAGTATTATATATAAAAAATATATATTAAAAATATAAAATATTTCCATTTAGTAATTAAAATGCATCCCTAATCAGTGAGCATGTCACAACTAATTAAAGTAAGCAGCTTTTAGATGCCAACATAGATTTTTTCTCTTAATTCATTCAATTTGTTTGATCTAATAATTTCATTAATAAAGCTTCGTTGAAGTTAATCGAAAGATTCTCTTTCTCATTATCAATATTTTTTATTTATGCTTTTATTTAAAATAAAGCTATCGATTTCAAAATTCGGGTTACAATTTTCTTTGAATTGTGTATTTTAATATAAATCCAAAACAACAATTTTTTTCAATAAAATCTTCTTTGTTTACCTTAATTGCAGAATTCTGATGGTGGTTTAATTTACTCTTTTAAAAATATAATTCTGTTAAAAAATCACAAAAATAAAATTCTTTTTCATTAATTTTTACTGACAAAATTGAGCTTTTTAAAATTTGATCATGAAACAACATGAAATCAAATAAGTTTCACTAAATTCAAAAATAAAAAAAAAAATTATTTAACACAGGAAATATTAATGATAAAATTAAATGAGTTTTTTTTTCTAAGATCTTATTCTATTTGAATTTAATTAAAAATAATAAATTTATTGGCAAATATTTCTTTGTGTTTTTTTCTCTAAACTGAATTGTTAAATGAAAATTTAAAAAATTTACAGTAAAATTTTAATTAATAATTTAAATTTTGTATTAATTTTTGTATGAAAATTCACAGTTCCGATCATTTTTTCTTAATATTTATTTAATAATCAAAAAATTTTTAACCCAAACTGTCGCCATATGCTGATGTACTGATTCATTCTAAATTAGATTTAAAAAGAAAGAAAGAAAGGGGTAAAAAAAATTTGATTTAAAAAAATTTTTATTCAATTTTGTATAAAATTATTCTTTAACACCTAAAAAAAATTTGTTTTCAAAATTTTTTTTCAAAATTTGCATTAAAATTTTTAAAAGTAAAGTATATTACTATTTGTTATCAAAATTATATAGATTTTTTTAGGAATAAATTTTGTGAACTGTGGGTCATAAAATTTATCAGACCTAACTTTTGTTCTGAATACTGTATTTGTTTTTTTTTGCATAAAAAGAACACATGTGATAATTAAATGCTCTTAAATAATTAATTAAATTTTTAATTAAAATTCGAATATTATTATAATTTTTGGTCATGATTAAAAAAATTCACTATTTTTAATTGATTAGATATTTCCAAAATTTAAATAAATGAACTATTGTTCCATTCTATGGGAGAAACCTCTTTGAATAAATATTTTTAAATTTTTAAGAGTTGAACAGTGAAAAAGAGCAAGGCTGTGATTTCATTAATTTTAAAAAGATCATTGAAGATCCTTATAAATTAAAAATGAAAAATTTTCTATACAATCAAATTTTTTTTATAATGGATTTTTGCTTCAGTTCTTGATGCGAAAAAAAATCTTAAGAAAAAAGATAAAATTTATTAAAATGTCTGTAAATGAAAATTATAGCTTTTCGTAATAACTGAAAATCTAAAGGAAGTCTAAAAAAGATAGAAAAATTTGAACGAAGAAATAATATTTCTTATGTAAATAAAAAAGTATATAAATTTTTTGATATTTAGCCTAATCTAGCAAATTAAAAAAAAGTCTTGACTTGGACTTTTTTTGGGACTTTTAAACAACTCTGATCTAAGGATAAACTTTTTTGAATTGAAATGATATTTTGAATTGATCATCAACTTCAAGATGCCTTTATTTCTTGAAAATCAAAAACCTATGAATTGATCATTTGAAAACAAACTGAAATTTGAGCTTTTTATTGTTTATTCTAATGGATTTTAATTTAATTCCATATCTCATTTTTAATCATTTTGTTCAGTTTTTTCAGTTTCTTGAGATTTTCTGTTATATTTCTTGAATTATTAAAAAAAAAATTATTGCTAAAACTGTCAAAATTTAAAGAAATAACTTATTAAAAAATTTAGTCGAAAACATTTTTTTTGGATGTCGGTTAAAATTTCGACAAAATATAAAGAAGTTCGTTAAATATATTTCAATTTTTAAAAGACATAACTTGAACAACTATCAAATAATTTAATAATAATAATAATAATAATAATAATAATAATAATAATAATAATAATAATAATAATAATAATAATAATAATAATAATAATAATAATAATAATAATAATAATAATAATAATAAGATTCCACAGGCTAACTGTTGAGCAAGCTATTGCTAGCTGTGGTAGCAATCATGCACGTAATAACAAAGGAATTGAAAACCAAAAAGAAAAAAAGAAAGTTTTTCTATGAGCAGTTTAATAATCGCGTATAATATTTTTAAAATACAATAATATGCAAGGGTAGATTGGAAAACACTGAAGAAGTAATAAAGAAAAAACGCGGTAGACCAGCCCGATCAAAAAACACAAAAAATAAATATTTTTTGTCCTTAAAAAATATATTTTGTTTTTATTTTTATTTTTTTGTTCAATTTAGATAATTAGTACTATATATTCCTAAAAAAAAGTAATGAATAAAAAATTTTGCTCCAAATTCAGTTTTTTATTTTTTTTTTATTTTTAATAAACACAGGTAATAATTATATGCCTTTAATAATTATTCGTGTTTAGATATTTTTTTTTACAAAACATTCATATACTAGATCACCATTGCATCTTTAATTTTAAAACTTTTAAAATTAAAAAGAAAAATAAATTTTTAATTTGAAAAATATTAATTTGAAATTCAAATGATTTGAATTTCAAATTAATATTTTTCTTTTTTTTTTTCTACGCATTAGATTTTCAAACTAATCCAATCTAGCGAATTAGCCCGATTAACCAGCTAAATTTAATTTTATAAAAAGATATGTTTAATCGAATGTTAGTCATTTTTATTCATACAACAAACTGATTTTTGTACTAAATAGTAAAAAGATATTTAATTGTCTATTAAATATTTCTACACATTTAATATAAAAAATCATTGATCAATTTGATCATGAGACTTAAGTTTTAATTAAATAAATTTAAAGAAATTTTGATTAAATAAAATCGGTAACATAAATTAAAAGTAATTTGTATTAAAATTTTAGAAAATAAAAGCAGAGTTTTTTAGCAGTCACAATTCTCAAGTCAAGTCCAAGTTCGGACTTTTTTTTAAAATTTTTTTTAAAAAGTCCAAGTTCGGACTTTAAAATTTTTAATAGAATTTTGAAGACTTTTATGCTAAAATTGTGTGAAAATTCTCAAATATGGCAAATCTTTTTGAATTAGAAGAAAAAAAAGTCTGCACTTGGCCTTTTAAAAAAAAAATTTTAAATCCAAACTTGGACTTTTTTTGAGACTTTTAAACAACTCTGAAAAAAGTTTAATAAATTTTGTCAAATAATTTAGAAATTCTATCTCAGAATTTTCCAAAAAAATCCAACCAATGTCCATATTGTAGTAATTATCTACGTGTCTGCGTTTCTCTTATCTTAAGCTTATACATAAAAAAAATAGAAAATCTGTCTTATTTAGATATAAATTACCCTAAATAAATTGAAATATTTGATTTTAATGCTAAATAAGATAAAATTTTATATTATTTATTTTTATTTGATTTTGAGATTTCTAACGTTGAAATTGAAGTTGATAATTATTTGAAATGATCAATTTCGATTTTAAAAAAAATTTTAAGTGATATATTAGATTTATAGATTTTATTTTATAGACGTGGTCTAGCAGGAGGGGCGAATTGATTTTGGTTATAATAATTATTTTATTTAATGATAAAAAAAAATTTAATGCAAACTTTAATTAATATTTAATTTAATTATTCTAAATTTTCGTGTAATTAGATGAAAATTTTTTTTTAATTGATTCATACATATTTTTTTGATTAAATTTTAATAAATTTGGTGATAAAAAAAAATAATTTTGGCGACAAATTTCATTTTTTTGATGTTAAAATTTCGATGTTATTTGCTCAATTTTTTGATGATATAATAAATACCACCCTTTAATTTCAACCCCTAAAATGAACAAGCCTTAAAAATTTAATGGGAGTTTAGAGAATATAGATGTAAACGAGAGAATATAGATGTAAACGAGAGAGAAAACGAGGAAGAAGATGGGGTGATTTATTTTAACTGAAAAAAAAAAAAAATTTATTTTTAGACCGAAGAAGAAGAGTGATACTAATACCAAAATTTTGAAATTTCATTTTTTTCCTGAAATAAAAAATCTTTTTTAAAAGTTTAAAGAATAAAATTTCGAAATTTCATTGCATATTTTAGATGTTTTGATCAAATTTGATCAAAATGTTTAATTTGCCTTTACAATGTTTAGACACAAGTTTTGACATGTCGTTACTTCAGTAGTGTTTTGACATTTGTGTTTTTACGCAAATTTAAGTAAATTTACTTAAGTAATATTTGGTAAAATTACGTAAATTTACGTAATTTTACGTAAAAACTAAAAGGCGATAAAATTTACCAATTTTTCATAATTTTTTAAAAAATTTGAAATAGTAATAAAATAAAATTTACCAAATTTTACTTTTTTTTTACGTAAATTTATGTAAAAACAACCTTTTTCTATCATGACAAAAGATGTTAAAAAATAGTAAATAATAGTAAAAAATAGTTAAAATATTTTAAGCTTTTTGAAAAAACTTGGGCAGCCGAATTGAGCTCAGAGATTTTGGCTGAAGATTTGATCCTTTTTGCTCAAAAAAGAGATATAGAAAAAATTGATTTCAATTTTAAGTTGCACCAAGATAATGACATAAAACATACGTCAGCGATTTGCAATAATTACTTAAACAAAATAAACTTAATAAAGTATACTTAGAACAAAATAAACTTAATAAAGTATACTTAGAACAAAATAAACTTAATAAAGTATACTTAGAACAAAATAAACTTAATAAAGTATACTTAGAATAAAATAAACTTTTTCTTCTTTAACTTTATATCCGAGTGATTTAACCTAAGTCTCTCGTTAAACTAAAGGAAGACTTCAGAAGTCATACGTCCAGAGGTCTGAAGAAGAACTCGAACCTTTTGATACTTCAATAAGTATCTAAAGATAGAAGTAGTTAGCTTTACTGCTTCGAAGAGCTGCCGAATAAGTGACTCTATAATCGGAACCCGTTGGAAAAGTTAGTTCAAGTCGGTTGCTGAACAACAGACTTTAAACATAACCAACTGATTGGTTTTAGGCTCTGGCTGCAATAGTCATCCATACGGGTTGCAGAAGTCTCATAAGGTTTATTAAGGTTAAGGTAAAGCGCCCGCATACCCGCATAATTTAAAGCATTCAGCTATTAAGGTAAAATCTATCTTATTGTCAAGAAAACCCACTCACCGGCATTACATATGGTAAGCGCTTATTGTTAAAACACGGACTACCCTTTATCTCGAACCAGAGCTGCTTTGGACCAATAAAAAATATTGAATGATAGTTAAAATAGACAAGAAATTAAAGAAGTAAGTGACAGATACTAGATGTTTATATATTGCACAGTTCAGGAAAGAAAGAAGAACTAATAAGACAGCAATTACACAATGGAGTCGGATATTAAATTTGGCCTTGAGTTACAATCTTTCATAATTTCGTCTATCATTGAATAAAAATAAATTTTAAATCAAATGTGATGACTAGAAATGTGATTTTATGTTGGCTTTCAATTATCGCACAGTATTTTGTTAAATGTCTATAAAAAAGACCATTCAACCAGATTAATTGATCTCATTTTCTAGACTACCTTGCTTCTTAAAAATAAAAATGTGACCAGGTCTACAAGGTAGTATCTTTTATTTGTTTTATTTAATTTGGGAATATCATCAGGTTTAATTTCTTTGATTCCGAGGATGATTTAATCAAGTGATTAGGTTTAGTAGGAGATTCATTTAAATAATTTTATGATTTGCTCTGTCATGCCAGAACCTGTCATAAACATTAGAAATGTCAATAAAAAAAGCGTTGTTTTTTTTTTCTAATAAATGATTTAACAATTTTCTGGATAAGAAAAATAAGATTGTCGATGGTTTATTTGTGTTTCCTAAAACCCCATTGCTGTTAAATTAGCAAAGAATATTGTTCCAAAAAGACTATTTAGTATCAGACAAATGATGCATTGGAGAAGACTTCTAAGGTATCATATAGCGCTGCGAAATTCAATACAAATTTTAAAAAATGCTTCCTTTTTTCAAAAATTTAAATCAAAAAAAAAATAAAATCTTAAATTTCTTTTTAAAAAAAAGAATTTTCTTTATGTCAAGTTTATTTTCATATATTAAATTTTAAAATATCCCTTTTTATTGAACTATAATAGGTTTTAATTGATTAAAAAAAAAATTTTAAAGGCAAAAAAATTTAATGTTTTAAAATTTATAATTTGTTTAAGTTGAAAAATTAAATTATTTTTGTTTGAATGAATGAAATTAAAAGTAATATATTTGAATTTCTGAATGATTTAATTTGTTAAATAAACATTCATTATTTATTTAAATATTAAAAATGAATGAAAATCAAGTCGCGGAAAAAAGAAAATTAATTTTTCTTGAAGTCAATATTAATTATTTTTTTTTATTTCAAAAATTACGCCAGATTCTGCGATGATACAAAAAAAAGTATAAAATTATTAAAAAAAAACTCTTCTTATAAAAATTAAAAACTTTTTTGTTATCTTATTTTAGAATTCAAAATTACATTCTTAGAAAAATATTACATAATTTCTCTTTTAAACTTCTTGAGTTTGTTTGACTATTTTCTTTAATTTTTTTTTGAACACTTCGAACTCCAAAGACAGGTCGTTGTTTTAGGAGAAATAAAAAAAATCATACTGAAAAAAAATCTCTACTTCAACACTGGCTATAGAATCGAAAAAAAATGTATAACTTAGGCTCTATTGGTCATAAACTTGTTCTGCAGATGGAGTAATTTCAAGGAATTGTTATTTAATTTTTTTTTGTTTTCTATTGATAATAAAATAAAAATAAATTATAAAAAGTGAATTCTAATTGTAATTATTTTTATATTTTACGTGTTTCATCAAACTGAGGAATTGTGAATTTCCAAATAAGGTGCATTTAACGCAAAACTACGTCACTACTCTGGGATTTTAAACAAAAAAGAGAGCCGAGCTTCGTTGGCAGGTGAGTATATCTAATATTGCATATCAGTAGATAGATCTACTCAATACGCACAAACTAATGAAGAGCTTTTTTTTATATGATCCCTACTTGCCAAGATATTTGCCTTTTACTAGCAGCTATTTTGAGAAAAAATTCAAATTTTTAATTTTTCAGTCTTATATAACTAAATTTTTGACTTATGTCATTAAAAATTCAATTAAAGGATTTTTCTTTGCTGACGGTGAAAATAAAGGTAAATGCAAAGGTTAACTTAAGTTTTAATTTATCAAAAATAAAGAATTTTTGTTCAATTTGTATTCGATATTCACAACACCTCAAACTGAAATAACTAAAAATTTCACTTTATCTGAGTTGTATTTCTCAAAAAAATGTGCCACTTCTAAACGAAAATTCAATAGTCGTTAATCATGTAAAACATATATTATTAGTTTTATCATAGATAATAAAAGTAATGAAAAATCTGAAATTCTAATAAATTTCTATTGACTAATATTAGTGATTTTGTAAGAAATATTGGTGAAAAAAAATTATAATAAGTTCAACAAAAAATATAAATTAAAAAAAAAAATTAATAAAACTTGTACCAAAATAAGAGGCAAATAAATCCTTAATCAGATCGCTCTTTAATAATTATATAATAAAACTATCTATTATAATAATACTTCTATTAGCATTCATTAAACACTTAATCTGGAAACAATTGAAGAAAATGCAAATACTTGATTCCTTTATCTGAATTTTTCAATTTCCCAAATAAGAATTTAAAAAATTTGAATTCGCTTTTTGCTTACAATTCTTTTCATTTATTTTTTTAAATTAATTTTTTAATTAAAAAAAATAAAAAAAAATATCAAAATTACCTAAGTAACTGATTTGAAATTATTTTTTATTTTTTAATTCAACTCTCATATTTATTAAAAAAAAATCAAAAAAAAACTAATTTTAAAAAATTGTGAATAATAGCTATTCTAAAATAGAAGATTCTGATGTATATTAGGTTTGGGAAATTTTAATGGATTCATTTCATTATTTTGATTTTTTTATTTGATTTAATTTACTCTTGTCTTTACTCTTTATTAAATTATTTCGAATATTTATTTAATTTTGCTTTTCTGATTATCTTATATAAAACTTTAATTTTCTCTTATGCAGTTAAAAAAATCTTCAAAAACCTTATTTAATTTTAAAAAAATTGATAAAATAAATATTTAAAACTTTGAGATTATATTTGTCAACATTAAGATGATCTTCACTCTCAAAAACACTTGATGGATTCCTTTAAATTAAACATTATCTAAAACCAATTACACAAAGAGTTACTAATTAAAATTTTCAAGAATCACTTAAGGCAACTCTTAATTAAAATTAAAATTCTTATTTCTGCAGAACAAAATTTGGCAAAAAATCCATTTATCAACTAGACCAAGTCGAACATGGATTCAATTATCTTTGACTTGGAAGAAAAAATTAGATATGCCTATTTAAACTGCAAGCACATCACATCCATAATTAAGAGCACTTAAAATTCTTCTACATTTAAAAGACAGAAAATCTACTCATGTTTAGATTTAAGCTAAATGATGATATTTTCTAAGCGGATTAAATGACTATCGATTTTTGCGTCATTTTAATAATTAAATTCAACTTCTCTATTTAAATCTTCCTCTCTCCTTTTTTGTTCAATGCGCTTCCGATTGCCTACTGACTTTTTTCAATCAAAACCAAAAGGTTGAACACATTAGGAACTAAACATTTTGCTTAAAATAATTAATATTTATAAAGTATCAATGATGTAATTAAAAATATTTATTTCCATTTGTAAGATCTAAAAAAATTAAAGAGGTGTTTTAATAAGTGGCATGAAAAATAAAATTGTTTTTTTTTTAATTGAGTTTGCAATTATCACAATTTAAAAAAAAAAATTAGAATTTTTGAAGTCAAAAAATTCTATTTTTTAATTCTCTAAAATTTTCAAAAATCTTATATCTTTTTTATAAATTTAAGGAAAATATTTTAGAGGACTCATTATTTAGGAGAAGTAATTTTTTGCACAAAAAGCAATTTTTAAATAGAAATTTTAATAGATCTTTTTAATTTTCTTCTATATTTTATTTCAACTTATTTTACTTTAATTTTTTTTTCAGTTATTTTAAACCCGAAATATATTAAAAAATAAAAAAAAATTTTTCCCGGATTTTGTCTTTAATAAACTCATTTCTTCGTAAATAATTAAAAATGTCTGGCTAATTTTTTTCAGATTTATTATAAATGTCACGCAATAAGAGAAAAACTAATTATTTATAAAAATTATTGAAAAAATCAGCTAATTTAATTTTTACAATATTTATCTTTAAAATTTTTTCAAAAAATATTATTTGATCTTAATTGCTATAATTAAATTAAAATTGAAAAAAAAATAATTAAATGTTTAAATTAAATCTATTAAATCGTCAATAATAAGCTGACTGATAAAGAATAGAATGAAAAGAATTCAAATTTTATGGCAAAATTCCTTATTTAAAAGAAATACTTTAACAACCATTTATTTTTATTAATAATCTTAAAAAAGTTTAAAGTAAATAAATAGTTATCGATTTTTTTTTAAATGAAATACAGTGGTGTTCCGGATTTAGTAATTTACGATAATTTACGTAAAAAATAGTAAATTTATCAGATTTTAAGAAAAATTTGGTAAATTTCGAACATTTTACGTAAATTTATGTAAAAAAAAAAATGTCCAAAAAATTTAAATGAAATTGAACGCCAAAAATGCAATTTCATTTCAATGTCATTTCATTTGAAGTCCCAAATTATTTCAATTTTTTGGACATTTATTTTTTTACATAAATTTACGTAAAATGTTCGAAATTTACCAAATTTTACTTAAAATCTGATAAATTTACGTTTTTTTACTTTTGTAAATTTACGTAAATTTACAATATTTTACGTAAAATTTGGTAAATTTACTATTTTTTACGTAAATTACTAAATCCGGAACACCACTGTAGAATATTTTTTACTATTTAATTAAAAATTTTATTAATTAAATTTTGTAGCTAAAAGTTTGAGAAAATAATTCTTAAATAGTTTTAGTAAATAAGATAAATGAGTATTTAAAAATGAAAATTGAATATTAATTTTAAATCAGAGTTGTTTAAAAGTCATAACTCTCAAGTCAAGTCCAAGACCGGAATTTTTTTTTCAAAAGTCCGAGCCAAATACTTTTATTTTTTTTTTAAAAAGTCCAGGCTTTAAAATTTTTTTAATTTTTTTAAAGTCCGGACTTGGACTTTAATTTTAGTGACAGTAACTACCTGGAACGGAAAAATATTCATGTTGTTTGAACTTTTTTTTATGACTTGTACTTTATTTTGGGACTTTAAAACAACTTTGTTTTTAATAAGAAATCTTAATATAAACTTCATATTTTGGTGATTTTTATTTAAATTTGGGGTATTTCAAATAAATTCGCTTTTAAATATAATACCTTAAAACCATACAAACTATCACAGGGTTATGGGTTGAAACTCGCCTTAGGCATGTTTTTTGCGAAAATTGGCTGATTAATTCAGATACAACTCACATTAAATCAAGCAATGTTATATCTTTTCCTTATGCTCAATTAATCAAGTGGATAAGAATGATTTGTGAATCTCTTAAATAATTCAAAATTCATTTGATCAAGATTGGATCACATCAAAATTATCGACTACTTAAGCATTTATATCGTTAATAAAGAATTTTCGATGATTGAAGACGATATTGATCAAGGTATAGGTTTTAATTATGGTGGAGTTTAAACTTGTGGAATAGAACGTGACAAACAATATATTTTCTTATTAAAATTTAAACAACAATTTAAATTCATGCATGAAATTTATTTGAATTTTAAATATTATTTTAAATGCTTATTTTAGATTTTGAAAGATTATTCTTGAATTTATAAAATGGCATCAAATACATGCTCCAACTTAATATATTTAAATTTATTTATTAATCACGTATACACTATAAATTACATTGTAATACTAAAATAATTATTTTCAATCTTTTATTATTTTAGTTTAAACTTATTCGCGCTTATTTTGGCGATGTCCTAAAAAATGAAATTATCAAAAAATTGGATAATTTAAGATACTTAAGGCAAATTTTAGATTTTGATTATTTGATTCTAATGTTTGTTTTGTTTTTATTTACAGAATATTAATTTTTTTTAGTTTTTTTTTATCTAATTGCTTCTAAAATGGCTTTTTTAATAAGTTAAGGAATAAGTTTTCCCACAATGATCTTTATCATTGATTCTTTAAAAACAATCTTTAATAAGCACTAAATTAATTTTTGACCAGAAGTATTTTGATCAAATTTAAATTAAAAAATACAACTTAAAACAATTTTTTTTAAACACTTTATCTTATTTAATATTTAAAGATTAAAAATGCTATTCAATTCAAAATTTATTTTAATGGTAAAATTAAATATTGTTAGCTAAAAAAGAACTAACTGGTTCGTGGCTTACATTATATTTTTGTTATTATTTATATTTTATTAATTGCTTTAAATGGTGGCTTGGAGATTTCAGTGTCAATTTGAGAAAAATGACTTGGCAAATTATAAATTTTTCTTTAATAAGTAATTTTAAAAATAAAAAGTCAAAATAACTTATTTTTAATGTCTAACAAAGGTAAATTGACAAAGTATCCTTTTCCTTTTCCACACAAAAATTTCTTTTTATTTATTTAAAAATTCAATCATTTAATTTGTAATTATTTTCTTATTATAAAAATTTGTTGAGAATTTTTTTCTATATAGTATGTTTATTTTCAAAAAAAATAAAAATAAGTAAAAATAATGAAAACAAAAAATAGAAAAACAGTTATTTTTTTTGTCTTTTTTATAATGAAATGAAATTTTATGAGGATTTCGAATGTTTTACAGAATAATTATTTTGCTTTTTTTCTAAATAGCTTTGCTTACTTTTACTCCTTTTCCCATAATATTCGAGGTAAAAAAAAGAATTTTGAGTATTTCATGGCAGTACGTTGATTCTATTCTAGTAGCTATTTTTTTATTAAATTAAATCATCATAAATCTTATATAAAATATTATATTTCAGTTATAATTTAAAATAAAATGTTTGTCATCTAATACAAAGGTGCTAAATTCCTAACTTCTTTAGAATAGTTTGCATAAAAATGAGTTTTCTTGCCTAGTTTAAAATCAATCATTTTTCAGCAAAGTAAAATTTTTGATCAAATTTCAAGCGCTCAATCTTGCTCAAATATTTTTAAATGCACAATTAAATTTAATCCTTTTTCAAAAATTTACAAATAAAGCTTTGAAATGTTAAAAAAATTAAAAATCTGCGATGAAATTTAATTGCGCATCTAAAAATTTTTGAGCAAAATTGACCGCTCGAAATTTGATCAAAAATTTTACTTTGCTCATTTTTCTCACTTTTAGGCAAAAATTTATTTATCTTTAATAAATAAAAGACATTAAAGATGGTATTTTAGCTTTTTTTTTTGATTTTTTACTTTTTAACTTTACTATTTAAATTGAAGAAAATAAAAAAAAAATTTTGATTTTTATCTAGATGTATTAAAATTGCTATGCAATATTAATTGATTTTTATCGATTTTGAATAATACTGAGACTCAGGAATGAACTTAATAAATCATCTTGACATAAAAGGTTTAAAATTTAAAATATTATATATCTTGCAAACTTTTATTGCTTTACTTTTCTGTATTTGCTGTCGTCAGATGATTGATTTGCGTCAAGATTAATCTAATTTATCACAAATTAAATTTTGTTTTGACTGAATATTTTTCTCTTATGGCACTAATTTTTTTAAAACTAGCATTATTGTCAATTGAAAAAATTTGCTTATTAAATTTGTTAAGCTGCTAGAATCTTGTATTTTGTATATTAAAATTTTCTTTTTCATTTCCCTTGAGTACATTTATTGTCAGAAATTAATTTTTTTTCATGTTTTTTTTTGTAGAATGAACCGAAAAAATCAATTTCAGCACAGAATTAAAAAAAATACTAAAATTTGAAATTTTCTGCAAAATTAAAATTTTTAAATTCACTTTTTTGTCTTCTTAAATGAAATGCTTGAATTAAATACGGGTTTTTAATAAAAGTTTTAAAAAAAATTCTCGTTCGTTTTTCTGGTCGTTTTTTAAATTAGTGGTATAATTTACTATTTTTATGGTATTTCTTACTATTTTTGTGGCTTGATAATATTAACGCTTTTTAAAAACAGTCTTTTTTATTTAAAGAAAAACATTTAAATTTCAAAGAAAAAAATTAAAAAATCAGTATTTTAAATATTTTCAATGCTACAGTTTTCATTAATACTTCTATTGTTTAACACATTTGCTTTTATCTTGCTGCCTACCTCATTATTCGCTTCAATAGATAAATGAATTATTGTTTCTTGTCAGAGGAAAAGATAACTATTTTCCTTCATAGGAAACTTTTAATCTTGTTCACCCGTCCCTTCTTACATTTAAGTACAGAAGAAAGTAAAATAATTTAAAAAGAAACAATTAATTTAAGATTAGATAAAAAAAATTTTTTTAAATATTTTTATTGAAAAAAATCTTAAATAAAATTTAGAAAAAAATCGATTTTGTCAAGGTCTATTTATTTGATTAATATAATCAATTGAATAAAAATTGTTTATTTGAGAAGAAAATCTTATATTAAAAATTTTTTTTCTGGAAACTCTTAAATACTTTACATGTCAAATTTTTGATTTTTTAATTACTAGTTTTTTATTTATATTCAAACAAAAAAAATTTACATAGAAAGTCACTACTTTTTCATTGAAATTTTATTTTTGAACAAGAAAATCTGGTTCGATCAGCGCTAATATTTGATTAAAAAATGGATGGTTTACAAGAAAATTAAAGATAGTTCGAAGGTTTTTAAAAGATTTCTAAGATTTCTTCATTTAGTTTGAGTCCATTTAGTTTCAATAACTCAAATGCATTGAATGTTAACTCGAATGTTTCTACTCAAGATAAATCTAATCCGTGTCAATCAAAGCGTAATCTTGAATCAAATAGTGAATACTATAAATTTAACAATAAATTAAGAACTTGTTTCAGTGATAAAATTTGGCTAAAATTTACAATTTCATTATTTAATCAGCATCTTTAACGTGGTACTACTCCACCAAGTCTATTTTATGAAAAATTTCCAACACCGTATCTTCCAAGAGATCCTAATTTTGTTGAAAATTATAACAACATTATTGAAAATACTCAAAAGGAAATAATGAAATTGTGCATTAATTGTTTATCTAATAAAGTAGAAAATATAGAAAATGAGTTATCAGAGACTAAAAATCATTTATTGAAATTTTTTGACGAAAATGAATTGGATTGTAAGTTTGATCAATTGGAAAAAGAAGATGAAAATTTTTTGCAAGTGAGAATGAGAAAAAGTACTGAGAAATTTGATCGTATTTTTGCCAGAAAATTTGAACCTTTGAAAAGGAAACAAAATGATAGAATTTCCGATTCGGACAATTCCATTCACTCAAGGGTTTCTTTCAGTCCAGTTCTAAATCTAGTTATCGAAATCTCAATAATTCAAAATTTTCAATTCTAGTGATTTAAGAACGAGATCATTTTCAAGATATCCGCAAAATAGAAATTTTTCTTTTAAAGAATCTGGTTCGATCAGCGCTTATATTTGATTAAAAAATGGATGGTTTACAAGAAAATTAAAGATAGTTCGAAGGTTATTAAAAGATTTCTAAGATTTCTTCATAATTTTTAATTTTTTAAAAGAAAATGCAACGATATTTTAAATAAAGGTTTTAATTTTTTTGGAAGCAATTTTTTTAAGAAAATCTATAAAAAAGGCAAGGTAAAAATTTTGTTCAAATTTCATTTTTTAAATTTGACTAAATCATTTTAAATTTCTATTAATTTTTTACAAATTACAAAAATTAAAATATTTAAAAATATTAAATTTAAAAACATTTAAAATGTTTTTATCAAATTTTAAAAAAGAAATTTAAATAATAATTCAACTTCATTTAAGAGATACTAAAAATTAACCAATATCATAAGAATTTTCTGAACATGAATTTGATTAAAATATTAAATATTTATAGTTTCAAATTTTCTTTTCTTTTCACTCATATTTTTTGACCAAAAAATTGGCTTCTTTTTTATGTTTCTTGTTGACTTATCTCATGAATTCCACATCGTAAAATTACAATTTATATCATTTTTTTTGATACTTATTAAATTAGCTGTCAGAAATAAGATATAAGATTTCTAATAATTAAAATTTCATTTTAAGTTAATTAGTCTCGTGATGTATTATGTTATAGGGAGGGTCGTATTTTTATTTTAAAATTGACAACAATATTAATTTACATTTTTTAAAGTTTTGTAAAATTTTTGTTAAATTTGATTTAAATTTTAGATTATTTTATTACTAAGGATCAAAATTCAAAAACAAAAACATACAAATTTCTTTTTTATGGTAACCTAGTCTAACCGGGTGACCATATTTTTTTTTATTGCTTATTTCTCACCCATTTTGTTCAAAAACTTCAAAAATAGTCACCCAATTTTCCCGAATTTTTAGAGTAACCCCTTTAGCTCCGCGGTTAATTATGTGAGGTCCAAAAGGGTTAAAGCGGTTAACCCGATTACACCTAAAATTGTATACAATTAGCCCGAAATTTAACCCCAAAAAAAGAATTTTAACCCTTTTAACCCATTTGACATTTAGGAAGAAAATTTTTTCAATTTTTTAATAAAATTATTTAATTCATTTAATTTAATTTATTCGAAACAGAACAAAGGTGAGTTTTAAATTAAGTTGTAAAAGTTAATCTTTACAATCATCACATAAAAATTCTTTTTTTGTTTTTTTTTTTAATTCTTTTGACAAACAACTAAAACAAACCCAATTTGAGCACTTTTCACAAGATAACCATTTTGGCGTGTTTTCTTTCTCTTCAGCCATCTTTGTTTCACATGAGCTACACAATATTTCGGATTCTGATGAGTTATCATTTTAATCTGGTGTTAATTTGCTTTCAACAAGCTTTCGTGGTCGTCCTCTTCCTCTTCCAGTTCCTTTTTTAGCTATTTTGGCATTTTTGGCCTCTTCTTGTTCTTATTTTGCTTATTACTATTTACATCACTGAATGTGTATTTTAGATTTTGTACAGCATAATTTTTTTTTTTGAATGAATTTCTTTTTTATGTGATATTTTTAGCTTATTTTTAAACAATTTGCTTTTTTTATGTTTGAAATAAAAACTCGGCTTTAAAAAAAAATTTTTTTGAGAGTGAGAGGGAGAAAATAATTTTACAATTTTTTAATTATTAAAAAATATCGTCACTGCATTTTTATAGTCTTATTCGGTTAAATGGGTTAAATAGAATCTTATTTGGACTAATTGGGTGATTTTTTTGACTAATAGGGTTAAATCTATTTAACCTTTTAAGCCCTAAAAAAAACCCCATTAGATGAAGCCTTAAGGATATTTCCTAAAATTCTAAAAAAATTCTCTTAGATACTTTAGCATGTGCTGAATCTAACAAGCGAAATAAGTTAGAGCTTAAGTATTACCTAGGGCCTTAAAGCACCCTTCTCCCGAATCACTAATTCGAGGCTTTTTCACCTCATTAGGCGTAGTCGAACTTTAAGAGAAAAAAAAGCATATAACGATTTTTTTTTTAAATATTTCACACATATCATTCGATTTCTCTCCTCGAGTTCTACATATCAAGATATTTTTTTGGGTAGTAGCTTTAAAAATGAAGGAGATAAAGGGGTTTTTCAAATTCGTTCACCCTATTAACCCATAACCCCTTTAGACTAGGTTACCATATATTATATCTAATTATTAATTTTGTCAATAAATGAGTTCAATCGACCCTTAAAAGGGCTTGACACTAGTCTCTTCGATTGAATTGAAATATAGAATGTTTTTTAATTTAATTTAGACCTGGTTTAATTTTTTTTTGAATTTCAAAATTTATCGACTGTTGAAATACTTTGTAATTTATTTTTCATAAATTTTGACTTTGGGTTTGTGATATAATGATCCTTAAAATAATATTTTTTTAAAAAACTGTCTGTTTTCCATATTTTATGAAATGAGTTTTTGTTAAAATGCATTAAACTCACGTCAATTATCACTAAAGTAAAAATTTAAAAAAAATAAAAACAAATTTTTTAAATCTAAATGAATCATTTAAAAGTAAAATAAGAATTTTAAGTATTTTTTTTTAAATTTCAAAAAAAAATTAAAGTCACTTTATTTCAGAAAATACAAATATGAAAATATTTGCAATTTTATCTTAAAATTTTTTTTTATTTGAAACTGAAAAAAATATCTTAAACATCGCACTTTTTCAATGTTATTTTAGCAGTAGATACATTTTTTAATTCAAACACAAAAAATTAAACAACCCTTTTTTCGAATATAGAACCATCCAAGATTCCATGTCTGTGAAATTTAGATAAAATTTTTTTTTTCAAAACCATTTAGTTTATTTTTTGTGCTACAAAACAATTTTTTTCTTTTTGATGAACTCGCTAATAATAATTAGAAATTATAAATAAAGCTTAGTAAAAAAAAGTTCTCAGAAATTTAATTCATCGCTAATTAAAAAATATATAAAGTTCCGAAATTTAAATTATATAATTATTTTTTTTTATTAACAGAAGAGTAAAAATCGTATTAACTAGACAAGAAAATTTTATTAAATAAAAGAAAAAATAAATAAATTTTTATTATCTAATTTATTTTTAACATCATTAATAATTAAAAAAGAAACTATATTTTGAAATTTAAAAATTTTAAAATCTAAAAACTAAATTTCTTTTTTACAAAAGTTTATTTTTAACCAAAACCTGACCAAAACAGTGGTCATTTAAATCAATGAATAAATCAAATATATTAGCAAATTAAACTAAAAATTGAAGAAATCGTTGAAGCATGTTCACAAACTCAGTTGAAAGAGAGAAAAATAAGAAATTTGGCTTGGGACGAATTCAAAGCGTTTGAAGATGATATTTCAGCAAAGAATTGCTGAATTATATTTGATATTTTTAACTTTTAAAATACTTATTTTACTGAAATCGAGATTGAATAACTTTACTTTATTTTTCAATTAACTCTCCTAAAATATTAACTCAACGGTCAGCAATTATCGTCCTGTGTCTTTAACTTCAATTCCGTGCAAAATTATGGAAAGCATAATAAGAACCAGAATGGAAGAATATCTTTATAAGAATAATATTTTATCTAAAGAACAGCATAATTTTGTCAAGAAAATATCACGTACATCTAATCTTCTGGAAACTCTAGATTACATCTCAATGAGTCTAGACAAAAGTATTCCTGTTTGATGTGATTCTGCTAGATTTTGCGAAAGCATTTGATGCTATTACGCACAGACGACTAATAGCTAAATTGAAAACATATGGCTTTGATGGTCTAACACTAAAATAGATTGAAGTGTTCTTTAAAAATAGAAGACAACGAGCTTTTCAAGGTGAAATTTTGTCGGATTGGGTTGAGATTTTTAGCGGTGTACCACAAGGGTCGGTGATCGGTCCACTATTGTTCGTTTAGTATATCAATGATCTACTAAAAGGAATAGAGAATGTTGTAAAATTGTATGCAGATGATACTAAAATTTTCTCGCAAACGGTATTAGAAATAAGCGCCGCGAAACTACAGATTTATAGTAATCTATCGCCAGTTTTTTCTATCGCCAAAAATGTAATGCCAATTATTTTATTGCCATTTTCTTAAATAAGAATCAATCGCCAAAAATAAAAATAAGGATCTAATGCCATTTTTTAAAATAAGAATCTATCGCCAAAAATCAAAATAAAGATCTAATGCCATTTTGTTAAATAGGAACCAATTGCCGAAAAATAATTGAACAAATACTTTTGATTAATTTATATTTATCTTCAAAAAAAACAAACTTGACTCAACTATCTTGCAAACATAACCGTTTAACGGAAACCGAATATTGTTATACAAAAAAAAATTATCTAGGTTACTTAACTCAGTTTCGGCACTTTGAATCAATTGAAAATGTGATATATATTTTTAAAAATTATTGAAATATTCATAAAAACGAAATTTTCTTTAAACATGAATAATAAAGTAAGTTTTATTACCAGTATATTTGGTACTACTGAACAAAAAAATGCACATCCGATCGCAATTTACGACAATTATAGTTACTGGTGGAAGTGAGATAACAAAAAATCCACACAATTCGTTTGTAGTCACGAATCATGTTACGCTAGCATTCATTTAAAAGACGATATCGTTTTAAAAGAATCTGGAAAACATTATTATGATAAATTAACCGAATACGAAATACAACTTTTAAGAGCAAAAAAATACCTAAAAAAAGCGGTAACAAATGACTTATCCTAATCAATTTCATTTCAACCTAATTTTATCAATAATTACGTTTATTTTTAAATATTAAAGTAATGTAAATAAAATTTTTTTCAATTAGTTCTTATTTTTTTAATCTGGGATTTTTTTTTGCTTTAAATTCCTATTTCAAAATTGGCATTAGAAAAACTGGCGATAAATTCGTAATTTATTTTTGGTGATAGAATTTTTTGGCGATAGTTTCCTGGCGATAAAAAAAATGGAAATAAAATAAACTGGCGATAGATTCCTTATTACCAAACTACAATCAGATTTAGATTTAATTTTCAAGTGGACTCAAGATTGGCTACTTCTCTTCAACACATCAAAATGTGTGGTTATGCATTATGGTCTTAAAAACAAAGAATTTCCTAGTTTTATTAATGGTTAGCAGTTAGCAACGTCAGAAACCGAAAGAGATCTTGGAGTTATTTTCAATACAAATCTTAAATGGAAAAATCAAGTGATAGAGGCTACAAACAAAGCAAATCAAATGTTAGGTCGAATCAGGAAGTGATTCGCTCGTTTTGATTGTAAGTTATTAAGATCTTTGTATTTAACTTTTGTTCGTCCTCTTTTGGAATTTGCGGTGCCTGTATGGTCTCCAATTCTTAAGTCTGACTGTGAGAATGTTGAAAGGATTCAACGCAGAGCTACGAAATTTGTTTCGTCAATTAGAAACAAACCGTATGAAAGCAGATTGAAGGCTTTGAACATTCCAAATCTGGTGGAAAGAAGAAAAAGAGGTGATCTAATTCAATTAAACAAGATCATGCATGAAATAGAATCAGTTGAAAAAAGCAACAATTTTAATGTCACAAAAAACCAAGGAAGAGGTCACTGCCTCAAATATCACAAAGAAATATCGAGGCTCCATCAAAGAGATAACTTTTTTTTCAACAGAACCGCTAACATATGGAACTAGCTGCCAAATGAATTAGTTGAAGCCTCTAATGTTAACAGCTTTAAACCAGGCATTGATTGCTGGATGAGCAGCAATCAATCACATCAGCTGTCTTAGTGTGCCTTATCAGCACACTCGCTGGCTAGCCAGCTATAGTTAAAATTACTATAACTACTAAAATAAATATATTATTTAATTAATTAATTGTTTTTCTTTTTGTACTTTAATTTTAATTTTATTTACTTGAAATTTATGTTTTACTTAAGTTTTTTTTAACATTTTTTTACTTGAAAATTAAATAAAAATGTAATTATACTAAACTAAAAAAGAGTAACTCCTGACCCTTGAGGACACCAAGAGATAGAGAGGAAAGTTAACTTTTAAAAGTTTGTAAGCAAGACCATCATGCCAAATATTTTTCAAGGCTTTGCAGATGTCGAATTATTGTTAACTATAAAATTGACAGTCGTTTTTATTGAATCAAACTAATACTGATAAAACAAATGTTAAGAAATTCCGATGATACAATTTTTTCTCATCTTTTAAAAAGATACACTCTATTTGATATAAAGATATTAAAATTTTTTCTATTAGGAGATTGAATTTGCCCTTAAAAAATTTTCTAATATGTGTTGATTTTTTTTATACTAAATTTAGTAAAAAATATTGCTTTTATTTTTATAATTCGTTTCCCAAAAGGTATCTTAAAAGGTGATGCGTTCAAAAATCGATCAAAAAAAGAGATGCTCAAATTATCAGAAATACATTTGGATCAGTTTTTTCTGTATTGGTTCAGGTTGAAGAAAGAATTGAGAGCTTTGTCTGATCTTTTGTAAACTAATAGCTAATCTAATACTCTTATTTCAAAAGCTAGTCTATTTTGCGATCAATATTTTTTATCATCTAATTTCAGAAATTATGGTAAATTACTATTTTTTTCACTATGGATGCTTTTAAATTAAATTTTTTTCTTTCTTAATTCCAAGCTGACAGGATTAAAAATCTACATATAAATTAATTTATTTAATTAATATGGACGCCAATTTAATCCATATCTTACAAAAAATTTAAATTGATATTTAAAAAAAAAAGGATTAAACAGGCTTATAAAAATACTCTTAAGAAAATTGCTGGTAGAAAAATTAAAAAAAAAAGCTTAAAAAACTAATTGATTACTTGAAAAAATTGAGCTTAGTTTATTTTAAAAAATTGAAGGTCTCCCAGCATTATTTTTTTGACAGATTATATAAGAACTATTCTGTTGTTCTGTGTGAAAAATCTTAAGATAAGCTTTAGGATTTCAAAAAAAAATTTATTCATGTAAATGTTCTATTTTTTAAATTTAAATTCTTAACTATTAAATGTGTCTGAATGCAAGGACAAGATCTTACTTAAATTATATTTTTTATGAAAAAAAATTTTTTTTTCTAATTTCGTCAGAGTGCTGCGAAAAGATATCACAATAAAAAATTCCGTTTTTTTTTGAATTTTTTAATTGAACAAGAAATAAATGAATTAAATTTTTTGATTACAAAAAAAAGCGAAAAAAAATAATTAATTTTAAATAATAGCAAAACTTTTAGATGTAAATTTTGGCGAATAATTTTATTTTAGTTCTTCTTATTAAAAAAAGAATAAATACTCTTCATGATCAAAAGTTGATACAAAATATAAAATTAAATTATTAAAAATAAAATATTAAATATTAAAAATATTCTATAAAAAAGTTAAATGGTTTAAATCTAACTTTTTGAGCTTAGTCTCTAACTCGTGATCAATTGACTGAAAATTGAAATTTAAAAAATAGATGAACCATTAATGATTTATTCATTTAATTGTTAGAAATCTCCTTACTTTTTCTATTCTTATCTCCACACCTTTGAGGTTAGATTTAAAGTCAGTTTCCTAATAGTTTTAATAAACTATTTTGGTCACTAAATAAGTAAGCTTTCTGGCTCTCCCAAGACTTCTTAATTCCTTTGAGGTAACATTAGTATTTATATTTTTTTCCCATGGTTTCTACTTATTTTTTCCACCAATACTTTTTAGTTTTATCTCTTAGGTGACCAACAAATTGGACCAGAGATGGTCAAAATACAAAAATTGACCTAAAACATCTGCAAAAATTGAATCTGAATCTGAAATCTGATTTAATTTGCAAAAACATAAAAATTATGAATTTAAAAAATAAATTTCATAGTTAAAATAACATTTAAAAAATTGAATTTTCGAAAAAGAATAATTACCATATCCAAAAGTAAAGTAGTTTATTTTAAATACCAATACAACTGATTTTTATTTCTAAAAGGTTTTTATTTTAACAAGTTATTAAGTGAATTGAAAAGATCATCATCCATTGAAAGTGAATTGAAATCGTTCCAAAATGCTCACACACAAAATCAATTATTTTTTGGTAAAATAAGAGCCATTATTTTGGCAAAGTAAAATTTTTTTTATCAAATTTCATTTTTCAAATTTGATCAAAACATTTTAAATGCGCATTTAAATTTCAATGCATTTTTTACAAATTATAATCATTTCAAAAATTTAAAAATCTGCGATAAAATTTAATTTCTCATTTGAAAATGTTCTGATAAAATTAGAAAATTGAAATTTGATCAAAAATTTTACTTTGTCATTATTTTTCTGAATATTTTATTTTCAAAAAAATAAGATCTTGCTTTTTCTTTCATAATTTTTCATTAAAGTACTCTTTTTTTGGTAAAATTTTAATGAAATTTTACTCATTGAATTTAAAAAAAAACGAAAGTTAAATCAAAAATTTCTAAAAAGGCAACAAAATATTTTGATGAAAAATTTTATTTATTAATTAATTTTATAACAATCAAATATTTAATTTGATAAAATTTTACAAAATTTTTCGTAAGAAATGGAAAAAGTTTTTTTTTCAAAAAAAATTTGTAATTTTACGTAAAATTTAATTAATCCTCAAATACTAATTACTAAAAATTTATTTCACCGCCAATAACTAGCTTCCCTGGTCGTGAATTTTTTCGACCACTGGGTCACAGGTTTATCAGACTCACAAAAATATAATTAAGAATTTCAAACGGAATACTTTGTTAAGAATAAAAGGCTTAGTTGGGTTCAAATACAAAAAATTTGGAATTTTTTTTTAATATCAGATGTTAATTGATAAACTAATTGCAATTCAAGGAAGCCAGCAATTAAAGATGAATTTAGTCATTCTATTAAAACGAAGATTAAGAAGAGTAATACCCATTCTATACAGCCCGAGGGTTGCCCCCAAACTATTAAATTAAATTAAGTAAAAAGAAAATGGAAATGAATAAAGCATTTTGTTTGAATGTTTTTTTCACTCAATTAATTCCAATTTTGTCTCATTTATTTAAAACAAACAAAAATATTGAAAAAATGCACTTGTAACTGTGATACATAAAATTTGATTTTGATGCCTCCTTTAAGAGTTTGAATCAATTCTACTTTAAGTTTTCTTTAATTTTTTTTAATTAAATTGTGTAGATAGAATTAACAATTTTAGAAAATTATTAGATCTATCACGATTAAAAATTAAGATAAAAAATAATATTGGAATATGAATTTATATAAGTGGTTTAAAAATTTAAATTACAAAATATATTAAATGTAGTAAAATATATTAAATTATTGGTCTAATTTAAATTCTCAGATATAACTAATTTCCTACATCACATTTCAAAATCTTGAGTTTAATTCACTTTTTTAAAAGAATACTAAATCAATATAATATATTACTTAAGAATTTACTCAAATTATTTTAGAAAAAATGAAGAAAATTTTTTTATTTCATTTTTCCGAAGTTATTTTTATTGATTTATTTTTAAAACTAATAAACTTTATTTTTAAAAATATCAAAATTAGATTAAATTATTGCTCAAATAATCAATGAAAGTTTTTCTTTTTTCTTTTTTAAATTCAAAAATGAATAGTCATAATTTAACTTTGAATCCAAATTTAAAATATTTTTTTTTAAATCTTAACCCAAATAAAAAATTTAAAGATTAATTTAATTATTCAAAAGTACATTCGAATCCTATTTATTTACAATACTAGTTATTTTGACCAGTCTTAAAAAAAAACAGCTAGGAAAAATTCAAAATTTTCAAATCATTTAAATTAAGCTCAGATAGATCTATTTTATTTAATATTTAAAAAAAGCTTGTTTAAATATTTTTTTATTAATAAAAAAATGGTGGAAGGAATTTATTACTCTGAGTCATTTAAATTTAGAAAAAAAATAAAATGAATCTGCCCAAAGTTAGTCGCAAAATTTAATGAATTCAAATAAAATTAAACAAAACAAGAAAATTTAATACCAAAACTATTTTCTAGTTCCTTTAATTTTTTCTAAATTTAATCTATAAATAAATTAAAAAATAAAAGCTTTTTTCAAATCAAAAATTAGCTGATAGTAAAAATTAATTACCACAAATAAAAGAACTGACTCAATTTTTACAAAAATTCTTTAAGAAAAATTTAGAAAATAAATTATTTGTTGTCAAAAAGCAACGACATTTATAATAAATAAATAAATAATTTGAATATAAAATTAGAAATGAAAACAATTGAAATTTTTATTAATTTCCTCGCTCTTGTTTTTTTATTTTTCAAAACATGAAAGTGTGGTCATTGAAATAGGCAAATTTAAAACTGAAAGTAATTATTTATTAGCTTGAAATTTCCTAATTAAGCGTCATTTAGTAAATATGATACATTTTTAATTTTAAAAACCCTATTTTAATCTGTTTACAAAAAGCGAAAAGTCATTTGACGCAAAAGAAAATACATTTTTCACTTAAAAAAAAATAGAAAACAATAATTCATTAAATAATCAAAAATCATATTGACATTCTTAATTTCAAAATTAAGAAAATTTTTCGTAACCGATTTTTTTAATTTTAATCATCATTTCTCTCATAATAAAAAACTTGATTTATTTTTTAATAACAATTTTTTTTCAATTATCAATTATTTAAAAATTACTTACTTTGTTTAATTAATAATTTTTTACGCATTTGAATATTTTACATTGAGCATAGCCTCATGACAAATTCAGTTATAAGCCTACTTAGCGGAAGAAAAAATGATACTATTTTCGCTGAAAAATAACGTGACTTAAAAACAGCCTATGTTCTAAGACAAGATCCAAAACTGGCATTGAATAAATTAAAGTTTAGTGTTAATAATTTTGCTTTAATTAAAATCGAATTTAATTTCTTTCGGAATTAAGAATATAATTAAATACTTATTTTAAAATTATTTAATTTTTTTTTTAATTTGACAAACAAGATGAATATATTTATACTTTTTGATCAATTTTTTTTAATTATTATTTATTATAATAATCATTGAGTGCCTCTAATTTATTTTTTTCAAATATTATTATTTTAAATTAGTGTTTCAAATTTTTCAGGCGTCTTGAGTTTTTTTCTAATTAAGGAAATACAAAAACGTGCTTATGATACACATTCGTTTGCCACTCTATACCTTTATAAGTTTAATTAAAAAATTTTTTTCTTCTAAAATAAAATACTCAAATTTATATGAAATTGGTAAATTATTGAATAAATTTTTAAAAACGAAAAATTATTATTTTTATTTCATTGCTTTGCTTTAAAAATGCGTCCTAAAACTTTAATTAGACATAAATTTTGATTTTTTTCCCATTAAATTAAAAAATTTTATGTGATTTTTTTATGTTAGTTTTGCACAATTTTGAATTTTGAAAAACAAAATTATCTGACCTGATTACTGACCTATTGCTTTGCAATATCTGAAATTAATTATTTTAAAAGTTTTTATTCATATTTTTAATTAAATTAAAAAAAAAAAAATTAAAAAATATTTTTTTAAATAACTTTTGTAAAAGCAGAATTGAGCCGTCTAATAGTAAAGAGTGAACAGTAAAAGTTAATGCTTGAAATCGAATTATTAATTATTATTTTTATTTATTTCAAAGAGCAAAATATAGAAGCTAAAACTAGAAAAAATTAAAATAAGACATAAACAAGTTCTTGAGTAGTTTCTAAAATTATAATCTAATTTTAAATATGTAATGAGATATTTAATTTTTCACAAATATATTTTAATAAATAAAATAAATTGAATCCAAGAAATTTTTAATTAATAAATTCAATAAATCTTATTTAAAAAAATAAGAAGAAAATTTAAGTTTTATTTAAAATATTTTGAAATTAATTTTCATAACTATTATTTTTAGGTAAAATTTTCAAAACAAATTTAAACCATTGTTTTAATTGTCAAATTAAAGCTTACTCACGTCTTTTTTAAATTCAATTTTTTTTTCTCAAAACTCAAAAAATAATCAATTTAATTATCCAGAAGCTTACTCGTATGATAATTACTAAGCTTATTCTTGGCAATTTCTAAATTTTCTACAATCTTATTTTTTCGTTTTCACTTTTCCATTTATTTAAATTTTAACTTATTTTATTACTTTCACTATTTAATTTGCGTTAACTAAATCTAATTAATGAAAAAATAATTAAAAAACATTTTTCATTAAGCGAACCTTTTGTTAAACATAAAAAAAATAAATATTTTTATTAATTTTTCTGTATCTGTAAAAAAATATTATTTAAAATAATATATTTAAAAATATAATATTTAAAAAATTTTAAGTTTATATTACACCAAAAATTTGAAAGTGATGATTCTAAAATCGATTTGGAATTAATCTACCAAGCAGTGGAACAGAATAATTGAGCCGATTTGAAAATATGACCAATTTTGGTTTATTGATGGTTTAGATGGATGAAGATTTTTTGAAGGATTATTTTATTTCATTTTTAGAAAAGCTAGAATAAGTGAATTTTGAATAATTATTTTTTCAAAGATATTATTAAAATTAAAAAGTAATTTGATTACTTTTTAACTAGAGTACTCAAAAGCAAGGATTAATTTTTATCTATTTTTAAAGCTATTTCTTTTTTTGTATTATGAAACTTCAGTTTTATTTTTAAATATTATTAAATTGAATAATTAAACAAAAAAATGAATTCATGTGCTTTGTAGCCATATTTTTGGATACACTAAAAAATATTATTTGATTCAACTACTAAAAGTATTAGATACTTTGAAAAAATTAAGATAGTTCTTTTAATAAATTTGATACTATGTAAAAATAAGATTCAGTGAAAAATAAGTCATTAATATATGCGATTTTATTGTATTTTTTACTTTGAATTTTGATCAGTTAAAAATTTATCTAATTCATCTTACAATTAATTTAAACTTTATGTTTTTTTGAAAAATATTTCGATTAATTAAAATGAATGAATAAGCAACAAAAAAAAATCAAAAAGTAACTGCAGAGAGAGGTTAAATTAAAATTCGAAAAATTTTGTTTATTTCGAAAAAATAATTATTTTAGTAGTTTTTTTAAACAAAAAGTAAATTAAGAATCAACTCATGGTGATAATTTTTATTTTTATTTTACAAAACAGACGTAATTATTATGAAACAAATAACAAATAAAAATAATGAATAAAATTAAGTCTAGACAGCATTAATATTTTCAAATGACTGCCCATTTTTTTTCAATTAAAAAAAATTAAGATAAAATCAATTTTGCTCTTAATCAAAATAGTTTAACTGTTAATAAAATAAATTTAAAGAAATTATTTAAACATAGATTTTTTACAAATAAATATACTATAAATATTATTAATTCAATTCCTAATTGTCTTGAACTCAAAACAAATCAACAAATGGATAAATTCAGTTAGAATTTTTTTCTTAATGAAAAAAGTTGTTATTTACCTTAACTTCAAAAATAATTACTTTCTATTTAGATTATTTTCTAAAAATAAAATTTCTAATTTAAAAATTCACTTTACATGTTCAAAATAAATAATTTTGTTTATTCCAATTTATACTTAATGAATTCGCAACGCATAAATTAATAAAAAATGTGGAGTTTAAAAAAATGTTATTGTATTAAATATATTGTATTCAATTTTGATGAATCTTGACTTGATTCAAGATACAACAGTTCTGAATTAGATAAAAATTTAATTTGTTAATTTATTTTCAAACAGATTTAAAAAAATTAAAATTGAATAAAATTTAAATGATGAATTTTCATGAATTTTTAATTAAATTTTTTTTTCCAATTAAATATTCTAGACAAAAGATGATTACTTTCAAAAAAATTGAATTACAGCAGACAGATATTTCTTTATCCCAAAAAAAAATTTTAAAATAAAAGATTTTAATTTAATTTTTTTTAAGTCATAAATGAATGATTGTCAAATTGAGAATCTTTTTGATCTCAAATTAGAACAAAAAAAAAAAAAAAAAGAAAGTTAGAAATTATTTTTCCAAGAGACTAAAATTTTATTCAATATATCTTCTAATTACATTGTCTACTACATTCTGAAAAATACCTTAAAATATGTGAAAATTATTCGGCACAGTTAGGTAGAAGATGAATTTTTGTAAAAATTGAATTTTTTATGCATTATTTTTTATAACATTTACAGAAAAAAATTTTGTCCTTGACAAAAAAAATTAATTTTTAAAATTTTGTCAATCTTTTTTGTTCCAAAATTAACAATGCCAATGAAAATCGAAACTAAAAAATAACTTTGTTAAAATTAAAAAAATATACATAAAGAGTCTAAATGATTGAACATTGGGAAATCTAATAATCTTTTCTATCAGCATTTCATTTTAAAAAATGAGTAAAAAATATTCGATTTAAAAATTAAACAGAGCTGTTGATTAATCTTGAAACTTAACTGAAAAACTGAAAATTAAATTTTTTTTTGACAAAATTTATAGAAAAAAAAATCTAAAAATATCCAAAAAAAAATTAAATTATTTTTATGATTAGAAAAGCATTTGCTCAATTTAAAAAAGAGAAAAATTAGATATTGGCAGTGGTGAGGTATGAAAATCTTCGATAAATTCTTTGTTTATTAGATTTAGATTTTATTGAAAGTGAGAGAAAAATTTAAATTAATGAAAAAGGTGAAAAAGAAAAAATCAGAAAAAGGAAATTTAGAAACTGTCTTCTTATAATTTTATTTTAACTTATATAAAATTTCGTATAAAAAAGATTTGTATTGGGTTAGTATGCTGATATTATTGCATCCTAATTTAATTCATTAATATTTTATTTAAATAAAAAATTCAAAAACACTTTTAGATTTAATAAGATATCTTCAAAATATTTTCCCATTTTTTTAAGACAATTTCACGTATTGCATATTTTTTTCATTTAGATTAAATTTCCGGACTGTTTTATTTAAAAGGTTAAGACTCAATTTTTAATAATAATTTTAATTAAATAATTTTTAAGAAAAAAATTAAATAAAAAATTAAATAGGTTCAAAAAAAATGTGAAAAATTTTAGAAGAGATTTTTTGATTTTTGATTTTTTTATTGTGAAAATCGGGTCTGTAAAAATCAGGTAAAAAAAAATCATGTGAAAAAAAATCTGGTCTGTAAAAATCAGGGGTATAAAATAATCTGGTGTAAATCGGGAATGAATATCAAGCGGGTTTTGATCCAAGATATGTAGAATACCCAACTCCATTGTGTAATTGCTATCATACTATTTCTTCTTACTTTCCTGAACTGTTCAATACTTAAACATTTTGCACATGTCACCTCTTACAATTATCAATTTTAACTGTTTTTTATTTTATATTTTAACTTATTTTAAATTGTCGTATTTTTTCTTTAAATTTTTAAATTTTTTTATTTTGTCTTGGTTTTTTATTTTTTTTTTAATCTGAAAGAGCTTTAGCTCGGCACAGATAAAACAAATAAATAATAAAATCAGGAAAAAAATTATCGGATCTAAAAATTATTATTGGATCTAAACTCTGTTGCTTCCAATCTTTGGTTTTAATGAGACAAAAATTTTCTTTTGTCTTCTAATATTTTTAATCAAAAATTTTCTAAAACTTTTGTCCAACTAAATCTTTAAAAAATTTTATTTTTCAACAAAAAATCAATCATTTAATGAATTTTATTTTTATTAATCAAAATTTTACGAGACTTAAATTTAGAATTTTAATTAAAAACGCTGCCACCAAAAAAATTTTAATGAAAATAAAAGGTTGCCAAATTTAATGCAACCAAATTCGGCATTATTTTACATCATTCGATTGATACTGAATATATCTTTTAAGTTTAACAAAAAGAAATTTTTCACAAAAGAAATTCATCAATTACTCTGTTCTAGTTTACTTAGCATTCTGAGAAAATTAATACTTGTTTTTTATATTTTGAAATTTTTGTTTTTCATTACTATGTAATTTAAAAAATGAGTTAAATTCTTTTATTTTAATTAAATATAAACCGATTATGAAATTTAATTAAAACGTTTTCAAGCTCTTTTTTACAAGCTACAAGTACTTCAATAATAAGAAAGTCATCAACAAAAACTCTCTAAGATTAAATTTTGAGATCGAGATATTTTTTTTGTTCTAAAAGACTATGAATTCAATTCAATATGCATAAAGAAAAATGTTTAGCAGTTTATTTAAATTTTAAAATAAAATTAGAGTCAAGTTATTTAAATTAAATTATGCTGTTTTGAATTTAGATTAAAAAAGATATTTTAAATGAAAAAAAAATGGAGCTTAATTTGGCCTGAAGTCTTCTTTGTGGAGGTTGTGAAGTTCGTTTCAATTCGATCTTTTCAATTCAGAAAAATTTGAATAACTTTTTTACTAAAAGAGATAATTTAGTTCAATAAAATGCTTAATTATAAGCAAATTTGCTTAATTCAGTAAGATAAGTCTGCAAAATACTCTGCAATTTTATGCATTTTGCACGCCATTAAAAAGTATTCAAATCAATTGTGCACTTACTTTGCAGGGTTTTTGCAGACACATATTTTCGGATTAAGCAAAGTTGCTTAAACTTTAAGCATCTTACATAACTAAATTATTCCTTATAGTAAAAAAGTTATTCAAATTTTTCTGAATTGAAACGATCGAATTGAAATGAACTTCACAACCCCTTCTTTGTGACTGAATAAAACTCTAAAAAAAAACTTTTATTCTTATCTATTTTTGATCGAATGAATGTGCCTAATAAAATTTTTGTCTTTTTTTCAATTTTGGTAAAAAAAAAAGAATTGTTGAAAATTTCTAATAAATATTCATTTAAATTTTGACTATCATTTCATTCAACTGCCAAAACTTGATTAAATTATTTTTTGCTAATCTTTCTTATTTTCTTTCTCTTCTTTAAGTCAAAAAAATTTTAATGATTTTTTATTGTGGAAATTTATAATAACAAAATTTTTTTGAGGGTTTTTATTTGCGTCTAAAATTTAAATAAAAATAAAATAAAAATTTATTTCAATTTTGAAAAAATACAATCAGCTCATTTTAATTTTAGTTCTTTTTAAAAATTACTGAATTCGTTAAAATATAAGACAATTAACTTATTTTAATTTAAAAAAGAGGTTTTTGGGTAACAAAGTCGTTTTGTCTTTTAAAAATTAATTTTATAAATCTGATTTAAATTTTTTTTCTCTTTTAATTTAAAAAAAATCAAATATTTTAGTCGCAAAAAAATTTAAGCGGATTCCCTTTTTAATGTTAAATTAAAAAATTTGCTTTAAAAAAGACAGTTTTACAAAATCTAATTTTTCAGTCAATTTTTTTTATGAATTTTATTTTTAAAATAAAATATACTTTTATAGTTACATTAAAAATATTTAGTTTTTTTAAATTAACTATAAAACATATCTAAAATTGCAACAATTTTTTTAAAATAATTACTAAGATAACACTTACACTGATCTGACAAAAATATATTAATTATATTTTTAATTTACTAATTAATTGTGAGTTACCCTAATAATCTCGAAAAAAAATTTATCAACAATATAATAAAATCTCAAATATTTTAAACTCTAAAAAATAAGTCTTTATTATTAAATTTCAAATTTATCTAAAACTGTTAAGCAAAAAATGTGGTTAAAAAAACAAAAATAAAAAGAAAATAACCTTAAATTTAGAAATTGGCTGCTTTACACATAAATTTCCTAACACACATTTTTTTTTTTTTTTGCTGCGTTCAACCTATTTTTTTTCCGAACACACATTTTTTAGAATTTGTGCGTTTTATTCTAAAAAATAGGTGAAAAATAAAAAACAAATTTTTATTGAAAATACTTTTTTTGGACTTTTTAATGGGTATATTTTTTGTCAGTAGATAATTATTTTTTTTAGTAGATATTTTTTTTTTAAAAAAATAAGATAAAATCAATAAAAAGTAGATAATAGTTTTTAATAGTAGATGTTTATTGTTTCAAACATAGATAATTAATAAAAAACATAAGAAAAACAGAAAGAAAAATTACCTTGAATAAAACAAACACTTAATTTCTTAACCTTTTTGACGGCTGCTCACTTTCATTATTAGATTTTTTTGGTCTTCCACGTTTACGTTTCTCAGAAATTTGAATATTGCTTTCGACTAGATCTTGGACTGCTGAATTTGAAGCCAAAACAACTTGATTTTGATGAGAGACATTAACGATTGAATAGTTTACACTTAGAACCGTACTTGAAGCCTCTTGTTGAACTTCGTGTTGATTTAGATTGTCTAACTGCCTGTTAATCGGAGCAATCGAATTTCTTTCTAAAGCTGATCTGGCTTTTTTTTTTCGACCTCGTTTTGCATTGCCTTCGATCGCTAAGTCCAAACCCGGGAATTTGTTTAAATTCAAAAAGTGCGAGGTTCCGATTGTGTGCTTGCATTTGAAGTTTTTTTGCCAATAATGGCATGAACAAGTACTCGATTCCCAATTTTCCGAATCGATTTTAACAGATTTTAAATGAAGACGAAGCCATCTTGAAATTGCTTTCGGTTTTTTACCCTCTTTCTGGTACATTTCCAACACCCGATTTTTGCTTTTTTCCCATGCTTCTTTTGAATTAGCTTTGCTGTGCTGGTGGAGACAATCTTCGATGCATACTTGAACTTCTAGACTTGTTCGAAGCTTAAGCGAAAACAATTTTTTTGAGCAAGAGCTACACTTGTAAAATTGCTTTTCGCCAAGTTTTGTAACTCTTTTTTCCTTTTTTGACCACTTATTTCCGTCTATCTGGCCTTGCTCAAGAGACTCTACAAATTCGGCAATGTGAGCATAAGTTGCGTATTCGTTGTAAACAGTGTTAGTTCCGCGCTAAGTTTGAATTTCTTCTATGTCTTCATCATCATTATCAGTATTATCAAGTTGATTTTCCTGATTATTGACTGATAAGAGTACAGAAGTTGAGGAAGCTTCAGACATTTTTTGTTTTATTTTTTTTTTAAGTATAATTTTTTGTTTTATCTGTATTTAATCTTTTTTTTTGTATATTTAAGTCTTTATCTTTTCTTTTTCTTTAATTTTTCAAATTTCAAATTTTTACATTTAATTCTCCTAAGAGGAGGTTAATTCAATTTAAATAAATAAATAAATAAATAATTCATTGAATAGAATATTTGAATTATCATTGAATTGAATAGTAATGATTTGAAGTGTAAGTGTCAAAAAACAAAAAATTAGCACTTTTATGATAAATATCTACTTCAGAAAACAATTCTCTACATTTGAATAAAAATATCTTTTAAATACTATTTTTATCTAATTAAAAAAATTATTTATCTACTATTTATTTTATCTACTTTTTTAAATAAAATTATCTACTAAAAAAAACATTTATCTATTAACGAAAAACTAGGCCCTTTTTTAATTAACCTCTATTTAATGGAAATTGGACTACAAATAAAAATATTGTTTGTAACAATGCAACCTTTTAATAGCGAATAGCGAAAATTCTAATTATTGATACTTGAAGACCAATTAACTTTGATGCCTAGTACAATGCTGTCTAAATAATTAAAAATAAATGATCAATTTTTGATTTATCTTTTAACATTTATTTATATACTGTTGAAAATGACAATGCATATTGATATATTATTAAATCAATATGTATTCCAATATAAATTGCACGATAAATGCTTAATAATTATTTTGAAACATTAAAATGTCAAAAATCAATAAAATCATGAGTACACAGGTTAAAATACAAGAAGAAGATTTGATTGTAGATCTTTCAAATTTATCATTAGAAAATTATTTTATTTATAATCAATTTCTTAAAAATTTAAACAATTTTACGTCATTATTTTCTAATGATGGTCTAAAACAACTTAAAGCTTCTTTATTTTCTTATAAGATTAATTTAAAATGTGACATTTGTAATGAATACTTTAATTTGAAGGAATATGTTAAAATTTGTTCGATTTGTTATTAAAATTTTCATCTTAAATGTTCTGATAGTCTTAAATCGACTAAATTGTGGACTTGTAATTTTTGTGAAAAATAGCTTACTTTTTTTTTTTTTTAAATTAATTTACAAATTTTATATTTTTTTTTATTTTAAATAAAATTTTACCAGTAACTTTGTTTTTTTACTTTTCACTCATTTTTTAGAATAAAACGCACAAATACTAAAAAATGTGTGTTGAGAAAAAAAATAGGTTGAACGCAGCAAAAAAAAAAAATGTGTGTTAGGAAAGAACCTTACCGGTTTTCCATTGAAATTGTGCCCCCTTTTTTAAGTTACAAAAACAATAAAAAATGTGACAAAAATGAAATCATTTAAGAGCTTTTTTTATTCATTTTTGTTTTCTAAATTTTTTTTAACAAAAAGTTACTTCCATTTTGACAAAACTAAAAAATCAAAAAATTTAAAAATCTTTTCAAATCTAACATAACTTTTTTTCTTGAATATATTTCTCTAAGAAAAATTTTACTTTTTATTTTATCTTATTCTCTTACACTCCTTTGAATAAAAAATATTTCCCATAAGCTATTTGTGTCTCTTTTAATCTATCTATTTTGTGGATTTGAATGTTAAGTTAACGACACTAATTCATTAGAGATATTCAAAAATATTTTAATTTAGCCTTTAAAACGTTTTTTTAAAAAAATTTTAATGATCAATATAATTGATATCCACCAAATATAAATGTAGCTGCTTAAAAAAATTCCAATAGATAAATTAGATAATATTAGCTTTTATACAGTTTTAAAAAATGGACTTTAAATACGAAATAACGGAGAAGAAAGAGTTAAAATGATATTCTTTTTCAATTTTTCCGAGTTAATAGTTTATTTTGGAGTAAAATAAATACAAATTATTCAGCATATTTTTACACATAAATAGTAAAAATAATGCAATTTTTACTCCTCTTTTATTTTTTTTAAACCGTTTAAACGCATTGGAAAGCCAATTCCCTTAAAATATTAAAGCCATAAAATAATAAAACCTAATTAAACTATATTTAAAAGAGACACAAATAGCTTATGGGAAATATTTTTTATTCAAAGGAGTGTAAGAGAATAAGATAAAATAAAAAGTAAAATTTTTCTTAGAGAAATATATTCAAGAAAAAAAGTTATGTTAGATTTGAAAAGATTTTTAAATTTTTTGATTTTTTAATTTTGTCAAAATGGAAGTAACTTTTTGTTAAAAAAAATTTAGAAAACAAAAATGAATAAAAAAAGCTCTTAAATGATATCATTTTTGTCACATTTTTTATTGTTTTTGTAACTTAAAAAAGGGGTCCAATTTCAATGGAAAACCGGTAGGGTTCTTTGTGTGTAACGCAGCGACTCTCTTAAATTTAACATAAAATTATTTTTTTTTTTTAACTTTACAAAACACAATTAAAATTATAAAAAAATCTTAATAATCTTTTTTCTCATTATAAATTCATTATACAAGATTGTGTTTTTTTATCAGTTTTTGGAAGGCTAATTTTTAAGTTTCTTATTTGAATTTTTTTGTTCACAGTGGTTCAGTCCTTTTGAAATATTTTGTTTTTTTTTTTCACAAATAAATAATAAAATTAAAATTAAGTTAAAGTTTAATTGAATTAGTGATGCTATTTTGTTTTTTTTAGCAATACTTTGAAATAATTAATAAAACTGAAATTATATTGATTTAATTATTTTTCTCCACTTTGCAAATGATGTGATTATTTTTTTGTTCTTATCTCTTCTTATTTCTAAAAAGAAGGTAATACTCGATTTTTAAGTATCTTAAAGAACAATTTATTTTTCAAACATCATGCTTCAAATCCAATGCAAAAATTTGATCTTTTTCCTCAAAACTATGGCAGTAAATTGTGAGACAAAACTGATTAAATATTAAAGAAAAATCAAAAAATTAAAATTTAAAAATATTTTAGTATGATATTCAAGTTTAATTAAAATTTAATATATTTAGATTGTAAATAGTTATATTTATGTCTTTAATTAATCAAATAATTTTTTTTTTATCAAAAAAAACACTTGGGTAATGAAAAAAAAATGAATGTAAATTAATTTTACTTTTAACTCAAAATTTTTTGCCTGTTTAAATTATTATTTATTAGGTTTTTATAAGGTTGTTGTAAATGTTTTCTAATGAAAATAAAAACAAATTTTACTTCAAAAATGTTGGAACAAGGTACCAGTGTCAGTTTTAAAGGACAAAAAATGTCAACTTTATTTTCTTTATATTTTTTTTTGGAAAAAAAGAAGATGTTAATTTCAGATCTACAATTTGCCTAACAAATTGGATTTCGAAAATACCGCAAAGTAGGAATAAAGAAGATAGTGGCGGAGAGTTTTTGCTAAGGTTATGTAGATGATCTAAAGCTTATTGGAATTTCAAGTCAAGATCTAAAGTCATTAGAATTGCAAGATGATTTAAACATGCTAATGGAATGGACTGACCCATGGTCAACTGAATTGAACCTCTCTAAGTGTAAAGTCATGTATATAGATAAAAGAAACGAAAGATACCCATACGAAATGGTGAACTCGAGAGTTCATCATATTCGTAATGAATCATGCCAATTAAGAGATCTTGGATTGCTGGTTTCAAATGATATGAAATGGAATAAGCAATGTTCTCATGTGGCTGCAAAGGCAAATAGAGTGCTGGGTCAAATAAAAAACTCTTATAGATTTTTGGGTAAAGAGACACTAAAGCCTTTGTATACAACCCTAGTGAAGCCACATTTGGGAATACACGGCAAGTACGTGATTTCCACATTAAAAGACCGACATAAAAATTTTTGAGAAAGTACAAAGAAGAGCAACCAATATGGTCAATAGTTAATGGTCTTAAAGAAATTAATTTGATAAATAGGATTAGCTACGCCAAAACAACTACAATCAATCTGAGAAGATAGCACAACAAAAGATTAGTAAGTTAGATCGGGTCTATCTTAAAATAGCTGAGAATCTAATAGCTGTGTCAAAACAAACTTGTCAAAATAGCAAAGAAAATTTAATTAATTATAGCAGTGTCAAAATTGTTTTTTTTAACAAGATGAAAATATCTCTTACATTAAAGCAAATAAAAATATCCATTTCTTAATAGCTAAATTATAGATGGCTTTTTAACGTTTGGTAATATGTTAAAAAGCAATCCTGTTGTTTTTGATTTTGTCGAAAGTTTAAGAAAAGAGCACAATAGAGTAGAGGACAATCTAATCATGGTGAAAGCAGGCTAAGTTGCAAATCGGAATAGTAATCAAGAATTAATTCAAAGAGGTCTACTTGAGTTATTGAATAATTATGACAAGATAAAATTAGATGAATTTTACAATAATTTAGCTTTAATATTAAAATATTGATTAATAACTTAATTAAGTAATTCAATTTCTTTTCGTGTCATAAAACAAACTTTTTTTCTAATAAACTAATACACTTTTTCTTTTTTTTTTTTTCTACAAATATTTATTTAAAAATTCATTTTTAACTTATTCTAAACAAGGCATTAAAGTGGCTAGCTGTGCCTTAATAAAATAATAAAAAAAAAATCGAGTTACAGTTTGGAATGATTTATCTGAAAATGCAATGTCAGCAACATCGACAAATAGTTTCAAGGGTTTCATTGATGAAGAGGTGTTTGGAATGTCACGTAAGTAATTACTGCCAAAGCCTTAAAAAGGCTAAACGCTTAAATGCGTTGGTATAGACTTGTATATACCGCAGTGTGAACTAACTAACTAACTAACCAACTAACTATTCTGATTCTGCAAAAAATATTTGAATTAGGGGTAAACCAAGGACGGGATACAAAAATATTGAAAAACCTCAAAAATTTTGATCTCCGATCAATTTTAATGGTCAAATTTTTTATCTAAAAATAAATTAATACATCATTTTGTAGCTTAGAAAAAGAGCTTTAAGAATATGTATAATAATAATTAAATAGGTTTAAAAATTCTAAGGATTTTTAGAACTAAAAGGATACAACTGATAATTTTGATGCTAATCTTTGAGAGGGGTAGCCAAAATTTTTTTTTTATTAATTAAAAAATAAAAAACTATTTGATCTGATTTTTTTGATCCTAAATTCCAAGATGCCGAATATTCTAGTTGATTTTTATCGAATTCTAGAATTCTAAAATTGCGATATCAATTTAAAATAATTAAATTCTCAAGCTTCTGAAGATATAATTAAATTTGTAAAAATAGAATGAGGGTCTGACTGAACAACATACCTTGAAATCTTTTCAACAAATCATATTTTTAGAAAATAAAAATAAATTAAGTTTTTAAAATTAAAATTTGCACAGATATCTTTTATATTCCATAGCTCTTTGAGTTTGTTTTAACTACGACACTTTTAGCCAATATTTACAATAACTAATTTTTAAATCACTATTTGACTTAAAAACTTTCGAAATTTAAAAATTTCTAGTCATTAGACAATGCGTTTTTTTCTGCAAATAGTTGGAAGTACTCAGCCATGGAAAATTTTGATGTGGATTGTTTATGTTTTTTTTACCAATTTGATCAGTATAATTAATTATTATATGAAAATTAATTATTTTCATATAATAATTAAAATATAATATTTATATTAATTAATTATTAATTAATTATTCTAAGATTTTTTCTATTGAGATCCATATAATTCGTCAAGACTTCTCTAAATATAAATATAAATAAATATAAATATAATATAAATATAATATAAATATAATATAAATATAATATAAATATAATATAAATATTATATAAATATAATATAAATATAATATAAATATAATATAAATATAATATAAATATAATATAAATATAATATAAATATATATATAAATATATATATATATTATATATAGACAAACAAAAAAATTTTATTTGTCTATTTATAATCAATTAATATATTTCAGATAAGATTATTTAAAATTTTTTTATAAATTATAAAAAATGAATCTAAGATAAAAATTTGAATACAATTATTTTAAATTACTTTATATTTTATTTTTTTGTTTGCTTTTTTATTTCTTTTTAAACTGATGGACATTTTGCTCGTCACAGATAAACAAAAAAATAAAAATAGAAAAATGTTGTAAAGAGTTGAACTTTAAAGTTAAAAAATAACTAAAATATAGAAGAAAATTAAATAAATAAATTCAAATTAAGAATGACAGGTTTTGAATGTCTAAATATTTGTGGGTTCATGAGAAAAAGAAGAAATTGTAAGGTAGCAATGAAATAAGATGTGTTTTTTATAAACTTCGCATTAATTATTTTTATATTTTTTGTAAAGTTTTTCTTAAATAAATTTAAATAAAATATCATATTAAAGCGGAGCGACAGCGACAATTAAAAAGAATGAAAGAAGCAAATAAAAAGTAAGAGAAAAGTTTTAAAAAAATATTGAAAAAAAGACTTGAAAGATTTGGACAATTTGAGAAATAGACTCTAAATTATGAACAATCAAAAAACATTGACACTGATTTCATTTTATTACATAAATATTTCTACTATTATTAGTTGTGATTTAAATAGAATTTTTAAATCTATAAATTGAAGCTAAAACAATTTAATTAGACAGAAGAGAATGCATTTTGTTTTAATTATTTTATTTATTAAAATAGTGTCTAACGATTACAGTAGAACAAATGTAATTAATTTAGACAATTTTTTGCCTGAAAAATCCGACTTTCCCAGCTATTATGGCTTTTATGAGGAAAATATTGATTCGTACAATTCTCAATCTAATCAAATTTTTGAAAGGACCAACAAACAATGTAAAGGAGATGGAATAACACAATCTTGTGACTCATTTTACTGCGACTCTGAAACTAAATTGGAATTTGAGCTATGATTGTGGATCTTCAAAGTCACGAAGATTTTTTTATATTAGAAAAAAAATTTTTCTCAATAATTAATGTAAAAATTCATTTTTTTTTCTCATTCTCAACTATAAAATTAAGTATTCAATTTCAGGAGAAAAAGATTTTAAATTGTATTCATCACACATAATAAAGAATATCGGATGTAAAAAATTATTTATAAGAAAGAGTTTAATTAAAAAATTTCTTTTTTTTTAGATTTTTTTTTATAGCAATTTTGTTGTCACAGTGATAGATTTATGAAATAATGAATACAAAAATAAATTATATTTTTGTAAATTTTATTTTCAACTAAATGCATCAATATGTTTCTAAAATTTTTTTTTAAAATAAATCATTTCTAAAAATTGCTCAGCATTTAAACAAACATATTTAAAATAATTTTTAAAATCTTCAAAAACTCTAGAAAGTAATTTTAATTTTAATTTAAATTATTTATTGTGATGCCATTGATAACTTAAATAAAGTGATTATAAAAATTAATTTAAATTATTTTCTTTTATATATATTAGATAAAACTTAATAGGTTTATATAAAACGAAAGATTATGATGATTCTATAACGTCGTATTTTGAAAAAAAGTTGACAGAGTTCATTCCTATCTTTTTAAAAAAATAAAAAAAATATTTTTTTTAAACATTTTCGATCTAGTTAAAAAAAATATGATAATTAAAGAAAATAAAAAAAATTATGTTTTTTTAAAGCTAAAATTTCTTATTAATGATTAAAACAAAATGTTAAAAAAATAAATTAAAATTGAAGTTCCTTTCTTTTTGAATTTTCACTTTTTAAATTTTAATTTGGAATTTTTTCTTTGAAATTAAAATTTAATTTTTACAATTTTTTTTCAAATTTTAAAGAAGCTTGATGATTTTTGAAAACTCAAAGATAATAGTATCGGAAGAAAAATCAACTTTAGTACTGAACTGAAGATAAGCAAAAAACGTCTCAACTAGAAAATTTTTATTTTAATAAAAAAAGTTATTTTAGAAAGTGAATGTTAATTTGTTTTTCCCTAGTAAATTTTATTTTAGAAAAATCGAATTTTGTTTCACCTTTAACAAACTGTAAAATCGATAGAAATTAATAAATGAAAATAATTTTTTCAGCTTTTCTTTTTCAAGCAAATTTTTTAAGCTAAAATTTTTTAATTTTTTGAACATTGTAAAATTAACAAATTTCTATTTGTTAATTATAGCTTGATATATTAAAAGAAAAGAGTTAAAAAGTAAACCTTTTAAATGTTTTAAATTTAGATTTGGAAAATAATAATGTGTCTAATTTTTTTTAATTAAATTTTCAAATTTGTCTAGGTACTAAACATTGTTTTTCTTTTTTTTTTTATATATTATACCTTGCGAAAAAAAAAAATTAAATTTAGCAATATACAAAATAATGAATGTTAACTTAGATGAAGATTAGGAAATGAATACCTGTTGCACCTAGAACGTTCCAGGGACAAAAAATTCCAATAGACATAACTTGAGTGGTGAAGTTGATAAAATTGTTTTTTGTTTATATCTAAAATTAAAAAAAAAATGTACTATTCAAAAAATTACAAATTTTGAAAATTAAAATTGAAGTTCCTTTCTTATTCAAATTTCATCTATTATATTTTAATTTGGAATTTTTTCTTTTAAATTAAAATTTAACTTTTACAATTATTTTTCAAATTTTAAAGAAGTTTGATGATTCATCAGACGAATACTTGAATATATGATCTGTTCGAACTGCCATCATCAATTAAATTTTTTTTTTAATTTTCTCAATTCAGATCTTAAGCTAAAATTCTTTAAATTATATTTACATTTTTTTTTCCCAATTTTTTAAATAAAAATTTAGAATAAATTTTCAAAGATTTAAATTGAATTTTAAAATAAATGCATTCCAGCAACTAAGGGCAAACCGAGAAAATTAATTTCTTTCTTCTTTCCATTTAATCTAATAAGTACGAATAAATTTATAACGATCAAGGGATCATATTAATCCGTCTCTGTCTCTCTTTAAAATTAAAAAAAAATTTACTCAGATAATTTTAATTTTAAGATTAATTGTATAAATTTGCATTATTCCTTTTCAACATTTAATTTACTTATACAGATGAAAAAAATCTTAAAAAAGATATAAATTTTCTTTTTTTTCAAAAATTGTCCTCACATTTGAGGCTAAGTTGATCAAAAAATAAAGTCAACTTAGCTAAATAAAATTGAAAATACTTAAAAACAGTGACTTATTTTTTGGACATTTTTAAGTCAAAAAGTCTAAGTTAGATTTTGTAAAAGTCTTTTATATACGACTATAATTAAAATCTATAATCTTTTAATTAAAATTTACATAAATCTATCTTTTTCGTGTCTTTAATTATTCATCTTGAAATAATTTTTTTTGATACTGATTAATAAACTGAATTGATAAGAGACAAAAATTTTGAAAGAATTAGTTTTAAATTAAATCTCTCCCTTCAATAGCTGTGTGCCATTTTCTCAATTTTTGGAGATGCAATCTGTTTTGAAGTTTGATTATCAAAATTAAATTACTTTTTGGAAAAAGTTTGGTTACTTGAAAAAATTTGAATTTTTTGTTGGCTGTTTTAAAATGATTTCGATTTGAAAAAAATATATTTAGCCTAAATATTACGATTTTTTAAATAAATCTATCAAAAAAAGGTCATTTAGTATTTATATTATTTCAAATAGTTAAAATTCGATTACATATTTATCTTGATTCGTGAGGAAAATTAATTTCGTAATTTTCGTTAAATTTAAGTAAAATCCGGTTCTTTTGCTAATTAAAAAAGATGTAAATTTAAAAAATTTTACCGGAATTACGGAAATCTACTAAAAATCAAGTAAATTTAAAAATTTTTATTTGGCAATTTTAGCGAAATTAACTTAAAATTTTGTAAAAAAAGTAAAAATAATAAAATTTTTGTAGTTTTTAATTTTTTTAAGTTGTTTAAAAGTATAAAAAAATTCTAAATAAAATATTTGTAAATCATTTAAAATAGTTAATTTAAAAATATAATTACATTTATGAACTAATCTGAAAGACTATCATTCATTCAAAATTTTCTACAGGAACAGAATTATTAAAAATATTGACATTATAATTTGCTAATTTTTTTTAAGGTGTATATACAGTTTTGATTTCAATTTAAGGGTGGTTCATGCCAGTTCTATTAATCCATGTTTAAATCCTTAACTTATTTATCTCCAAAGCTCAGCAAAAAATAATTATATAAAAAATATTTCTCTCTTTTAAATTTTTTATAATAATTTTTTGTCTTAACCATATACTTCAATTCGCCTTTAATTTTTCCATTCAGTGGTCATAAATCTTAAATAAAAGTTTCTTAAAAATTTTAATTTTGGCACTTTTTACGATCGAATGAACTTTTTTGTAAATGATTTTTAATCAATAAAAATTGTTCACTCAAAATAATTAATTACGTAAATAAAATATTATACTTTTTTTAAGCATTTTGTTGTTTTAAAGAATATTAATAAAAATCAAACCATTGTAAGAAAATTGAAAAGAAATTACCTAAAACGTTTTTATTTGATTCAAAAAAAAAACCTATTAGCTTTTATATTGAACTAATTTGAGGAGGAAATATGAATTTAATTCAACGCTTAAATTAACGCTTCGTACTTAAATCACTTTGGCACTTATTTATGATGAAATAGCAATTTAAAAGTAATAAAATTTTTTCAAAAAATTTCTCTGTATAAAATGCATTTTAATTCTGTTTAAAATGTTTAACGCAGGATATATTTTTAATAAAAGGAATAAACACATTTTGATCATTCTACTTGAGTGTTAAAAATGATTTTAAAATTTTTAGATGGTAAAAAAAAGTACAATAAAATGTTACGATGTGCGAGTTTTTTCATGTTATTGGAAGTACTTGACGAAAAATTGATCATTAACTAAGGAACTTGCATTAGATGGCAATTACGATATGTTTTTTGCGGAAAATTTAAAATTGTAAAATAAAAAAAAATTTAAAACATGCTATTGAAAATTTTTTTAAATAAAAAAATTGAATAAAATCTGTTATTTTTATTTTTTTTTTAATTTTGATAATGTGTAAATTGTGGGGCAAATATTCAGAATTATTTTTTGCCGTAGTTTACCATTTTGACTATATATTTTTATTTTGAATTTAAAGCAAGCAATAACTTTAGAAATGATAATTTTTCTGATAAATTGTTTGGAAATTGAATTTTTTATTTAAATTTTTTACCAAATGTAAAATATAAGTCGTATGACTTCTTTGGGGTGAACAAGTTCATATGATTTTTCAAATAGACTAGTAAAAAATATTTTTTGACAAAATAATTTTAAAATTTTCTTGAATTTTACTTTTTTTTATTCATTTATCAAGTTAATTGACTTGTAATAAAAAATCTTAATGAAAAAAATTGTAAGTTTATTTTGCAAAATAACCCTAAAAAATGACAGCATGGTAATTTGAGTATTGATATTAAAAGAAGAAGTTCATTTTTTTGCGGTATGATTTCCTACCTTTAAAAAAATTAATTATTGATTTAGAAAAAATAAAAAATAAAATATTTTTTATCAAATTTTTAATAAAAAATATTTAAATTTACGATTGCGATTCGACAAAAAGGGTGTTTTCTTGGTCGGATTTAAGAATTTAAATTCTTTTTTAATTTCATAAAATAATTGAAGAAGAATACTAAAACCAAATAAAATTTAAAAAAAATAAAATAAAAGTCTTTTTTAAAAACCAGGAGTTCAATTTTTTGATATTTTTTATTTAAAATAGGATTTTGAAAATTTTGTAAAATACTTATTCACTCATTTTCTGTTGAAACTCTTTATATTTTGTCATCAAAATTTGATTTAAAATAAAAAAAATTGAATGATCTTCTGAATGATTTAAACCATTTAAAAGAATTGATACTTCAGAGAGTCTGTCAAAATTACTTGATGTTTTTATTTTTCTAAAGTAATTAATAATATAAAAATTTTTTCCGATTCTTATTTTAGCTTTTTGATTAGATTTGACATTGCATTTTGAACATTTTATAAAAAACACAACTCCGATTGAGTCACAATTTGAATAAGTTGAATTGGAATGCAATAGACATATGATTTTTTTGTAAAAATTTTAATTTGTAAAAATACAAGTTTTATAATTATTCAAATTAAACTTATCATTGAAAAACTTAATGTGATTATATTGTTAAAACAGTTTTTATCACACTAATAAATTAAAAAAATTTATTTAAATATAAATTTACTATCCTAATAAAAATTTACAGTGGTGCTACAATAACTGCATTAAGTACAATTACTTTTTTAATTTTAAAATTTTGATTGTAAAAATTAAAATCGTATCAAAAAAAATCGAATTTTAGGATGAATTTTTAATTTTTTTTAATTTCTTCTTTAATAAATAATTATATCATTAAAATAATAATAAAAAATACCATTTAAATTGTATTGAAATCTTTTAAGTTTTAGTCATAATTGATGAAAAATTTTAAATCTGTATTTTGATCGAATTTCATTTTTCTTAGATAGTAAACCAAAACTTTTTTTTTTATTTACAATTGAATTCCTAAAATTTTATATTCGATTCATATCCTTGATAGTTTTCAATTCAGGCTAAATTTCTTGAATTAAGTAAATAATCAAGGGTTACTTTTTTGTAAAAAATATTCTTTTAAACAAAAAACATTTAAGTCTTAAGAAAATTAGTTTTAATTAATTAATTAGTTTAAATCAATCAACTGTTTAATATTATTAAATTTTTTTTTGGCTTCATTAAGAACTGTTAAGATGCAAAAGCGTCACCTTAAACAAATTCAAATTTGCCAAAATAATCAGTGACGCGAGTCTTCTCATTATAGCCACTGATGACAAAGAGACCCACGTAAAATTGAGCAAACCTTGGCCCATCGACGCTTTTACTTCCGGCGTCACCATTCCTAAGCGAAAGCCAAACTCGATTAGAGCAACGATAGACAGAGTACCAGTTGACATTGACATCAACGACTCTGACATTCTCGCAGAACTAAAAAACCAAGGCATCACTGCTGCCACAAGACGCATCAACAAAGCTTCCAATACACCCACCGAGTACGTCTCGATACACGTAGAGTCCAAAGAAGCTATGAGCTCTCTTATGCACAATCAGCTAAGGCTGGCACTCTGCCGACAACCATAAAGATTACACAGCAGCACTCAAATGCGCTAACTGTGATGGATCTCACGCTGCCTGAGCACGAAAATACCCTACCCTCAAGCCAACACCAAAACCAACAGAACAACTGACTACAAAAACTCCTACTTCAAATTGCCAAGTCAACAAACTAAATCAAGACAGAAGCTGGAGCTCTGTAGTCTCCAAAAAACCTTCTGCATGTCCCTCTACACCAACACAGCCTCAAATTCAAAACATGATCAACGACACGGTTGAAGCCAAACTCAAACCAGTAACTGAGCTCCTTGTTAAGCTTATTGCCGAGATAACACTACTCCTCTCACACAGAGAAGTTTTCTTCCTCCCAACAGTAACAAAGCTTAACACAGCCACTCAACATATAAACAATAAAACACACTGCAACATCAACAGCGATATAATGCTTCACTCAGTAAAGAACCTCATCTGCAACGCTTTACAAAGTCACCAAGCAAAAACCATATCCCCGCAAGCGCAACAAACTCAACCAAGTCAACCACAGCACAAACTTACTCACCAAGCCGAACGCAGTCGATCTCCGTCCCCCCAATCGATTAGCGACAACATATACTCAGAACCAAACAACAAAATTGACTTCGACAACACAATGTTAGACGTATCTAATAACCACAATAACATTGAAGTAAGCTACATCCGAACAACGAACAACAAAAAAGACAATCCAACGAAAGCCCAAAACAGCGCGAAGCACTCAAACAAGTTAACAAGACAATCAACATCGACACTGCATAACAAAACAATTTTGCAAGCAAAGAAAGATACAATCAAAAACCACAATGTATAGGCATCTCAACATATTACACCTTAACGTCCAATCAGCCTTAAACAAGAAAATTGACATTGAACAAGCGACACAAGACGAGCATTTGGACCTCATCATGCTTAACGAAACGTTGTTGAAGCCAAGCAAACAATTCAAGCTCAAAGGCTACACAGTTCATAGACACCACAGAACAAGGGCTGAACTGGGAGTTGTGTGCATCTGCGTGAGAAAAACCATTCCCTGACTTGTCGTCTCTAAGAGTTCAAACAACAGCATTACCGAATGAATCACTATTCGTCTACCGAATATCTTACCAAACGGAGAAGATATTCACATAGCGTCTGTATATGTTCCACCAGGTAACGAAATCAGCAAAAATACAATGCAAGACATCTTCAGTCACTCCAACACTATAGTAGCTGGAGATTTCAACGCTCACAACACACTCTGGGCTTCATCAGAGACGCACAAACACGGCTTAGCTCTTGAAACTGTCCTCAATGAGCTTGAGCTGACTGTTTATCACACAGATACTCCTACCTACGCTCCATACCACAGACTCCACTATGCATCAACGCTCGATCTTATCATGACAAGCGACTCAACTGACGTCCGCATCAACAAACCAACTACACTCACCAGTCCACGAAGCGATCATCTCCCAATACTGTTCACAGTCGAATCCAAGCCGATTGATAGACAGCAGAAAACTTCAATAACAAAGACAAAAGACGATTCGGACAAATTTAAAGAAGCTGACAAAAAAGCCCTTCGTCCATTGTAAGGAGAAACTATCCAAACCAAGGAGGATATTCACAAGTTAACTCAACAACTTGAGTCAACAATCTTATCGACTATTAACGGAACCAAGTCAACATACTCAGTCAAGAGCTATCAAACTCAAGTCTTACCAAGACGTATTGTAACTCTCATCAAAGAGAAGAGAAAACTCCAGCGTTCTCTTTTGGAAAAAAGATCATCAGAAACAGTGCGACAAATCAACAAACTCACCGAACAAATCAAGAAACAAGTGGCGGAAAATAAACAGGATAAATGAAGAGAATTCTGTACAGAATTGAACCTTCATAAAACATCAGACACAGTGCTCTGGCGCAAGATATCATCAATTAAAAGCTCCAACACACTAAAACCACCGAGATGTCCGCTCCTCATGGTTAAAGAGCAACTTGTAACTACTCCAAATGAGATAGCTAACATATTCGCGGAACAACTAAAGCAAACGTTTCGACCAACAAATGAGCCTGAATTTAACGAAACCTTCAAAGCGACAGTAGAGAGCGCAACCAAGCAGGTGATCGAAAATCCTCCAAATGGACACCAAATAGTTGAACTAGCAACGGCTCAAGAAATCATGAATATCCTCAAAGACATCAGAGGACGAGGTGCTCCAGGCGCTGACAACATTACCAACAAAACTCTAAAAAAACTGCCAGAAGAGTTCCACCACATCATGGCAAACATTATAAACGGCTCAATCAGACTAAGCCACATCCCGAATTAATGGAAACATGAGGAAACAGTCATGATCCCAAAGCCGGGAAACAATCCGTTAGATCCATCGAACTACAGGCCGATTAGTTTGTTATCAACCATGTCCAAGATCACAGAGCGAATCAAAAACAGAATTCTCACTTGGATCCAAGAGAAAAAAGTTATTAGCAAGCACCAAAGTGGTTTTATGTCTAAGCGTCAAACACGAGACCATATCTTCCGACTCAATCCAAACAATACAACATGGGGTTAACGAACGTAAAACAATTGGAGCGGTCTTCATTGACATCGAAAAGGCCTTCGACAAATTATGGCATGACTGACTTCTTTTTAAAGTAAAAAAGAAAGAATTCCAGCTTACATAGGAGCATGGATACGGAACTACTTGAGCAACAGAACATTCCAAGTACGTGTCCAATCATCTAAATCAACGGTCCATCAAATTAAGTGTGGTGTCCCACAAGGAAGTGTACTCGGGCCACTGCTGTTCAACATCTTTATTGATGACATTGTCGAGAAGATTACAACAACGAACAAAGGTCTGTTCGCCGATGACCTCTCAATTTGGACTACAAGCCCTAAAATGGAAAGAGTGGAAAGCAATCTACAGCAGGCAATCAAAGAAGTCGAAACTTGGTCAATACACTGGAGAATGAAACTCAGCACAGCAAAGACAGTATGTAAACTATTCACACGTCTCAATCGACAAGGAAATCGCAAGCTCGACATAATACTAAATGGCAAGAGAATCAAGTATGACATAAAGCCTAAGCTGCTGGGGTTAAGCTGGACAAGAACTTAACGTTATATGACCACATTAAAGAAATAAATGCTAGAGTTGATCGCAGAATCAACATGATGCGATCAATAATGAGTAAAAACTGGGGTGCCTCACCAAAACTGCTATTAACATCATACAAGACACTAATAAGGCCGATAATGGAGTATATACCGTTAATCAAGTACAGTGCATCGTATAGACTCCCCTTCTCAACTGCAACAAAAGACTGCTACAAGCTTTCAAGAATCGACAACTTCAAGGACCGCTTCGAGTTGCTATCAACACGCTATCTTCAGAAAGCCTGGAACAGCAACAAACTAATTAAAAATTTAATTGACAACTACAATTCAAACTCCAAGCCGCGGTTCAGAAACTGAGTCAAACCAATTCTCGCTCACCTTCTTTCACAAACAACTCAATCGACAACAAAAGCATCAATAAACCAACCTACTTCAACAGTAACAACTAATCAATCAAAAACCAAGAAAAAAAAACAACTGGCAGAAGCTAATTTTTGTTGTACAATTAGACATTTAGTCCAATTAGAACAGCAACAGTTTACAACTCATTAATGACAACAAATTAGCAAAACAATTAAACCAGACAGACAGACAACAAACAACAACGAAGCAAATAAAAATGGTTTGAAAAAGGCCGAGCCTTAAAGCAATCCGGTGATGGTTGGTGTGCATAATCCTGTTATGCTAATCAGATCAAACCATTACAAAACTATATATTTAATTAAATTAAGTTTAATTGTGATTTTGTTTATTTGAAATAAAGATATTCAAAACAATCTAATTTTTTCTTGATACAATTATGAATAAAAGGAAGAAAACCACACTACAGCAACTTGGCGCTGCGACTAATAGAACCGCGGAGAGAGAGAGAAATGAAAGTGCAATTGGAAACAAACAAAGAGGACCTGGTAGACCAAAGAAAATGGCAAGAAGAGAGGAATTATGGGAGGAAGATGTCGACAGTGACGAATCAGTCCTTGATAAACCAACTAACATAAAAACGAAGAAAATCCCACGAAGAGAAGAAGTCTGTGAGGAAGATGTCGATGGTGAAGAGTTGTGACTCCTCGCTATCAATTCCCAATAAATATTAACATTCGGCATTATTAATGGAACACCAGGAGAAGATTTTGAAAAATGGCTTGCTGAATTCAAAACCAAAACCTTGAGAGTTGGTGAAAATTATAAGATGGAGCTCAAAGGACCAAGGTGTCTTTAAGACCCTTTTTGATGCTTATTTTGCTCTTTGCTCAATATATTTAATCATTTTTGACAATTGATTTTTTTAATCAAATCTTAAATCAAAAAAATATTATAATTAATTCATTTTTGTTTTAAAATCTTTTTATTTTTCAGAAAAAAAAAATGTACATTAAGGCCCAAGAGGGGTTTTTTGGACCCAACAGAAATATTGTCTTTTTTTTGTAAAATAAATTGAAGACCAAGCTAATTATGCTTTAAATTTCAAAATCTGCTTTAATTAAATAATTCATTTAATAAATTACAATTTTATGAATTATGTCTCGACGAAAAGCTGCCTTACAAGCCCTTGAACTACTTAGAAATGCTGATGATACCCAATCAGTAGCCTCTGATGATGATGATAATGATTATGAGGATAATGATGACTTTGATAATGATTTGAAGATGACATGGAAACAACAAATCAGCCTAATGCTGAATATGATTCAGATGAAGACTCTGATGATCAAGAAAATGAAGGTGAAGAAGAAACTGAAGAAACTAACATAGACAAAGCTTCGAAAAATGGAATGATATGGATAAGATTGAAAGATGGAGAAGAGAGAAGTCTTAGTAAAAAGATAAATTACAATATTTTAAATTTAGTCGGAATAAACAGTTGGATCTTGTATAAAACTTGTAACAGAAGTAAGATTTCGCGTCGAATGTATTTGAAATCATTGGCAGATGAATTACTGGAAATCTCTTAATAGAGTAATGAAAGCTGCTAACCAGTTCTCTAATTTAATAAATAGATTAGAAATGTGTATGAAGCTTTTCTTTGATCCTGTCTTATTTCACAACCCATTCAGTATTGTAATGGAACCAACCTATTTAGAAAAAAATGAAAGTAACCTGCACATTCATCTCTTTTGACTTATCCAGTAGTAATTTAACCCATTTATCGGCTAAGGCCTTTGGTGTTGAAATATCGAATGTTCTAGACACAGGAGCAAGCAGAAGTAGGATAAGTAAATCCTGCTTGAAAAAGGTTTTAAGAAATGCGGATCGAAATACCATTAAATTTTGTAGATTAGCGAGACTTTTAGAAATAAAATTGGGTGACTCTTCGCTAACCGATTGTAAAGTGAAAGTAAATTTGGAAATTGTAATTGAAGGTGACTCTTATCCATTAGATTTATTAGTTTTAGAAAGTTTGCCATATGATGTTCTTTTTGGGATTGACTTTATTATACTTTATGATTTGTTGATCCGACCCGCAACTAATACAATATTAATTGAACCAGACCCGGTAATAACAAACAGATATGAAATTCCAGGAAACTACTTGACTTTATCAGAAAATGTTTATATTCCTTCTTTTTGAGAGACCGTTGTATCTGTATTAAATACATATCTTTTAGTGAAGACGGGATCGTTAGTAGTTTTTCACCACTTGTAGATAGGTTTGGAGTTTATGTTGAGAAAGGAATTATTTCGAATAATAGCGATATGCTTGTTTTAGCTAATTTAACTAAAGGGACTGTTTGTTTGCCGAAAGGGACTATCATCGCAAACTTTGTCGAGGTTAAAGCTGACGACATTCTTTTTCTAGCTGAGGAAAAATGCGGCAATCACAGGAGGAATCTAAGGACATAAAAATAATAGAAGAAGAAATGACCCCTGAGGGTTAGATCTCTCTTGTACCACTTAAGATGACCAACAAAAGACACAGTTCATGAAACTTTTTGGTTGAGTATAAGAGCTTTTTTAGTCATAGTCTCGGGAATCCAGGTACTGCTAAGGGGGTAGTACATAATATTAATACAGAGACAAACAATCCAGTGAGTTGTGTTTTCAGAAGAGTGGGTATAAGAGAGAAACAGGTCATAGATGAAAATGTAAAGGAAATGTTAGATAAGAATTTAACCAAGCCTTCTCGTAGTCCTTGGGCGTCTCCTTTCACACTTGTAAATAAAAAGGACGGTTCAATAAGATTTTGTGTAGATTATCGTAAGTTAAATAAACTGACAAAGAAAGATGTGTTTCCATTACCAAGGATTGATGATACACCAAATAGCCTTGGAAAATGTAGTTTCTTTTCAACTTTCGATTTAACATAGGTTATTACCAAATCCCTGTAGCACCTCAGGATAAAAAAAAGACCGCATTTTTAAGTCATCTAGGGCTGTTTGAGTTTCAGGTAATGCCTTTTGGACTGACGAATGCTCCTGCTACTTTCCAAAGGTACATGGACATTGTATTTGCAGACTAGAAGTGGTTTTGTTGTTTAATTAATCTAGATGACATAATCATCTTTTCAAGAACATTTGAGGAGCATGTTGAGCATTTAAGGCTGGTTTTCGATCGTATGAAAGAATAAAACTTGAAAATTAAAAGAATGTTCTATTTGAAGAGAAGACTTAATTTTTCTGGGACATAAGGTGACTGCTGCTGGAATTAGCCCAGATCCACAAAAAGTAAAAGCTATTCTAGATATTATTATCTTAAAGAATAAATCTGATTTAAGAACTTTCTTGGTAGTAGTAGTAGTAGTAGTAGTAGTAGTAGTAGTAGTAGTAGTAGTAGTATATGAGCTGTAGTAATGGTTGTTTCCCAAGCAGTAGTGTTAGTAAACGCCCTGCTATGACAGCCTGTGGCGCTGTTGTTTGACGGTTTTATAGATTGGTCTTTTTGATTTGTATAAATAATGATAATAAAGATAACTTTCAGTTTAAATTGAGCAATTTATTTATTCTTTTTTTAAAAGTTTTTGTGTCGGTTATTTTTCTTGTTGCATCATCAAGTAAATTCCAATACCCGGTAATTCGATTGGTAAAAAAATGATACCTGGCGTCACAGTTTTTTATAAGCTCCCTTTACAATTTTAGTTTTCCACTTCTGATACGACCTGCTGGACAGTCTAGAGCATTCGAAGCAAGAGGTTTACAGCCATTTATTAGCTCAACTTGATCAAGACGGTGTTGGATCTTGTGAAGCTGGATAAGATCACCTCGAGAGCGTCTATCTTCAAGAGTAGGCCATTTGAAATCTTCACGTCTTTCAACATATGGTTTTGATTTGAGATCTGGGACTAATTTGGAAAATTTTCTCTGAACACTTTCAAGTAATTCAATGTCTTTTTTTCGGTAAGGATTCCAAGAGCCAACTGCGAATTCGAGATGCGGTCTTACAAAAGACTTGAAAACTAAACTTACAAGCTTTTGAAAAGTAGGTAAACGTATTCTTGATCTTGTATGCAATCATCGTAGCTCGTGCAACTCGTTCTGACTGTTCATGGAATTTAAGGTCACTTGTAAAGATAATACCCAGGTCTCGTTCTTTAGTGGTTTTTGTAAGGCAATGCCCATTCATTTTATAGTCTGTATATTTATTACCTGCTCCCAAATGCATTACTACACATTTTGCTGTATTGAAACCTAATTGCCAAGTGTCGGACCACTCTTGGAGTTTGTCAAGATCTAGTTGAAGATTTCTTATATTGTCTTAACAGTCAACATGATTCATTAGCTTAGTGTCATCAGCGTATAGTTTATAAATTGATGTACAGACTTCTGGGAGATCATTTATGTAAATTATAAAGAGAAGCGGCCCAAGAACAGAATCTTGTGGTACTCCGCTAGTTACTGGTTTCCACTCAGACATGACATCTCCGATAACGACGCGCTGTTTTCGGTCTGCTAGAAAACAACGAATCCATTTGATGATTGGGACTGGGAAGCCGTATGCGTTTAGTTTGATTAGCAGCAGTTCGTGTGACACCTTGTCAAATGCTTTGGCGAAATCTAAATAAATAACATCAGATGGTTGCTTTTTGTTCATACAAAAAGTAAGAAAATCAACAGTTTCTAGCAAATTAGTAACGCAAGCTTTGTTTGGTAGAAATCCATGTTGTTTGCCTGAAAGGAGGTTCCTCTCGGTGAGGTGCTTCATCATGTAGTCTTTAATGAGGGACTCAATCAATTTACATGTTCCCGAAGTGAATGAAACAGGTCTGTAATTAGTTACAGCTATTCTACTTCCACGTTTAAGGATTGGTTAGACATTTGCAATATTCCATTCGACTGGAGGAGTCGATTCTGCCAGAGATTTCAAAAATATTTGAGCCATCGGGCTCGCAAGGGCCTCTGAACACATTTTAAGCGCATGGGTAGGTATCATGTCCACTCCAGGAGACTTGTCACTTTTTAAAAGCTTTAATTTTGCCAGGACTTTTTCTTTTGTGATTACTTGTTGATTTTCAAATAATGGATCAGGTTCATCTGGCTTCGGAAAAGATTTATTGTTTGCTAAAAAATTTGATGCTGAATTATTAAATACTGAATGGAAGTAGTCATTCAATTCAGTGCAAATCTCAGCTTTGTCAGTGGTAAGGTGACCAAATTTGTTTTGAATCACTTAAATTGACTCTCGATTTCCATATCTACGATTATTGTATGAGTATAATCGTTTTGGATTATGTTTTGAGTCCTTCGCCAGATTTAGCTCAAAATCAATTATGCATTGTTTAACAAGATACTTAACTACTTTGCAAGTGGATTTGTACCTTTTAGTGTAAATATTTGTCATCTTTGTTAACTCTCATCGCAATAAAAAGCCTTCTTTTCTGTCGGACAAGTCTGAATATCCTCCTGTTCCACCATGGAGGTTTTCGGACTGTATTTTTGGCCCTCAGTTTCTTAATAAAAAGTTCTGATGCTTTAAAGAAGGCTTCATGGAATGCGGAATAGCATTTTTGAACAGAATCCTTATTTAGAACACTGGACCAGTCGTAATCATTTAGAAAACTAGTCATTTCTAAATAATGTCCGTTTTTCCAGCTGAATGACCTGCTCTCAAATATAGACTGTCTATCAATATTTAAGGAAATCCAGAACCGAAGACTCAAATGACTCCTTGAAGGATTACTTCCTTCAACTTCAGATACACGATTTGGATGACTTACTAGGATTAAGTCAAGAAGACTTTTTGACTTCTCATTGCTGAAGAATGTGTAGTCATTTACAATTTGAACAAGCCTGAAAAAGCAATCGCATCACAAACTTTTGAGTTGGATGATGAAACTTTATTTAGTACTGGGATGCCATCTTCATTCCATTCAATATCTGGCATATTGAAGTCTCTCATTATTACAACAGTCGAGTAGGCTTTAGACCGAAGCAAACGAGCAGCAGTTTCAATTGATTTCGAAATTTTTAGGTCTGTTTGGTGAGCATTTAGCATGTCACAAAGATTTGGCGGTCTATAAATGCACCCAACTAAAATAGGATCACCAGTTCCCGGTTCGATAGACAACCAGCACTGCTCACAATCATGACTAAGGAGATTTATGTTGGAAGTCTCAAATGCTTGGATGTCATCTCTGACATAAATACAGACTCCTCCACCTGTTTTTCTGTTAATGTGATCACTTTTTGACCATCAGTTCTGAAAATTTTGTATCCATTTAGATTAGTGGTTGAGCTTTCGTTATACCATGTCTCAGTGATGCCAATAATATCTGGTAAAAAAATTGCTGAAAATGCCTCAAGCAGATGTAGCTTGTTAATTAAGCTTGTAGCGTTGGTGTAGTAGAAATGAAGCTTATCATGATTGTCTTCAGAGCCGGTTGCTGAATATGAAGAGTTCATTACTTTGAGTGGTAAAGAGGTATTCAATGAGCAGTCCATAGAAGAATCAGAGTATATAGAAAAATTGGATGAGCTTTCGGAATGTGAGTTAATATAAACAGTGGCAAATGATTGTTCTGTTTTGGTATTTGTGTCATTTTATGAATCATGAAAAGGATTTATAAATTTTGGAGACAAATTTGGAGCCATTTCTGAGTCTAAGACGAATAAAGTTGAAAATCTTTGAGCTTGTTTGAGTCCATATGATGCTTTGGACCCTTTCATATTATCAACTTGTTTCTATTGACTTTCGATGGTTGATATGACCAATCTTAGTTCACCATTACGAATGCCTCAGAATCTTTTCTTACCGTCTTCGCAGATCTTAAAGTTAAAAACTCGTCCATTGACTATCTTCGATTCTAGTAAAGTCTTGTTCATTAAGTCACGTTCCTCACGTAACCTTCGATTTGCGGCTCTCTCACTAGGTGTATAATCCGCATTAATGTATATATTTTTGTACATATCAAGATCTCTTAGTTTCCTTGAACCTCGAAGTATTTCAGTTCTTGCTACTGCTGATTCCATCTCAATTTGGACCAGTACACGCTCATTTATTATAGCTCCATTGTCTGCGACCAATCCTTCTAGCCTTCTTTACTCTAGCTTCAGGAATTTCATTTGTCTTGACAATTTGCTTGACAAAATCCATTTCATCCCCATGATTGCATTTAAAATCTGAAGCTGGAATCGAAAGAACAAGGTTGTTCTCTCTCTCTTCCTTCTTTTTTATTTCCGTTGCTATAGTTACCATCATTGCCACAGCATTTTCATCTTTGTGAGCCATACCATTTACGATTTTAGACCAGTTGAGCATTGGAGGTGAAGAAGCATTAGTGACATTTTTCTTTTTAAGCTCTTCCATTTCCTTGCGTAGATTGAGATTTTCATCTTGTAGCAACTTCATAGTCTTCACAATGCCTTTTATCCATGCATGTAGCTTTCTCACGTGAGATGCAAGTATTGCGTTAGTAGCGGTAGACTCTGGATCAGATGGCCATTTAGATTCATCTGACCAAGATGCCTGTATGTCGGCTAGCTGTTGTTCCATGATTTGATTATGACTTAGTAATTAATTATGTTAAAATTTAAATTTAATTAAATTAAATTAAATTAAATGCCCTAAGGAGGAATCTAAGGACATAGAAATAATAGAAGAAGAAATGACCCCTGAGGGTTAGATCTCTCTTGTACCACTTAAGATGACCAACAAAAGACACATTTCACGAAACTTTTGGTTGAGTATAAGAGCTTTTTTAGTCATAGTCTCGGGAATCCAGGTACTGCTAAGGGGGTAGTACATAATATTAATACAGAGACAAACAATCCAGTGAGTTGTGTTTTCAGAAGAGTGGGTATAAGAGAGAAACAGGTCATGGATGAAAATGTAAAGGAAATGTTAGATAAGAATTTAACCAAGCCTTCTCGTAGTCCTTGGGCGTCTCCTTTCACACTTGTAAATAAAAAGGACGGTTCAATAAGATTTTGTGTAGATTATCGTAAGTTAAATAAACTGACAAAGAAAGATGTGTTTCCATTACCAAGGATTGATGATACACCAAATAGCCTTGGAAAATGTAGTTTCTTTTCAACTTTCGATTTAACATAGGTTATTACCAAATCCCTGTAGCACCTCAGGATAAAAAAAAGACCGCATTTTTAAGTCATCTAGGGCTGTTTGAGTTTCAGGTAATGCCTTTTGGACTGACGAATGCTCCTGCTACTTTCCAAAGGTACATGGACATTGTATTTGCAGACTTGAAATCATCTTTTCAAGAACATTTGAGGAGCATGTTGAGCATTTAAGGCTGGTTTTCGATCTTATGAAAGAATATAACTAGAAAATTAAAAGAATGTTCTATTTGAAGAGAAGACTTAATTTTTCTGGGACATAAGGTGACTGCTGCTGGAATTAGCCCAAATCCACAAAAAGTAAAAGCTATTCTAGATATTATTATCCCAAAGAATAAATCTGATTTAAGAACTTTCTTGGTATTATGTGGATATTACCGTAAGTTTATAGAAGAATTTTCTAGAATTGCGGCTAGTCTATATGATTTTACTCGTGTAACTTCTGAAAATGTTTGGGAGGAGGAGCACCAGAAATGTTTTGAGAAGCTAAAATTTTACTTTCAAAATATCCTATTTTAAGACACCTTAATTTTAATTATCCTTTTATAATCAAAACAGACACAGTGATATAGTATTAGGTGCTGTATTGTAATTTCGACCTTTTGTTATTGGGACAAAATTTATAATAGAAACCGATCATGAGTCCTTAAAATGTTTAATGGATGCACAAACCCTTGCGCGTCTTGTCAGCTGGGCTTTAAGGTTAAGTGAATTCGATTTTGAAATAAGGCATAAACGAGGTTCGAAAAATTCAAATGCTGACGCCTTGTCTCGTTTAGTTCCGTGTAGAGAAGAGCCAGAAATTAAAGCTATAGATTCTTATCCTTTATTGGGAGACAATGTATTAATGGAGGAATGTCCACTTCAAAATCTGATCATTAAAAAAGAACAGGCTATGGATCCCTATTTATTTTCAATTTATAACAGTATTTTAAAGGATCCAAAATCCAGTTATCTTCCAAATTTACCATAAAAGATTCTATTCTTTATTATAAAGGTCAAATTGAACAAAATCTACTAGTTGTTTCCAAACAACTTATCCCTATTTTACTCGAACATTACCATCATAAAGCTCTGGCTAATGTGGGTAGGGATAAAATGTTTTTAAATAAATTTTAATTTAATTAATAAATTTTAAGATAAATAATTAATAAATTATAAGAAATAAATTTTATTGGCCTGGAATGTATGGGGATGTAAGAACTGGTAGGCACATGTTTAAGTTGTAACAGGGTAAAACCAAACCAACCGATAGAGTATAGGATGTTACAACCTATTCGTGTATCATACCCATTTGAGGTTGAAGGAAAGTATATTTTGGGTCCTAAAAAAAGGTCAAGAAATGGTTTCAAGTACGTTTAAGTTCTAGTTGATCTTTTTACAAACTGGGTATAAGCTTGTCCACTTAGAACTTTAGAGGCAGCCGAAGTGGCAAAGAAATTTTACAGTGTTATTATTACTCGCCATGGATGTCCTAGTAAAGTATTGACTGATCAAGGTACTCAGTTTACCTCGAATCTTTTCAAAACACTTTGCAAAAGATTTGGAATTTACAAATTAGAATGTAGCAGTAAACATCCACAAACTAATGGCAAAACAGAAAGATTTTAATCGATTCTTGTCCAATTCATTAGCAATGTTAGTGAATGAAAGACAGAATAATTGGGATGAACTAATTGATGATATTTTGTTAGCGTAAAGAGTTACTATCAACAAGACGATTAAAGAAACACCTTTCTTTCAATTTATGGGAGAGACGCAGTTTTGCCTTCTGATGTAATGTTTAAACTTTCCTTAAGAGGGATCGTCAGGCGAACCACAGGAAACGGGAGACGATGTGTAATACCCCAATCTTCGAGATTGACCTGCAGCCGTAGTAGACACAGTTCAACGCAGAATTCTGTGACTGAATTCAACGCGATTTGAGGATTGATGATTCTGTGAGTTTTAGCAGGAGCTCCTCTTTTTTTGTTGTTCAATTGGCAAATCCAAGCCAATTGAGCTGAAATCCAATAACTTGATTCTAAACGAACACGAACAAACATGATTGCAGTAAAACTCGTATTTCACCGCTGGACCTCTTGGCTTGTAATTTGGCTTTGTATTTTACTATTTGCTCTTCGAGTTCTTCGGCTGCAAAGAGTGTATCTTCGAGTGGGTTACCTAAGTAACTTTCGGTTGAATTAGTTTTTTCTTGAAATATTTTATTACTAAAACATGATTATACATTATTATTTATTTGTAAATCTGTATTAGTGCATGGCATCGATATTAAATTATCGATAGAAATATCGATAAATTAGGTATCGATATTGCTTTTTTTTCTTGTAAAACTTATCGATTGCATTCTAATCTATCAGTCGAATATGAATATTTTTAAGTTATACTGATATTTTATCGATTAAGTAGAAAACTATCGATATTTTATCGATGAAGTAGAAAACTATCGATATTTTATCGATGAAGTAGAAAACTATCGATATTTTATCGATGAAGTAGAAAACTATCGATATTTTATCGATGAAGTAGAAAACTATCGATATTTTATCGATGAAGTAGAAAACTATCGATATTTTATCGATGAAGTAGAAAACTATCGATATTTAATCGATGAAGTAGAAAACTATCGATATTTAATCGATAGACAAAAATATTTTCGATCAAATATTGAAATGAAATATTAATATCAATGTTTTATTGAAAATTTCTTACTTTATCGATTTAATAACGAAATTAACCGATTAATTAATTCAATATGTTGTAAATCTTAAATTTTAGAATCTTTGCATTTGGAGATTATCGATTTAGGTAATGAATAATAAATTTTAGAATCAAGGTTAATTGATGAATAATTTATTTTCAAAATTAAATTTAATAAATTATTCAAATTAAAAGTCAATTTTTTTTCAATTTTTTTTTATCAAAAATTCGTATTTTGTTTCTCAGTGTTTTTTTCATATTGATTAATAATCATTATTTTGTTTAAAGCATTTCTACGATCCCACAGACTGGATCCAGCGGACGAAAAAAGTCTGTCAGGTGGAGTGCTAGTTGCTTGAACACATAAAATTCTTTTGGCAATCTTTGATAAAATTGTAAACTTTTTTGATTTTTCTTTCCAGAATTTTAAAACATCAATATCATCTTCTATTCTGAATGAATTACATTCACTCATTTCCTGGCTAATTGAATAATTTGACCCCAGTGTTTCACTTAATACATTAAAATCAAAAATCTGAAGAGATTTTTTGACAGGAATAGGGGTTGGAGTATCCGCATCGGTTGATTTTTCACATAAATTTTTTTGGCAAGAATAATCTTTTATTAAATTCTTTGCTATTGATTTAAATTTTTTCGACTCTTCATGCGAAAATCTAGAAAATTTTTTGTACCTATAATTCAAAATATTAAAATTTATTTTATTAAATTTTTAATTTTAATTTTTATTAACCTTGGATCTAAATATGAAGCGATTAAAACTTTGTTGTCGAATATTTCATATTTTTTGATGTAAAAATTTGTACTTTTCAAAAAAGAAGAAGCGAGATTTGATTTGAATTCAGAAAAGTCTTCTGATATTTGTATGTCTGTTTTAATTGCCATAAATAGTGAAGATAAACGCTTTGTCGCATCATCAAATCCAAATAATATTTCCACAATATCATTTAATTCATTTGTATCACTGACAGTCAAAATTAGATCTTTAAATTTATTTGAAAATGATGAGTATTCATTTAAAACTGAATTGACATGCACTTTTATTTTTAATAAACGATTTAGCATTTTATTTGTTGAATTCCATCTGGTAGCAACCTCTTGTACTAAATGAAATTGTTCTTTTTCATTTTTTTGTTTTTCAGCTAAACCATCAGAAAATAAAGTTGAATGACTAATCTTTGAGCATATAATTCTAGCTTTTTTAGTCAACTTACGAAATTTTTTAATTGAATTCATTTCATTTAGAGAAAACGTAAAAGGAATGATGAAATCACTATTTTCAGCAACATCAATTTCATTTTCATCATCTTCTTCATCAAAGTCAACAAACTGTCCTGACTTGCTTGTTGGGTCGCCGTTATGCTGTAGGATACATCATGTTTGTAATTAATTACTTTTTTTACTATTAAATTTAATATGTGTCCCATACAGCGAATATGAATAATTGTACTATTGAAACAAGAAATTGCTTTGCAGACATTTGAAGCATTATCAGTACTGATAAATTCAACTTTTCTTTCCACATCCCACTCTTGAAAAATTTGGGTCAACAAGTTTTTGATTTGCAAGCCTGTATGAGAACCGGTTATATTTTTAATTGCAATGGTATGAGAGGACATGAAAAAGTCAGGTTTGATAAAATGAATGGTGACACCCATGTATGAGCAAATTTGAATCGATGTCCAGCAATCTGTTGTTACACAAATAGATTCAATCTGTTCTAAATCTTTTTTAATCGAAACTATAGCTTTATTAAAAATTATGTCCAACAAATTATTTGAAATGCTATTGACTGATGGTAAGCGATATTTCGGAGATATGATAGAAATAAATCTCTTTAGGTGAAAGTTTTCAAGTATGGCAAAAGGCAGAAATCCACTTATAATAAATTTTAAAAGGTTCTGATTTGCCATATTTGCTTTGTTCTGATCAAATGATTTTTTTTCATTTTGTTTCTCATCTATTTCTGTTTCTTTACTATTAGATTCAATTCTTATATCATGAGCCATTAAGTGATTTCTAATAGAAGCTGTACCAGCAAATTTTCCTTCATGATTGCAGCCCTGAAATAAACATTTATAAAATTCATAATTTTTTTCTTGTCCTTGTTCATTTATTTCTTTGGTAAATTTTTGGGCAAATTGCCAAACAGGTGAAGGTTTTTTTTTCCCACAAGTATACATTCTAGTTACAACAGGACTTTTGTCAACGGAGCTATTCTCATTCATTTTAAAAAATTTCTAAATAATAAATATAATAATAAAATTAATTTTATCTTAAAAAAATAGAATAAATGAAATTCAAGAACATGCATTAGAAATAAAACATTAAATATACATAATATTTATTAGTGTAAATCATTTTTTAAAATTCAAAAGAAGAGTGAATATTTTTTGGTTAAAAGATTTTTTAAAAATTAAATTCTTACAACTCTCTTTTAATAATTGAAATATCGTTTTGAAAAACTTGACAAAAAGTCGGTTTTAAATTTTAAATTAAAAAAATTTTATTTTTTATAAGTTAAAATTATCGAAATTATATAATATTTTAATATCCTATCGATAAAATATTGATAAAAATTTTTCGTATCGATAAAATATTGATAAAAATTTTTCATATTGATAAAATATTGATAAAAATTTTTCGTATCGATAAAATATTGGTAAAAATTTTTCGTATCGATAAAATATTGATAAAAATTTTTGTATCGATAAAATATTGATAAAAATTTTTCGTATCGATAAAATATTGATATTTATATTTAAAATCGGTAATTTATCGATATTATGAAATTACTTTGATATTTTATCGATAATAATTTATCATATGGATAAATTATCGAATTTTTTTTTTTTTTTTTTGAATATCGATATTATTAAGGAAAGTTTATAAATAATATCGAGTGTCGATATACATCGATATCATGCACTAATCTGTATCGAGCGTTAGCATCTTCAGAGAAAAAGAAGAAGAAAAGAAAAAAAAAACGTTTTTGAAAGGCAGAAAATAGACACAAAAGTTATATCGGTTTAGTTTCAGAGAAAAAAGAGTCTATGACAAGGTAGCAATTGCACAATGGAGTTGGATAGTTAAAAAATCTAGATTCGAAACCTCGTCTTTACTCATTTACCTGTCTAAGAAGTAATGGAACAGAATTAGTAAGTCCAGCCCTAACATATCTTTCGCTTAATTCAAAAAGCCGGTTCGTAATTGTATGAAATTTTAATTTGTTTTGGGCCTCGTGGTATAAAATGATTGAGGGGGTGACAAACCTTAGTTTAAGAATGGATTGAACTGCTGAGTTTTGAATAGTTTGAAGTTTTTTAATGTTAGTATCAGATAAAGAGTTTAAACAGGGAAAATTATAGTTTAAAATGGAACCAATAAGCGATTTATATAAATTTCCAAGTGTTTTGTGATGTAGGCGCCAGTTTTTATTCGATAAAATTTTAATTAAATTTAGCCTAGAGTTGCAAAGCTCTTTTAATTCATCAATCAATGGTTTAAAGGTTAGCCGTGAGTCAAATCTGATGCCTTAGAATTTGATTTTGTCCTGTCGCTTTAAATTGTCCCCATATATTTTCAAATCAAGATTGAGCTCTTCTCTTGTTGATTTTGTGAATATCATGTTACAAGATTTTTCAATTGAAATCTTCATTTTCCATTTTGTTAACAATGGTTCTAATTCTTTAAGGTAAGTATTGATCCTAAGTTCAATGTTTCTAATTGATTTATAGATAAAAAAGGTAACCAAGTCATCAGCGAAAAGAAGAGAGTATTCATTATTTGTTTTGTCTTTTCTTGGAATATCAGTAATAAAAATACTAGATAGGAGGGGGCTAATTTCTGAGCCTTGTGGAACTCCGGCTTTGATTGGGAAATCATTGCTATTTTGTCCATTCACATTTACACAAAACGGTCTTGAGTTTAGAAAAGATCTAGTCCAAGAAATTAAGTACTTTGGGAATTGCATTTTGATCAATTGTTTACAACTCCCCCATGCCAGACTCTGTCAAATGATTTTGATATATCAAAGAAAAGACAACACATTTTTTTTTCCTGTTAAACGATTCAGTTATTTTTTGAATAAGAAAAAAGAGATTGTCCGCTGTGCGTCTATGTTTTCGTAATCCGGATTGCTCTTGAATAATTAAAAAATTTGAATGTAATTGTAAAGCCTTGTATAAATAATGCGCTCAACTAATTTGCCAAGAGAACTGGTCAAAATTAATAGGGCGATAGTTCGACGGATCCTGTGTTGGTGGAGCTTTTTTTGGTATCATTGTAACTTGTGCTTTTTTCCAATTATTTGGTAATTGGCTTGTTGTTAAACTTCGACTGAATAGGTTTAAAATGTCATAAATTGTTGAATCAGGCAGAATTTTGAGCATTTAATTGTGAATTAAGTCAGTACCAAATTTTAAATTTTCTTTAATTTTATTAATTGCAAGTATTGTTTCAGTTATGGTAATAGATTCGAAAAGATTTTTTTTTAGAAAAAAATTTAAAATTTCATTGTCGACTTCGTATTCCGTGGTTGAGTTTATTAGGTCAGGATTTGGAGTAAACGTTGAAGCCAGTGGCTCACCAAAAAGCTGTCCTTTTTCTTCATCTGATTTGTAAAAAATATATTTAAAAACTAAAGTTGGTATCATGTTTGAACTTTTTTTTGTTCGAAACTAAACTTTTTTGATTTTTACCCACTTTTTCAATGAAATTGAGCCAATTTTGATTTCTATACTCGCATAGCTTTTTTCGTAAGTCACTTGTAAGTTTATTGAATTATGTTTTTAAAAGTGGAAATTGAGTTTATTTAAATTTTCTCCTTACTTTCCTACGTAATTTTATTACGCCGACAATGTCATGTGGTAGTGTTGATTTATACGATTTGTTTGATTGTTTTGGGATGCTTTTTTCAGCTGCTTCAAGGATATTTTTAGTAATGAATTCATTTAGTTCATTGATATTTGAAGGTTGTTGTTTTTGATAAGAGCTCAAAATTGCTCTAAAGCTTTTCCAATCGGCTTTTTAAAGTCAAGTTTGTCTTGTGCTTGTATGTCAATTATAAAATGTTCCACTGAGAGGCATGTCCGAATTGGATAGTGATCACTTGTCATGTGATCGTTGTCAAGAACTTTGAAGTCAGTTATTTTGTCTAATAATGAAGAAGAAGTAAGAAAAAGGTCCTGAATTTCAAAGTATTGTCTGTTAAAAATATTGAAAGTTGGTGACTTATCATTGATTACTGAAACATCGAGCTCATTTAAAACTCTTTCAAGTACTTGACCATTTTCTATTTCTCCAATACATCCAATTTGTTTGGTTTTCGAATTGAAGTCTCCGCCAATTATATATTTAGTGCATTTTTTTGAAATTTTTGAGAAAAGTTCGAAAAGAGGAACTTTATTAGCAGGTTTGTATAGGCTGAAAATGAAAAAAGGACAGTCTCTAAGCTTTATTTGAACACACAAGAGTTCAAGTGAAAAATTATCAAATGAGGAGTCTATAGAAAATTCGATACCATTCTTAATTAAGATTGCAACACCGCAACCTCTCTTATCTCGGGGTTTAGCAATCGATTGATAATTTTTGAAGTCAAAGTAAAAATTGGACTGGGTCGAGTCAATTTTTATTTCATTATGCAAAAGTAAGTCAGGGGATTCCTTAAATAAAAAATGTTCCAATAGTTCAGTCTTACTGTGTAAATGATTAAGTTCCAATGAATCATTACTAACCTGTCATTTGAAGTGGATTTTATTTTGGCATATGTTTTTTTCGAGTAGCTAATTTATTTTTTTCGAGTAGCTAATTTCTTTTTAAAAATAGCTAATTGAATAAAAAAAAATATTTTTCGACAGTAGCTAAATTATTTGCGATAATAGCTAATTTATTTTTTGAAATAGCTACTGATAAAAAATTAATGTTAATCTAAAAAAGTACTTAATTAACATCATATAAGTGACAATTAGATAAGAAGTCAGAATTCTATAATTTTCTTAATGGTAATTATAATGTTTAATTATTATGAGTATAAAATAAACAGACTTTTGAGTAACTTCGAAACAAAAAATTTAAAGTAAAAACAAAATATGAGCCAAGAAAATTCTTAATCATCAACGACTTTACTTGTTCGACGAGAGGATTAATATGATGAAGCGAATCAAACTGACAACGACGCCGTTGAATTGCCTACCAAAAAGTTTCGTGGCTCTTCTAAACCGTATGATTCTTAGAAAACGTATGAGAATCTAGAAGAGTGTATAAGAGAACTTTCTTCGGGTCAAATCGAACAAACAACTTGGGCAAAAAAAGAAAAAAAAATGGTGAAGCAGGTGAAAAATGTTATTACAAATGTTCATTTTGCTCCAAACGTCTATATATTTTGATTCATCGTACAAGTCTTCAAGTAACATTATACATTCAAGATCAAGAACATGAACATGAAGATAACGATAAAGGCATTCCAACAAGGACCAAAGAAAAAGTGGTGTCGTTGTACTATGATGAAAATAAAAAAGCTAAAGACGCATGAATGACGTTTATATCGAATTGAGTGAGACTCAAATTAACAATTTAATCAATCGAAACAAACGTTTACCGGCTCAGCAAGATCCAGGAAAAAGTATTGAAAATTTACAGCGATGGGCTGAAAGTAGGAGTGCAATACCAGACGACGAGGACACAATGTTTGTTGTAGCGAAATTCTATTTAGAACCAAACAACGTTAATTTTAGAATTTTCATGACCACTAAACGTTTAATTACACTAACAAGATATTGTACACACGCAGCCACAGATGCTACTTACAAGTGAAACTGGATTAACTTTCCGTTGTTGATTGCTGGTACTACTAGTCTAGTCGATTGGAGATGCAGTGTTTTACCCACACTTTAAGCACTTACTTACTTGATGATCAACTCGTGTTTAAATCATATATATAGAATACGTGACTATATTATTAATGTTATTAATATGTTATTATTAACACGCCTTGCAATACTTCTAAAATCAGAATGGAATTCTATTCTAGAAGATTCACCATTTCTAACGAGATACAGATGTCAACGCTATATATAATAAACGAACAAAATCCTTTGAGGGAGACATTATATTATTATATTATATTACTTTATATTTATATTTTATTATTGCAATAAACTATTAAACAACTATCCTTGTTATTCTTCCAGTAACAACTTAGTAGCAGCGATAGAAACAACAATTGATCAATTGAGAAGTATACGAAACTTGCTAAATAAGATAAATTTTAGAATGTCCATTTTGGTACCAATTGAAGACGAAAAGCCGTTTGATTCATGGAAAGTAAAGGAACTGAAAGCAGTTCTCTAGGCTCAGTCTCGATACTTGTTCTCAGATAACGATGAACTTGTAGAAGTATCCGAAGAAGCTTTCAATGGTTGGATAGAAGAAGTGACTAGCTCACAGGGTGCTAAAAAAGTGCACCTAATAGACTTAATCATCAGATTAGGTACTTTGACGGCTAGTAATGTTAACAGAATAATTAACATTGAATCCGAACTCAGAACGAAGCAAAAAGAGTTCAAAGAAAGAGAAGAAGAACTCAGAGCCATGGCTGAGGAACTTAATGAACTGAAGAAGCTTAAACTTTGCGTCAGTCAAACAGATGGTATGAGCAATAATAGCCAAACAGGAAATCATGAGAGTAAGCTTTCACCACCAACAGGTGGAAGTAACTCCAATAACAGTACCGAAAGTAGTACTGAAACACAAAATAATTATACATCTGCTTTCTTGGGCAATCTTAGGTACCCAAGTGTAAAAAAGAGAGAAATAGAGTCAAAAATGTCCCTAAATTCTATGGAAATATAAATGATGATGTCGATGATTGGATTTTTGTAAAAGAAAGCCAAGCGGCAAATTTAGGTATTAATGAGGCGGACCTGCCTATGGCTGTTAAACCATTCCTAAGAGGGAGTGCTCTAAGCACAATTAAAAACATGATCATGAAAAACAAGAACTTGAAATGGGATGACATAAAGGCGTATTTCAAGAGTTGAAACAAATTGATTCAGGTAAAATCGACGACACTTACTGAACTGATTAACCTCAAATTGGCTCTGGTTGCGACGAATTCTTAATCAGATTTCAGAATCTTTGTGATAAGCTATCACGTACACACGAATCTGATAAAGTTCGCTTACTAATTAGAGCAGTCCCAAAGAGAATTGGTGAAAAATTAAAGCTCAGACAAATAGAGCGTCTAGACGAAGCTCTAAATGTTTTTAAGGTGATGCATAGCTGCATGGGGAGTACATCTTACAATACAGATAAAGTCAACATGGCTCGATATGTTGGCAGTAATAAATCAAATGGTAGAAGCAAAAAATTTTACCATTACGGTAAGAACGATGGTAATAGACCAAAGTTTTATCATAAAACTGACACTGGACTCAAAAAGAAGACTTTCAGTAAAAAGGATGACATTGTGTGCTATAAGTGAAATAAACGTGGCCATATTAAAAAAGACTGTAAGTCGAAGTATAAAGACAAAAGTCACAAAGGAAATTACAAAAAAATCAATGTGGCAAACGCTATATCAGCTAGCGAATCATCAGCCGATGCAAAAACCAGAGAAAAAGCTCGACGTAGAGGAATACGAATATTTCAAGATGGCAGTATACTCGATGAAAAAAATCTTTGCAATGGATGCCAAAGAACTGAAAGTATGCATTGTTGATTCTATTAAGATAATCACTACTGATGAAGAACCAATATTCATCAGACCGCATAGAAAGTCACTTACAGAACGCGAACACATAAAAAATGAAGTGAATAAAATGCTCGAAGCCGGGATCATCGAACAATCAACATCGCCTTGGAGCGCACCAGTTGTGCTGATGCCAAAGAAGGATGGCACGAAAAGATTCTGTATAGATTACAGAGAACTGAATAAGAAGACTAAAACTGAAAGCTGGCCATTACCAAGGATTAAGGACATATTGGACAGACTAGTTGGGTCAACTTACTTTACCATGTTTGATCTGACCAGTGGATACTGGCAGATAGCAATGAACTTCGAATCTAAGTGCAAGACTGGTTTTTCGACACCAGACGGACACTACCAATTCAAGAGATAACCTTTCGAACTAAGAAACGGACCAGCACAGTTTTGCAAAATTATGCATCGTGTTTTAAGAGGAAGATCATACTGCGAAGTTTACCTGGATGATATAATTGTTCACTCAAAAACAGCAACGGAACATTTTTATCACATCAAACTGGTGGCTGAAGCTCTCAAAAAGGCGGTTCTAAAAATAAGGCTTTCCAAATGTAGGTGGTTTGCCAAGAGAATCAAAGTCTTAGGGTATGTAATCACAGGAACAACTGTCGAAATGGACCCCACAAAAATTGAAGCGATAAAAAAAATGAGCACCACCTAAAAATTCGAAACAGCTTCTTAGTTTCCTCGGAATTACAAACTACTTCCGTAGGTTTGTCAAGGATTATGCAAAAATCGCACAACCATTGTTCAAACTTCTTAAAATAGACGTTAGATTTGAATGGTTATAAGATCAAAATAAAGCTTTTATGACATTAAAAGAAGCCTTAATTTCGTACCCTATTCTTAGACAACAAAACTTCAAAAGAAGCTTTATAATTCACTCAGATGCATCTTGCATTGCTATCGGAGCTATACTGGCACAGGTAGACGAGTTTGGAATGGAATATGCTGTGTGCTATTCGTCAAGACTTCTTACTAAATACGAAGTGAACTACACAATTACTGAGAAGGAATGTCTCTCAGTTATATACGGATTTACAGAGTTTCGAATATACGGATTTGGTACAGTTGTTGAAGTAGTTACGGATCATATTGCGTTAAAATGGTTAATGAGTATAAAAAATCCTACTGCTAGATTGGCGAGATGGGCAATCATGTTACAAGATTACGACATAAAAATTACACTTCGCAAAGGAACAGCGCATGGTAACGCCGATGCGATAAGTAGACCTGTGTTAATGTTAACTGAGTCTTCAGAAAAGAATGATGACACGGAAGCCAATGTATACTCAAGGCATCTAGATGTGTATGAGGATAGTGCACTATTACATATGTTAAAAATGAATAAACTCCCGTCACGACTACCTAGGAAAAAGGTAAAAAGAGTTACTAAATTGGCAAACAGCTACTCCTACGAGCCAATATCTGATAAAATATTTCATAAAAACACGAAAGGTGAAGTAGTGAATGTTCCTAAACCGGAAGTCAGAGAGAATTTAATAAGAGATGCTCATTTATTTAGGCATTTTCTGGCGGAAACCACTTATAATAGACTGAAAAAAGATTATTACTGGCTAAAAATATGGGACGATGTAATTTAGTTTGTGAACAAATGCGAACCTTGTAAACGTTACCATCTAGCTATCCCAAAAGAACACTGTGCTAAGGCGACAGCGATCCAAGGAATTTTGATAGGATTGGAATTGACTTGGTCTTCGGTTTACCAGTAACTGCTGAAGGGTGCGCGGGAATTACTGTCATCATTGAGTACCTGTCAAAACATGCGTTTGCAGAACCCATTAAAAGTAAAGAAGCAAATGAAATAGCGAGTATACTATGGAAATACATTTGTATCTTTGGTCCAAGTAGAGTTGTTATCTCTGACCAAAAAATGAATTTAATAACTCAGTAATGGACGAACTTCAACGACAAGTTGGAGCGGAACATGCAATTAAGTCAGCATACCATCAAATGACAAATGGTCAAACAGAAAGATTAAATAGGGAAATAATTATCTGTCTACGCAGACACTGTTGTGACAATCCGGAAGACTGGCCAAAATGGATTCCGTATGTCCTTTTATCGTACAACACTAGAATACACTCTACGACAAAGTATTCACCATTTGAACTGACATTTGGTCGAAAAATCAACAATTTCAGTGATTGGTCAACAACGGATGAAACTTTGTCTGAAAATGCAATCTGTTCTAGGGCGGCAGACTTAAAAAAATTGAGTAGCATAGACCGAACAAAGGCTCTAGAAAATATTGGCAAAGGTAGGGAAAAACAATAGAGGCACAAAACAAGGCTCACACAGTTCAAACTTAAACTTTACCATTTTGCACCAATGTTTGGATAAAAATTACGGGTTTACATGATAAACTTCATCCTAAATATCAATGACCTTATAAAATCATCGAAATTACTAAAAATCAAAATTAAATTGTCGAAGACCAGTTCAGCAAAAGACTTAAAGACACATACCGACTACAACGCTTAAAAGTGGATAAGACAGCATTGAACCCGGGGGATGAGTCAAATGTTTACAAAGTGGAAAAGGTAATCGATCATAGACTTAGTAAAAACAAAATGTACGAATTTCATGTTAAATGAAGGAAGCTAGAGATAAGTACCCAACATTAAACTTAGACGATAAATGTCATCCGCACCATGTGAATAAAAAAATATGGATTAGAAAAGACTTAAAATTTAAGAGAGCCACACCATTGGTACAGTAAAGCTTAACCATTGACGGAACTGGCTATGAGTGTTCAATCGTAGAAACATTCATTGAAACTTTTAAAAATTTCTTTGGTGCTGAATCTAAGGATGTACAAATAGTTATTAGAAAAATGACTAGAGAAGAATGTTTTATAATGGAATTTACTAAAAAATGCCTTGTAAATGTAATGGTATCTAAAGACAACCGATGTCTTTTTTCTAAACTGGCACACCCTGTGTACCATTGGCTTAAGACTTCTTATGTATACGGGCTTGTATGCTCATTGAGGTATTTAAATTTCTAAAGTGAAAACTAAAAAATATACAACTGTGATGTCAAAGATTTAAAATGTAAAACTGAAAATTCGATATTTATCTGGGATGAGACAATAAAAAACAAATGTCCCTTTACGGAACTTGAATCAATGTCACTCAACGCACCTTTTAACAACATATTTAGCAATTCATTGGGTAACCTCATATTCAAGATTATTAACAAAACGGTTAATTGTGACATTGAAATGTTTGAAACATCAGAAGGCTTATTTTTTACGAACAATAAAAAGAATTTAGCCAAAGCAAAAAATGATATTGGGACAGTCCACGAATTACTACTAGCTGAAACAGATAACATAGAACTAAAAACGTATAATCTCATTGATAAATTAAAAGAAAATATTTGTCTAAATAAATTGAAGTATTTAAAAATTATGTCACTGTTCGAAGATAATTTTGACATTATAAAAGACACAGATCATGACATAATAACTTACTCGAGATATGGTATAGTCTATTTTCCTGTTTGTACTGTTATTGAAACAAAAACAATCGAAAATAATGCTGATTGTTATAAAGATCCTAAGGTCAAATTTCAAATAAACGGTATTGAATCGTACGGACATCTAACGCAATCTAGTAATATTAGGAAGGAGTCAAAATTAATCAGTTGTGATGATCGAACGTTCTGGATACGTAATATATTAGATAAAAACATTAGTATAAGGATTAATAAGAAAGATTTTGAAATAACTTACTGGAAAAAGGGGATAGAAATAAATAACGAAATCAGCGAAGTAGATAGTTTAGAATTCAGCCATATAAATTTATTATTAAATTAAAGTGATAGAGAAAGGAACTTAGTAATGAATGAATATTTTGAAAGCGATACAGAAGTGTACATAGCTTCACACCTAGAAAGTGTTAGAAAAGGTACAATGGACAAAATATCTGAATTTTTTGATACAGTCACAATAAGAAAACAGAGATTAATTCTTAATATTGTAGGGTTAATTCTTATCATTAAAATGTTTTGGTTCATAGTTAAAATAATAGTAAAGATGTTTAGATTCATTACATTTATTTATAAAATAATTAGCAGAAAAAATATGAGAGATAATCCGAAAATAAATAACACTGAAGAAATAACTCAGGTCCATATAGAAGAAAACAATAGCGAATCGTATGAACTTGCAATTCAAAATATGTTTGAATTATAACAACCAAATTCTAATTAAAAAAAAAAAAAAAACATAATAAATTTACATAATTGTTTTAGACGTTCATGTCAGAAAAATATGGAATGCAATAGAAAATTTTAAAGTATGGAGAATGGGCAGAAACAAACAAAAACAATCAAGCAACTTGATATTTTTTTTTCCTTACTCCATAATCTTTGTTTTTTTTTTATCTAAACTTTATATATTATGCCTCGAAAAAGAAAATATTTTTTCTTATATTTTGTATTTTCCGATCATCAGGGTCGATGATGGCTTAACTCGGGGGATTTGTTACCCACACTTTAAGCACTTACTTACTTGATGATCAACTCGTGTTTAAATCATATATAAAGAATACGTGACTAAATTATTAATGTTATTAATATGTTATTAATTAACACGCCTCGCAATACTTATAAAATCAGAATGGAATTCTATTCTAGAAGATTCATCATTTCTAACGAGATACAGATGTCAACGCTATATATAAGAAACGAACACAATCCTTTGAGGGAGACATTATATTATTATATTATATTACTTTATATTTATATTTTATTATTGCAATAAACTATTAAACAACTATCCTTGTTGTTCTTCCAGTAACAAGTGTAGGACTCAATATTTGTTGAACGTTCAGTTTCATCAGGTTCATTGACATTTAGATCACTTTAGTCAATTTTAATACGCTCGAGTGATTTTAACTTTTCAGCTAAAGAACATTTTTGGGTAAAGTGTCCATTTTGTTGACATTTGCCACAAATTGACTGAGTGGGCACTTTACAATGTTCCCGTCATCATTACAAAAGTAACAATTTGGCTTTTGTCTAGCTATAGTAAAAACACATTTTAACCCATACATAACCATAATTAACATCCATATAAACTTTGAATTATTGGATCGGCATCTTTCCGAAACGAGATTTTGACTCGTTTGACTCCGTTTTTAATGGTGCTGTCTTTGTATGTTTCCTCCGTAATGTCTTCAGTTTTGAGTCCTTCGATTTTTAAGACGTTGAAAAAGTTGTGAAGTAGTTGCGTTCTGAAATTTGTGGGTAAAAAATGAATTCGGATGTACAATATTTTCTTGGATCTATAACTTTGTTAGCGTCTTCGAGTTTGAATTCTTGATCGTTTAATTTAACTGGACATTCGAACAAATGGGTTAATTTTAGCGTGGAATTGAATTCGATTATCCAAAATTTGTTTGAAGCTAAATTGTAAATCGATGTGATTTGATTTTTTTGGAATCGACTTAAGACTTTGTCAAGTAATTCGAAGATAACTTGGTGGTTAACTGGTTTATCAAGCTTCTTGAGGTTCAGTTTCAGCGAATTTTTAAAATTCCATCGTGGAATTTCCTCTTTGTTGGTTAAAATCGCACGCGACATGACCAACTCGAAATTTATGTTAATTTATTTCAAATTTCAATCTGAATTTTCAATATTATTAATCATTTACATTCTAGTGCTTTAATAAGCTTTTTAATTCCTAATTATTGATAAGACTGGAGGTTCAAAGAGTGATATAGTTAAATTTATTTGATGTCAATTATTTTGGTTGATGAGTTTTTAATTAAAGTGATGATTTAGGTGTTTTTTAATTTAAAAAAGTATACTTTTAATCAATTAAGTACAAAATTAGTAAAATTGATAATATTTTTATCAATTTATTATAAGATCATTAAAACATAATTTTATATTTGATATATGGATGTATTATTAAATTTTTTGGTATTTTTTAATAAAAAAATGGGTATTAATTACATTATGCGATTTTTTTTTATTGTATTATAAATCCAACTAAACTTTAAGTGGTGCTACAGAATATATTTTGCAGAATTAATATAAAGGTGGTACAGAGGATGTATCAATTGCTCCAATTTACAAGACATGTTTTGGTCTGTCAGAACTCAAGCTTTGACTTTTTTAAATTTTTTTTCTTTATTTATACAAAAATTTATAATGCTTATAAATATATCATCAATAAATCTCTTGTATAAAATAAAACTAAAGAAACCTATTTATTTCCAGAATAAAGAACTATACTTATTTCATCACAAATTTAACTTCACAAATCATGATTTTTGAATTTGATGAAAACTGTTTTATTTCTTAAAGTCAAAGTCAAATACTTTAAATTTTTTTTTATTTGTTAAGTTCGGATTTTGACGAAAATAATGGTATTCTATATACTGAAAAAAAAAGATTAAAATGGTACTCCATTGTATTCATTTTTTTCAGTACACGACCTCAGATCATAAATATCATTTTAAATTAAACAGAATGATGACCCCTATTATTTTGGACTTATAAACAACTCTTTTAATTTTTTTGTTTTTGTTCTGGAAGTAATCAAAAAGGATTTATTAAAAGAAAAAAGTTTTTTTAAATACCAAAAATTTTATTAATAAAAAATTATTTTAAATTAATTAAGCATTTTTATAAATTAGATTTATTTTAGTGATAAAAAAGCAATTTTAGTTACAAAAACAATTTAAAGCCCAGAATAAATATATTTTGGCTCCTGAAGGGTCACATCAAAATAAAAAATAAAAATTTATGGTACTTTTTTTTAAATTAGTTTTCATTAAAAAAATAAGTTTTAGGAAAAGTGTTAATAAATTAAAAATGTTGAATTTACATATTTTCTTAAACCAAGACAAAGTTGTGAATATTATTTACTTTCACAAGTAATATTTTACTTAATTCAATGAAAATTATTAGACTTCTTATTTATCTAAAATTCGATTCAATTAATTTTTTTTTCGTCATTTTAATCATCCCTTTGTTTCTGTTCCCTTGAAAAAAAAAATAAGATAAATTTAATTTTTTTAACTACCTTCCAAAAATTACATGAATTAGTCCGCTTCTTTTTTTTGGCCTTAAACAATTTCAACACAAGGTTTTTGATGTTGGAGTTGGAGAATATGTACAAAACTGGGGGCCAAAGCATGGACGACTTGGCAAATAGAGATGGCAGAGTTGAGACTAGAGGTGATACACCTGAAGGATTGATAAAAGCCGTGTACATGGATGTAATGGCATACGGCGTCCATGATATTATAAAACCAACTATTGTAAAAATCATAGCAACAGTTGCATTTCTTTCAATGATTATGCGACGACCTTCCATGGTGTTCTTTTTTTTCAGTATCTGTTGAAGACCTCGGATCATGAATATCAATTTAAAATTGACCAGAATGATGGCAAGTAGTGGAATAAAGTACACAAACAAAAATACAGTTAGATTATAGCTCACGACATTTAGGCTCCGGTCTTTCCACTCAACACTACATGATGTCAGTGCGCCTTCTAGCGAATAGTAGGACCAACCCGTTATTGGCAACATTGACCAAAATAAAGCAACAAGGACACAAATCAAAATTGATAAATAAGTTTTTTGAATTTTGTTTTTGGAATTTCCAAGTGGATTTTTTGTGATATAATACCTAGATTTTTTTTTAAATTTTTTTATTTTAATTTAATAATTTTTAATAAAACCTTTCGAATGAAATTGCCACCAATAAATAAATGCTCAAGCATCCTATGAAATACATAACAAATGCACTGAATACGCAGCCAGTGTAGTGAAAAATCCATCTTAATTTAGATAAAAAAAATTTAAAAACCGGGCTTTTAAAGACAGTTTTTAAATTAAACCGGTTTGATAATTGATTTTTTGTTTTTTAATTGAATCAAAAGAAAATTTGTGCCGAATTTTTTTTTAAAATATAATTTCAGATCTTTTTGATTTTTTGTCTGGTATAAAAATTTTTAATTTAATATTGAACTTAAAAAAATTAAATTTATAATTGCAGTTGCTTCCGATTAGAAAAATACAATTTTTTCTCCAAAAAATCTCAATAATTTTATTAATCAGTGTTATTATTAAATTTTTTTTTTCTATTTTAAATAGAAATTTCAAAACTAATTTTGCTGAACGAAAATAAATGGGTAAAGTAATAAAGCGGATGCTTTGGATACTCTATTTTAAATTCATTAGAATGATTAGGAAAAGCATTAACTTATCTAAAATTAACAAAATGATTAATTTTTTTTGAAAAAGTATCTAAGAAAAGATAATTAAAGCATAACGTAAAAAATTCATAGAGATTTTGAGTCTAAAATCAAAGTTGGTCAAAATACAAAATAAGATGTCGACTTTGAAAATTGAGATTTATGAAAAAAGAATTTTGAAAAGAAAAAAGTTAAAAACAAGTGTTTTTGATCTAAAAAGAAAACAAACGCAATCGAAATTAATCTTTTTTTCTTAAAACAAAGAAAAAAAATATTCAAAGTCAAAATCCAGACTTGAAAATTTTGAAAATTTTACGAAATTAAGCGAAAATTTATGAAAAAAAATTATCATTGAAAGACTGTAATTTGATAATTAAATTTTTAAATGATCAAATAAATAGTTCATTGACTTAAAGTTCTATTACATAATTTTACTATTGTAGAAATATAAAATTTACGAAAAATATTTTCGAAATTTTACGAAAATTTCATTAAATGTTAGTAAATTTGAAAAAAACTGAAAAAACAGCAATTTAGGAATTTTTTTCATACTTTAGAAATGAAAATTGAAAGACAACATTACAATATTTTATGAAATTAAAAAAAAAGATTTTATTACAAAAAACGGGAAAAAAAATCTTTAAAAAACACAACCTTTATGCATGATCTATTATTAATGATCCGACCAAGTCAGTGATTTTCTTTTTAGTTATCTTATAATTGATAACTCTTAAACGAATTAAAAATGAATATCTATTTGATGAAAAAATTTATTTTTCAAATTTATTTTTTGATAATATATCTTTTACATTAAAATGGCGTAATTTTTTTTTTATATTCTCTAATACAATCGGATAAACATTTTTTTTCCGACAAAGTCATTCCATAAAAATACTATTGAATTAATGACTGATGGTTTCTGATGTGATTTTTATCATTTTTATATTTTTAAAATTATATAAATGAAATTTCATTTATATATTTTTTAAATTTTCTTTCTAATTATTTAATAGAAATAAGAGCTTTAGAAACGAAATTAGGTGGCGTCTATTTAATATTAGATAATAGTAAATTAAAGAGAAAAATTAAAAAAATGGTTATAATAACATTAAAATGATAAAAATCACATCAGAAACCATCAGTCATTAATTCAATAGTATTTTTATGGAATGACTTTGTCGGAAAAAAAATGTTTATCCGATTGTATTAGAGAATATAAAAAAAAATTACGCCATTATAATGTAAAAATCGGTATTTTTTTTTTATTTATTTAGCTTAAAAAAAAATTAAAAAAAATAAAATGTTATAAATGGCCTAAAAAAATGGCATTTTTTGGCATTTTTGATTTTACGTAATTTTTCGTAAAATAACCAAAATTTTCGTAATTTAACCTTTTATTATTTTTGTAATCTTTCGAAAAATTACGTAAAATTACCAAAAACATGTTCATTTTTAATGTATTCGTAGCAAATTAAATAAAATCTTGACCAATTTGGAACAAGATCTGAACTGAATACGCTTATTTTAGACAAACAGAAAACAAAAAGTAGTATTAGGCGACCCGAATCAGACTGGCTACTATAACTAAGAATCGTCACACAAGGATCTGTACTGGGCACTACACTCTTCATTATCTACATCAATGACAAAACAGGTGGCATCAGAAACTAGACGAAAATTTACCAAAATGACACAAAAATTCTAGCCAAAATAAAGACCCGTCTAACCATATTTTTTACACAAGAATTTTATGAAAAGATATAAATGCAATTTTTGACTGTTCAATTAAGTAAATCAATAAATCATCTATCAATAAAATGCTTGATTATTATAATAATATGTGTCTTTTGATCCTAGCGGATAATTCTTAATTAAAAATATTAAATTAATATTTTTTCAAAAAATATTAATTTAATAAATTTAATAAATTTATTTTAAAGTTTAAAATAAACAAAAAGTTTAAAAAAAGAATAATCTTTAATCTACTAAATAAGTGCTTAGATTCGATGATTTATACTTTAAATTATTTTTAAAAAATTTAAAAAAAATCGAACAAAATGATTAACACATATTGAACCATATTGAGTTAAAAAATTCAAGAAAATCTGTTCTTTAATTGTCTTAAAATTTGTTCCTTATATTTCGATAAAATATAAAAAAAATATTAAACTAAAGATAAATTAAAGATAAATTTAATAGATTTCAATTAAAAAAAAATAACCGGAAAAACTATTGTAATGAAGATGTTCCCCGACATTTAATTTGTTATAATTTATTTAATTTTATGGTTAGGAAATTGAAGAAAATTACTTCATTTGTTATTTTAAATTTTTAACATAAATAGAACTTTAAATTTTTTTTTTTTTTTTGAATAATCTTTATTTCTTATACTATATTATGAAATTTAAAAAATTTAAAGTTCTATATATGTTAAAAATTTAAAATAACAAATGAAGTAATTTCCCCCCTTAAAAATACCTTCATTACACTATGAAATAATTTAATTTTATAAAAAGAGATATTTTTGATTAAACTAACTATTTTATTTTTTTTATATTTCAACCAGTTCTTTTTTGGGCTTATAATATTTTATTTGAAGTCATTTAAAAAGAATGATGTTAACTTTCAATTTTTTTAATTTGATTAGTTAAAAATTTTTACAAAATTTAACCAGAAAATGGGTAATTTTAGGTAAAATTTCGTAAGTAAAGTTAACAATTGGTGATATATTTTTTTAAATAAAATAATTCTAAAATTCAAACCGATCTAATAGGCTAGTAATGATTAAAATTTTTTGTTTACTTGCATGCAAATTTACTTGCAATAATGAAAGGAAATTCAATTATTGAACCGACCAGATTTGAAATGGTAAGTGCTGTAATGAAGATATTTGTTGGCGAGCGCAGATTTTTGTACTTTAAAAAAACCCAGAGAAGTATTGAATTAAACACCAGACACAATGCAAACAGTAAAGTGGTAAGAGCTCCGATTATTCGTAAATTGACGCAATTAACTGGAGACCTTTTCATTAAATCATATTCAGAATAATTCAGCATGTTGATTGCCAATTGTTGATTATGAAGCTTAACGCTTTGATAAAAATCTACACAAAAAAATAATTTTTTTTTAAAATTTACGTATATCAAAAGAGTGTTTCAATTAAAAAAAAATTCTAGAAAAAGAACCGGAAAATTAACAGACGACTGTTTGTTTTGATTGTTAAAAAAAAACAGGATCTGCAAATTGAATCATTTTTTATTTGTATATATGTGTATCGGACAAAAGCTCAAATTAAAAAAATTAAATTACAATTACAATTCCGAGGAAAAATTATTACATAGAGAATGAAGAGAGTAAAGTATGGCTTGACAAAACAAAGGTTGAGAAGGACTTAAGGGTGATGATCTCTAGCGATGGAAAGAATAGCAAGCAAGTAGAAGCAGCAGTGTCAACGGCAAATAGAGCACTCGGCAGAATGAGGAAAACTTTTAAATTTTTTAATATTAAATTATTCAAGATATTATATCCAGCTTTCGTAAGAGTGCATTTAGAGTTCGCATCAGCTGTGTGGAACTCTATGTCAAAAAAGGATATATCAAAATTGGAGGGTATTCAGAAAAGAGCGACAAAAATGGTCATTGAATTAAGGGGTCTAGAATATGAAGTAAGGTTAAAAGAATTATGACTAACAAGTCTCGAGGTTAGGAGGAAAAGAGGGGTCTTGATACAAATTTATAAAATCACAAAAGGTTTCGAAGATGTAGAACTGGGTCTAAGAAATACGGGGGACACAGTAGGAGCTAATAGAAGACACAACAGTCAGATAATAAGGGAAAAATTTGTAAATGCACCCATGAGGGATAATTTTTTACTGAACCGCAACGCTACCACCTGGAATATGTTACCCTCGGAGATAGCAGAGGTGGATACGGTTAACCAATTTAAAGCCAGAATTGACTGACATATGGCCTCGGAGACTTGGGGGAGATTGGTCTACCGAAGCTGAAATTGATTAACTTAAGAAGTATGTGGCCATAACCAAAACCACAAGCTGACAAAGTGCAGCGTTATAAACTGCATCCACACTTTATGTGTTACAGCTTACACTACTACTACTACTACTACTACAATTAAAATAATATTGAAAAATTAATAGAAAAATAAAAAAATTTGTCAATTCAGGTCTTGTACCTTTATTAGTTCTCTTTTTTTTGATTGTCCAGGTAGCTTTTTTCTTTATGGTCCATGGTCATCAAATAAAAAAACCTAGTATTACATTTAATTACAAATTTCTTTTTCTTTTTCTTATTTTGAAATATTCTTACCAGAGTTGTTTAAAAGTCCCAAAAAAAATTCCAAGTCCAGACTTTTTTTTTAATTTGCTAGATCAGGCTTAATATCAAAAAATTTATATACTTTTGGGTTGTATAATGCAATAGATTTGCCATTCGCAGAATTTTCATGCAATTTTAGCATAAATTTCTTCTTCAGTATTCAAAATTTTAGAGCCTGGACTTGGACTTTTTTTTTGAAAAAAAATTTTAAAGTCTTTGGTCGGACTTTTGAAAAAAAAAAAAAAAATTCGTGACTTGGACTTGACTTGAGACTTGTGACTTTTAAACAACTCTGATTCTTACATTTTCTTACAAAATTTTTTCATAAAATTACACATTTTTGATAAAATTTTGTAATTAAAATTTAACTCATTAAATATTTTAAAATGAAAAAAAAATTATAAAATTATACAAAAAATTACAGTAATTTAAATAAACTTAAAATGGAAAAATTTTTAAGAGAAAAATTATTTTTATTATTAATTTTTTTTTAATTAATCACAGATCAAAAAAAGTCAAATAAGTTTTAAAAGTTTATAGATTATAAAAATTTTTTGATTTTAAATCTATTTAAATTCTATAGCAAAGTCAAAGACTGAAATTTTTTTTTTTTAAACCAAGTCAAGTCAATTACTTGAATTTAGATTTAAATTTTAGTATTTATCAGGCTTTAGAATTTTTGAATTTATTTTTTGAGAAATAATTTTAAAATTTTAAATAAAAATTTATTATTCCAAAAACAACTTTCATTTTCTAAAGACAAGATTTTAAGTATTAATCCCAAACTATTCAGATTTTCAATGTATCATTACTAAAATTGATTATTGAAAAATATTATTTAAAGATAAAAGAATAAATTCGTTTACTAAATATTAAAAATTTAAACGTTAACTCATTCAAAATTCCTTTGACCCTGATTCTTTTTTTACTTTTAATACTCTATGGTTTTTTAATTAATTGGCATGTTTTTCATTAGTAATTGTATAGCATTCTTAATTTTTTACCTCAAAATCTAAATTATATCATATTAATCCGATCAAGTAAGATTCAAAATTCAAATTATTCTGAGAATTAATTGGAAATTTGAAAACTATATTATCTGAGAATTATTGCTCTTTTTTAAAGTAATCTGTTTTAATAAATGAACTTTTAAGTCAAATTTTCAACTCAAGAAGCATTTCAAAATAAATTTTATTTAATGATTATCTAAATTTTCTAGGAAGAATTTTCAACAACAATTGCCTCTTGTAAATAATTGATTTTACTAAAATGATTGACTTTGATCTACTTGATAAAGTTAGATTCATAATTTAAATTTTTTGAGAATTTTTTAAAATTTTTAAAGAATAGTATCTGAGAATAATCTTTTTTTAATGAGTCTATTTTACTCATTTTTTTCGAAACAGTGAAAATTTTTTTGAAAATCTTTTAAAAATTTTTGGGAGATGAAAACTATTGCAACAAAATATTTTATTAAATTAAAAACCTTTTTTTTCAATTTTTAATAATTATTTTAAAAATATGTGTTCAATATCTTATAGTTTTCTAAGTTTAAAATTTAAACCATTTTACAATGGGCACTTAGGGCACTAGCCTGTTGATTAACCTTGAAATTGAAATTAAAGCAAATTTTTGTAAAAATCTTTTTTTTTCCATTATCAAAGTCTGATATAATTAGTTGAATTCGCTCATCTTCAATGATATATTTTGGTTTTTTTCTGTATCCATGGCCAGTTTTTAATTAAACTATCTTATTCTCAACTCTTTATTGTTCATTAATAAGTGCATCAATTAAATTATATATTAGTGGATGATTACTTAGCATTTTAAAAAATGAATTATGCCAAGACTCACAAAAATTGTTAGTTCTTGGTAGACACATTACAGTTCTAGAATTTTCGTTCCATAAATGAATACCAAAAAGAGGTTCTTCTAGAATTAATTTGTAAAACGACCTCTCTTATTTTTAATTGGCCAATATAATTATTTTAAAAATAAGTATTAAATTTTTGGACTCATCTTTATCTAGATTAAAAGATTTTAGATCTTCAAACGTTGGAATCACGTCATCAATTGGCAAAAAAGCTAGGAGGCAATTTTAAACATTCTCTGATGAATTCAAAATAATAATTTAAAGCTAAGCTTACTTTTAAAAAAAATCATTTAGTAATATATGCTTTTCTTTTATTTGCTATTTTATTTAAGCTTTTATGAAGACTTTTAATATTTTAATTTTATTTATTTATTTATTTATTTATTTCATTTTGTGCCAATTCTGGCGATGTAAAATGTAAGACAGAAAATAATGATACAAATTTGTAAATAAAAATGAAATGAAGATTATTTTGTTAATTTAGTTTCAATTAAAAGAATAATTTATAATTTGAACATACTAGAGTTTTAATTTTTTTTCATAATAAACATAAAAATATAAAATATTTAAATCTTTTAATTAATTATTCATTTAATCTTACAAATAAATTTGCAATTGTTTTTCCTCCGTTTTTTTTAGAATGCCTTTATAAGTAGGCTAAGAAGGGTAATATTTTAATATAACTAATATTGTAAATTCCCAACAAATTTAATAAAAAATGAACAAATTTATTCAACCAAAAATGAATTTTTTAAATCAAACAAAACATGATTAAAATAAACAAAATATATGTTTCCAGAAAAAAAAAGATAAACCGACATTTTTTCTGTTAACATTTACCAAAAATATATTATATGGATATCCTTGAAATGAAATGAATAACCAAAATTAATACTTTATTCAATAATCCAGATTTTCTTTATAACAAATAAAAAAGAGTTGCTTAATAAAGTGTATGCACGGTCTCGCCTGCGCTAAATATGCACATCGTCTACTGATTCAGTCGAGTGCATGCAACTGCACAGCGAACCGAGTACATACAAAGTGATGTCCTCATCAGAATCCTAATTCAATCAAATAGAAAAAAATAGACCAAAAACAAAAATTGATCCACTTCAGTTACAATATCGGCAGGTTTATGATTAATTTTTGATGCTCAAAATTATCAAATCATACTTAAAAAATTAAATAAATTGTTATTTCTTAATAGAAATAATGCAGAGATAAATTTTTGGATTTAACATACTTTGTTAAATAAAAATATAAACTCTGCAATATCAAAATGCACATAGCAAAGTGCACACTATCTAAATGATAGTTTTTTAAGTAGATAATTTTTTTGCAGACTTTTTCAGATTTTACCTTAAGATTTATCAAAGTATGTTAAAACCAAAAATGCACCTCTGCACTAATTATATTAAACAATTGAAATTTATTTAATATTTTAAGTTTGATTTGATCATTTTGAACATGAAAAATTGATTATAAACTTCAACTTGCCTACAATATCAAGCTTCAAAAGCAATTTCAAAAGGCATATAATCAAATGATGAAAGCGACGAGATAGAGGAGGGGTCAGCTTCAAAAAGACAGATCCGATCAAGACGAAAGAATTTGCCAAAAAGTGGTGTAAAAATGGTCAAAAGACGATTTTGGGCCTGTCCTAATAAATGTGGCAAAAATTAAATATTTTGTTTTTTTTTCTAATAAAAACTTTTTTTTTTATTAAATATGCATTTGTTTATTAATTTGGTGCTTATTTGTTTAGACTTGTAATTCACTTTTTTTTTAATATTTTACAGTTAAATTTTTTAATTTATATCTTATTTCAAGACAGAAAAATTAAGTGTCAAACTTATCATCAGTGTCAAACTTATAATATTTGAGCTTCTTTTAATAAAAATTAGTGTTGTTCAAATTAATTTGATTTGAACAAATTATTTTATTTATTTCGATTTAAAATTGAAATAAAATTTGAATTCAAATTTAAACTAAAATAAATTTTGAATTCAAATTTAAACTGAAATAAAATTTGAATTCAAATTTAAACTGAAAAAATCTAAATTGTATTTTTGACTTAAAAAAGTCTAAATATTATTTAAATTAAATTTTTTATTTTAAAGGAAAATTTAAATTTAATAAAAAAAGATTGAAGAAAAAATTTTTTTAATTTATATTAATTAGATTTAAAAATAACTAAAAAAAACGAAACTAAATTTATAACAACTAAAACAACTAAAATTTTGTCTACATTATCAGGTTTGAGTCTGGTGTAACAGGTGTTTCTAAAAAATCTTGAGTTTGACTCACTTTTAAAAATATAAATTAGTTTTTAATTGAATAAAAAAATTAATTTTTTATATTATTTAAAAATATCTTGAATTAATTGGAAAAAGAAAAAAAATTAAGAAGAATTTTTGTGCTTAATTAGGTTTTACAATTAATGCACTTATTTCAAAATACATCAAAACAAATTTAAATTATTGTTTCGATTTTCAAATAAATGCTTAATTATTTTCTATTTTATATTCAAGATTATATTCTATTATGTTTCAAATATGAGTTCATTTTTTTTTGGGTTTAAAGTAAAAATCAAATTAAAAAATTTGTTTAAATTTAAATTCAAATTAGAAATTTGTTTAAATTTAAAATTCAAATAAAGAATTTGTTTAAATTCAAATTAAAATAAAAATTTGTTTAAATTTAAATTCAAATAAAAAATTTGTTTAAATTCAAGCTCAAATTTGAAAATAAATTTAATTAGTCAAGAGTAATTTCGAATACATATACTTTTTCCGCGCGTACGGAGAAAGTATTATTTTTGATGCGCGGAAAAATTATCTTTTTTCAATACGCGGAAAAAGTATCGCGGAAAAAGTAACTGCAACGGTAAATTCAAATGCTATTTATTTACAACACTAATAAAAATAGTGTCAAAGTGACAAATTTGTTTATTTTTTAATTGAAAAGGTCTAAATATTTTTTTTTATGCATTATTGTTATTTTTGGGATATTCTATTTAACATTTGGGGTTATATTTAAAAATTTGGGGTAAAAACTTAAACATTTGGGGTGTTTTATTCAATATTCGGGGTATCACAACTACATTCGCTTAAAATTTATTGTCAGTTAGTAAAAATAGTATTCTTCTATCTTTTTTATTGAAGAATCAAAGAATTTATCTTTGTTTAATAAAAGTGTGAGGCTAATATAAAAAATATTTTGTTTTATTCGATTAAGTTTTTTTTAAGCTTTATTTGTTTTAAATAATTTTAAATTTGTTGGGTAACATATTGAGAGCCTTTTATGAAATTGTTCTATTTTAATAATGTTAATTTAACTAATAATGCTATTTTAACATAGACTCTTTGAAAATGCATGCTTATTTTTGAAATTTAAAAATTTAAAAATAGAATTACAAAAAAGGCTAAACTTCCCTCCATTTTTTTTTAAAAAGAAACAAAAAATGATTTGTGAATATTGTGATTGTAAAAAAAACGAACTGTATCTCTTTTATCTTCCATGCGGCTATTTAGTGTGCTATAGTCATTTTAAAACTCAAGAGGAACTGTTCGAGTGTTTTATTTGCAAAGATCACACGATTGAGAAGCAAAGTTGCTTCAAAATAACAAAAAATAGGAAAAAGCTGGAAAAAATATCAATTTTGGAGGAACAAAAACAAATTTTAAATCTTTGTGGCCAAGTGGACCAATTTAAATTAGACCCGGAATCTTTTTCGACCAACTATCTTTCTGACTTGGTAAACAAAATTGACTTAAGAAGGGAAGTTTTTAAAAATTTGATGAATAAATCGATCGATAACTATTACAAATTTTTATTAAATGATGTAAACAAGCACAAAGTTAAATTTATTGATTCAATCAAAGCAGATTTTAAAAGAATAAACACCAAGGACTTAAGAAGAGAATTAAATTTTGATGAAAAGTCAATTAATCACCAAATTAATGAAAAAACAATGTCAGATTTAAGAAGCAAACATTTGGATGAATATTTAATAAATTTTGATAAATTTAAAAATATTGAATTTTTTGTTGGAGAAACAGTGGACCTTTGTGAAAATGACTTGTGCAAATATTTCGGCAAAATTGATTTAAAAAATTTTAATAAAGATTTCAATCAGCCATCAATTGATTCCATAACAAAATCAAACAAGTTCAAATTAATTGATCAGGTCGGGGTAGCAAAAATTGAAGAACTAAGCACTGGTGAGTTGGTTTATACTTCATTTTCAAAACCATCAAATTTTATTATTTTTCATCCTGATAATGATCAATTTAAAGAGATAGAAACTGGAAAAAATAAAATTACATTTCTGTTCAAATCCTTGAAAAATGAGGTGATAACTATAGACAGTGAGTTTATGGTACAAATTTGGTTTGATTACAAATTATTAAATAGTTATGATATAATTAATGATAAAATAGTTTTTGTTGAATTTGTAAACGATTCAATTATATTCATGACTGATGATGGCTTTTTAACAAAATTAAATTATTTAAATGGAAAAATTGTGAATCATTTTTGTTTGGGTACAACTGAGTTAGATTTTTCTAAGATTAAAAGTTGCTCCAATTTATTTTTTTGTGATTGTGGTCTATTTCGTTGCAGTGTTTTTAAATTTAGTAATGAAACAGGATCACTACAATGTTCTCAAAAAATAGATCCAAAAATAACAGTGCTAAAGGATTTAAATCAGAGTGAATGTTTTGCTGGAACAAAAGAAGGTGAAATAATAAAAGTAGACAAAAATTTGAATTTTAAATTAAGGAAAAAATGTCATTCTTCATCAATTTCATCAATTATTTCGAATAATGACGGACATGTTGTTAGCATATGCGATGGTGGTCAAATCAAGGTATGGAAGGAAGAAAAATTAGACCTAGTCAAACAGGTCAATGTACAGCATCCAATTTATGCTAGATATCTGAAAAATGGAAAGTTGGCTTATATTGATAAAAATTATAAATGTTACATTAAAATTTAATTAAAAATAATTTTTAAATATTTTTTGTTTTAGTTAAATTGCAGATTTTAAAATAAATCAGTTAAAGTTTTATTGAATTTAGCTTAATTTGGCATCTTGAAGTTGATGATCTTGTCAAAATATCATCTCAATTCGAAGAATTAATCTTTAATTTAATTTAAAAAATTTTAATGTTGTGTAGATTTAAATCATTTAATAAAAAATACTTTCTCAGTCCATTGATAAAATCGATTTTAAGATTTTAATTTATAATATGATTTTTTGTAGAGCTTATTTTGATAAAAAAGCTATCGAAAATTTTAAGATTTAAAAATAAGTGGAAACCACGTCTTTTTTATAACGTGAAAAAGGCTTATGAGTTTAATTAATTTTTTGCGCTAAAAAAGTGTTAACAAATAACCTTAAACTTAACGATTAGCTTTGAATAAAAATTTGATTTTTGTTTTTTTTTTCATAAATTTTTACTTTTGTTGCTTTATTTTTTAGATTTAAAAAAATATTTATCAAATTTTAACATTTTATATTTTCATAAAATTTTAAGAAAACTTCAATGCTCATTTAATTGTTTCAATTTAAATATCTATTTATATTTAGGAAATTAATACGAAAAAAATATTTAAAAAAAGATTTTATTTCTTTTTAATAATATTTTGAATTATGCTCAATATTTTTTACTTTTTTTGATCGGTCTCTTAATTTAAAAAATATCAATTAGATATTTAAATTGATACAAATTAATGATTAATGAATTTTTATTAAAATCTTGCAAACAACTCATTGAGTTTTGGTGTAAACTGATTGAGTTAATAAGCTAATAAATATTTATTTTTATTTTTTAAATTTTTTGTAGATTAATAAAATTTAACTTTGGATAATATCAAAATTATTTATTTTATTTAGTGGATTTTACTAAAAAATCGGTAATTTTAGATTGGGTTTTTAGTATTGTGATTTCCAAAATTAACAAAAAATTAATAAAAAATGGAATCTAAAATAGCTTAAAAAGCAATTTTTACAATGGATTTAAATGGGAAAAAAAATTACATAGTATAAGTTTAAATCGTTTTCATTTTTTTCAACCTATGTTTTTTAAAGTCAAAGTCCGGACTTTTTTTTGTATTTAAAAAAAAAATAAAAGTCTTTGGTTCGGACTTGGACATGACTTGAGACTTTTAAACAAATCTGATTTTCATTGTTGAATTTAAATGAAATGGTTCTTAACTCATTAATGATTATTATATCAATTTTTATCCATTGGTCGTTATTTTTTTCGATTTATTATTTTTTAACTAAAATTACTGAAAAAAAATCTTTTTATTAATTTTGCATAACTGATATTATTCTTAATAATTTTTCTAAATTATATTAAAATTATAAAACATAATATTAATTAAAAAAAAACTAAAAATCAGCAGAAAGACGTTTAAGTCCATTTTGAGTAATTTTTTGAGCCATAGAAGGATGTTATGTGCAATTAGAAATTTTTTTTGAACAATTTTTTGATAATTTAGAATATTATGGTATGAAGGGATAAACAAAAAATTTAAAAAAAAGTTAAATTATAAGTAAATTTCTTAATTTATTTAATTCAATTAAATATTGGAAAACTTGCATCAAATTTAATTTTTTAAAATAAAATCACATTTTTAAATTAAATAAGTGTGAAAAGTATCTCATTTTTATATTCATCTAGTAAAATTGGTGAAAAATTAGTAATTTAACTACTACTAAACACAATTTCATTGTGCCGAATTCAAAAAAAAATAATTTTTACATATTTAACCAAATAACTGGTTAACAAATTTTTTTTGTAGTGATTAAAAATTTGATAAACTTAAAACTAAATAACGATAATCTTATATAATTCATTCAAATAGTGTTTATAAAATTAAAAAAATTAAATTAAAATCTATTTTAGTGAAAACCAATTTTCAGCTTATTTTGGACTAACTTTTTTAGGTTTATTAACAAATTCGTCGTTTTCCAGTAGCTTATTTAGGACTAACTGGTGACTCCAATAGCTCAACTTAATAAAATATTTGCATTTATTTTTTTGGATTTTTTAGTCTCCAAAAATTCGGAAATTTTTTTTTATTACGTAAAATCATAGGCATTTTATTATCTAAAATATTTAGTGGCAGTTTTTAATAGATAATAAAAAAATTTTTCCTTAGAACTTTTTTTTTTTGAAAATTTATCGAAAAAATTGCGCTTAGAAGTTTTTTATATTTGTGGAGAGCAACTTTTTAATTAGTCAAGTTATTTTTGTGCTGAAAATTTTTTCATTGTGAGTAAAAGTATTTGGTTTGTGGGTGACAGTTTTTTGTTTTTGCGGAATAGGTAGACCCTTTAAGTTAATGAATTAGCACACGCCATTATTTTTTGTTGTGACTTAAAATAAATAAATAAATAATACAGATATATATCATCTTTTTTTACTTCAACAAAAAAAAACAAAAAAAAACAAAAAAACACTAAAATTAATTAAATAATTTCTTCTTCAGGTTAGGACCCGCTTCTTATTCATTTTAATAAGAGAAATCGACTGCAAAACAAGTAAAATAGATACAACCACACTGAGGGCACTCGTGACCACTAAGCTGAGATATTTTCTGACTTTGTCTGTCGACTCAACAAAAAACTTTCCCTGGTCATACACCAAGCTATCTTCGCATTTAGAATGATTCTTTTTGTCCGCCACACACATGCACACATAGGAGCCATCACTGCCAAACGTCATGCACATCTCATTGAAACCACACGGCCCAAAGTAGCACGGATCCACAGTCAAACACAGAGGACCACTAAATCCCTTGGCACAAATACACTTAAAAGTGAATTTATCTTTTCCTTCTATCTTTAGTTCCACACACTTTCCATTATTGTAGCACGGATTTTCCTCACAAATATATCTATCACAATTTCCTTCAGTGCCATCACACTTAAAATTAGAAAACTTCTTGAACTGTTCGCAGCAAACTGCAGACAGGGCCTCTTTTTCCGCCTCGTTTATGTGCGAAAATTTCTCCTTCAAATACTCATTACAAGACTTGGTGAACACAAAACCAGCTTCTTTGAACTTCTTTTTGTACACAAAACTTTCCAGTGATGTTCCCCCGGGACAATTGTGCCGCATCTTGGCCACTGCCCTGTCCACAATACTCACTCGTTTGCTCTCCACCCGCTCACAATTTGCCCTATAGCAAATTTCTTCTAAGCCGCACACAGCCCCATCCAGCGCCCAAATATTCAGTTTATCACACTTGGCCCGAGCCTCATTGTAACAGTATAGAAATCGGCACGACAAATACTGACCATTGCAGTAGAATGAACCAGAGTTGTTCATCAAATATTTACACTGTTCTGTGAGTGAAAAAAATTTTCCTGGCAAATAAGCTTTGGCCGCCTTCAAATACACATGCTTGTCTTGGTCGCAATTTTTTTGCACCAAACATTTGAAGTCGTCATTCAGTTCAGACTTGTGAAACAAATGCTTGCGTATGTTTTCTATGGTACACTCGGATACTTGAAATGAAGATTGTTGACGAAGCGCAGATGGATACATCAGTTTCATTTCATTGAAACAATTGACCATTCTATTGCCTATTCTTGTTGTGTTGTCATGATCTGAGCCGAGGTTGTGTCCAAGCTCGTGGGCCATGACCACCTCGATAAAATGCTGATTGGGGTACAAAATGCTGCTTGCCTTTAAATATAAACAAATATGACCTATGTAAAACGGAACTTTGATAGTTTTAAACGCATAGTGGTGTATCAAAAATATATGGTCAAATTTATTGAAGTCAAGGTCTTTTCTAAGTTTCAAAATTTTTGTCAATCTGTACAAAATAAGTGGGTATTCCGTTTCCGTGTGGTTGTAATCGATTGGCTCGTAATCGATTATAAGCTCAATAAACTGGACTCTTACCTCAAAGAAGCGGTTGGTTGCCTCTCGCCAAATTTTGTCCACACGATCTATTATCTGGACAAAGGTAAGATCAAGAAACATTTTTATGTAGTCTTTGTTTTTGGTACTGAGCAAATTTGTGTACATTTGGTACACTTCGAAGTTGATGACCACAGCTGATTCAACAGTGAGTTGAATTTTGGTGTGGCGTTTGGCTCTGTGCGAGGGATTTGAGTGGATGCGGACTCTGCGAGCCGCGTAAATGCCATCTCCACTCTCCAGGTCCACTTTGATCCAAAGTTCTGAGCTTAAGTTGGGCTTTTTTTTTCTCATGTGAATACTCAGATGGAATAGTTTACCAGGTTGGGCTCGATCTACTGGTGAGTGGGTGCTGAGGTGATGATAGGTCCGGGCGTTGAGGATGAGAGTACAGTCGGCATTGTACACAGAGCTGTTGGATTGGGTGCCATTAGCCTTGGTCACGTTTGCCACAACGCTTTTGTATGTGCGTGAAAAGCTTTGGTATTGGGTAAAGTGGGGCGCGGTGTTGGATACATGAGAGAAAAGAATGGAGTATGTGCGGTTGAAGGCGCTGAATTGAAGCAGGAAGTAGAGGGGGAATAGATCCGGCAATGGCGAATATTTTAAGTTGGATATGGAAAAGTTGTGGATGCGATCTGTGTCTTTTGGAGTGTGAGAGGCAAATGTATTGACATCAATTGATAATGAATTTTGTATAATAATTGTCAGATATAAAAAAAACACTTTTGTCAACATTCTAGATCAACAAAGGAAGAATAATAATTTTTTGAAAGATTGATAGAAAATTTATTTTTAAAACCATGGCAATTTAATTTTGAACTTTTATTTTTAAATTGTAAATATTAAAATTTATATAAAGCTTTCAAATTGAATGATATATATTTTTTTATTAGTGTTCTTGGTAAAAAAAAACAGATTTGATTGAAAGTCAAGTCCGGAATTTTATTTTTATTTTTATTTAAGTTCAAGTTTTATTTAGGACTTAAATTTTTTTTAAAGTCTTTGGTCGTTCTATGTGGTTATTAAGACGGTCATTTTTATTTCAAAGTCTTTGAAATGACTTTTTTCACAAAAAGATTTAAGTTAGTGACTTGACTTTGAAAAAACTTAAATGACTTTTTTTCTGGCTTTTGCGCAAGTCAACTTAAACTTGTGAGCTAAAACCAATTCTGTTGAAAACGATTTAATTGTTTAAATTGTAAAATTATTTTTCCATTAAATAATTACTCCATTAATAATCATTTTAAATAATTTTTTTCATTTAAGCTAAAGATTCTTAGCTAAAAGAATAACGATTCAACATTCTAAATCTAATTTTGAAACTTCATTAATATTGATGATTTATAAAAATAAATCCTTAAGATTACTAGAAATGTTGTTTCATTGTCAAATAAACATCAAAATGATTGATCTCTAATTTATTTTACAAAAACAATCTACAATTTAAATAATCCAGGTTAAGTTAATAATAACTCTCTTTCAATCATTCAATGGAACTGCTTCAAACTCACACGCGATCGTATTATAGAACTCTGTGTCTTTCTACAAGAGTTTCAACCGGACATTGTGTCCATCCAAGAAGTAAAACTAACTGAGGAACAAATAAATACCTATATTAGATTTTCAGGCTATTTTGCTCACTTTAAACCCAGACAAGTAAATCCTTCGCATGAAGGTGGAGTTTTAATACTTGTTAATAACAAAATTAACTGTTTTAAAATTTCTAAGTTTGACTTGGACATTGATCATGTTGCCATAAAAATTGACTCCAAAGGTATTTGTTTTAATTTAGTTTCTTTATATGCTCCTTCGAACTCTTTGAAAAAATAAAAGTTACTAATTAGCTAATTTAATAGTTTAATAATTAAAAGTTACTGTGAATTGGGTGAGGATCTTATCATTTTGGGAGACTTTAATGTAGTGTTGGCCTCCGGAGGAACAGAGGGGCCTCCGGAGAAAAATTGCCAGATTCACGGAGCCGGAAATGGGTGCGGAAAATTTTGACAAAAAAGGTTCCAGAGACGGAGAAAAAAAAAAGTTGCGGAAACGGAAAAATAAACGGTGACCCCGAGAATAACGTAAAATTAACGGTGAGCTCCGGCGGATCGGAGATAAAAACGGTGACAATAATCGGAGACGAATGTTGGAACGGAGAAAAATTCCGGAGACGGCAACGGAAACGGGTAAATGAACGGAGCCTCCGGACTTAACGGAGTCTTTAACGGAGAATCCTAACGGAGCGGAGACCGAAACGGAGGACCAAAACGGAGTGGAGACGGAAACGGAGAACCCCAAACGGAGCGGAGACGGAAACGGAGAAACCCAAACGTAGCAGAGACCGAAACGGAGGACCAAAACGGAGCGGAGACTGAAACGGAGGACCAAAACAGTTTGGTCAAAAAATAATTAATTATCTAAATAATTTTTTTATTTATTTTGGAAAAAATAGAAATGACTTTTTAATAAATTTTTATAACACCTGATGTTTTAGTTTATTTTAATTAATTTAATTTATAAGATTAAAACTTAAAAAAAATTTAATTTTTAAAATTCTGATTTAAAATTATTAATTTTAAAAAGAAAATTTTAGAGTTGTTTTAGCCATGAGTTTATGTTTGTTAATTTTTTTAATGAAGTAATCAGTTCGATTCCTAATTTCTTTAAAAATTTCATTTCAAAAATCGAGAATTTTTCTCAAAAAAAATTAAAGCCGACTATAGTCTAAAAGATAACTAAAGCGGGTAAATAAACATTATTTTTTTGATTAAACTTACTTTGGCAAAAAAATAATAAATGTTTATTATATTATATTATAGCTATAAAAGTTGAGTTAATTAAAATGTTGATTAAATTTTCTTTTAACAGAAGTGTCCTAGTTCGATCCTTGATTAAAATAATTGATAATTGAAAAAAATGAATTTTCTTTTATCAAAGTTTCAAAATTTTTTTCTTAAGTTACAATTTTTTACTTATTTATTTCCAATTTTTTAAATTTTATATTATTTCGACATGGGATCGATCTTGGACACTTTTGTTTAAAGAAAAATAAATCAACATCTTAACTAACTCGACTATAACATAACTTATTTTTTTGTAATTTTATTGCTAAAATCACTTAATTAATAGTTATTTCATTAATTTAAAGCATTATTTTAAAGAATTAGATGATAGGGAATGACAATAAAAAAGACAGACAGAAATTTCAGAAATTTATTTTGCGATAAAAATATTCAAAAAAACTATATATATTTTTTAAGTTCTCATACAAAAACATTATTTTTTCGACGCGCTCTGGTGAGATTTTATTCCGCCTATCCCAAACTTGATACCCAACATGCGAAAAAATTCTTTCGGATGAAATACTTGTGTCAGGAATGCTTCCATAAATTTTAAAACACTCATACAAGATTGGATACTTGACTTTATTTAACTTCCAAAAATCCAATATTTTGTTCTTCTCAGGCGATTGGTTTTCAGTTGCTGTTTCAATTTCTTTTTCAAATAGCTTCCATGATTCTTCAACATAGCCGGCAATCTCTTTCTTAGCTAATCTCCAATTTATTTCATCTTTATCTGATTCATCATCAGAGGAATCGCTTAATTGGACTTTCTTTTTTTCAGATGTATTTTTTAAGGAAGTTCGAATTTCAGAGACTTTGAGACTTAAAGAATCCTTTAGTTCTGGTAATTTTATCCTTATAAGTTCTCTACTTATATTTAAAAAATTAACTTGAGCAGTTTTTAAAGCCTTTGAAAATTTTTTATATTTTGGGTTCAAAAATGTGGACAAAATAAGGTGTCTATTATCTGAAAGGGAATATTTCTAATCATAAAAATCAACGTACAAAATTAAATTTTTTTTGAAACAACCTTTAAAATTTCCATCTTGTAGATCAGTTTTTAGCACACTTTTCAATAACAATATTGAAGGTATAATTAAACTAGCTGTCCCAACCGATTCAACTGAAATCCTTAATGTAATCTCATAAAATACTTCCAAAATTTCCAAAGCTTCATCCAAAATGATTTTTTCCTCGTCTGTCAAAACCAGATGCCTATGCTGTCTATCGTTTTTCAACATCAAACTCAAAAGATCGTGATTATTTATAATTTTTTTGATCATTAAAAAAAGGCTGTTCCATCTTGTCTCAACTTGCTGTGATAAACATTAGATTTTTTTGCTATTTTCTTTTTGTTTTTGATCAATTCTTCTTTAAAATTTGTAGAATGATTAAAAAGGGAAGCGATTGAACAACATTTTTTCAGAGCTTTTAAAATAAAGTTAATTTAACAAATTTCAGAAAAAATTATTATTAAATTACCTTTGTCAAAACATTTAAATTTTGTCGAATGTAAATCTAAATTAAATGAAATTTCTCGTTTCAAACTTTCTTTTTTTGTTAAATCATCAAGATCAGTTTGCTCTTCATACTCATTCTCATCATCATCATCATAATGAGCCATGGTTTCATATTCTGTTTCCGGATCTGGATCAGTTAATTTACATTTGGAATGCTGCTTGATAGATTTTAATGAATTTTTGACTATTAGATTTAAAATGTGAGCAAAACAAGGAACACGTTCAAGATCTAAATCTGTGACAGTTCGGATCATCGAGTTAACGTTGTCAGTCGAAAAAAATCCAAGTTTTGACTGTATTTTAAATTCATTCCAAATTTCTTTAATATACTTTGCTAAATTACTTGATGAATGACCACCAAAGATGTGACGAACTGCTAGACAAATAGAGCAAAGCTTTAAGTTTGCATCAAAAAAATGAGCTGTTAGACTTAGGTACGAAAAATTTTGAATAGAAGTCCAGCAGTCTGTCGTAAAGTTGATAAATGTAATTTTTTCAAACATCTTCATTACAACATTTTTTTTTGATTGTAGTAATCATCACTCAAATCTGCTATGTACTTTCTTGTTGGAATTTTAAAGTTTGGATTTAAGCTCGTGCAAAACTTTCTGAAAAACTCGTTCTCTAAACACCTGAATGGCAATGATGAAGTAATAATAAACATTAAAAGAATATGGCAAATATCAGAATATGTTGTTTCGCTATTCTCTTTGCCTGTGCATTCAAACTTATGCTTTTTGCGGAGATGGTCGACCATTTGACCCGTGGAATCCTTCCCATGAGGATATTTTTTTAAACAGTTTCCAGTTGATGTTGGATGATGGCAAACAACAAAAAGCTTCTTTTCTTTTGATTTCTTATTTGACTTATAATGCTCTTTGAAATGAACCTAGCACTTAGACTTTTCTTTTCGATTTTGTGGAACTTCTTCATCTAAAGACAGCCATTCATCACTGTCATCATTAGAAACAACAGCCCTAACGTCCTGAGTTTCATACTCTAATGCCTGCGACGATCGGGAAATTACAAGCTGGGTCGCAACATTCGGTTCCTCATTTTCATCAATCATTACCAAATTTATCTCGGCATTAGATCGAAGTCGCTTGCTTTGAGACATATTTTCAAATGATGATGGCGATCTCGGTAACTTGTTTAATTCTGACATATTTAAGGAATTACAATTTGTTTTTATTAAAAAATCTTTTTTGAAAATACTGTTTTTATAGTATTTATTAAAGAACACTCGTTGAAAGTCTGATAATTCAGACTCTGTCTTAAAAGAAAGATTAAACAAATGTTGGTTAGTATTGGAAGACGACTAAGTCGACTAGACTATTTAAAACAGGTTATAAAAATTATTTTTAACATTTTCGAACCATATTTCAAATAAAGACAATTTTTTTTAGTTAAGTGATTTCAGCAAAAAAAATTACAAAAAAATAAGTTATATTATAGTCGAGTTAGTTAAGATGTTGATTTATTTTTCTTTAAACAAAAGTGTCCAAGATCGATCCCATGTCGAAATAATATAAAATTTAAAAAATTGGAAATAAATAAGTAAAAAATTGTAACTTAAGAAAAAAATTTTGAAACTTTGATAAAAGAAAATTCATTTTTTTCAATTATCAATTATTTTAATCAAGGATCGAACTAGGACACTTCTGTTAAAAGAAAATTTAATCAACATTTTAATTAACTCAACTTTTATAGCTATAATATAATATAATAAACATTTATTATTTTTTTGCCAAAGTAAGTGTAATTAAAAAAATAATGTTTATTTACCCGCTTTAGTTATCTTTTAGACTATAGTCGGCTTTAATTTTTTTTGAGAAAAATTCTCGATTTTTGAAATGAAATTTTTAAAGAAATTAGGAATCGAACTGATTACTTCATTAAAAAAATTAACAAACATAAACTCATGGCTAAAACAACTCTAAAATTTTCTTTTTAAAATTAATAATTTTAAATCAGAATTTTAAAAATTAAATTTTTTTTAAGTTTTAATCTTATAAATTAAATTAATTAAAATAAACTAAAACATCAGGTGTTATAAAAATTTATTAAAAAGTCATTTCTATTTTTTCCAAAATAAATAAAAAAATTATTTAGATAATTAATTATTTTTTGACCAAACTGTTTTGGTCCTCCGTTTCAGTCTCCGCTCCGTTTTGGTCCTCCGTTTCGGTCTCTGCTACGTTTGGGTTTCTCCGTTTCCGTCTCCGCTCCGTTTGGGGTTCTCCGTTTCCGTCTCCACTCCGTTTTGGTCCTCCGTTTCGGTCTCCGCTCCGTTAGGATTCTCCGTTAAAGACTCCGTTAAGTCCGGAGGCTCCGTTCATTTACCCGTTTCCGTTGCCGTCTCCGGAATTTTTCTCCGTTCCAACATTCGTCTCCGATTATTGTCACCGTTTTTATCTCCGATCCGCCGGAGCTCACCGTTAATTTTACGTTATTCTCGGGGTCACCGTTTATTTTTCCGTTTCCGCAACTTTTTTTTTTCTCCGTCTCTGGAACCTTTTTTGTCAAAATTTTCCGCACCCATTTCCGGCTCCGTGAATCTGGCAATTTTTCTCCGGAGGCCCCTCTGTTCCTCCGGAGGCCAACACTACATTAAAGTCTCCCAAAATGATAAGATCCTCACCCAATTCACAGTAACTTTTAATTATTAAACTATTAAATTAGCTAATTAGTAACTTTTATTTTTTCAAAGAGTTCGAAGGAGCATATAAAGAAACTAAATTAAAACAAATACCTTTGGAGTCAATTTTTATGGCAACATGATCAATGTCCAAGTCAAACTTAGAAATTTTAAAACAGTTAATTTTGTTGTTAACAAGTATTAAAACTCCACCTTCATGCGAAGGATTTACTTGTCTGGGTTTAAAGTGAGCAAAATAGCCTGAAAATCTAATATAGGTATTTATTTGTTCCTCAGTTAGTTTTACTTCTTGGATGGACACAATGTCCGGTTAATTAATTCTTTTTTGACCAAACTGTTTTGGTCCTCCGTTTCAGTCTCCGCTCCGTTTTGGTCCTCCGTTTCGGTCTCTGCTCCGTTTGGGTTTCTCCGTTTCCGTCTCCGCTCCGTTTGGGGTTCTCCGTTTCCGTCTCCACTCCGTTTTGGTCCTCCGTTTCGGTCTCCGCTCCGTTAGGATTCTCCGTTAAAGACTCCGTTAAGTCCGGAGGCTCCGTTCATTTACCCGTTTTCGTTGCCGTCTCCGGAATTTTTCTCCGTTCCAACATTCGTCTCCGATTATTATCACCGTTTATTTCTACGTTACGTACGGTGTCATTCCGGAAGTTCAACCGCTCCGTTTCTGTTCCTCCGTTTTACCTTCCGTTGGTTTTTTTCCGGAGCCTTCTGGTGAACCGTTAGTCTACACTACTTTAATGCTAAGACTCCTGTAGTTGGATGTAGATCTCTAGATGCCAATGGCCGGGTCCTTGATGAAATTATTGACTTTGAGCTTGACCTGTGTGCCTTAAATTAACCATCTAAGCCCACTTATTTTAGATATAATAATAACCTGAAAAAAGTTGACTACTCAGGACTCCTGGATCTCTTTCTATGCACTAAATCATTAGCGAATAAAATGACTAGTATTGAGATATTGACAGATTCAAAAATGGGAAGTGATCATGCCCTGGTAATGTGCACTTTTGGATTCAACAAAGAATCAGACTAGATCTGACTGAAGCTGAACCACGGTTCAATTTTACCAAGGCTGACTGAGGTCTTTTTGGTAGCACATTAGACGGAATGATAACTGAAATCACAAATGCAAATCTGAATGACATTAAAAGTCTTGATTGAGTTTTTTCAAACTTAATCAAAGCTTCGGCTAACAATGCGATATCAAAATTTGCTGCCACTACGCTTAAAAGCTACCCTAGATGTATAGTCGACTTAATCAAAGCGCGCCGAAAGACAAGGAAAAGGAAAAAAAAGTTGAAAAAAAATAGTGAAGAGCTAAAATTTTTAAATTGTGAGTTAAATAAGCTCACTCATCAAATTAGGATTTCGATTAAAAAATATACAGAGGATAGATGGGCGAAATTTCTAGGTAAATTTGGCCCATACCCCGCCTCTTCAAGCAAATTTTGGGCAATTATAAATATACCAAGATCGCAAAAGAAAGGCACAGGAATTCCGAAACTTATCCAAGATGGAAGAATTTATGAATCTGATGAAGATAAAGCAAACTTATTTGCTTCTATATTAAGTAAGACCTTTTCTGAATCGGGTAGCGATTGTTCAGACTTTGATACAAATTGCTACAACTATGTAGAGGAATTTGTGTCAAAGTTGGATTAAAGTGATGACCAATTTTCAATAGTCTCGTATTTAGAGCTAGTGAACATAATTGACAAATTAAAAGTTGACTCTTCGCTTGGTGAAGATGGTATTCACAACAGATTTATCAAAAAGCTTTCACTCAAGGCAGTTAATCTCCTACTTGATTTGATAAATCTCTCCTTAAGTGTCGGAATACCTGAGCCATGGAAAATTGCAGTGATTACGATGATTCCAAAGAAGATTGGTTACTCTAATGATCCTTTGATTATAAAGGAATCAGTCTTCTAAGTTGTCTTGGTAAACTTGCTGAAAGAGTTATTAGAAATCGTTTATATTCATTTTTAGAAAGTAAAAAACTCATTATTGACGAGGAGTCTGGATTTAGAAATAAAAGAGGCTTTGCTGATAATATTTTATTCATGACTCAAAAGATACAAGAGCGACTAAATAAACATAATGGCAGCAAGGTATGTGGTATCTTTTTTGATATTTCAAAAGCCTTTGATAAAGTCTGGCATGCTGGACTAATTTATAAACTAGTCTACCTGGGTGTAACTATGTATCTAGTCAGGTTCGTTAAGAAATTTTTATCGGGCAGATTTTTTAAAGTCAAGATTAATAATAAGTTTAGCAGGATGTATCCAATTACTTGTTCTGTTCCTCAAGGATCAGTTTTAGGTCCACTGCTTTTTTTAGTGTTAATAGGATATTCACCTCTTTTACATAGCACTTTTTGCTGATGACCTGGGGGCGATATTTTACTTTAAAAAGACAGGAAAAGTCATCAAAGTTATAAAAAAGTACCTAAGTGGGCTTACGAATTGGCAGTCTGCTTGGCGTCTAAAAATGAATGCCTCAAATGTTGCTATACTATTTTTTCCGGAGGTGGTCGAGGTAGACTGAAAATGGATTTTAGATTATTTGGAGACCTGATACCTTATAATCCTTACCCTCTCTTTTTAGGAGTTACTTTCGATGAGGACTTATGTTTTAATAAACAATTTCAAAACTTAAGAGTAAGAGCTCTAAAAAGGCTCAGCATTATCAAAATTTTTGCTCACAGCTCTTGGCACCTAAATAAAACTACCATCACGAGTATCTATAGAGCCTTAATTGGTTCCATGTTTGATTACTCTTTCTTTACCGTAGCATGTATTTCTAAGACCAACCTAAAACTTGTTCAAACAGTTCAAAACAGAGCTATTAGGTGTATCTATAAGTTAGGATGGGACAGCCAACTAGGAGTCTCTTTTCAATTAGTAACATTTTGTTTATTAAAGAAAGATTCTTAGAAATGGGTGCTAGATATATGTTTAAATGTTTCTCCTTTAAAAATAGTTTCATTAAGCTACTTGTCGAGGAACATAGTGGCTCGTGGTCTGAAAACAATGCTAAATTATCGGTTACCTCTACTCCGGTAGGAACCTTTTCGTCTATAATTCGAATTGCGTATGCGTGTTCTGTTCTAATTAGTTTGTATTTGATTCTTAGCTTTTTTTAAGATCTGAAATGAGAACAGGATTCAAATTCAGGATTCAGGATTTCTTTTTTCTTTAAAAAAAAAAAAAAAAATATCTTTAAAGATGTAATTTAAAATATGTTTGTTTGTTTTTTATCACTATTGTTTTTTTTACTGGGCAGAAGGAGCTTCACTTCGTATGTGCAGTATGCGCTCTTTTCGAATGTAAGCTCGAAGCCTTTTTAAATTATTTTTAAAATAAAAATAAATTAGAAAAAAAAAAAAATTAAAAAATCAAATTCATAACTTTTAAATATTTATTCATTCAAACTAAAATTATTTTATTATTCCACTTACAGTAATTTTAAAATTTAAAGAAAATAATTAGTCTTTTTAAGGATTTATTAAAATCAATTTAAAAAATTTAAAACTTTAATAGTTCAATACAAAAGAAATTTTAAAATTTTATTTATGAAATAAGCTTGACATAAAATGTCAAATAATTGCCAAGAAAAAAAAGTATTTTTTCTTTATTATTTAAAATTAATATTTTATTTTATATTTTGCCATAATATGATATCAAACTGTGTATTTTATTTATAAATTTATATTAAAAGTATTTTTATGATTTGATATTATGAACTTATCAAAAGAGCGACTGAAAAGCCAAATTCTTGATATTAAAAATAATATTAAAGATTCAAAAGACAAATTAAATATTGATGAGCATGATGATTTAATAAAATCACTTTATACGGAAATTTCAAAAGAAAAAGAACAATATTTTAATAAATCTCATGAAAAAGTAACTAAAATAATAGCTAGGCCATTTATCGCAAGGCAAAACCAAGCTAAAAAGAAAGTTGATCAGACTCAAAGTTGCACTTCAAATACTAATGGTAAAAACAAATCGAATATACAGAATACAAGCCACAAAAGTCATAATAAAAATTTTTCTCACCAGGACGTATCTCATAATATACAAATTAATTTTAAGAACAAAGAAAATAAACATTAAACAAATAACCGAGTTAATTTCAATCATTCAACTCAATACAATAAACAAAATAATATTCATAATTACAGGCCATATCAAAGACGGAATATTCAGCATGGATTTAAATTGAAAAACTTTCAAGAGCAAAATTTCAAAAAAATTAATTATTATAATAAAAATCATTCATGGCAGCATCAAAATCGTTTTCAAGTTAATTATAGAAACAATGATGGGTATTTATTTAATAATTTCAATCCATACAAACCGTACAATTTTAATACTAATTTGAATCGAAGATATTTCAACAATTTTAATCGGAATCAAAATCAACATAGTTATTTTCAAAAAAATAGATCATTATTTAATGGCACCAGTTTCCAAAACATGCAAAAAAGATCAAATCCACACCAAAATGTAAATTTTCCAATGGCTTATTCAACGATTCAAAGATTTTAGCCCTTACGAATACCAAAAAATCTATATTCAAGTTAGAAAATTCTGTTTTCACATTTGGAAAATTAAATATCGAAAATTCATTTCTAAAAGATATCATTTTTTTGTTAAACCTAGGTTTTAAATTTGTTCCAAATACCTTCACAAACAATTATGATTATATGAAGTCTCTCTTGTTTAATCTTGATTCATCCATAATCAATTTCAATTCAAAACTTTTTTATCTTTATAGAAATTTTTTAAAAGATTCAGTTGATTTAGGAGAAGTTGAAATCCAAGAAGATGATCATATAGATGAAAATTATTCAAAAAACTTTAATTTTTCTTTTTTTGTTGATAAATTTTGTGATGGTTTAAAAAGAAACAATAAAAATATAAAAAATATACCAATATTAAATGAAAGCATTAAATTAAGATACGAAATTTTTGAAAAAGTAAAAAATAAATTAAATAAAAAATTTTCTTCTAATCTTGAGAGAGACAAAATTAAATCCTTAAAAAGGTATATAAAAGAAAAACCATTTAAAATACTTCAGTGTGATAAGAATGTTGGAACTCTCTTAATAAGCAACGAAGATTTTTTACAACTAGCATACGAGCATCTAGATAACACTGAAACATATCTTAAATTAGAATCAGATCCACTTTTAGATATAGAAAAAAAGATAAATTTTGAGTTGAAATATCTATACGATAAAAGTTATCTTTCTAAAAGACTCTACAATAAATTGTTAGTAAAAAACAGTAAAATTGGTACATTTAGGATTTTACCAAAAATTCATAAGTGTAAATTTGGTATTAGACCAATAATAAATTGCATTGACAACCCTACTTCTAAAATGTGCCGGTTTATTGATATATTATTTCAACCTTTTCTGAAAAATTGCAATACAATTTTAAAAAACTCTCAAGAGCTCTTACAAATTTGTGAAAATAAAAAATTTGATAGTGAAAAAGTTTTTCTTTATTCATGTGATTTTGAGTCTCTCTATACTAATATTAAACCAGAACATGCCACTTTATTACTCTGTGAGTTTCTTAATAGTTCAAATATATTTGTTGACAATTTTGAGTTTAATTTAAAATCTATTAGAACTATTTTAAATTTGATATTTACCTGTGGTATTTTTGAGTTTAATAAAGGATTTTATGTTCAAAAGTTAGGGTTACCGATGGGATGTAAATGCGGTCCGTCTGTAGCTAACCTTTATCTTTTTATTCTAGAAAAAAAACTGGGTTTCTTTAAATAGCTCTTTCATTATATATAAAAGATTTATTGATGACATTTTTATTGCATCTACTACAGAATTAAATTTGGATGAATTTAAGTCACAATTTCTTTACTTAAAACTAAATATTTCAATAGATAACTCAGTAATTTTTCTGGACTTAAGAATTAAATTTGAACCTTTATTTAAAATGTTAATCTTTAATCTTTATATAAAACCCACAAATTCATGTAATTATTTAATGCCAGTTTCTAACCATCCTGAACATATATATCAAAATATTCCAGTTTCTCTTTTTACTAGAATTAGAAGAATATGTACTTTTTATTTAGATTATTTGGGTCATTCTAGAGATCTGATAGTACAATTAACTAAACAATGTTATGATTTTAAAAAAGTTTCAGGAATATGTCGTAGTATAGCTAAAAAGGAAAGAAGTGATCTCCTTCCCTATAAAAGAAAGTCACTTTTACCTAATTCAGAATTAAAATTTTTTAATTCATTTGATAAAAATATTTCAGAGCTTAATTTAATTATAAAAGATTCTTTTCAAAAAATAAAAATGGATTCTAGTTTTTTGAAAAATATGGAATTAATGGTGGTAAATAAAATTCAGAAAAATATAGGTTCTTTATTTATATTAAATTTTAAACTAAATAATCCTAGAAAATTTTACTCAGATAAGTGTGATATCCTTGGATGTTTGAGCTGTAAATTTACCGAAAAAAAGTTTTATTTGAAATATAAAAAACTTTATATTCCATTCTTGAGTGACTCAAATTGTGAATCGATAGGAATAGTTTATATTATTAAATGTAATAAATGTAAATTATTTTATATAGGTGAATCATCTAGAAAAGCTAAAATAAGAATATTAGATCATTTATATTCAATTAGGAAATTTAAAAAGATATTAGAAAATCTCTAAGTAATTTTAATTCATGTTCAGAAGTATCTATTCACTTTAATAAAATAAATCATGTTGAAGAAGTTTTTTATTCTATATATTTAAATCTGACCTGAAACAAGACATTGTTCGAAAATCAACTGAAACTGATCTTATAAACTTTTTCTTAAAATTTAATATAGCTATTATGAACAAAAAAATTCCTAAAATTGAATATATAAAAACTCTAAGTTTTTCATTAAAAATTTTTTATCTTTAATTTTTGTTAACTTTGATTTTTTGAATTGTAAAAAATTATTCTAAATTTAAATATTAAATTTCAATTATGAAAATTCGACATTAATTTTACATTAATTTCAAAAATTATTTTTTATTGTATTAATTTTATTCTAATTATCTATTTTTGTAATAATTAAATAATAATTTGAAAAGCAATTATTTCTATTATGTAAAATATTACTTTTTTTTTTTTTCCTTTTTTTAATTAAAAAATTGTTTATTATTAAATTTTATTCTTTCTTTCAGTCTTAAAACCTGAAGAAGGCCATTTGGTCGAAACGCGTCGTGACAATTTAATTTTTATTCGAAAGTTTTTTAAAATAAATATTTTTTTAAAAAATAATCGTAATTTCTAAATATAAATTTTGATTACTCTTTCTTTACCGTAGCATGTATTTCTAAGACCAACCTAAAACTTGTTCAAACAGTTCAAAACAGAGCTATTAGGTGTATCTATAAGTTAGGATGGGACAGCCAACTAGGAGTCTCTTTTCAATTAGTAACATTTTGTTTATTAAAGAAAGATTCTTAGAAATGGGTGCTAGATATATGTTTAAATGTTTCTCCTTTAAAAATAGTTTCATTAAGCTACTTGTCGAGGAACATAGTGGCTCGTGGTCTGAAAACAATGCTAAATTATCGGTTACCTCTACTCCGGTAGGAACCTTTTCGTCTATAATTCGAATTGCGTATGCGTGTTCTGTTCTAATTAGTTTGTATTTGATTCTTAGCTTTTTTTAAGATCTGAAATGAGAACAGGATTCAAATTCAGGATTCAGGATTTCTTTTTTCTTTTAAAAAAAAAAAAAAAATATCTTTAAAGATGTAATTTAAAATATGTTTGTTTGTTTTTTATCACTATTGTTTTTTTTACTGGGCAGAAGGAGCTTCACTTCGTATGTGCAGTATGCGCTCTTTTCGAATGTAAGCTCGAAGCCTTTTTAAATTATTTTTAAAATAAAAATAAATTAGAAAAAAAAAAAAATTAAAAAATCAAATTCATAACTTTTAAATATTTATTCATTCAAACTAAAATTATTTTATTATTCCACTTACAGTAATTTTAAAATTTAAAGAAAATAATTAGTCTTTTTAAGGATTTATTAAAATCAATTTAAAAAATTTAAAACTTTAATAGTTCAATACAAAAAGAAATTTTAAAATTTTATTTATGAAATAAGCTTGACATAAAATGTCAAATAATTCCCAAGAAAAAAAAGTATTTTTTCTTTATTATTTAAAATTAATATTTTATTTTATATTTTGCCATAATATGATATCAAACTGTGTATTTTATTTATAAATTTATATTAAAAGTATTTTTGCAATTGTGAATTTCAAATACAAATTGAACGAATTTTCTTCATTTTTTGATAAATAAAAATTATTATATTTGAAAAAATACTGCAACATACTTTGTTGCACTTTTTTTTCGATGCGTGAATTGTTAATTGAGTACTCTAAAAAGGCAAGGCTTATTCCGAGATATTCTCGATAATGGCTTCAAAAGTTTCAAAAAAAGACAAAAGATTTCAGCGAAAAAGGGAATTTATTTCCGAAAACTACACCTGGTCGTCCAAATTCTGTATCAAATCACTTGAACAAAATCAGAGTAAAGAGATTGGCTAAAAAATGTTCAGGTAGACAGATCGCTACCAAAATTAAATATTTCAAGAGTTTCGGTTCAAAACCTTTTAAGGACCTGAATTTGAAAGTAATTTTATATTTACTTACTTTTGAAAAATAATTTGATTTTTTATTGAAAAAAAAAGGCTTACCAAAAGAAAAAAATACCACTCCTATAGGAAGGCCATGTATCAAAGCGCCTAAAATTTTGTCAATTTTGGAGAAAAAATTTAGAATTTAACACTAGAACGCCCGGAGTTTTTTTAAACCCCTTTTTGATTTTAAAATGTCAATAAAAATTTTTCTAAGAGGAGTTTTTTCAAAATTTTTTTTCCCCTAATTGAAAATGTAAATTTAATTATTTTTTTATTTTTGAAAATTAAAAATTATAATAATTTAATGTCAAAAAAAAAATATAAATAACATCCCGGAGGGGGTTTTTTAAACCTTTTTAAAATTTTGCCTTTTCTATCGCTTATAATTATTAAATTCTTAGCATAAAATAATAAAAACTTATAAAACTATAAAATGCTTAAAAGGACTTAAGCTTTACGTGCTTTGGAAAAGCTAACCAAAGCAAATGATTCAGATTCAGATGCTTCAGGAGAATCTGATTATGAAAATGAAGACTTTGATTCGGAAGTTGACTATGTTGAATTTGACGATTCAACAAACGATGAATGCGATAACCAAAGTGATGTCGACATTGATTCTTTCGAGTGTGCAAATGGTGACTAACAAACATCTGTACAATCTGGAAATGAAGATAAAACTTCTAAATCAGGCGTTATTTGCAATAAAATGAATGACGGTGATGAAACAAAAATAAGAAAAAGGATTTCTTTCAAACAAAAAGCTGGCCCTACAAGTTTTGCTGCAACAAGGTTAGATAAGAGTGCTTTTGCAGCTTTTTTAGCTATTTTCTATATGGCAATGGTGAAGATGGTACTTGAATGTACAAATATTTTTGCCCAGACTATTGATCATAGTCTTTCTTTTTCAAAGGAAGATATTCTTTGTTTCATTGGAGTTTTACTGTATAGAGGTGTTTTTTGCCCAGGTTTTCCTGTCAGAGAAATGTGGTATACCAATTATTACCAATTTCATGTCTAGAAATCGCTTTCTCCTGCTGATGAAATATCTCCGATTTGACAATAAGACATCGAGATCACAGCGTGTAACATCTGACAGCTTTTGCATGGTAAGAGATTTGAGGGAACGTCTAATTGAAAACTCAAAAGCTTGCTACCGGCCAAATCAATTCTTAACTGTTGATGAGCAATTGCTGCCATTTAAATGCAGATGTAGCTTCTTACAATTAATGCCAAATAAACCTGATAAATTTGGTATAAAATTTTAGTTATTAGTCGATGCTTTTTCTAAGTATATATTGAATGGCTTTCCATATTTAGAGAAAAATCATGACAAGCCAAATACTGAGTTACAAGGCGAATATGTTGTTAAGAAATTAATAGAGCCTTACAAAAATAAAGGATATTGTTCCCGTCTGATAACTTTTTAACCTCTTATCGATTAGTAATGCAATTGTTTGTAGTGAAGACAACGTTAATCGGAACGTTAAAAAAAATAAACCTGAGCTCCCAAAAAGTGTGAATTCAAAACAAGAACTTCATCACACGTCATTTTCTGAAGATGAAAACGGAGTTGTACTTGCGGTTTATCAAGGGAAAACTGACAAAAATGTTGCTGTCTTGAGTTCTTTTCATGAGCGTGTAACAATTGATCAGAGCCATAAAAAAAATCTGCCAAATGTTATAAACGACTACAACAAGAATAAAGTTGGTGTTGATTGTGTTGACAGTATGACCAGACTGTATTCACCTAAAGCTCAAACTCGAAGATGGCCGGTTCATGAATTTTTAACATACTAAACATTGCAGTAATTAATAGCTGGGTTTTATACAAAGGGGTAAATAATTCAAATAAACCTAGACGAAACTTCATCGTTCAGCTTGTTGAAGAGCTACTTGAACAAACCGAGAGCTTCTGTATCAGTCAGACAACGCAATTTAAAATCAACATCACCGAAAAAAACGTGTTCAAATGATGATAAAAATAAGTGTCAGATTAGGTCATGTAATCAATAATCAAAATAAAACTAATGTTACATGTTTTTCTTTTAAAAAATATTGCTGTGGTCCATGTATTAATGAACAAAAAACAACAGTTTTATGTCAAAAGTGTTTTGAAGAGGGAATGAAATTTTAGACATAAAAATATATAAATTTTAAACTTTTATATATTTTTATGAATTTTTTAAATAATTATTATTTTTTTGCATATAATTAATTAATTAATTACTATATACGAATGAAGAAGTCAGTAATAATTATTATTCAATAATTTAATACATAAATAAAGCATAATTAACTTAAATAAAGCTTATTTTCCGCAAATATGCTTAATTTTTTTTGCTTGTTATCCATTAAATTAAAATGGGGTTTTTCAGAACCGTGCCGGGCTTTTACGGTATAAAAAAAATCGGGCGTTCTAGTGTTAAATTAAAAAAAAATATATTAAAGACAAAACAATTAATTCGTTGTATTATTAGCGGCGAATTCTACCGTTTGCTAAGAGAGAAGTTCAGCGAATTTTTGGTACAAATCAATGGGTTTAAAAACAGGATGGTGCTACACCACATGAATCAAATACCAGTCAAAAATGGTGTGAGAATAATTTGATCAAATTTATCAGAAAATCAAATTGGCCACCGAATTCACCAGATCTAAATCCATGTGACTACTTTTTTTGGAACGAAGTGGTATCAAGAGTGAGGCAAAACAAATTCTCATAAAGGGAAGAATTTATTGAGGAAAATAAAAGATGTGTCGGACGGGTAAATAAAGAACATCTTGAAAAGTCTATAAGATGCATTAACCAAAGAGTGAGGAGTGTTGAAGAAGCTAATGAGGAATATTGTCACAAATATTTTAAATTAAATAAAAAAATTATTCAATCTTTTCTATCTTTATTTTTAATATTAGGACAAGGCCACTACCACATATTTTATATCAAAATAAAGAATAAACTTTAAGCTTTTAAATCAGGCATTTCATTCAGTAACTTTCCCTTGTTTTCTCGTAAATATTCAACTTAATGATATTTAGCACTAAAGCCTAAAAAAACCGAAAATCAAGACCTAAAAAAAAGATTTTATTTTAAAAAGATATTTATTTAAAAGCTTTATTCGATTATATATGTGTTCAAAATTTTAAGATAATACCTTAAATAAATCAAAAGTTATTTGATAAAAAAATAAATTATTATTTTTTTTTTAAAAAAAAATACCCTGGGCAGTTCCGAAAAACGATAGCCTTCTTTTCAGCCCCATTTTAGGAAAGTGTTCACAAAATAATAAAAGTTGAGTTTTTACTTTAAATTATAAATTGAAATTGTAAATTGACCAAAAGAAAAAAATGAAAAAAGTTTGAGTTATTCGATTTTATCAAAAAAAGTTATAAAACGGTTAGTTGTTGTGCTTCTTGGACTTTACAAATATTCGCCTATCTCTTGCGATATAATGTCTTACTTTTTTTTTGCGTGGATAAATCTGAGGAACAGCTCATTGGCTCTTTTTTCTACCATGTCTAACTTTAGGACTTTGTGGATCGTCGCAATGCTCGTCTTAAACTTGAATTTTTTTATTATTTTGAGGATTTTATTTTGTATTTTCTGTAGTTTGGTCAAGATTTTTTGGGTGCCTGATTTGGGAATGATAAAACAATAGTCAAATAGCGATCGGATTAGGGATTTGTAATTAGTTTTGTTGATTTTGATTGATGTGCTCCATTTGAATTTTCGTATTCGTTTGATCAAATTGACCGCTTAAGTCTGTTTTGATTTAACTACTTCTAAGTGTTGGTTATACGAAAGTTTCGGGTCCAGTTTAACTCCTATAAACGTTGGGTATGGTTCTATCGGAATCTGTACTTCATTTATTTTTATTTTTAGGCCGTATTTATTTTGAAAGTTTTTTCAAACTCCTGCGGTAGTAAAAGTTGTGTGGTAAGTCTTAGACGCATTTATTACAATATTCGTTTATTTTATTGAAAGCCGCTTGTAAGGATTTTTCAATATACTATCTTGATCTATATGTCACCCAGATGCATAAGTCATCTGCAAAAAGTGCGATCTTAACGCCTTTTGGAAGACATTTGGCTACGTCGCTAAAAAAGAGTAGGAATAAAGTCGGCGAGAGGCAGCTACCTTGTGGCACGCCACTCTACACAACTTTTTTACTCGAAAGGCTGTATTTATATTAAACTTGAAATGTTCTTTCGGCCAGGAAGCTTTTTATCCAGTTGAATAAATAATTGTTTGATTTTAGATATTTAAGTTTGTACAAATTACCATTATGTAGCGCTTTGTCGAACGCTTTTTCTAGGTCAACAAAAACTACTCCTGTTATCTCTTTTTATTGAAGGCGTTGACTATGTCCTGGTTTATTCGTAGAATCTGGTCTTGGGTGCTCTTTTTTTTTCTGAAGCCCGATTGACAACTTGGTAATTTACCGTTTATTTCGGCCCGATTTTGAACTTTATGATTAACTAGTTTTTCGAGTAATTTACCTAAACAATTCAACAAAGAAATTTGCCTGTAAGAGTTCAGGCCGTCTGGAGGTTTGTCTTTTTTTTGTTAACATAATAATCCTCGTCTTTTTCCAATCAATCGCAACATAACCTAATTTTGGTGAAGCGTTGAAAATTTTGTATAGTGATATAATAACATAAAAAGGTGAATTTTTAATGCATTTATTTGATATTTTGTAAAAGCCTGTGGAGGCCTTAGAGTTTAGTGTTTTTATGGCTTTCTGGATATCGTCTATTGTAAACTCTGGTAGCTCGCTGATCGTGTCATTGTCTGTATAAAAATGGCCTTCTTCAAATGATTTGGGTGCGTTTAGATATGAGGTAAAAATTTGGCTAAATTATCGGCAAATAAATTTGAAATATCTTTCTGATGTGATATTAATTTTCCTTAGTATGAGAGAGTAACTTCTTTTGGTATGTTAGTTTTTAAGTCATTTCCTAATTTTTTTACAAGATCCCAATGTTTCTAACTTGATTGATTAAAATTACTATTATTACTACTGTTATAACCGAGTTTGGTTATATACTTAATTGTTGAATAAGTCTGTACACGGGGGCAATTGGTTGACTTATCCTTGGTTGAGTTGAGAGACCAAATAAGAGAAACAAAGTATAATTTAAATGATAAAATTTTATTTGTGAAAATGGAATCTGAAACTAATAAGTGAAAAAACAAGCATTGTAATATGAAAAATTATGACTAGAAAATAATAGCTACTGTAACTGAAGAAAATAATATCGTAACTGTTGAAAATAATATTGTAACTGTTTTTTAACTCAAATTTAATATCACATCAAATTTCGGTTATAACATACCTTCCCCTCAATGAAGAGGTGAATAGCCCTGAGAAAAAAAGGAAAAACCAATATAACAAAACTAAGAGACGACAAAAATAAAAAAAAAAACAAAAAAAAACAAAAAAAAACAAAAGAAAATGAAAAACAAACAAACTCTGAAATTAAAACAGACGTAGGCAATTGTGACTTCAACTCCTCGACACATTGGGCAGAGCGAGCTACTGTCGAGTTCTGTCAGTCGCTGATATTACAGGTTGCACAACATGTGAGAGCAGAATAAGGCAACCACCCTGCGCTCACTTGTATAGACCTCAAGGCAGACTGGACACTTTTGTGGTTCTCCATGCTCTGCTTGACCACGAAACTCTGCATTCTCTTCTTCCAGTTGCTCGACTCTTTGTCGTAATTGCTTGTGGTCCAGCTGGTTTGTCTCCAATTGCCGATCCTTTGCATCAATTTGTTGTCTGGCCTCGGTTACTTCCAACTCCAACCGCTTGATCTCAGTCTCTACAGTTTGATTCTTAACCACGAGAATTATATTTTCATCGTCGAGAGCTTCTTTGACGTTCTTCAATTCTTCGCAAATTCTAGATGCCTCGGTCAAATCGTCGGTCAACTCGGACTGTTGTTGTTGTAGGAGTTGTTGCTTCTCGGCTAACTCCATCTCGAGTTTTTTTATCCCAGTCTCCAACCCTACGACGAGCACCTGAGAACACTTAGTCCTTATACGGGCCTTCCAGCGTTCAAGCATCACAGTCTTCGTTTTCAATTGTTCCCGCAACACCTTAATTTCCTCCACAATCGGATTGTACCTCAAGGACTGGATCTCCTCCTGAAGTTGAATTGTACATTCACTCATTGACTGAATTTCCAATTGTAATTGTTGTACCCGATCCTCGAGGCTCTTGCGCTCTTGATCCCAACGCAGTCGTTGTTTCTCAAATCTTTCCAGTTCATGTTCGACACGCGGTGAATGTTCAACTTTCGTACGAGAGCTTGGTGTAGCCATTGGGTTGATTTTAACATTGAGCTGACGATTACGGTTGTGTACGCCATTCAACAATTCAACGATTCTTTGATGTTGACTCGAATCGCTCAAAAGTAAGAACGCGTATGTGGTGTTCACTGAACTAGGCGAACGGTGAACGTTTAACCACGCGATATCGACCGTTAATTGATACGCTTGCAACTTTTCCTCGATCAATTCTCTCAGATGCTGTTCTGCTCGGGCTTCATTTGTGATGCTTGAAAACATAACGTCGTGTTGGGCCATTTTGACGGATTGTTCAGTTTAAAGTTCTAGAGGTCTCAAAAAAAGTTTAAAGAAGGATGATGGAAAATAACAAAATTTTACAAAAGGAACTTTAGAAAAATTTAAACAAAATTTGAAATTGAAATGAAAATTTCAAAATTTCAAAGTAGAAAATTTTTTAACATTTAGAAAAAAACGTGGGCAATACAAACTTAACAAAATAATATTCTGAAATTTTAATAACTATTTATTTTTTAGGGGAAAAAATTTAAAATCCTAATCTCGTTACTGGTTTTCTAACTCTTGTACTTTTTCTTAGTGTACTTGATCACTTGCCATTTTTGGTAGCATGATAAAAGTTTGGTTGAAATGACCTGTAAACAGAGGATTCCGGCTCAGTTTCAGAATCGTCTTCAGAAAATGTGTTACTGTTTATTTGAAATGGTTGTACTTTGACATCAACCGCGAGGGTGGTCTGTTCATCTAGTAATTTTTTCCACATCGCCGACAAATCTCTTGAGACGATTATGATGGACTTTCTTAACTTTAGCCTTCAATTTATTGGCCTTTTTTTTTTATAATTTCCTGGTCCCAATCTTTGTAGAATCATGAATGGACCTTCCCATTTAGGAGCTAATTTCCTAGCAATTCATACTTTTACTTTGGGAATATTTAACATAACCAAGTCCCCTTCCTTGTACTCATTTGGTTTTATGTTTCGGTTATGGTAAACTTTACTCTTTTTAACTTTTGATTCTGTAGTTGTTTGAACACATTTGAACACTTCCGTGAATTTTTCTCTCAACTATTTTGTATCAAAATCGTTAGGTGTCTCTTCATCGTAATTGTTATCTGCGTCGTTCTGGTAATTGTGTTCAGTTTGGCTCTAGTCAACTGTACAATCCCCTTCCCTGTTATCCATGACTCTTTCTTCGATGACCAAGTCTAATTGGATTTTTGGTTTTCTGCCTTAAAGAACTTCGTTTGTTGTGCAGTTTGTTGTAGATTGTGTTGATGTGTTGTATGCGAAAGCTGAATAAGGTAACAATTCATCCCAATTGTTTTGATGTTCATTTACATGTTCTATTGAACCGCTCGGTTAGACCGTCGCATTCTGGGTGATACGCCGTTGTTTTGAGTTGGTGAATATCTAATAAGTCATAGATTTTTTTAATCAATTCAGACTGAAAGTCGGTTCCTAAGTCTGACAAAATATTTATGCAGAGACCGAATTTGAGCATAAACCTAATTAGACATTGTGCAACCGTGTCACTTGTTGTGTTTCTCATTGGATATAAAGCCACCCATTTAGAAAAATGGCAGCAGATTACTAAGATGTACATATTGCCATTTTTAGAGACTGGTAGCGGGCCAGTGAAGTCGATTGTGATTAGTTGTAGTGGCTTATTGGTTCGAATTGGTTGAAGACTCGTTCTTTGTAATTGCTTGGGCTGCTTAATTTTTTCGCACGTTAGGCACTCTTTAATGAATTTAATTGTTTTACTTTTTAATTGCTGTGCATAAAATCGATCTTTGAGTTTTTTGTATGTCTTACTTACACCTAAGTGACCACCAAGTATTGAATTGTGTACTTTTTCAATAGTTAAGAGCAAAAGATGTTTAGGTAAAGCGAAAACTTTTGAGCCACACTCTTTATTTAAAAACAACAAACCGTTTTCAATGTAGAGGTTTTCGTAAAGATGGTATAATCTCTTGCGAGAGTTTGTTTCGAATTGTGTGATTTCTAGGCGACTTTCACCATTCTTGAGTAGTAATTGTTTGACCCAGTTTATGCACTGATTCTTGTCTTGTTCACTTGGCGAAATTCTTAATTGTTTAACGTCCTGTTCTTTGTCGACCAAATCGATTAAATTGATAACCACTTTTGGCTCTTTTTCATCAGCTTAATGTTGTAATTGTTCTCTTTTTACGTTTTAATCGCCGTTTGGTAATGGCCAACGTGACAGTGTATCTGCATTTTTGTGAGTTTTACCACATTCTTAATGGATTTTGAACGTATAATTGCTAATTCGAATTAACGATCTTGCTAGACGGGAGTTTGGATTTTTGCACGTTAGTAACCAGGACAGAGGTTGATGATCCACATAACAATCAAACTCACGTCCAAAAAGAAACGAATGAAAGTTGTCCATTCCCAGTACTTGAATAAGCAATTCTTTTTCGGTAGTTGAATAATTTTGCTGACTTTTATTTAATTGTTTGGAAAATTAGGCTATAGATCGAAATTCATCATTCACTTCCTGGGACAGCACTGTACCTACACCTGTGTTACAAGCGTCTGTGTCTAGCCTGAATCTTTTATTTGGATCTGGTAACGTCAAGACATTGTCTAAAGTTAATTCATTTCGAATCAGGTTAAATGCTTCTTCACATTTGTCGTTCCAATTTAATTTATTACCCCTATTTGTTATTGTGTTTTCTTTGCTTATTAGTCTGTAAAGTGGGGCTGCTTTGTGGGCAAAATGCTCCATGAATTTTGTATAGCATTGGGCAAGTCCCAAAAAACTCTATAATTGTGTTAGGATAAATGGTCTTGAGTATTGAAAGAGAGCTTCAATTTTAGATGGATCCGGTTTTATATACCCAAAACCGACAACATGACCTAAGAAGGCGACTTCTTGTTTCATAATCTCGCATTTCTTGAGTTTAACCTGAAGACAATGTTTTTTCAAAATTCCTACTACTGTTTTAACGTGTTCTACGTGGCTTCGTAGGTCAAAGGAATGTATCAAAATGTCGTCAATAACAACTACTACAAACCCTTGTTTGATTGCTGTTTCCAAGACTGCATTCATTGCTCTTTGAAATGAGGCAGGAGCATTCGTTAAACCCATTGATAGGACCACAAACTCAAATAAGCCGCGTTCACATGAATATACAGTGTATTTTCGGGCTAATGCAATTAATTTTATTTGGAAGCACCCACTGTATAGATCGAGTTTGGTATACCATTTGGATTTGGACAGTATACTGAGTAAATCGTCGATATTTGGTAACGGATGGGCGTCTTTTTTCGTCACATTGTTGAGTAGACGGTAATCGATTGTTAACCGAATTGAGCCGTCTAGTTTACTTACCAAATAAATCGGTGATGACCATGCTGAGTTACTCTGTTGTATTAGCTTTGCTTCTAGCATTTCGTCAATCATTTAGCTAAATTCATCGCGCTTGCTCATTGGGACTCTACGCATCTTTTGACGTATCGGTTCTTGATTAGGATCGATTAAGTCAATTTTATGCTCAGTAATTGTTGAAGGCCTAAGATCCATTAATGATGCGGCAGCGTTGCTTCAAACTAATTGTGCGATTTTTTCTTTAATTGATTGTATTTGTTCAAGATTTTCTTATGTGTCTTCGCTCTCGACTGTTTTAATTGTCTTGACGATTTTGTTTGTATTTTCGAGTTCATTCGATTGTAATTGTTTTAGTATGTTGTTGTTTACTCGAATAGTTGTTGACGTGAAATTTTTTAAAGTTGTTTTTAGATGACTAATTGGAATTCTAAAGCCATTGAATTTATTTACAAAATCCAGACCAACCAAACATTCGTGAACTCAATCTTTAATTACCAATATAAACATTTAGGTTTTGATTGTACCAAACTGTAGTTTGACCAATGTTATGCCAAGAATTGTTAAATTGCTTCCATCTGCACTAGTTGTCTCATTTTTAATCGGGACGATTTTTTGCATTTGGTGTAGGTTGTTGTACGTGATTTCAGATATTGCTGTCACGTCTGAACCAGTGTCAATTTGAAAATGAGTGAAGCAGTCATTAATTAAGCAATTTCCCTCCAAGTTTTCAGCTATAGTTAAACTAAAGTTTAAAATTTGTTGTTCGTTCGAATTAACGAAGTTTTTATTTAGTTTGGTGTAACTTCGATTTTCTGCTATGAATTTGTTTGATCCTAATTGTTTATTTTGTGCTGATCGATTGGTCTTTTCTACTAGGGCTTTATTGGAAGTTATGTTCCGAAATTTGGAGAATGTGATTTGGTTTTTTGAATTATTCGATAGCCATCTGCGTGTCGCTCTAACGCTTTGTTTATTCGTATTTTGAAAAACAACCTGCTTTTGAAAGTTTAATTTTTTTGAATATTGTTGGTTTGAAAACGAATCCTTTTTTATAGTTAGAAGAAAATGCCTTTTATAATGTTTTTCTTAAAGAGGCTGAAAATTCTCATACAGCAAGTTTTAGATGTGAATTAATGTCGAACATATTAGTTCCAGTAAATAAAAACTATTCTTTGAGATTTAAAATTTTAGAAATTATTTTTTTTAATAAAGAGCCAAAAAAAAGAAGAAATGATTTCTTTAAGACTTCGCAGTGGGGTAAAGAGAGCTCCGACCCAATCAATGTATTTTGAATCGTTGGAAATTAACCCTCAAAAACAAATTGTTCAAAATAAACAATCAATTCCCAAATCTGCTGCAACAAGCAGTTCAAACCAAACAATTGGAATTGACTCAATTATTTCGACTATTAATAATGAACTTGATAGTCTAGTAAACAGACCGAAGTCAAAAAAAAAACAAATTTCTGACGAAAAAAAAACAGAATATTATTCAAATGTTAAAAACTTGCTAAAACAAGCATCTGAAAAAAAATTTGAAAAAAAACGTTTTAAAGTTGAACTGAAAAATTGCGACAAAACGCCAATTTATAATTTTTTCGATTCACAAACAGAATTCGAGGCGTATCCTAAAGGTTCTATCGAATTTGTTTGTATTGTATGCTATACAATTGAATGAAAAATTAGGTGAAAGTTCAAATTTAACGACTCATTTAAAAACACATAATACGACACTAGACTCAGTCTCAATATAGACTCAGTCAGTGGTTTGAAAATTGGTATGCCTCCAAAAATTTAGACTTTGACGGTAAACTAAAATTAAAAATATTTCTATTTTTAATAATAAAAAAATTTATAAGGGATTGATGAATATCAACTTGATTTAGTAAAATACTTTATGTCATCAAACTCGGCAATTAAAGAGCTAAAGAATCCTTATTTAGTTAAAATCTTAAGTAAAGCTGGTATAAAAGTCCCTGGGCTAAAATCTTTCAGGCGAACAATTTTGCCAAATGCGTTAAAAAAATTAAAAGATCTTATTAATAAAAAATTAAACGATGCTTGTGTTATAATTTTAATTGTGGATATTTGGTCAGACTTTCAAATTATTGATTTTATGGGATTAGCAGCTATGATAACTAATAAAACTTTGGAAAAAGAGTGTTTGGTTATTGGATTCAAAAGAATGATTGGTTCTCATAACGCCGAAAATATAAAAAAAATGATTGAGCTTATTGTGAATGATTATGATTTTGATAAGTCAAAAATTAAAGGTGATTATCAACTTTAAATTATTAAATTTCTAGTTTTAGTGATTTTGGTTAACCAAGTTAAAAAAAAATTTACTAAGCAAATTATTGGTCTAGCAAGTTTGTCTAACAACTAACCAACATGGCATTTTAAATTTAAGAGGAAATTAAAAAGAAATATTTTTTTAATAAAAATTTTTTTTTAGGAGTAGTTTGCGATGAGGGGAGTTCTCTTTTACGATTATTTCAACATAGTGAACAAAGTGAAGAAATGGGCTATGATTATGATGCTGAATCTGAAGATGAGATCGAAGAGCCTAACAGTGATGATGTCGAATTAAACGTTGAAATCAACGTTATTGAAAAAGTTTTTAATTTAAAAGAGATTGATAATGAGATAAGAGAGCTAATAAAGGATATTAACCCAATTATTCCTCAAATATCTGTTACAACAGAAAATGAAGTTGACGAAGAACATGTAATTGTTGAAAACGAGAATACTTCAGATAATGATTTTAATAAAGCAAATCAATCCGAACTATTTGAAGATTTAGTTATAGAGCTTGACCATGAAAAAGGAACAAAAATAACACGATTCAATTGCGCGTGTCATAAATGTAACTTAGCTGTACGAAAAGCAATAAAATCTTTTGCAGGTATGTCTAAGGACATAGCTGCTCTCAATTCATTTGCAAAAAGTATTAGAAAGTCAAACAGAAAGAATGAGATTTTTAGACTAGAAAGGAGCCGAATTAGATGCGAAAACGCAACCAGATGGTCATCATCGTTTTTGACTTTATTGTCTTTTTACAAAGCTCATAAACGTGGAATTAATCTAAATGATTGTCCTTTAAGCTTTCAAAAAATAGAGTTTTATTTACAGATATTATTACCAACCTACAGATTTTCAATCGGTTTCCAACGTACTCAGTCATCAATTTCTGAGGTGATACCTTCACTTTTGATTCTTTTTAACACGTGGAACAAACTTTCACTAAACCAAAAATATAAAACTGTTTGTTTAAAATTAATACAATGTTTTAAAAAAAAGTTTGAATTCGAATTAAATTCAAATGCTTACGTGGTCGCAGCTCTCTTAGATACATCGAAGCTTATTGTTTGGTATTGGAAAAAATTTTCCGAAGAATTTTCTAAGAAGGCTTTGTACTCAATCGTTGATGTTGCTTTGGATATTCTTAGTAAAGAAGATTCGTTGCAAAAAGCAAATAAAACTAGCAGTCAGCGCAAAGAAAAGAAGCAAATATTAAAAGAGGAAGATGATGATGACTTGTTTTTTGATTTACACAAAGATGATGAAAACGACGATGAAATTGTGGATTCCGGCCTGAGCAAAGCAAATATTACAAATATTAGGAGAGAAAAGGATATTTTTTTCTCTTTAATTAATGAGCCGTTGGAAGAAAACGAAAAACCGCTGACTTCAAAACAGTTTTGGAATGAAAACAAAATTAAAATGCCACTCTTATTTAAGCTTGCACAAAATCTGCTTTCAGTTCCTGGTTCGTCTGCATTTATAGAGCGTTTTTTTAGTTTTTGTGGTGTTATTTGTAAAAAAAGGGCAGGTAACATGAGTGATGATTTAAAAACAAATAGAGCATTATTAAAATGTAATCTTGAATTACTCAATAGCTTAAAAATTTAAACGATACATTTTATTTAAAAAAAGCAAAAATAAATAGTTAAAGAAAAAATAATTTTTATTTGATAAAAAATTTTAATTTTGTTGATATTAAAATTAATAATTTATTTTTAGAAATTCACAGACAGTCAATAATTTTAAGTATTTAGAGTTGGTTGTCGGTTCGGTTGTCGGGTTAATACCTGAAAAAGGCGGGTATAACGGGTAAGTTGTCGGGTAAATACCTGAAAAAGTCGGGTATAACGGGTAAGTTGTCGAGTTTGGGGATACAACCAAACCCGACACCCATACCCGACCTTTTTTGGTTGCATATGTATGCCTATTACTATGTAAACCATGACGACTACAGTAGGTGGGTAGCAGTAGATAAAATCAAGACAACGTCCTTCCAGCAAGCTGAAAAGGTGTTGAGGCAACTGTTTGCAGTACCAGGAGTACCCTTCAAGTATAAAACCGACAATGGCCCACCTTTCCAATCACATGATTTCTCTGAAGTGGCCAAGCAGCTGGGCTTCAAGCACCAACGCATAACTCCCCGATGGCCTCAAGCTAATGGGGAAGTGAAAAGCTTCATGAAGAATCTGGGCCATGTTCTTCGCACAGCTGCAATTACTGATAAAAACAGATAAGACGAACTTCTCACTTTTCTCCTAAGTAACCGCGAGACACCTCATTCAACCACAGAGGTAGCACCAGCTAAACTAATGTTCCTTCACTCACGAAGCTCAGGTTGGCCAGGAGTTGCCTAGCTCAATTTTAATGAGATTAGACAACTCCATGACAATGCTAAAATAAATGATCGTAAAGCCAAAGAGCTAATGAAACCCTACACAGAGGTGACACTGAAGTACCACGAAACTCAAGCTTCTTTAAAGGATACTACTCGTACAACGATGACGATGAGAAAACGAGCAAAGCGATTGAGTGTTAGCCTCAAGTGTCAGTAAGCGAAACTGCACAGGACCAGATATTTTTGAAAGCAACAAGAAGAGTTGGAAGATCAACAAAAGAAGAAGCTCAAAGTTTGGCAAAAGATCGTGAAGCTAAGGTCAAATACCAACGAGCCACCGCGTCAAGAGCCGAGAAGGTCGGAACGACTCAAAGCCAAAGCTTTAGCTCAAAATCCGAGGGATGATGTGGTGTAGCAACCACTAGAGCAAAGTTAAGTTTGCTCAGCCAAATCCAAACAATAGATAACTTGTACTCAAAACACTATTTACACATTTTTCCATATTACTCTCAACATTATTATATACATCTATATACACACGCATCGTCATCACCCTGACGCTAAATCTAAGCTTAACAAAACCACTATATAAACATCCCATTTGAAATCTAACTAAACTATATCTAAATCTATTTACAAACTTGTTATCTAAGCTTATTAGTTAAGATTGGTACCGTAGCGACATTGTTTTGAAAAAATAAAAAAATTTTTCTTAGTGATATAAATATTTATTTTGACTTGAAAATATTCAATTTTTTACATGAACACTCTTGAAAATAACTTATTACCATCAGTGGAGATATTTTTTTATCGGGTTCAAGAAAAGACGTCTCAAAAAAGAAGTTTGTATTGCACAACTAGAAGCTTTCATTCACATGCACTATTTATTATATATACGTTTTTCAGTTAAAGTTTAGTTTTTTTAGGTTTATAGTTTTTATACTATTATTTTTCAGTTATTTTATTTTAGTAATTATTTTGGTTTTGGATTTGGATCTCGTGTCCCAAAAAAGTTATTAACAAACCTTATTGTTTTAATCCGAAACCCTCGAGTCTTGAATAGGACTTGAGAAGTCTGACTGGAGAGTAAAAGCCTACCAGCAGACCAAGAAATATTACAGTGGTGCCCAATTAGCTGAACACTTTATAAACATTAAACGTTCGGATCGAACTCATGAGACAGAAAGAACTCAGGTGGTAGTGTAGGTTAGTTTGCTGAAGCAGCAAGTGGATTTGTGTAGACTAGACACGCAGCGACGAGACGTCTAACAATCAAAGAAGTTGTGTAATACTGAATACACGTGTAGAAACCACATAAGGGTGATCTGATTTGGCGAATCGACTATAGATTTAGTGATTCACCTGGAGCAAGAATAAAGAAAATCAATTGGAAATCACTTAGACTAGGGACGCAGCGACGAGACGTCTATCTGAGCGATTTAGTGTTGGAAACACGAGTGAAAAGACAACAAGAGAAAGACTGAATCTTTAATTGTTGTTGGGTTTAAAATTACAAGACCAGGGACGCATTGTAGTTCAAAACGTGAAGTGGTTTACAACCATCTTTTTAATCGGTGAATTAAAAAAGGAAACTTTTAAAAATAACCATCCCAATGGACGAAACAGTGAAACTCCTGTCGATCATAGCAACAGCTTTGTTCGGAACACGGAGAGAAACAAAGAAGGTGGTTGAAGACGTCATGGTACCAAAAGCGTGGTTCGAACACTATATGGAGATAGTGGAAACCACGTGGACCGATTATTACATCAGTTTCATAGTGACACTATTCAGTATCATAGTGATCAGCACGTGGTAAGGAACAAGGCGTTGGAACAAAATTTTAGACGATAAGTTCAACAGAATCGACGCAAGACTCGATCAATTGATCGGAAATATCAATAACAAACCTCAGGACTTCATATGCTCAAATGTCAACACGAACAGGTTGGACATTTAAAAAAGCAATAGAGGCTTCAAGGACATCATACATGGAAACAAAGAGGCGAAAAACGCCAGAAAGTACAGACGGCACATTAACAACCCAGACGTCTGGAATTGGACCACCAGAAAGCTTTAGCACACAGACTTCAAATCAAGGGAGAGACTGGTATTATGAGCCAAACAGAATTGAAAATAAACCAAAAAGAGCGGCGCTAAAGGAGCTTAGTGAACTAGACCCAAGCCGAATGAGTCTCGGCATGGAGATCCACATGATGGATTGGGCATTAAAGAAAACCCAAAAGGAGAATAGGAAGAGGTGGGCACATAGATTGGACATCGACGAGGACGTTCCACCATAGATTTTGTTTTTTTTAAGGGTAAGTTGTGTAGACGTCTCAAAAAAAGGTTTGTTTTGCACAACTAGAAGCTTTCATTCACATGCACAATTTAATATATACATTTTTCAGTTTAAGTTATTAGTTTTTTAGTTTAAGTTTTTGTATATATAACTTTATTTTGTTTATAAATTTTTGGTTTTGGATTCGGTCGTCGTGTCCCAATAAAATTATTAAAAAACCTTATTGTTTCAATCCGAAACCCTCGAGTCTCGAATAGGACTTGAGAAGTCTGACTGGAGAATATAAGAGTCTACCAGCAGACCAAGAAATATTACACAAGACTGGCTTTTTCAGCAGTATGGCGCTAGTGCACATAGTGCTCATTCTGTTCGAGATTGGTTTCAAGTAAAAGGAATAAAAGTTCTCTCCTGGTGCACAAGATCACCTGATCTCAATCCAAAAGAGAATTTATGCTCAAAACAAATGGTCAATAAAAATGGTCAATACAAAAATCACGTCAGTAGAGCATTTAAAAAGCGTTCTTTTCGATAAATGGTTGAAATTTCTAGTGAAATAGTAAAAAAAGAAAATTGAATCTATGCCAAAACGTGTCGCTGAGTGTACCAAAGTAAAAGGTGGGCATTTTAAACGTTAAAAAATCAATGTTTTAAATTTTGTAGACATTTTAATTTTTAAAAATTTCACTTCTTTTTTTTTGCGGTTTTTTTACTTAGATTTTTTTTTCTATCCTAGTTTTTGTACCTTTTCGATTAAAATTTTTTTTCTAATAAATTTCAAAAAAAATATCTTTTTATTTTTTTATTTGGTCGCACGGCTTTCAAGAAACAAACCTTGCATAAAAAAAAATTTTAATGTTCTAAATTTTCTGTACATACTGTATTTTTTTTTATATCTTGCTTGTCGTTCTTTTTCACAAGCTTTTTTAACTTGTTCACTTTACCACTTTCTTTTAAGAAATTATAATAAACTATTTAAAAGAAGAAAACAATTTTATTTAAATCCAGAACACTTTACAGAGCAGATTTCTGAATTTTATTGTTTCCCTTCCTATTCAACAAAGTTACAGCTATACCTACGATGTGTGGTGAGTAGTTTTCAAGAACAACTTGTTGCTCATTTCACTTGTTTAAAATCGGTGAAGCATTCGTAAAGAAAAAAATAAGACAAAATTATTGGAAGTAATTATGAAGGAACGGAGTTTTTTGCTAAAGACGATTATAAGACCTGTCTCATTTGTTTTGCATTTAAAGACATTTAAAGTTAGAAAAAGTAAGAATCGTATTTATTTTTTAAAAAAAATAATAATCTAAATTCGCTGTTCAAAACCGTAAGATCATTATTTAAGGACTTTTGTTTAATATCAGAAACGTATTTCAATCAAACCGATTATTCAATTATCGATTTAGAGTCTTTGCAAATGATCATTTCAAAATGGAAGATCGTAAAATATTTAGACAACAAATTAGACGAGCAAAGCATTGAATCGTCCGCAACCCTCGGCTTTAGATTTGTATTTATAAAATGCAAAAAATCTGTTTGAAAATTTTTTTTCTATTTTTTTATTGATTTTAAAATTTATCGTTAAAAACGATAATTGTTTTTTTTTTAATTTTTATTCTTACATTTCTAATGGTCAATAAATTTTTCTGTTAAAATTATGATTTCTTTTAACCCAATCAAAATATTTTTCATTTTATTCAAAAATGCCAACAATACATGTAAAAATCTCGATATGGCACAAAGGTTAAGTGCATGTACACTTACTTATTTCCATAAAAAAGATGCTCAGGCTGTTTTCAATGACAAAAAAACATTCAGCGAATCGAAAATTATTTTTCAAAATTTTTCGATTTTAATTAATAATTTAAATGTAAATTAGATTATCAAATTTTTCTTTCAAATTGAAGCAAGATACTTTAACCGCCAATAAGAACGCTTACAACAGTGGCATAATTTTACAAATAAATAGAAACAATCAAAACATCTATACATTTGCTTTAGCAACTGTGACGCAATTTTGCATAAATAATATAAGATTTGGATATCTAGATATTTTAAGAGTAAATTTTTTTGAAAAAAAATGGATAAATAGAATCAGCTAAAATTAAATGATGTTTAGACAATAATTACAGTCGAACCTCGACATAGCAAGACCCCATATTACGAGCACATCGTTATAAGATGTAAAAATTGTTTCGATGTAACGAAATATAACGAAAATGTGAGGAATTGTTTTGCCTTTAGACTCATATCAGTGAAGAACTGGCAAAGTGTCTTATGGCAATTGTCTGTCTGAGGAGCAGATAAGTCAGACGCTGTGGTGACGGTAAACAATTAGAAATTTTTGGATTTTTACTACGTTAATGGAGCACCTGAATGGGTTAATAAAGAACAGGAGATAAGACAAATAAATCTAAGCAAGACTCTTTTTGAATCGATGCAAATTAACTCCAAAAAAACAATCAGAAAACACTGAATGCTTAGAAACAAAAAATTATCTACTAAAACAGATCGAAATAAATAAGGAAAAAAGAGACAGTTCGAATCAACAATGTCCGCAACGAAAGAGAAGAGCAACCTTTCGATTCGAAAACCAAAAACAATATTTGATATTACAAAAAATAAAAAATTAATGTAGTTTCTAGTTTTTTTCTAATCTTATGTTTATTTTCTGTTCATTTTAGTTTACTTTTGCTGCAAAATTCTAAGAAGAAGGTTTTTTTAACTTTCTAATTTTAAAAAAAAAAAAACTTAAACATTTTGGGGTAATAGTTGAAGGTGTTGAGAATGTAAGTAGAACCAAACATCGTGTCCTTGACATCATCATGAATAACGGGGGTGACGAGATGGGCGGAATCGCCAAGTACAGAGTAATCATCTCAATAACAAATGGTCGACCGAACGGAGAAGTCAATATCTTTGTCGCAATAAGTAGGGCGTACTATGATGCGTGGCTTATATATAATGAAAAAAAACAGAATATTTGATGCAACGCTGAGGACCAGCACTGGGATTTTCAACCTCTCAATCGAACGCCCGATGTCGAGCTAAACACGAAGAAAGTCCCACCAACAGCATAACAACAAGCACAACAACAATCTCCAGCACAATCATCCCAATACCCACCACCACAACAACAATCAATCATTTAACCCAAAGGAGCACCTTCACGTAAACTCAACCGGATAGCTAGTGGAAGAGGAAAAATTATCCGATCCTTGGCTTTGCTTGAATAAAAAAAAAAAATTGTTGTTTGAATTTAAATTTGGATTACATACATGTTAAAATGATTGAAAAAGAAAACTCAGGGACACTGACGGATTTTCGTCCACTGTTTAGCCAGGATAATATTTTCAAAATTTGTTAAAATCATATCTTATTCAACAATCAGATCAAATTTGCATTCATCTATTAGTCAATCATGACAACTTGTAAAAATCAAGTCTTTATCGGTTGAATCAAAATATTTAAGTTGCTTAAAATTTGTAATTTATTTGTAATGTATTTTAAATTAATAATGGTGCATATTTTGTAAATATGTTTTAATCGGGAATGTAACGAAAAAAGAAGCGGGAAAATTAAACCAATTTAATCAGAAACACGCAGAATTGAGGAGCGGTGAAAAGAGCTTACTTTATCGAAACATTAAAAAAAGTAACTACAAACTAGAACAATTCGATAAACTTAAAAATAGAAAAAAAAATTTAATCATATATTTATTTTATTTATTTATTTATCTAATAATACTAATTTACTTTAGCAAAATATTCATCTATTGATTTGAATTTAAATAATATTTTTATTTTATTATAGTCTTATGAATTTAAAAATTTGTAGGAACAATTCTTATTTTGTATTCCGAACTAACTTGATTTAACCTATATACAGCTTTAACCTGGTAAAATTATCCTTTTAAATTTTTTGTTCTTTTTGTTTTATTATCTTTCAACCTAATTAGTTTAAGAATAAGTAATTGTTTTTCAATTCAAATTTAAAAATCTTGTTTTGTAACTAAAACGTGTTCATAGAATGAAGGACGTTAGTACCTATCCAGCTATTAGTTTAAACTTCTTGTTAGACTTTTGGTTCTATACAATTTTTTTTTATTTTTCTTTATGAATTTTTACATTAAACATTTAAAGATATCATTCGAAAATTTATTAAAAATCATTAGAGCAACGGGAGGAGAATTATATATTTTAGTTAAACACAGTCTCATTTTAAAAGAGAAAACAATTTCGTAACCCACGTTGGTTCGAATTAACAATTAAATCCTATTTAATAGTCGCCAAATAGCGATACTCAGGTAGTCTCCGTGCAACCTTTAACCAACAAAACCCATCACAATTACAATAATCATTCGAAACACGTGGAAATATAAAATGCGAGTGTGGAGTCCGTTAATGTACATGTATGCTGGTCTACAGTACTTCACGCAATTAATTTACACAAAACACGTCATAGAGGACGAATTAAAACGATCCTAATTTGGTAAAGGTGCTAGATCAAAACTGAACGTTAACACACCTTTCAGTACACTTCTAGAAATTTTTTTGGACAGGCTTAACAACTACTATTACAATCAAAGCTATTTTAAGTATATTTGGGATGTTACAATCGCCCTAATAATTTTAAAATGTGCATTGATTGTTGTTCCTAGAACAGCAACGTGCTTATGGAATTGGTGGAAAATACCCCAAAGACAATTACAATATGTAAGTCAAGAAATAAAAATCACACCATCAAAATTCACAATTAATCAAGATTTCAATGCATGGAAAAAAGGATTCGAACGGTATGCAAAAAAAATAACCGACAAAACGGTTGCTCTTTTATCCTTAATGGAGGATTGTTTCATTGAACAACTAGAACAGCGACTTTTAGTTAGAAATCCACATGCTACGTTCGATGAAATCATTAGAACATCTTCAAAATTATTCGGTAGAAACCCGATTTACAACGACCCGCTAATGGAGTTCGTAATTCGAACACAATTACAACATGAGACAATATTTCAATTCATGTTTCATCTAGAAAATTTAGCCTCTAAAGCTTATCTCCAACATGATGATAGATACAGAGAACCCATCATAGTTGATAGACTCATCCGTGGTCTAGGCGACAATAGAATTCAGAGCGAACTTTGCCAAATGGAATCAATAGAAACGATTCAAGAAGTGTTGGACAAAACCAATCAACTAGAAGTCAGTTTCCAAAAGTGCAAACAGATCATCGATTACAAAAATTCGAGAGAAAATGGGGCTGAAAACAAAAAACAATCAATACAAGCGTACCGATTCGTATTCAAACCAACAATATTCAAAACAACCAAATTTTCAAAAGCAGGTTGGTTTTCAAAATACGAATAAACAAAGCGTTAGAGAGGTACGCAGATGGCAACCAAAAACCAAACCTCATTCTCCAAATTTCGGAACATAACTTCCAATAAAGCCCAAGTAGAAAAGACCAATCGATCAGCACAAAAAAAACAATTAGGATCAAACAAATTCATGGCAGTAAATCAAGGTTTCCCCAAACTAAATAAAAACTTCGTTAATTCGAACGAACAACAAATTTTAAACTTTAGTTCAACTATAGCTGAAAACTTGGAGGGAAATTGCTTAATCAATGACTTCTTCACTCATTTTCAAATTGACACTGGTTCAGACGTGACAGCAATATCTGAAATCACGTACAACAACTTACATCCAAAGCAAGAAATCTTCCCGATTAAAAATGAGATAACTAGTGCAGATGGAAGCAATTTAACAATTCTTAGCAAAACATGGGTGAAACTACAGTTTGGTACATTCAAAACCCAAATGTTTATATTGGTAATCAAAGATTGAGTACACGAATGTTTGGTCGGTCTGGATTTTGTAAATAAATTCAATGGTTTTAGAATTCCAATTAGTCATCTAAAAACAACTTTAAAAAATTTCAAGTCAACAACTATTCGAGTAAACAACAACATACTAAAACAATTACAATCGAATGAACTCGAAAATACAAACAAAATCGTCAAGACAATTAAAACAGTCGAGAGCGAAGACACAGAAGAAAATCTTGAACAAATACAATCAATTAAAGAAAAAATCGCACAATTAGTTTGAAGCAACGCTGCCGCATCATTAATGGATCTTAGGCCTTTAACAATTACTGAGCATAAAATTGACTTAATCGATCCTAATCAAGAACCGATACGTCAAAAGATGCGTAGAGTCCCAATGAGCAAGCGCGATGAATTTAGCTAAATGATTGACGAAATGCTAGAAGCAAAGCTAATACAACAGAGTAACTCAGCATGGTCATCACCGATTTATTTGGTAAGTAAACTAGACGGCTCAATTCGGTTAACAATCGATTACCGTCTACTCAACAATGTGACGAAAAAAGACGCCCATCCGTTACCAAATATCGACGATTTACTCAGTTTACTGTCCAAATCCAAATGGTATACCAAACTCGATCTATACAGTGGGTGCTTCCAAATAAAATTAATTGCATTAGCCCGAAAATACACTGTATATTCATGTGAACGCGGCTTATTTGAGTTTGTGGTCCTATCAATGGGTTTAACGAATGCTCCTGCCTCATTTCAAAGAGCAATGAATGCAGTCTTGGAAACAGCAATCAAACAAGGGTTTGTAGTAGTTGTTATTGACGACATTTTGATACATTCCTTTGACCTACGAAGCCACGTAGAACACGTTAAAACAGTAGTAGGAATTTTGAAAAAACATTGTCTTCAGGTTAAACTCAAGAAATGCGAGATTATGAAACAAGAAGTCGCCTTCTTAGGTCATGTTGTCGGTTTTGGGTATATAAAACCGGATCCATCTAAAATTGAAGCTCTCTTTCAATACCCAAGACCATTTACCCTAACACAATTACAGAGTTTTTTGGGACTTGCCCATTTCTATAGAAAATTCATGGAGCATTTTGCCCACAAAGCAGCCCCACTGTACAGACTAACAAGCAAAGAAAATACAATAACAAATAGGGGTAATAAATTAAATTGGAACGACAAATGTGAAGAAGCATTTAATCTGATTCGAAATGAATTAACTTCAGACACTGTCTTGACGTTACCAGATTCAAATAAAAGATTCAGGCTAGACACAGATGCTTGTAACACAGGTGTAGGTGCAGTGCTGTCCCAGGAAGTGAATGGTGAATTTCGACCTAAAGCCTGTTATTCAAAACAATTAAATAAAAGTCAGCAAAATTATTCAACGACCGAAAAAGAATTGCTTATTCTAGTACTGGAAATGGAGAACTTTCATTCGTTTCTTTTTGGACGTGAGTTTGATTGTTATGTGGATCATCAACCTCTGTCCTGGTTACTAACGTGCAAAAATTCAAACTCCCATCTAGCAAGATCGTTAATTCGAATTAGCAATTATACGTTCAAAATCCATTAAAAATGTGGTAAAACTCACAAAAATGCAGATACACTGTCACGTTGGCCATTACCAAACGACGATGAAAACTTAAAAAGAGAACAATTACAACATTAAGCTGATGAAAAAGAGCCAAAAGTGGTTATCAATTTAATCGATTTGGTCGACAAAGAACAGGACGTTAAACAACTAAGGCTGAATCAAAACAACTGCGTTTCACCCAGAATGCGACGGCCTAACCGAGCGGTTCAATAGAACACGTAAATGAACATCAAAACAATTGGGATGTATTGTTACCTTATTTAGCTTTCGCATTCAACACATCAACACAATCTACAACAAACTACACACCATACGAAGTTCTTTTCGGTAGAAAGCCAAAAATCCCATTAGACTTGTTCATCGAAGAAAACGTCAAGGATAAAGGGGAAGGAGATTATACAGTTGACTTAAGCCAAACTGAACACAATTACCAGAACGACCCAGATAACAATTACGATAAAGAGACACCTGTCGATTTTTATATAAAAGAGTTGAGAGAAAAATTCACTGAAGTGTACAAATGTGTTCAAACAACTACAAATTCAAAAGTTGAAAAGAGTAAAGTTTACCATAACCGAAACAAAAAACCAAATGAGTACAAGGTAGGGGACTTGGTTATGTTAGATAAAAACCAAAGTTAAAGTAGGACTTGTTAGGAAATTAGCTCCTAAATGGGAAGGTCCATTCATAATTCAACAAAGATTGAGACTAGTAAATTATAAAATAAAAAAGGCCAATCAATTCAAGGCTAAAGTTAAGACAGTTCATCATAATCGTCTCAAGAGATTTTTCGGCAGTGTGAAGGAAGGTTTGAGTGATGCCAAGTCCGAACCTGAACGGATTCAAATAAGAACAAAACAATCTAGACGACGAAGAACTAAGATGAATGATAAACAAACAAATTATTCAAACTCACGCGCCCAGCATGATAGTTCTGAAAAGGTAAATAAACAATTACAAGAGGATCAGACCACCCTTGCGGTTGATGTCAAAGTACCAGAAATACAACCCATTCAAATAAACAATAACACCTTTTCGGAAGACAATCTGAAACTGAGCCGGAATCCTCAGTTTACAGGTCATTTCAACCAAACTTTTATCATGCTACCAAAATGGCAAGTGATCAAGTACACTAAGAAAAAGTACAAGAGTTAGAAAACCAGTTACAAGATTAGGTTTTTAAATTTATCCACCCAAAAAATAAACAATTACTAAAATTTCAGAATAATAATTTGTTAAGTTTGTATTGCCCACGTTTTTTCTAAATGTGAAAAATTTTCTACTTTCAAACTTTGAAATTTTCATTTCAATTTCAAATTTATGTTTAAATTTTTCTAAAGTTCCTTTTGTAAAATTTTGTTATTTTCCATCATCCTTCTTTAAACTTTTTTTGAGACCTCTAGAACTTTAAACTGAACAATCCGTCAAAATGGCCCAACACGACGTTATGTTTTCAAGCATCACAAATGAAGCCCGAGCAGAACAGCATCTGAGAGAATTGATCGAGGAAAAGTTGCAAGCATATCAATTAACGGTCGATATCGCGTGGTTAAACGTTCACCGTTCGCCTAGTTCAGTGAACACCACATACGCGTTCTTACTTTTGAGCGATTCGAGTCAACATCAAAGAATCGTTGAATTGTTGAATGGCGTTAACCACCGTAGTCGTCAGCTCAATGTTAAAATCAACCCAATGTCTACACCAAGCTCTCGTACGAAGGTTGAACATTAACCACGGGTCCAACATGAATTGGAAAGATTCGAGAAGCAACGACTGCGTTGGGATCAAGAGTGCAAGAGCCTCTAGGATCGGGTACAACAATTACAATTGGAAAAACAGTCAATGAATGTACAATTCAATTTCAGGAGAAAATCCAGATCCTAGAGTCGGGTACATTAACCGATGAGATCCAAGCCTTCCGAGACCAAATAACCTCGAAAGCCACGGTGCTAAATCGTTGGAGAGCCAGCCGATGTTCTCGAGCACTGGTCGCGGGATTGGAGGCTGGTGTTAAGAGGTTGGAACTAGCACTAGACGAAAAGTTAAAGCTCCGTCAGCGTCAACAGACTGAATGGACCGATGAATTAGCTGAGGCCTCGAAAATTTGCGACGAATTGAACAGAGCCAAGGAAGGTCTCGAACAGGAACGGATGAATCTTGTGGCTCGGAATCAAACTGTCGAGACTGAGATCAAGCGGTTGAAGTTGGAAGTAACCGAGTCCAGACAACAAATTGATGCAAAGGATCGGCAATTGGAGACAAACCAGCTGGACCACCAACAATTACGACAAAGAGTCGAGCAACTGGAAGAAGAGAATGCAGAGTTTTATGGTCAAGCAGAGCATGGAGAACCACTAAAGTGTCCAGTCTGCCTTGAGGTCTATACAAGTGAGCGCAGGGTGGTTGCCTTATTCTGCTCTCACATGTTGTGCAACCTGTATCATCAGCGACCGACAGAACTCGACAGTAGCTCGCTCTGCCACATGTGTCGAGGAGTTGAAGTCACCAATTGCCTACGTCTGTTTTAATTTCAGAGTTTGTTTGTTTTTCATTTTCTTTTGTTTTGTTTTTTTTTTTCTTTTTTTTCTTTTTGCCGTCTCTTAGTTTTGTTATATTTGTTTTTCTTATTTTTCTCAGGGCTATTCACCTCTTCATTGAGGGGCAGGTATGTTATAACCCAAATTTGATGTGATATTAAATTTGAGTTATTTTTAACAGTAACAATATTATTTTCAACAGACAATATTATTTTCTTCAGTTACAGTAGCTTTTATATTCTAGTCATAATTTTTCATATTTAAATGCTTGTTTTTCACTTTTTTAGTTTCAGATTCCATTTTCATAAATAAAAGTTTATAATTTACATTCTACTTTGTTTCTCTTATTTGGTCTCTCAAATCAACTAAGGATAAGTCATCCAATTGCCCCGTGTACGGACTTATACAACAATTAATTAAATAACCAAACTCGGTTTTAACTGGTTTAATTTTATTATTTATCGACTTTTGTAAATTGAATAATCAATGCATGTCGAAAGTAAATTCTAGTAAAAACTTCATAACCCACTTTCATCGTCATTAGAAAAAAATATTAACTCAAAATTAGTATTAATAAAACGATTTTGGTTAAAGAGGGTGATAAAAAGAGATTTTTATTTAAATTTAAAAACAATCGATCAAGTTTAATCGTTTATTTTTAAGCCTTGTGATTTTATGTTATTTAATTTAATATCAGAAATCATAAAGAAAAAATTGAAAATTTAAAGGAAATTTTTATTTAAAAAACAGCAAAATTAAATGTTTAGAAAATAAAATTTGATAAAAGAAATGAAATACTTTTTAAGGAAACTTAGATTAAAGCCTAAATTAGATTAACTTCAAGAATGGGAAAGATTCAAATTTTCAAATCTCAAATTAAATTAATCATTTGATAATTATATATTTGTTAATGAAACAATGATACGACTGAATGTTTTTCCTCTATTTCTTATGAGAACAAAAGCACCTAGATTCAAATGTATTGGAATAAGAAAAAATGCCAACTAAAATGACTATTTGGGCCGGAATAAGAACTAAAGGAGCAACAAAATTTGTGGTTAGCTTTTACATTATTACAAAATATCATGTTTTAAATAAACTTTATTTAAGATTTTCAATCTAATTTAAACCGTTTCGTTAATTATATTAGATAAGCACTTTTGTATTTTTTTTTGCTAGGAAAATTTAATTGTCAATGTGTTTTGATATAAGATAATAATTTGAAGCATGATTAAAAATTACTAATTTCTTTAACAAATAAACATATTTTTAATTGTTAAATTTAATAAAACAAAATGATTGCTTAAAATTATATTTTTAAATTTTGCTATATTTATCTTGACTTGACATATTTTAACATGAATTTAAAACAACGCAGCTTAAGGTAAATTAAGAATTTTGGTCAGGAAGCTACTTAGTGAGTTGCAGTCCTAATTGTCGTCATCTTCCACATCCCATCCCACCCTACCAACCTAGCCGAAGACTGCACTATAAATACCATCAATATTTAATTTAATTGGTATCCTACTTAACAGCGTAAAAAAAAAATTAACATTTCTCTTATATAATTATTTAGATACTATCTAATTTTTTGTCCTATTTTTTCTTTATTTTTTTGTTTAAACCTACCTCCTTTCAAATTTTGTAAACTTAAATTTATTATCTTGATTTTATTTTTACTTCTAGAATGCTGTCTATAAAGAAGTACATTTACTTCTATAAAGACTTGGATGAAATAAACCAAATCCAATAAAAAAAAAAAAAAAAACAACGCTCGGCGTTCTGCATGACTCTACCAAGCATATTTATACGATCAAAAAATTATTTTTTGCTCTTCTTTAAAAATAAAAACTGACCCACGTCAAAAATGTTGAATGCATTTTTTGCAAAAATTATTTTTTGATTTTTTTTAGAAAGAATGGTAGTAATAACAATGTTATTAAGGTTTACTTTAATATTAGTATGCGAAACTACTATGCACAAGCAGACGGGATAATAAAAAAAAATTTACTTTGGGAAATCCTTTGATCTTGAGAATATTTGAGAAAGTTCGTCCAATTCTTGCGATACAAATTATATCTAGATCAGTAAACTTTTTATAACCCAAAAATTTTTTTTTAAAATTAAACATTTTTTTTAGTTAAGTAGAAGCGGGACGGAAAATCAAATCAAAAATTATATTTCAGCTTACTTTATTTAAACATAAATGATGAATATTTATATTCATCTTGAATAAGTAGGTTAAGTCTATTGTGTTACAATAGTCCCCCCTTTTGATAAATACATCTCCTGATGTCTTCAGAGTGGAAAAATTTTAATTTTAATTGTCTTTAAATGGTTTATGGTATATTTTTTTATGGTTTCGATTAAGTAAGCTCTTATCACATCTACTCGATTTTGCTTTTTTTAATTGAAAAGAATACTTGAATTCAATATTCAAGAAGAGAAGAAAGAGACGATTAAAATTAATAGCGTATAAAGTATTTTTAATTCAATGAAAAATCGAAAATTTGTAAAGAAAAATATTTTTACCTCTTTCAAATCTTTAAGTTTAATAATATCTTCAGTCGGTACAATTCTGAGGGGTATTAATTCTTTTTGAATGAAAAATCATTTTTCTAGGCCTGGGCTTTCATTTTAAAAAAACTTGAAGACAATTTTTTTTTGAAGTGGTTTTTGAGTCATTGTTTTTATTTAAATGTTTTTTACAAAATTTTATATATTGTTTTTTAAGACAATGGATTAGAGAAAGCGAATCATCCAAGTAATATATAAAATGGTTCGATTTCACAAAACACCAGTAAAAAAATATGGAAACTTTCTTAAGCATATTTGATTCTTTTGTTCCTAGTTGAAATGTGAATTTCATCTAAGGAAGAAAATTAAATACCTTGGGAGTTATTTTTTTCTAATCGATTAGATAAAATCAGAAAAAATGAAATCATTTTTAAAGAGTTTTATAAAAGTATTAAAAAGTGTGTTTCAAGAATAAAATTGATAAAATTAATAATTTTTTAAAAAGATAATAATTCGAAGCATGATTTAAGATTGTGTGTCAATTACTTAATCGAAAAGATCATTTTTTAGGAAAAATATTTTTTTATAGAAATAAAATAAGATTTTTGATTCCCCAGATTTAATTATGATTTAACTTTTATTGCATGTTTTGAAAGAGTATGCAAGAAAGCATCAATGCCGTAACCTACAACAGCTATACACTAAAATAAGACAGTTTGTAAAAAAATTAAGTGCACAAAAGTGCCATAATTATATCTATCACTTAAAATATATTCTAGGAATAATAAAAAAACAAAAAGTAAAAATGGACTGATTATTAAAATATTTTTTGCTTAAAAAATTAAAAATAAACAAATAAAAAATACATTCAAAATAAGTTAAATACTTTTGTTTTTCCTTCTCGATTAAAAACAGTGATGTTGAGATTGTTAGTTCGAACGATTACAGTTATTTGAAAATTGATTAATTTAAATCTATAAATAAATTTAAATCTGAATATTTTAAAAGAAAAAAAAAATTAAAATAAATTTAAAAAATTCAAAATTAAAAAAACTAGAATATATTTAAAAGAAACAAACTATGCTTCATATATTAATTCGTTCTAAAATAAATTATATTTAAAAATACTAAGTTAATTTCTTAAAATATATTTAACAATAAATTAGAAAAAAAATAATACTTAAGAAAAATGGAACGGAAACTTTAAAACAATTTTTAAAAAAAATGGATAAAATGGGTGGTATGAATTGAATGGATGGAACGGAACGGAACTAATAGAATAATATGGATGGAACGGATGTAATGGATGGAAGGGAACGGAATTAATAGATCGGAATGGATGGAATGAATTGAATGAATGGAATGGATGGAAAGGAACGGCATTGATTGGTCAATAAAATTAATGGAATTTGCATAAGAATAAAATAAAAATATTGAAATGGTCACAATTACTGTATTATTTTTGTTTTAATAAAATCTCTACTTATGTAAAAAATATAGCACAAAAAGGATCATTTATTTAAATCTCTGTATTTGCAGAGTTTGACAGAATTTTCTGCTAGATACCTAGTAGAAATTAGATTTCACTATATTTGAGCCTAGTATATTCTGTAGAGATTTTGCACATCATTAGCAGATTTTGACAGCTGATGCAACTTTTAATGTTGCACCATGTCACAATCACGGAATTAATTTTAAATTTTTAGAATAAAGTTATCAAACTTTTGATAATTTTTTTCTGTTCTTTTTATCAGATTGTACTGAAATTTACAAAAACCGATTTTTTTAAGAATCTGTGGCATGTAGAACTGTGACATTTAGAACGAAGTTTTACACAAAAATAATTTTAAACATCTCTGTTTTTTTTACCAAGAACACTTTCAGAAAAAAATATATTATTCGATTAGAAAGCTTTTTATTAAATTTTAAAATTTACAATTTAAAAATAAAAGTAATAAATTAAATTGCCATGGTTTTAAAAATATAGTAAGACGGCCTAACCGGGTCACTTATTTTTTTGATAATTTTGCAAAAGACTCAGTAGCGATAGAAAACGCGAAATTTAATCACCAATTTAGTCCGAAATTTTGGCTCACCCGGTTAGCTGCTCGGGTTAATGGGATGAGGGGTAATTCGGTTAATCCTGTTAACCCAACTGGCCAATTTTTTCAACCGGTTAGCCCTGAAAATCACACAGATGGGGTGGTCATGTATTTTTAAAAAGGTTAATATGAGTTAAATGAGTTAATTTTCAAGATTTATTGTGTGAATTTAGGCAGTAATTGGGTGAATTTTGGCACTAATTAGGTGATACCCTATTAACCGAATTGGCCCAGAAATTCACTGCTTTAAAAAGTCCGTCTAAAAAAAAAATGCAAAAATTTTTTTCTATAGCAAATTCGTTGAACATTTTTTAGATTAAATGGCAAAAAAGGTGATTTAAATAAAATTAAAATATCTGAGATTTAAACACTAAACCAAGTACATAATTTGATAGAAAATCACCCATTTTGACCAATTTTATTTTTTGACTCAAAAAAAATTGGAAAAAAATTTTTTTTTCTACAAGCTTTTTTTTTATTTAGATTCTCTGGACACTCAATTACTTATTTTTAGAAAAAAATCCCCAATGCCTACAGAAAATTAACAATTTTCTAAGTTAATTTAAAAGTTGTCATCCCGTTCACACATGAAATAATTAGGCTGTCTTACTATAAATTTCCTATTAATCTTTCAAAATATGATTATTCTTCCTTATTATATTTAGAATGTTGAAACTTCATTCTTTTAGCTAAGTAAATTTAGTTTCCATGAAATACTTTAGAATTCTTTGAATGTTAATTAATGGAGCAATTTTTAAATTGAAAACAATTTTAATCGTTTTTACAGACTTGTTTTAAACTCACAAGTTTAAGTCAAAGTCACTTAAATTAAATTAGATGATTTGACTCAAAAAAAAATTTAAAGTCTTTGGCTTTGACAAAAGTTCTTCATTTTTTTATAAATTAAAATTAACAATAAATATTAGAAAAAATGCTGTAACATAGTGCGACGTACTTTTTTCCCCCTTTAAAGCGTAAAATATTTTTTAACCATGTTAAAAACAACAAAAAATAAAGCATCAATAAGATATAGATAGATCATTGATTTGATTTACTAAAAAAAAGAAAATAGAAATTTATTTTGGATAGAAAAAGTTCTGCAAAGTTTGTAGCACTATGTTGCATTATTTTTTCTAATATTTATTATTAACTTTAATTTTAATATGACTTACTATATTTAATTTTTATTTTCTTTAGAGCCCGAATATGGAGTTCAATTAAAAATGAAAAAATTTAAAATCATTTATTTGGACTAAAATAAAAAAGTTAATCTTAGTCCGGACTTAGATTTGACCCAAAACTTGTGACTATTGAACAACTTATTTTTTTACCAAGAACACTTTTAGAAAAAAATATATTATTCAATTAGAAAGCTTTATATAAATTGTTTAATTTACAATTTAAAAATAAAAGTTAAAAATTTAATTGCCATGGTTTTAAAAATAATTTTTTTATCAATCTTTCAAAATATGATTATTCTTCCTTTGTTGATCTAGAATGTTGACAAAAGTGTTTTTTTTATATCTGACAATTATTATACAAAATTCATTATCAATTGATGTCAATACATTTGCCTCTCACACTCCAAAAGACACAGATCGCATCCACAACTTTTCCATATCCAACTTAAAATATTCGCCATTGCCGGATCTATTCCCCCTCTACTTCCTGCTTCAATTCAGCGCCTTCAACCGCACATACTCCATTCTTTTCTCTCATGTATCCAACACCGCGCCCCACTTTACCCAATACCAAAGCTTTTCACGCACATACAAAAGCGTTGTGGCAAACGTGACCAAGGCTAATGGCACCCAATCCAACAGCTCTGTGTACAATGCCGACTGTACTCTCATCCTCAACGCCCGGACCTATCATCACCTCAGCACCCACTCACCAGTAGATCGAGCCCAACCTGGTAAACTATTCCATCTGAGTATTCACATGAGAAAAAAAAAGCCCAACTTAAGCTCAGAACTTTGGATCAAAGTGGACCTGGAGAGTGGAGATGGCATTTACGCGGCTCGCAGAGTCCGCATCCACTCAAATCCCTCGCACAGAGCCAAACGCCACACCAAAATTCAACTCACTGTTGAATCAGCTGTGGTCATCAACTTCGAAGTGTACCAAATGTACACAAATTTGCTCAGTACCAAAAACAAAGACTACATAAAAATGTTTCTTGATCTTACCTTTGTCCAGATAATAGATCGTGTGGACAAAATTTGGCGAGAGGCAACAAACCGCTTCTTTGAGGTAAGAGTCCAGTTTATTGAGCTTATAATCGATTATGAGCCAATCGATTACAACCACATGGATTACAAATATTTTTTGTACAACATGACACAAATTTTGTCAACTAGAAAAGACCTGGACTACAAAAAATTTGACCACATATTTTTGATACACAACTTTGTGCAAAAAACTATCATAGGTCTGGCATTTGTAGGCCATGTTTGTAGAAATTTAAAGTCAAGCAGCATTTTGTACCCCAAGAATTATTTTATGGAGGTGGTCATGGCCCACGAGCTTGGACACAACCTCGGCTCAGATCATGACAACACAACAAGAATAGGCAATAGAATGGTCAATTGTTTCAATGAAATGAAACTGATGTATCCATCTGCGCTTCGTCAACAATCTTCATTCCAAGTATCCGAGTGCACCATAGAAAACATACGCAAGAAGTTGTTTCACAGGTCTGAGCTGCGTGACGAGTTCAAATGTTTGGTGCAAAAAAATTGTGACCAAGACAAGCATGTGTATTTGAAGGTGGCCAAAGCTTATTTGCCAGGAAAATTTTTTTCACTCACAGAACAGTGCAAATATTTGATGAACAACTCTGGTTCATTCTACTGCAATGGTCAGTATTTGTCTTGCGAATATATGCACTGTTACAATGTGGCTCGGGCCAAGTGTGATAAACTGAATATTTGGGCGCTGGATGGGGCTGTGTGCGGCTTAGAAGAAATTTGCTATAGGTCAAATTGTGAGCGGGTGGAGAGCAAACGGGTGAGTGCTGTGGACAGGGCAGTGGCCAAGATGCGGCACAATTGTCCCGGGGGAACATCGCTGGAAAGTTTTGTGCACAAAAAGAAGTTCAAAGAAGCTGGTTTTGTGTTCACCAAGTCTTGTAATGAGTATTTGAAGGAGAAATTTGCGCACATAAACGAGGCGGAAAAAGAGGCCCTGTCTGCAGTTTGCTGCGAACAGTTCAAGAAGTTTTCTAATTTTAAGTGTGATGGCACTGAAGGAAATTGTGATAGATATATTTGTGAGGAAAATCCGTGCTACAACAATGGAAAGTGTGTGGAACTAAAGATAGAAGGAAAAGATAAATTCACTTTTAAGTGTATTTGTGCCAAGGGATTTAGTGGTCCTCTGTGTTTGACTGTGGATCCGTGCTACTTTGGGCCGTGTGGTTTCAATGAGATGTGCATGACGTTTGGCAGTGATGGCTCCTATGTGTGCATGTGTGTGGCGGACAAAAAGAATCATTCTAAATGCGAAGATAGCTTGGTGTATGACCAGGGAAAGTTTTTTGTTGAGTCGACAGACAAAGTCAGAAAATATCTCAGCTTAGTGGTCACGAGTGCCCTCAGTGTGGTTGTATCTATTTTACTTGTTTTGCAGTCGATTTCTCTTATTAAAATGAAAAGGTAGAGGGTCCCAACCTGAAGAAGAAATTATTTAATTAATTTATGTGTTTTTTTGTTTTTTTTTGTTGAAGTTAAAAAAGATGATATAGATCTGTATTGTTTATTTATTAATTTTAAGTTACAAAAAAAAATAATGGCGTGTGCTAATTCATTAACTTAAATTAATGATTTTTCGTCAATTTTACTAGATTAATATAAAAATGAGATACTTTTCACAAAATTACTTATTTAATTGAAAAATGTGATTTTATTTTAAAAATCAAGTTTGATGCAAGTTTTCTAACATTTAATTAAATTAAATAAATTAGAAATTAATTTTTAATTTTACTTTTTTAAAAATTTTTTGTTTGTCCCTTATCATTTAATGAACCGAATTGTAAAAATCAAAGAATTATTGAGACCAAAACTAGTAAACAGATTACAGAACTCACATTTTTCATCAAAATGCATACCGTAACATTCTAAATTATCAGAATATTGTTCTAAATCAAAAAAAAAATTTCTAATTGTACAAAACATCCTTCTCTGGCTCGAAAAATTACTCAAAATGGACTTAAACGTCTATCTGCTGATTTTTAGTTTTCTTTTAATTAATATTATGTTTTATAATTTTAATATAATTTAGAAAAATTAATAAGAATAATATCAGTTATGAAAATTTAGTAAAAAGATTTTTTTTCAGTAATTTTAGTTTTAAAATAATAAATTGCCAAAAATTAAGACGAATGGATAAAAATTGATATATTAATCATTAATGAGTTAAGAACCATTTCATTTAAATTCAACGATGAAAATCAGATTTGTTTAAAAGTCAAAAGTCTCAAGTCATGTCCAAGTCCGAACCAAAGACTTTTATTTTTTTTTAAATACAAAAAAAAGTCCGGACTTTGACTTTAAAAAACATAGGATGAAAAAATTGAAAACGATTTAAACTTATACTATGTAATTTTTTTATTTTATTTTAATCCATTGTAAAAATTGCTTTTTAAGCTATTTTAGATTCCATTTTTTATTATTTTTTTGTTAATTTTGGAAATCACAATACTAAAAACCCAATCTTAAATTACCGATTTTTTTAGTAAAATCCACTAAATAAAATAAATAATTTTGATATTATCCCAAGTCAAATTTTATTAACTCACAAAAAATTTTTAAAATATTTATTAGCTTATTAACTCAATCAGTTTACACCAAAACTCAATGAGTTGTTTGCAAGATTTTACAGAATTAACAAAATAAAGGGATTCAAGCTATTTTAGAATAAAATATATAAAAAATCAAAACAAAGTTAAATTTAAATTTTTTTTGTAAGTAAAATAAAGAAAAATATTTAGAATATTTTAACAGTTTTAATATAACTTCATTAAACATTAATTTGTTTCATTTTAAATACCTGATTGATATTTTTCAAATTAAGAGACCGATTAATAAAAGTAAAAAATAGAAAAAAATATTGAGCATAATTCAAAATATTATCAAAAAGAAATAAAACCTTTCTTTAAATATTTTTTGTGTATTAATGTCCTAAATACAAATAGATATTTAAACTGAAACAAATGAATGAGTAATGAAGTTTTCTTAAAATTTTATGAATATATAAAATGTTAAAATTTTGATAAATATTTTTTTAAATCTAAAAAATAAAGCAACAAAAGTAATAATTTATGCAAATAAAATAAAATCAAAATTTCAACCAAACTCATCGGAATTTTCACGTTATAAAAAAGACATGGTTTTCACTTATTTTTCAAGCTTAAAATTTTCGCTTACTTTTTTATCAAAATAAGCTCTACAAAAAATCAGATTATAACTTTAAATGGCATCTTGAAGTTGATGATCAATTCAAATATCATTTCAATTCAAAAAGTTTATCCTTAGATATTAAACGTAATCTTTGATTTAATTTAAATAATTGTAATGTAACATGCTTTACATGCAATGTAAATTTAGAAAATAAAAAAAAATTGTAAAAACATTTTCTCAATCCAATGATAAAATCGATTTTCAATTTAGTTAACTGATTTTTTGTAAAGTTTTGTCTTCATTTTATAACTTATTTTGAATTTTTTTTAATTTAATTTTTTTAATTTAATTGTGAATGCTAAACACAAATACTTTTGAAATAAAAAATCTCAAATAAACTTTACAAAAAATCAGTTAATACATTTAAATATTAAAATCGATTATCGATGGACTGGGAAAAAGTTTTTTAAATTTTTTTTTTATTTTCTAAATCTACATTGCATGTAAAGCATGTTACATTACAATTATTTAAATTAAATCAAAGATTACGTTTAATATCTAAGGATAAACTTTTTGAATTGAAATGATATTTTGAATTGATCATCAACTTCAAGATGCCCTTTAAATTTTAAAAAAATTGATTTTATCAATGGGTTAAAAAAAATTTTTTTTTAAATGATTTTATGTTTCAAATCTACATTACATAAAAATTTTTAAAATTAAATTAAAGATTATTTTTAATATCAAAACATTAACTCTTCGAATTGAAATGATATTTCGAATTTATCATCAACTTCAAGATGCCAAATTAAGCTAAATTCAATAAAACTTTAACTGATTTATTTTAAAATCTGCAATTTAACTAAAACAAAAAATATTTAAAAATTATTTTTAATTAAATTTTAATGTAACATTTATAATTTTTATCAATATAAGCCAACTTTCCATTTTTCAGATATCTAGCATAAATTGGATGCTGTACATTGACCTGTTTGACTAGGTCTAATTTTTCTTCCTTCCATACCTTGATTTGACCACCTTCGCATATGCTAACAACATGTCCGTCATTATTGGAAATAATTGATGAAATTGATGAAGAATGACATTTTTTTCTTAATTTAAAATTCAAATTTTTGTCTACTTTTATTATTTCACCTTCTTTTGTTCCAGCAAAACATTCACTCTGATTTAAATCCTTTAGCACTGTTATTTTTGGATCTATTTTTTGAGAACATTGTAGTGATCCTGTTTCATTACTAAATTTAAAAACACTGCAACGAAATAGACCACAATCACAAAAAAATAAATTGGAGCAACTTTTAATCTTAGAAAAATCTAACTCAGTTGTACCCAAACAAAAATGATTCACAATTTTTCCATTTAAATAATTTAATTTTGTTAAAAAGCCATCATCAGTCATGAATAAAATTGAATCGTTTACAAATTCAACAAAAACTATTTTATCATTAATTATATCATAACTATTTAATAATTTGTAATTAAACCAAATTTGTACCATAAACTCACTGTCTATAGTTATCACTTCATTTTTCAAGGATTTAAACAGAAACGTTATTTTGTTTTTTCCAGTTTCTTTCTCTTTAAATTGATCATTTTCAGGATGAAAAATAATAAAATTTGATTGTTTTGAAAATGAAGTATAAACCAACTCACCAGTACTTAGTTCCTCAATTTATGCTAGCCCAACCTAATCAATTAATTTGAACTTTGATTCTGATTTGGTTTTGGAATCATTTGATGCCAGATTAAAATTTTTTAAATCAATTTGCCGAAAAATTTGCACAAGTCATATTCACAAAGGTCCACTGTTTCTCCGTCAAAAAATTCAATATTTTTAAATTTATCAAAATTTATTAAATATTCATCCAAATAATTGCTTCTTAAATCTGACATTGTTTTTTCATTAATTTGATGATTAATTGACTTTTCATCAAAATTTAATTCTCTTCTTAAGTCCTTGGTGTTTATTCTTATAAAATCTGCTTTGATTGAATCAATAAATTTAACTTTGTGCTTGTCTACATCATATAACATAGACTCATAATAGTTATCAATTGATTTAGCCATTAAATTTTTAACAACTTCCCTTCTTAGGTCAATTTTTTTGACCAATTCAGAGAGATAGTTGGTCGAAAAAGATTCCGGGTCCAACCGAATGATAGAGTGTCCAAGATAAAATAAAGTAAAAAATTGTTGTAGGCTTACTTGCCTATCAGAATTCATTGTATAAAAAGAAAACAAAAGTTTGTGTTTAAACCTCTTTATTATAACTCTAAAGTTCCGCAAAAAATATACCAAATAAAATATTCTTTTTATATACAAAATTTATAATTATATCTCTAAGCCACCAATTCCAGTAGTTAATATAAATAATAACTAGGGAATCATAATTAAGAAGCGTAAAGTTAGCTACGAACTAACAAGTTCATTTAGCCGCTAACACACTCCCCCTTGTTATATTCGACGTCCTCATCGAAGACATATTGGTTTAATCACAAAACCAGTTTTATCTGCGTCTACTACGGGTGCAGTCCAATCTCGAGGATTGGGGTATTACATTCCGTCACCGGTTTTTTGTGGGACGCCTGGCGATCCCTCTTCGGGAAAGCAGCCGATCGTGATCCACTACCGGGGCGCATACCCATGCTCTATTACGGCTACTAAGTATCTTCCTAGTTTTTTTCAACTTAAATTAATGTCTTTCTTATCTTATCTTATTATTTATTTTTTTTTTTTTTTTTTTTTTTTTAATTCAATCAATTCTTTAAATAGAATCACTAATTCATATTCATCTCCAAGTTAGCAATTAGCAACTAATAATTTAATCAATTCGTATAATAAATTGATTTGATTAATTGGATTGATTAATTCATTAAAATTTTCAAACAAAAATTACACAAAAAAAAAAACAATAGAATTAATCAAATCAAAGCGTAGATCATGGATAACAAAAGTTTTGTTATCCTTTTCGATCCGAAACGTCAAATTACTCAATCTAGCAATTACTTAATAAGGACCTTGCCAACTTGGCAAAAGCTTTTGTGTGAACCCTTGTTTAGGAACCGGCCAATAAACCATGACTTCTGAGCAAACTTCATAATTAACAGGTTTGTGTGTTTTATCATATTGTTCTTTATAATAGTTAATTCTTCTTTCCCTTTGTTGTTCTATATTCTCATAGCTGGTTCTCAACCGATTAAGCAGCTTTATTTTATAATCAAATTTGTCCTCAGTATCATCTGCCTCAGCATTTCTTGCTGTACCAAACTTAAGATCAGAAGGTAAAACGGCATCTCGCCCATGCAACAAAAAGAAAGGTGTTTCCTTAATAGTCATATTAATGGTAACTCTGTAGGCCAATAAAATGTCATCGATTAATTCATCCTAGTTATTTTGATTTTCTTTAACTAACATTGCAAGTGCGTTTGACAGGAATCTGTTAAATCTTTCAGTTTTCCCGTTAGTTTGCGGATGTTTGCTACTGCATTTCAGCTTATTAATATTGAACTTCTTGCAAAGTGTTTTAAACAAATTCGAGGTAAATTGAGTTCCCTGATCTGTTAACATTTGCTTGGTTATCCATGTCGCGTAATTATCACAGAGTAGAATTTTCTAGCCACCTCTTCAGCCTCCAAAGTACGCAATGGAAAAGCCTCTATCCAATTTGTAAATAGATCAACAAAAACAAATATATATTTAAAACCATTCATTGACCTTTTAAGTGGACCGAGAATATCCAAACCCACAATCTCAAATGGATATGAAACCTGAATTGGCTGTAACATTCCATTTTTGACAGGTTGACTCGGTTTAACCCGATTTAAACTTAAACAAGCGCTTACCCATCTCCTTATATCTGAATACATACCCTGCCAGTGAAACTTATTTTTTAAGTGATGATACATCTTGTCACGACCTACATGAGCTAGTGCTTTTTAATGATAGTTTTCTAGTAAAATAGGTATTAATTGTTGTGGGACAGCTAACAGGAGTCCTTTTTCTCCATTAAAATAGAGTATCGAGTCTTTGATCGTGAACCTAAGGGAGTAGTTCGAGTTATTGTCTCTTAAAAGACTGTTGAAAATAGAATGTAAGTAGGGATCCTTAGCCTGCTCCTCTTTGATGTAAAAAATTAAGAATTGAACTTGTCTCTATTCCGTGTTGAATAATCCCTATTAACAAGTAAGGATCAATATCAATTACATCAGGCTCTATTCTTCTTGGGACAAGTCTAGATAAAGCGTCAGCATTTGAGTTTTAAGAACCTTTCTTGTGTCTTATTTCAAAGTTAAATTCACTTAGCCTCAAGGCCCACCTTACAAGTCGTGCAGGAGCTTTAGCTTCCATTAACCATTTCAAGGATTCATGATCAGTTTCAATCAAGAATTTCAGTCCGATAAAAAATGGTCTAAACTGCTCACATGCCCATAGTATAGCATATGCTTCCTTCTCCCTAACAGTCCAGTTTTTTTCAGAGGGTTGTAAACTTCTGCTAATATATTGATTACCTTTTCCTCTCCATTGATACGTTGACAAAGTACAGCACCTAACCCCACGTCACTTGCATCAGTTTGGACAATAAAAGGATAGTTGAAATCTGGGTGACTTAAAATCGGTTGTTGAGTTAATAAAGTTTTCAGTTTATCGAAACTATCTTGATGTTTTTCCGACCAAGCGTATTCCATGCTTTCATGGGTTATCTCATATAGGCATGACGCAATAGTAGAAAAATTTGCAACGAATTTTCTTTAATATCCACATAATCCCAAATAACTTCTTAACTCACACTTCGATTTAGGAACAAGTATCTACAAAATAGCTTTTATTTTCTGTGGGTCAGGGCTTATACCTGCAGCACTAACCTTGTGACCTAAATAAATCAAGTCTCTTTTACAAAAAGAGCATTTCGAACTCTAACTTTTAAGTTGAATTCTCGCATCCTTTCGAACACAGATTTTAAATGCTTTATATGGGCCTCAAAAGTGCTCGAGAAGATGATAATATCATCAAGATAAATCAGACAACAAAGCCATTTTAATCCTGCAAACGCGATGTCCATATATCTTTGGAAAGTCGCTGGAGCGTTAGTCAGTCCGAATGGCATGACCTTGAACTCGTACAATCCGCAATGGCTTATGAAAGCTGTTTTCTCTTGGTTGTTTTGTGCAACAGGAACTTGATAATATCCAGAAAAAAGGTCCAAAGATGAAAAGAAACTACAAGAACCCAGGCTGTTTAAAGTGTCATCAATTCTTGGTAAAGGATAAACATCTTTCTTTGTTATTTTATTCAGCTTGCGGTACACAAAATCGTATTGAACCATCTTTTTTTCCAACCAAAGAAACGGGAGCTGCCCAAGGACTTCGTGATGGTTCGATAACTTTCTTCTCCAACATATCTTTAACGTGCTCTTCTATGACTTTCTTTTCATTCACTCCTACGCGTCTAGGTGCACAACTTCCAGGATTATTTATTTTCAGTATCAATATTGTGTACGAAGCCTTTAGCCGAACCCGGGTTTCCTAATGTTTGACTAAAGAGATCCTTGTAATCTATAAGAAGTTTAGAAAGTTCTTCCTTCTGATTATCATTGAGCGAGGTAGTCGAGAGATCTACTCCTTCAGGGAATGTCATATTTTTGGTAGGTTTCTCATTTTCTTGGGGATTATGTTCCAGGTCTTGAGCGATTAAAAGAAATTCATTGCTATCAAATTGTGATAAATTTGCCACAATTGTTCTTTTTGGTAAACAAACTGTTTCTTTCGTTAAATTTGCTAAACAAATGCACACTTCGCTTTCATCTGACAGAACACCCTTTCCGGCATAAATCCCGAATCTCTCTACAAGTAGATAACTGGTTACTAGACTTTGGCCTTTGTGAGTTTTATTTACAATGGCCGGAACCAAAACTTCACAAAAAGGAGGAAAAAAAACGTTTTCAGAAAAAACTAAATAATTTTCAGGAATTTCACAACTAGGAATGGTTCGAACAAAGTCTGGATCAATTATTATCGTTTTAGTTGCCGGTCGAATTAAGACATCATATAGCGTGATAAAGTCCATTCCAAAAAGAACATCATAAGGTAACGTTTCTAAAACCAGCAATTCTAAAGGATAGAAATCCCCTTCTATGTCAATATCTATTTTAACTCTGAAATTACTTTCTGTTAACGAAGTGTCTCCTAATTTAATTTTCAAAGGGCTTTCTAATTTGCTAAATTTGATACTTGCTGGTTCCGCAATTTCATGAATTTTATTCAAACATTCTTTCTTAATCATGCTTCTGCTAGCTCCTGTGTCGAGGACATTTGATACATTAATACCAAATATGTTAGCAGATATTTTTATTAGGTTGCTGGAATTTAGGTCTAAGGAGATGAATTTGTGAATGTTGATTTCTTTTGTTTCTCCTAAAGAAGAAGATTGTAGAACTGGAGTAAATGGTTCATGGAATAAAACTGGGTCAAAGAAAAGCTTTATGCACATTTCTAAATCATTTATTAAATTTGAAGTTTGGGTAGCTGCTGTCACTACTCTATTTAGAGGTGAATGACCTGTTCTTACTCTGTTCGGACAATACGGTCTAATATGTCCCACTTGATGACAATGTTAGCATATGCGGGTTTCATTAGGATTAGTTGGAGTTTTTAAAGCCAACTTACCTTGATCAGGTCCGTTTGAGTGTTTCAATTCAAAATTACTATTTTTCTTAAAACGTTTATTTTGGAATCGTCGGTTTGTATCTAATCTATTATTTCCTATATCGGTTTTATTTTGATCATCACGCCAAGTTTGAATTTCATTTATTAAGTTCGAACAATGTTGTTTCGATAAATTTACTTGTTTATTGATTTTCTGATATAAAGTTGACAGATTGTTTTCCAAATTTTTCGAATCATTATTCTTTTTAGCATCTGCTGTAGAAGTGGATTGGTTTGTTCTTTGTTTGTCACCACCTTCAGAATCAGGCTGTTCCGATTTTATCTCATTTACAAACACTTGCTCCTTCTTTTTAGTTCCTTTATCAACTTCACAAATCTCAGCAAAACGTTATCCTTCTTGCAGATCAGTTGGTTTTCTTACACGAACCATTGCCGCTAAATCATTTGACAGTCCTCTTAGAAAATTTTCCAATTTCAATTTTCCTAATACAATTGGATCGGCAATCATAGGATAAGCTTTCTTTACCATCTGAGCTATCTTTAAACTGAAGAAAACTAAAGTTTCGGAGGAGTCACGTTTAAGTTTAGTTAACTCTAACAGATAATGATCAGGATTTGTTTAACAAAAGAGTTTTCTCATCTCGAAACTAAATTTGTCAAAAGTGTTTATATCTTGTTCATTAAGGCCTTCCATGCATTCCCGTGCCTTCGATCCCATATAAGCTTTAAAGAGCTACATCTTACGATTTTCCTCAAGAGGTCTTCGTTTTGAATTCAGCAAGCCATTGTTCGAAATCTTCCCCTGGTGTTCCATTATATAGCCTAATGTTAATATTTATTGGGTATTGTGAGCGAGAAGTCACAACTGTTGCTTCACCATCGACATCTTCCTCACAGACTTCTTCTCTTTTTGCTATTTTTCTTGGTCTACCAGGTCCTCTTTGCTTGTTTCCAATTGTACTTTCATCTCTTTCTCTCTCCGCGGTTCTTTTAGTCGCAGCGCCATTATGTTGTAGGCTTACTTGCCTATCAGAATTCATTGTATAAAAAGAAAACAAAAGTTTGTGTTTAAACCTCTTTATTATAACTCTAAAGTTCCGCAAAAAATATACCAAATAAAATATTCTTTTTGTATACATAATTTATAATTATATCTTTAAGCCACCAATTACAGTAGTTAATATAAATAATAACTAGGGAATCATAACTAAGAAGTGTAAAGTTAGCTACGAACTAACAAGTTCATTTAGCCGCTAACAAAATGTTTTTGTTGAATTTTTTTTTCATTTTGCTATTTTAAAAAGGTCGTTTGTAAATTATCCCTGTTTTTCTTGTTACGGTTTTTAAGATGAACCATTAATTTTATTTAATTAATTTATTTAATTGATAAAGATTTTTATTTAATCTTTGAAATAATAAATAAAAATAATTAGTGATTTAATAAAAATTTATTAAACAAATAAAAAAAGATATAAAAAATAATTATATTGAAAAGGAAGAAGAAAAATTAATTAAAAAATTTAAAAATTCCAGAAGTTGAGACTTCTTGAATGGTTTGATCAACAGAGAGATGAAAAAAAGTGTTTTAATAGTCTTGCTTTAAAATTGAAGGCATTAGAGCACTTTTATACTAAGCTGACTCGATATTGTCTTTATTTTTGTACAAGCCTCAGATTGTCATTGGTAGTATGTTTTAATTACGCCCAGCTTCACTTTGGTTATTATTCGTCTTTAAAAAGTCCAAGCCTCCTGTTTTCTATCTAAATAAATTGTTACCGAGTATTTATTGTGATATTTGTCGTTTGAATTTAGAAATTTTCAGTTCGGGTACGGTTTCGTCATCACTTAAGATCATTTTTGAATAAAAAGATTGAAAATATTTTAGATGTTTCCTTGCTAATGAGTTCCACAAAAATAACGAAACCATTATCTTATTGGTCCAAGGTTTTGCATTCATTCGTAGTAATAGCAGTTGTAACTCAGATCAAATTTGGGAAATAACTCTACAAATTTGTCAAAGATCAGGTTGATGTTGTTATTTATTCTTTTTTTATAAAAATAAAATTCTAATTTGAATTCTTTTATACAGAAACTGTAAATGAATTTGCTAAAATAGAGCTCAAATGTGTTCATTCCATAGTTATTGAGATCACTGATTCTTGGAATTTGAAGCTGTCCAATGTTTTTAAGATGGTATTTATTTAGTAGTGTTTTAACCCAAATTTGATGTCATATTAAATTTGAGTAAAAAAGCAGTTACAATATTATTTTCAACAGTTACAGTAGCTATTATTTTCTAGTCATAATTTTTCATATTTAAATGCTTGTTTTTTCACTTATTTGTTTCAGATTCCATTTTCACAAATAAAAGTTTATCATTTAAATTATACTTTGTTTCAACTCAACCAAGGATAAGTCACCCAATTGCCCCGTGTACAGACTTATCCAACAATTAAGTATATAACCAAACTCAGTTATAACAAATGGTGCCCAACGGGAGGAGAATTATATATTTTAGTTAAACACAGTCTCACTTTAAAAGAGAAAACAATTTCGTAACCCACGTTGGTTCGAATTAACAATTAAATCCTATTTAATAGTCTCCAAATAGCGATACTCAGGTAGTCTCCGTGCAACCTTTAACCAACAAAACCCATCACAATTACAATAATCATTCGAAAAACGTGGAAATATAAAATGCCAGTGTGGAGTCCGTTAATGTACATGTATGCTGGTCTACAGCACTTCACGCAATTAATTTACACAAAACACGTCATAGAGGACGAATTAAAACGATCCTAATTTGGTAAAGGTGCTAGATCAAAACTGAACGTTAACACACCTTTCAGTACACTTCTAGAAATTTTTTTGGACAGGCTTAACAACTACTATTACAATCAAAGCTATTTTAAATATATTTGGGATATTACAATAGCCCTAATAATTTTAAAATGTGCATGGATTGTTGTTCCTAGAACAGCAACGTGCTTATGGAATTGGTGGAAAATACCCCAAAGACAATCACAATATGTTAGTCAAGAAATAAAAATCACACCATCAAAATTCACAATTAATCAAGATTTCAATGCATGGAAAAAAGGAGTCGAACGGTATGCAAAAAAAATAACCGACAAAACGGGTGCTCTTTTTTCCTTAATGGAGGATTGTTTCATTGAACAACTAGAACAGCGACTTTTAGTTAGAAATCCACATGCTACGTTCGATGAAATCAATAGAACATCTTCAAAATTATTCGGTAGAAACCCGATTTACAACGACCCGCTAATGGAGTTCGTAATTCGAACACAATTACAACATGAGACAATATTTCAATTCATGTTTCATCTAGAAAATTTAGCCTCTAAAGCTTATCTCCAACATGATGATAGATACAGAGAACCCATCATAGTTGATAGACTCATCCGTGGTCTAGGCGACAATAGAATTCAGAGCGAACTTTGCCAAATGGAAACAATAGAAACGATTCAAGAAGTGTTGGACAAAGCCAATAAACTAGAAGTCGGTTTCCAAAAGTGCAAAAAGATCATCGATAACAAAAATTCGAGAAATAATGGGGCTGAAAACAAAAACAACAATCAATACAAGCGTATTATAAATTTTTTTAAACAAAAGATATAATAAGATAAAAACCTCATCAAATTTAATTTTGTCATTTAAATTTTCAACAGGTACACACAAAACTTTTCCAAGGAATTTAGACTTAGCAAGTTTTGGGTCCGGTTGATCCACACAAACTCTAATTTTCATTGAATCACTCATTTTAATTCCAATATTTTCCTAATTTTAATTCTAATTGGATATAGTTTTAAAATCTAGGTGTGTTAGATGTAAGAAGAACAATGTTAGATAAATTATTGTAATCAAAAGTTAATTTGGATTTATTTATTCTTTTATTTTTTATATTTTATAAAAAAAATTAATTTTAAGCTCATTAATTTTAATTTTTTATTTAAGTATTTAAGTTTAAGTGTGTAATTTTAAGTATTTAGAGTTAGTTGTCGGTTCGGTTGTCGGGTTAATACCTGAAAAAGGCGGGTATAACGGGTAAGTTGTCGGGTAAATACCTAAAAAAGTCGGGTATAACGGGTAAGTTGTCGAGTTTGGGGATACAACCAAACCCTAACCCATACCCGACCTTTTTTGGGTGCATATGTATGGTAATAGGTTCCATCTGCCATTGGTCCAAAGAAGTCGCCACTAACTTGTTCCCATGGACCGTAATGCATTGGAGATGGGTTCAATGGAACAAACTGTACCTTAGTGTTCAGTGATTGACAAACCTTACAAAGCATTATGGTGTCTTCGACCAACCGGTCGATGCCTGGGAACCACGCTTTCGAGCGAATAAGGGCTTTGGTTTTTACAATGCCTTGATGACCCTGGTGGGCGAGCTGTATGGCTCTTAGACGTAGGCTCGTAGGGACAATGATCTGGTTGCCCCGGAGGATGATTTTCGTTTATAACCTTGTTGTATTTGACCAACTTAATGGGGGGTTAAGTTCTATTTCCCTGTCCTATCCAGCTCCTAAGAGATTGAAGCTCTTCATCTTTGGCTGTTTCGGCTATAATATCTTCCATTGATATAGCATTTGGCCTAGCGCATTCGGCAATGAAGTTAATGTACTTTTCACCGGACTCAGAGTCACCAGAATTATCAACTGATTTTACCGGGTTCCGTGAGAAGTAGTCGGCCACATTCGAGTTTCCTGGTTTGTGGAGAATCTGGAAATCGAATTGGGTGAGTCCAAGAGCCCAACGTTCTATGCGTGCTGGAGGTCGATTTGCAGTGTTGCTAAAGATGAGCTTGACAGCTCTGTTGTCGGTGATTAACTTGAAGTGTGACCTGATCAAGTATAACCAGAACTTTTCACAGGCCCAGACTGAGGCCAATGCTTCTTTCTCGCACAGGCTGTACCGGCGTTCTGTGTCGCTCAATAACCTTGAGGCAAAGCAAATGATTTTCATTTGTGATTTGTCCTTTGGGTTTCTTTGCTGTAGTACTGCACCTAGGCCAACTGGACTTGCATCCACGACTAGTTCGGTACTCCAGTCTTTGTCATAAAAACCCATAAAGTCGTTTGAGATGGCTTCTTTGAGCTTGCATAGGGCTTGGTCATGCTCATTTGTCCATTCCAATTTCACATTTATCTTTGTGAGTCGCCATAAGGGTTCTGTGATTGAGCAAGTGTTTTTAATAAAGCGACTGTTAGCTTGAATAAGTCCCAGCAGGGGTCTTTATTCCTTAACGTTTGCAGGAGGACTGGTTTCTCTGAGTGCCTTGCACTTGTCATCAGTAGGTCTGATGCCCTCTTGTGAAAGTCTTAAACCAAAGAATATCAGTTCCCTTTTGTTAAACTCACACTTGTCAACATTTAATGTAACACCTCTTTTCTACATGCGTTTGAGTACATTCATTAGTGCTTGGTCGTGTTCTTCGTCAGTCCTACCGAACACCAGAATGCCATCTGTCATGTTAGTTTGACTGTCAATGTCTTTAAGCATGTCACGTTTTTCCTCAGTAAACTCTTCAGAAGCGCTAGATATCCCCATGTGGAGTCTATGTATCTGAAGAGTCCACAATGGATTGTTATCGTTGTAAGTTGCCTGGATTCAGGTGACAATCTTAACTGGTGAAACGCTTTACGAATGTCTAATTTTGACATTTTGCCTACCCCTATGAGTGTGTAGATAAGGTCTTCAAGTGATTTAGTGGGGTGCCGTGTTCGGCGTAGGGCTTTGTTCATTGGTCTCGCATCACAGGTAAGCCTTACCTCGATCTCGTCGCCAGGCTTTTTAAGTTTTTGATCATCCTTAGGTACAACAACTAAGTTTGGAATCCAAGGCGTAGGACCCATTGTTGAGTCAACTTTTTCAAGTATGCATTCTTCGACTTGTTTTTCGAGCTCTCTTTTAACAGCGTCTTGAAGGTGAACAGCTACTGGTCTGAGCTTTTGTTTGACTGGTCTAACATTTGGGTCAATTTCCAGTCTGACCTCAGTGTTTTTGATGCAACCCATCTTCTCTGAGAAAAGGCTTGGAAACATGAGCTTAAGCTTCTCTTTGAAATCAAGGACTGTTGATGGTGGGGCCGTGTTTTCTTTGGTCTGGTTGCTGGACACATTGTTCACAATTTTAATCACTTCCAAGGCCAGGGCTGTCAAGTGTCACGAACTAAACTCAGTGTACAGTTACATCATCATCAACATCAATAACAGCACTTAATTTAATCATGAATTAAAAGCATGATTAAATGATGAAGGTGCCATTCCTTTAGAAGTTGTTTTCTTATTTTGTGTTTTGCACACGGCACTATTTATAGTTATATTTATATTTAGTTAATATACAATTGTTTTATTATTAATTTAAAACCTCATTTTATGTTTCTTGTGTTTTCCCTTTATTTCTGTATGTAACCATTTGGCTACTTAGAGTGGCCACTTTCTTTTATTCATTTAGAAAATAAATTTATTAAATCACAAGCTTATTATTTATTTTACTTGTTGTTGAATCAAAATAATACTTTATTGGCGACGAGGAATAAAAACATGGGTGTTGAAGATCAATTTATGACGATGTTCAACGTAGATGAAGACGAAAACAGGGGCCAACGGTGAGAAGAATGGGTGTCTAGTCTTGAGCGATTGATGTCAATCATAGATATTGTTGATGAAAAACAAAGACAAAACTACTTGTTTTTCTTTGGAGGTTCTGAGTTAGAGAAGATTGACAAAAAGAGTGCTAATGAAAAAGACTCTTATGAGAGTGTAATGAAGATGTTCCCCGACTTTTTATTTGTTTTATTTTAATTTTATGTGTTATAAAGTTGAAGAAAAATACTTCATTCGTTATTTTAATATTTTAACATAAATACAACTTTAATTTTTTTACATAAGATATTACAGTATTTGAAATAAAGAATATTTTTAAAATAAACTTAACTTTTTCTTTTACTTGTTCTATCCGAGCGGCTTGTTACCCTGAATAATCACTTATTCATCAGCTTGTCAACTGATGCACAAAGATAAGTAAGAATTATACTTGTCACGTATCTCAGAAGTTAGACGCTTCGAAATGCTGACATATACATTAAGCACTAAGCTCACATCTTGAGTTAATTATAAGCTCGTGTTCTTGACACGAGCATATAGGTATAAATAAGAATTCCATTCTTAGAACTTCAGAACGTTCAATATCTTAAATAAAGCTTTTAAAGAATAACATTGTTTATTATTAACCGGTTACAATTGGTAGCAGCGATAAAAAGATGATTTTTTTTATGGTACCCATTTCAAAAGATTACCTTGAAAAACTTAGTGTACAAGAGCTCGTACACTTAATAAAGACACAAAATGGGTCTTTTGAGAATGAATTCCAGAAATTAGATGACGACAGCGAATTGGTAAGCTGTACAGAAGCCGAACAATTGGAATGGCTTCAAAATGTTCAAAATTCAGGAAAACCTAAGAAGATGCTTATTGAGCTACTTTTCAAAAGAGCTGAGCTATTGGCCAGTATCAAAAAGATGAAAATAGAAGAAAATAGTTTTAGGAATATAAATCAATCAAAACAAAGTGAGGAAGGAGCAAAGAGCACCCTTCAAGAAATGGCCACTTCATCGAAAACTTTAATACATGAGGATGTATTACAAGAAAACGTACGATTCGGACTTAGGGAAACACGAATCATAAATTTTAAAGTCGACGATATACCAAAATTATATGGAAACGATAGAGATAAAGTAGATGAATGGATATCCCTAGTAGAAACTGAGGCTAGGACCCAAGGAATTATTAGAAGTAGGCTAATAGATTGCGTTACAAAACTCCTAAGAGGAAACGCATTACAAATGCTTAGAAACATGCAAAAAAGAGATGAATCAGTTACGTGGGAAAAATTTAAAAATCAATTATTAGCAACCCTGAAACCAGCTGATGTTCAGAGAGGGCTAAGATCTGAGCTAAAAAGTATTAAATTAACGTCAAATTTTGAGGACAACATAATGAAATTCCAGACAATTGCAAAAAAAATAGATAAGATAGATGAGTTCGAATTAGTCTGGTTCTTTCTTGAAGCCCTTGACCCAAGAGTTAGGGCCGAGTTAGAGAGTAAAAATGTAGAAACGCTAAATGATGCAATACGGCATGCAAGAGTTTTTACAAAAGGATTGAGCAATTTTAGCAAACCCACGGTTGTCAACTATTCAAGACAAAAAAATTTTAATAATAAGGATTCTTTTATGAAACCATCCATAAATGGGAAAGAATATGTATCAAAATTTAGAGGTCAGAAATTTGACTACAATGGAAAAGAAAAATTTAGAAGCCAGAATGAGCTGAAGAAAAACTTAATATGCTTCGGATGCAAAAAACCAGGTCATAAAATTTCACAATGTAGGCTAAATAACAATAACAATAACTATAAGCAATATCGTCATACAAGAAGGGTTAATATGGTTTAGGAAGTTAACAATGATTCAGACAATCGGAAAGAAAATCTAGAATATGTGTACACATGTGATACAGGGAACCTTTTATATATATCAGCAACTATAAATGGTATAACACTAACAATGGCACTTGATAGCGGATGTACAACTTCAATATTAAGCAGAAAGTTTGTGGAAAGAAATAAAATAACCGTAAAGGAGTCAGATATTAGAATTAAAACGGCTGATAATAATATTGTTAAAGTAAATGGTAAAACAGAAACATTAAAATTAAATATCGAAGGTCATGTATGCGAAATCGAATTCTTAGTAATCGATCATGATGACAATGATGGGCTGCTAGGTCTTGATTGGTTTATGCGTACAGGAGCTAGTCTTAACCCAAGTGAAAGAAGCTTAAAGTTTCCTAGTGAAGTAGTGTATCTTGAAGTTTCAGAAAAAGAATACTGCAACAAAGTGATAACTGAAAACTTGACAGATGAAAATTGCCCTGACGATTGTTTTTCAGAAGATTTAAACAATTTTAACGAAGATTGGCCTTTAAAATCATTAACTGGAAAAATAGAATTAAAACCGATAGATAATCTAGATGCCAGTGAATATCAATACTTCAAAGAATCTTTAGACTATTTAAAAGATAGATTCGCAATGAGTATAAAAGATGTAACAAGGAGTAAAGTCGATAAGCACGTAATTAGAACAACAGATGAAGTCCCAATATTTCTAAGACCTTATAGAAAATCCTTAAAGGAAAGAGAGATATTACAAGAAGAGCTAAAGACAATGCTTGAAAATGATATTATTGAAATTTCAACATCACCATGGTCTTCACCTGTGGTGTTGATACCCAAAAAAGATGGAAGTAAGCGCTTTTGTGTAGACTATAGAAAGCTAAATCAAAAAACAATCACAGAATCTTGGCCATTACCCAGAATCGACGATATTCTATCAAGGCTGAATGGTTCAACTTATTTTTCAACATTAGACTTGATATCGGGCTACTGGCAAGTAGAAATGCACCCTGACTCTAAAGAAAAAACAGCATTTTCTACACCCGATGGACATTATCAATTTAAAAGACTTCCTTTTGGTTTGAAAAACGCTCCCGCCCAATTCAGTAGATTGATGTTTCGCATATTTGGAAATATGTCATTCTGTGAGGTTTATTTAGACGATATCATTGTCCATTCAAAAAATATTGTAGAACACAAGGAGCATATTAAATTGGTTGGAAAAGCATTACGGGATAATGAATTAAAAATTAAGCCAGACAAATGTCACTGGTTTGCAAGAAAAATCAAAGTCCTTGGATACGTAGTTACATCTTCTTCAATTGAGATGGATCCGTCTAAAACCCAAACAATTATAGGAAGAAAACGCCCTCAAAATCTTAAACAAGTTCAAGAGTTTTTAGGAGCAACAAATTACTATAGAGTTTTTATAAAGGACTACGCTAAAATTTCACAACCTTTATATGTATTGCTTAAAAAAGATGTTAAATTCAAATGGGAAGTTGAACAGGAAAAAGCCTTTAACACGCTTAAAGAAACTCTTACATCTGAACCGATACTAAGACAACCTGATTTCAAGAAGAAATTCATTTTGCACACAGATGCATCAGGATATGCTATGGGAGCTATCCTGTCTCAGCTGGATGACAGTGGTAAAGAGTATGTGTGTTCATATTCTTCAAAACTCCTTAAAGGTGCTGAGAAAAATTATAGCGTTACAGAACGCGAATGTTTGGTTCTCGTGTGGGGAATAAAGAATAATCATACATTTCTGTATGGACAAAAATTTGACGTCGTTACGGATCATATTGCCTTAAAATGGTTAATGTCAATTAAAGAACCAAGTTGGAGACTAGCTAGATGGTCTATTTTCTTACAAACATATGACTTTAATATTATATATAGAAAAGGAGCTAAACATGGGAATGCTGATGCTATTAGTAGACCAGTACTATCATGCAGAACCTTGTGTGAGAGGAATACAATTTTGTGTGATGAAAACTCAAGAAAAAGTCTTGACGTTTACATAGATGAACCACTTTTAAATTTTCTTAAAAATGGCAAACACTCCCCGGGATTGTCAACAAAGCAAGTAAAACGAGTAGAGAGTCAGGCTTCACGCTATATGTATGATCTAAAGGAAGATTTAATTTTTTACTTTGACAAAAAAGGGTGTGCACTGATTGTTCCGAAACCAGATTTAAGATTAAAAATTATTGAGAAATCTCATGTATTAGGACACTTTCAAAAAGAAACAACAGTTGAAAGGATAAGGGAAGAATATTTTTGGAAAAACATTGACAGAGACGTCGAACAATATATTTTGGCATGTGATATTTGCAAACGAAATAATCTGATAGCTTTAAAAGAGCATCCGGCAAAAACACTAAATATTAAAGGTATTTTCGATAGAATAGCTATTGATCTTGTGTTCGGCCTACCGTTAACTGAAGAAGGATTTCTCGGAGTCATGGTAATAAGCGAATACCTTACCAAATATCCATACGTAGAACCTATTAAAAGTAAAACAGCTATTGAAATTGCTGATCACCTATGGAAATTTATATGCTTGTTTGGTCCTCCTAAGGTTATTCTTTCAGATCAGGGGACAGAGTTTAACAACACTATCGTAGATAATCTTATTAAAAGAATTGGCGCTGAGCATGTTGTTACATCAGCATACCACCCTAGGACAAACGGTCAGGTTGAGAGATTTAATGGAGAATTCGTTAAATGTTTAAGGCGACATTGTGAACAGAATACTGAAGACTGGCCAAAATGGATACCGTATGTGTTGCTAGCATATAGAACTAGAGTCCATAATTCAACATTATTCTCTCCATTCGAGTTAATGTTCGGAAGAAAAATGAACGGATTTAGGAACTGGTCTTCTGTTGATTCAGAGTTTAAACACAACGCACTGGATGAACGTGTCTTGGAGATAAAATTTTTGATGGAAAAATCTTAATAATTCATATTCATCTCCAAGTTAGCAATTAGCAACTAATAATTTAATCAATTCGTATAATAAATTGATTTGATTAATTGGATTGATTAATTCATTAAAATTTTCAAACAAAAATTACACAAAAAAAAAAACAATAGAATTAATCAAATCAAAGCGTAGATCATGGATAACAAAAGTTTTGTTATCCTTTTCGATCCGAAACGTCAAATTACTCAATCTAGCAATTACTTAATAAGGACCTTGCCAACTTGGCAAAAGCTTTTGTGTGAACCCTTGTTTAGGAACCGGCCAATAAACCATGACTTCTGAGCAAACTTCATAATTAACAGGTTTGTGTGTTTTATCATATTGTTCTTTATAATAGTTAATTCTTCTTTCCCTTTGTTGTTCTATATTCTCATAGCTGGTTCTCAACCGATTAAGCAGCTTTATTTTATAATCAAATTTGTCCTCAGTATCATCTGCCTCAGCATTTCTTGCTGTACCAAACTTAAGATCAGAAGGTAAAACGGCATCTCGCCCATGCAACAAAAAGAAAGGTGTTTCCTTAATAGTCATATTAATGGTAACTCTGTAGGCCAATAAAATGTCATCGATTAATTCATCCTAGTTATTTTGATTTTCTTTAACTAACATTGCAAGTGCGTTTGACAGGAATCTGTTAAATCTTTCAGTTTTCCCGTTAGTTTGCGGATGTTTGCTACTGCATTTCAGCTTATTAATATTGAACTTCTTGCAAAGTGTTTTAAACAAATTCGAGGTAAATTGAGTTCCCTGATCTGTTAACACTTTGCTTGGTTATCCATGTCGCGTAATTATCACAGAGTAGAATTTTCTAGCCACCTCTTCAGCCTCCAAAGTACGCAATGGAAAAGCCTCTATCCAATTTGTAAATAGATCAACAAAAACAAATATATATTTAAAACCATTCATTGACCTTTTAAGTGGACCGAGAATATCCAAACCCACAATCTCAAATGGATATGAAACCTGAATTGGCTGTAACATTCCATTTTTGACAGGTTGACTCGGTTTAACCCGATTTAAACTTAAACAAGCGCTTACCCATCTCCTTATATCTGAATACATACCCTGCCAGTGAAACTTATTTTTTAAGTGATGATACATCTTGTCACGACCTACATGAGCTAGTGCTTTTTAATGATAGTTTTCTAGTAAAATAGGTATTAATTGTTGTGGGACAGCTAACAGGAGTCCTTTTTCTCCATTAAAATAGAGTATCGAGTCTTTGATCGTGAACCTAAGGGAGTAGTTCGAGTTATTGTCTCTTAAAAGACTGTTGAAAATAGAATGTAAGTAGGGATCCTTAGCCTGCTCCTCTTTGATGTAAAAAATTAAGAATTGAACTTGTCTCTATTCCGTGTTGAATAATCCCTATTAACAAGTAAGGATCAATATCAATTACATCAGGCTCTATTCTTCTTGGGACAAGTCTAGATAAAGCGTCAGCATTTGAGTTTTAAGAACCTTTCTTGTGTCTTATTTCAAAGTTAAATTCACTTAGCCTCAAGGCCCACCTTACAAGTCGTGCAGGAGCTTTAGCTTCCATTAACCATTTCAAGGATTCATGATCAGTTTCAATCAAGAATTTCAGTCCGATAAAAAATGGTCTAAACTGCTCACATGCCCATAGTATAGCATATGCTTCCTTCTCCCTAACAGTCCAGTTTTTTTCAGAGGGTTGTAAACTTCTGCTAATATATTGATTACCTTTTCCTCTCCATTGATACGTTGACAAAGTACAGCACCTAACCCCACGTCACTTGCATCAGTTTGGACAATAAAAGGATAGTTGAAATCTGGGTGACTTAAAATCGGTTGTTGAGTTAATAAAGTTTTCAGTTTATCGAAACTATCTTGATGTTTTTCCGACCAAGCGTATTCCATGCTTTCATGGGTTATCTCATATAGGCATGACGCAATAGTAGAAAAATTTGCAACGAATTTTCTTTAATATCCACATAATCCCAAATAACTTCTTAACTCACACTTCGATTTAGGAACAAGTATCTCCAAAATAGCTTTTATTTTCTGTGGGTCAGGGCTTATACCTGCAGCACTAACCTTGTGACCTAAATAAATCAAGTCTCTTTTACAAAAAGAGCATTTCGAACTCTAACTTTTAAGTTGAATTCTCGCATCCTTTCGAACACAGATTTTAAATGCTTTATATGGGCCTCAAAAGTGCTCGAGAAGATGATAATATCATCAAGATAAATCAGACAACAAAGCCATTTTAATCCTGCAAACGCGATGTCCATATATCTTTGGAAAGTCGCTGGAGCGTTAGTCAGTCCGAATGGCATGACCTTGAACTCGTACAATCCGCAATGGCTTATGAAAGCTGTTTTCTCTTGGTTGTTTTGTGCAACAGGAACTTGATAATATCCAGAAAAAAGGTCCAAAGATGAAAAGAAACTACAAGAACCCAGGCTGTTTAAAGTGTCATCAATTCTTGGTAAAGGATAAACATCTTTCTTTGTTATTTTATTCAGCTTGCGGTACACAAAATCGTATTGAACCATCTTTTTTTCCAACCAAAGAAACGGGAGCTGCCCAAGGACTTCGTGATGGTTCGATAACTTTCTTCTCCAACATATCTTTAACGTGCTCTTCTATGACTTTCTTTTCATTCACTCCTACGCGTCTAGGTGCACAACTTCCAGGATTATTTATTTTCAGTATCAATATTGTGTACGAAGCCTTTAGCCGAACCCGGGTTTCCTAATGTTTGACTAAAGAGATCCTTGTAATCTATAAGAAGTTTAGAAAGTTCTTCCTTCTGATTATCATTGAGCGAGGTAGTCGAGAGATCTACTCCTTCAGGGAATGTCATATTTTTGGTAGGTTTCTCATTTTCTTGGGGATTATGTTCCAGGTCTTGAGCGATTAAAAGAAATTCATTGCTATCAAATTGTGATAAATTTGCCACAATTGTTCTTTTTGGTAAACAAACTGTTTCTTTCGTTAAATTTGCTAAACAAATGCACACTTCGCTTTCATCTGACAGAACACCCTTTCCGGCATAAATCCCGAATCTCTCTACAAGTAGATAACTGGTTACTAGACTTTGGCCTTTGTGAGTTTTATTTACAATGGCCGGAACCAAAACTTCACAAAAAGGAGGAAAAAAAAACGTTTTCAGAAAAAACTAAATAATTTTCAGGAATTTCACAACTAGGAATGATTCGAACAAAGTCTGGATCAATTATTATCGTTTTAGTTGCCGGTCGAATTAAGACATCATATAGCGTGATAAAGTCCATTCCAAAAAGAACATCATAAGGTAACGTTTCTAAAACCAGCAATTCTAAAGGATAGAAATCCCCTTCTATGTCAATATCTATTTTAACTCTGAAATTACTTTCTGTTAACGAAGTGTCTCCTAATTTAATTTTCAAAGGGCTTTCTAATTTGCTAAATTTGATACTTGCTGGTTCCGCAATTTCATGAATTTTATTCAAACATTCTTTCTTAATCATGCTTCTGCTAGCTCCTGTGTCGAGGACATTTGATACATTAATACCAAATATGTTAGCAGATATTTTTATTAGGTTGCTGGAATTTAGGTCTAAGGAGATGAATTTGTGAATGTTGATTTCTTTTATTTCTCCTAAAGAAGAAGATTGTAGAACTGGAGTAAATGGTTCATGGAATAAAACTGGGTCAAAGAAAAGCTTTATGCACATTTCTAAATCATTTATTAAATTTGAAGTTTGGGTAGCTGCTGTCACTACTCTATTTAGAGGTGAATGACCTGTTCTTACTCTGTTCGGACAATACGGTCTAATATGTCCCACTTGATGACAATGTTAGCATATGCGGGTTTCATTAGGATTAGTTGGAGTTTTTAAAGCCAACTTACCTTGATCAGGTCCGTTTGAGTGTTTCAATTCAAAATTACTATTTTTCTTAAAACGTTTATTTTGGAATCGTCGGTTTGTATCTAATCTATTATTTCCTATATCGGTTTTATTTTGATCATCACGCCAAGTTTGAATTTCATTTATTAAGTTCGAACAATGTTGTTTCGATAAATTTACTTGTTTATTGATTTTCTGATATAAAGTTGACAGATTGTTTTCCAAATTTTTCGAATCATTATTCTTTTTAGCATCTGCTGTAGAAGTGGATTGGTTTGTTCTTTGTTTGTCACCACCTTCAGAATCAGGCTGTTCCGATTTTATCTCATTTACAAACACTTGCTCCTTCTTTTTAGTTCCTTTATCAACTTCACAAATCTCAGCAAAACGTTATCCTTCTTGCAGATCAGTTGGTTTTCTTACACGAACCATTGCCGCTAAATCATTTGACAGTCCTCTTAGAAAATTTTCCAATTTCAATTTTCCTAATACAATTGGATCGGCAATCATAGGATAAGCTTTCTTTACCATCTGAGCTATCTTTAAACTGAAGAAAACTAAAGGTTCGGAGGAGTCACGTTTAAGTTTAGTTAACTCTAACAGATAATGATCAGGATTTGTTTAACAAAAGAGTTTTCTCATCTCGAAACTAAATTTGTCAAAAGTGTTTATATCTTGTTCATTAAGGCCTTCCATGCATTCCCGTGCCTTCGATCCCATATAAGCTTTAAAGAGCTACATCTTACGATTTTCCTCAAGAGGTCTTCGTTTTGAATTCAGCAAGCCATTGTTCGAAATCTTCCCCTGGTGTTCCATTATATAGCCTAATGTTAATATTTATTGGGTATTGTGAGCGAGAAGTCACAACTGTTGCTTCACCATCGACATCTTCCTCACAGACTTCTTCTCTTTTTGCTATTTTTCTTGGTCTACCAGGTCCTCTTTGCTTGTTTCCAATTGTACTTTCATCTCTTTCTCTCTCCGCGGTTCTTTTAGTCGCAGCGCCATTATGTTGTAGGCTTACTTGCCTATCAGAATTCATTGTATAAAAAGAAAACAAAAGTTTGTGTTTAAACCTCTTTATTATAACTCTAAAGTTCCGCAAAAAATATACCAAATAAAATATTCTTTTTGTATACATAATTTATAATTATATCTTTAAGCCACCAATTACAGTAGTTAATATAAATAATAACTAGGGAATCATAACTAAGAAGTGTAAAGTTAGCTACGAACTAACAAGTTCATTTAGCCGCTAACAAAATGTTTTTGTTGAATTTTTTTTTCATTTTGCTATTTTAAAAAGGTCGTTTGTAAATTATCCCTGTTTTTCTTGTTACGGTTTTTAAGATGAACCATTAATTTTATTTAATTAATTTATTTAATTGATAAAGATTTTTATTTAATCTTTGAAATAATAAATAAAAATAATTAGTGATTTAATAAAAATTTATTAAACAAATAAAAAAAGATATAAAAAATAATTATATTGAAAAGGAAGAAGAAAAATTAATTAAAAAATTTAAAAATTCCAGAAGTTGAGACTTCTTGAATGGTTTGATCAACAGAGAGATGAAAAAAAGTGTTTTAATAGTCTTGCTTTAAAATTGAAGGCATAAGAGCACTTTTATACTAAGCTGACTCGATATTGTCTTTATTTTTGTACAAGCCTCAGATTGTAATTGGTAGTATGTTTTAATTACGCCCAGCTTCACTTTGGTTATTATTCGTCTTTAAAAAGTCCAAGCCTCCTGTTTTCTATCTAAATAAATTGTTACCGAGTATTTATTGTGATATTTGTCGTTTGAATTTAGAAATTTTCAGTTCGGGTACGGTTTCGTCATCACTTAAGATCATTTTTGAATAAAAAGATTGAAAATATTTTAGATGTTTCCTTGCTAATGAGTTCCACAAAAATAACGAAACCATTATCTTATTGGTCCAAGGTTTTGCATTCATTCGTAGTAATAGCAGTTGTAACTCAGATCAAATTTGGGAAATAACTCTACAAATTTGTCAAAGATCAGGTTGATGTTGTTATTTATTCTTTTTTTATAAAAATAAAATTCTAATTTGAATTCTTTTATACAGAAACTGTAAATGAATTTGCTAAAATAGAGCTCAAATGTGTTCATTCCATAGTTATTGAGATCACTGATTCTTGGAATTTGAAGCTGTCCAATGTTTTTAAGATGGTATTTATTTAGTAGTGTTTTAACCCAAATTTGATGTCATATTAAATTTGAGTAAAAAAGCAGTTACAATATTATTTTCAACAGTTACAGTAGCTATTATTTTCTAGTCATAATTTTTCATATTTAAATGCTTGTTTTTTCACTTATTTGTTTCAGATTCCATTTTCACAAATAAAAGTTTATCATTTAAATTATACTTTGTTTCAACTCAACCAAGGATAAGTCACCCAATTGCCCCGTGTACAGACTTATCCAACAATTAAGTATATAACCAAACTCAGTTATAACAAATGGTGACCAACGGGAGGAGAATTATATATTTTAGTTAAACACAGTCTCACTTTAAAAGAGAAAACAATTTCGTAACCCACGTTGGTTCGAATTAACAATTAAATCCTATTTAATAGTCTCCAAATAGCGATACTCAGGTAGTCTCCGTGCAACCTTTAACCAACAAAACCCATCACAATTACAATAATCATTCGAAAAACGTGGAAATATAAAATGCCAGTGTGGAGTCCGTTAATGTACATGTATGCTGGTCTACAGCACTTCACGCAATTAATTTACACAAAACACGTCATAGAGGACGAATTAAAACGATCCTAATTTGGTAAAGGTGCTAGATCAAAACTGAACGTTAACACACCTTTCAGTACACTTCTAGAAATTTTTTTGGACAGGCTTAACAACTACTATTACAATCAAAGCTATTTTAAATATATTTGGGATATTACAATAGCCCTAATAATTTTAAAATGTGCATGGATTGTTGTTCCTAGAACAGCAACGTGCTTATGGAATTGGTGGAAAATACCCCAAAGACAATCACAATATGTTAGTCAAGAAATAAAAATCACACCATCAAAATTCACAATTAATCAAGATTTCAATGCATGGAAAAAAGGAGTCGAACGGTATGCAAAAAAAATAACCGACAAAACGGGTGCTCTTTTTTCCTTAATGGAGGATTGTTTCATTGAACAACTAGAACAGCGACTTTTAGTTAGAAATCCACATGCTACGTTCGATGAAATCAATAGAACATCTTCAAAATTATTCGGTAGAAACCCGATTTACAACGACCCGCTAATGGAGTTCGTAATTCGAACACAATTACAACATGAGACAATATTTCAATTCATGTTTCATCTAGAAAATTTAGCCTCTAAAGCTTATCTCCAACATGATGATAGATACAGAGAACCCATCATAGTTGATAGACTCATCCGTGGTCTAGGCGACAATAGAATTCAGAGCGAACTTTGCCAAATGGAAACAATAGAAACGATTCAAGAAGTGTTGGACAAAGCCAATAAACTAGAAGTCGGTTTCCAAAAGTGCAAAAAGATCATCGATAACAAAAATTCGAGAAATAATGGGGCTGAAAACAAAAACAACAATCAATACAAGCGTATTATAAATTTTTTTAAACAAAAGATATAATAAGATAAAAACCTCATCAAATTTAATTTTGTCATTTAAATTTTCAACAGGTACACACAAAACTTTTCCAAGGAATTTAGACTTAGCAAGTTTTGGGTCCGGTTGATCCACACAAACTCTAATTTTCATTGAATCACTCATTTTAATTCCAATATTTTCCTAATTTTAATTCTAATTGGATATAGTTTTAAAATCTAGGTGTGTTAGATGTAAGAAGAACAATGTTAGATAAATTATTGTAATCAAAAGTTAATTTGGATTTATTTATTCTTTTATTTTTTATATTTTATAAAAAAAATTAATTTTAAGCTCATTAATTTTAATTTTTTATTTAAGTATTTAAGTTTAAGTGTGTAATTTTAAGTATTTAGAGTTAGTTGTCGGTTCGGTTGTCGGGTTAATACCTGAAAAAGGCGGGTATAACGGGTAAGTTGTCGGGTAAATACCTAAAAAAGTCGGGTATAACGGGTAAGTTGTCGAGTTTGGGGATACAACCAAACCCTAACCCATACCCGACCTTTTTTGGGTGCATATGTATGGTAATAGGTTCCATCTGCCATTGGTCCAAAGAAGTCGCCACTAACTTGTTCCCATGGACCGTAATGCATTGGAGATGGGTTCAATGGAACAAACTGTACCTTAGTGTTCAGTGATTGACAAACCTTACAAAGCATTATGGTGTCTTCGACCAACCGGTCGATGCCTGGGAACCACGCTTTCGAGCGAATAAGGGCTTTGGTTTTTACAATGCCTTGATGACCCTGGTGGGCGAGCTGTATGGCTCTTAGACGTAGGCTCGTAGGGACAATGATCTGGTTGCCCCGGAGGATGATTTTCGTTTATAACCTTGTTGTATTTGACCAACTTAATGGGGGGTTAAGTTCTATTTCCCTGTCCTATCCAGCTCCTAAGAGATTGAAGCTCTTCATCTTTGGCTGTTTCGGCTATAATATCTTCCATTGATATAGCATTTGGCCTAGCGCATTCGGCAATGAAGTTAATGTACTTTTCACCGGACTCAGAGTCACCAGAATTATCAACTGATTTTACCGGGTTCCGTGAGAAGTAGTCGGCCACATTCGAGTTTCCTGGTTTGTGGAGAATCTGGAAATCGAATTGGGTGAGTCCAAGAGCCCAACGTTCTATGCGTGCTGGAGGTCGATTTGCAGTGTTGCTAAAGATGAGCTTGACAGCTCTGTTGTCGGTGATTAACTTGAAGTGTGACCTGATCAAGTATAACCAGAACTTTTCACAGGCCCAGACTGAGGCCAATGCTTCTTTCTCGCACAGGCTGTACCGGCGTTCTGTGTCGCTCAATAACCTTGAGGCAAAGCAAATGATTTTCATTTGTGATTTGTCCTTTGGGTTTCTTTGCTGTAGTACTGCACCTAGGCCAACTGGACTTGCATCCACGACTAGTTCGGTACTCCAGTCTTTGTCATAAAAACCCATAAAGTCGTTTGAGATGGCTTCTTTGAGCTTGCATAGGGCTTGGTCATGCTCATTTGTCCATTCCAATTTCACATTTATCTTTGTGAGTCGCCATAAGGGTTCTGTGATTGAGCAAGTGTTTTTAATAAAGCGACTGTTAGCTTGAATAAGTCCCAGCAGGGGTCTTTATTCCTTAACGTTTGCAGGAGGACTGGTTTCTCTGAGTGCCTTGCACTTGTCATCAGTAGGTCTGATGCCCTCTTGTGAAAGTCTTAAACCAAAGAATATCAGTTCCCTTTTGTTAAACTCACACTTGTCAACATTTAATGTAACACCTCTTTTCTACATGCGTTTGAGTACATTCATTAGTGCTTGGTCGTGTTCTTCGTCAGTCCTACCGAACACCAGAATGCCATCTGTCATGTTAGTTTGACTGTCAATGTCTTTAAGCATGTCACGTTTTTCCTCAGTAAACTCTTCAGAAGCGCTAGATATCCCCATGTGGAGTCTATGTATCTGAAGAGTCCACAATGGATTGTTAT